>CM028130.1:1597945000-1598635000 GCA_016271365.2 Neoceratodus forsteri
AGACCCCCATGTCAGGGGGAAGGAATGGACAAGGATATGATAGAAGGCATTCTTAGAATGGCAGAGAAAGGGGAGATACTGTTGATGGGAATATGCCAGATGTTAACTGGAGCACATTTGCTGCAGCCACATCCAAGAGCAGGGCCATTCTTGATGCCCTACAGGTGGCAGGCCTCAGACAGCTAGTTCAGAACCCACTCGTGAGGGAGCAATCTTAGGCCTCGTGCTCTCAAATGGGGGCAGTGAGAGGATCTCAGATCTAGAAGTGGTTGCTATCTGGGACAAGTGACCATCAAACAGTGTGGTTCACGTTAAACTCAGCTACAGAGTCAAGCCATACAAAAGTGAGGGTACTGGACTTTAGGAGGGCTGACTTTGGCAAGATGGGAGAGTGCCTCAGAAAAGCACTAGCAAACAGGCTAGAAGGAGGTGTGAAGCAACAATGGGGAATCATCAAAACTGCCATCACAGAGGCAACAAGCCTTTGTGTGAAGCAAATAAACAAATCAAAATGAAAGAAAAAGCCACTATGGTTCTCAAAAGAGGTGGCTGTGAAAGTCAGGAAGAAAAAGATAGCATTCTGGAAGTATAAGGAAACACAGAAGGAGCAGGACAGACAGCTGTACCAGTTAAGGCAGGAAGGAAGCAGGGAAGGAAGTCAGAATAGCAAAGGCCCAAACTGAGGAAAAGATAGCCAACTCAGTTAAGAAGAGGGATAAAACCTTTTATAGGTACATCAGCGAGTGTAGAAAGACAAAGGGAGGGATAGTGAGGCTGAAGAGAATGAACGGTGGATGGGCAGAGGGGGACAGTGAAAAAGCAGGGATACTGAATGAATATTTCTGCTCAGTATTCACAAAAGAGGAGGGGTGCCTAATCTAGTTAACAGAAGCACTCTTGATAGGGGTCAATCCAGTCCTTTCACAGAAGAAAGGTTCTGCAAGAACTCCTAAAACTGAAGGTGGACAAAGCAATGGGTCTTGATGGAATTCACCCCAGAATTCTAAAAGAATTAAGGGAGGAACTAGTGAAACCACTGGCTACTCTCTTTAATAAATCATGGAAGGATGGTGTGGTACCTGAGGACTGGAGGAAGGCGGATGTGATTCCCTTCACAAAAGTGGGACCAAGACAGAGCGCAGAAACTACAGACCTGTCAGTCTGACCTCCGTGGTAGGGAAAGTGATGGAGTCACTTCTGAAGGAAAGAATAGTTGAGTACCTAGAGGCCAGTGGAGCACAGGACCCAAGGCAGCATGGGTTCAGCGGGAAGGTCATGTCAGACGAATCTAATAGATTTCTTTGACTGGGTGACCAAAGTAGTAGACCAGGGAGGGGCTGTGGACATGGCCTACCTAGACTTTAGTAAGGCATTTGACACAGTCCCACACAAAAGATTAATAGTCAAATTAACCAGCCTGGGAGTGGGTCCCAGGGTGGTAGCCTGGGTAAAACACTGGCTGCACAACAGGACACAGAAGGTAATTGTAAATGGAGTCCACTCTGAAGAAAGAGGGTTACTAGTGGGGTACCGCAGGGTTCAGTATTGGGTCCAGTCCTTTTTAATGTCTTCATCAGTGACATTACAGAGGGACTAGAAGGAAAAGTATGTCTTTTTGCAGATGACACAAAGATCTGCAACAGGGTTGATACACAAGGAGGCGTGGAAAGGATGGAAAGGGACTTGGCAAGGTTGGAGGAATGGTCAGAAGTATGGCAGCTAAATAATGCACCTGGGAAACAAGAAACCAGAGGAAGAATACACAATGGGTTGGGAGGTAGTAACAACAACAAAAAAGGAAAGGGACCTGGAGGTAATCATATCAGATGACCTTAAGGTCAAAAGCAATGTGAGAAGGCAGTAGGGAGGGCTGGGGTATACTGGGATGTATAGGAGAGGCATCAGCAGCAGAAAACAGGAAGTTGTTATCCTCTGTACAGACAGTTGGTGAGACCCCATCTGGAGTACTGTGTCCAGTTCTGGAGACCCCATCTCATAAGGACATAGACAGGACAGAGGTAGTCCAGAGAAAGGCAACTAAAATGGTGCAGGGTCTACGAGAAGCCGATAAGGGAGAGACTAAAGGAGCTTAATATGTATACCCTTGAGGAAAGAAGGAGAGGGGGACATGATAGAAACTTTTAAGTACCTCAGTGGAATCAACAAAGTCCAAGAGGGTAGCATCTTTCAGAAAAAGAGATGTGCAAGAACAAGGGGACACAATTTAAAGGTAGAAGGAGGGCAGTTCAGGGGCAATGTGAGGAAGTATTATTTCTCAGAGAGGGTAGTGGATGCATGGAACAGCCTTCCTGAGGAGGTTGTGGGGTCTAAAACTGTGGGAGAATTCAAGAATGCATGGGACAGACATAAGGCAATTATTGTGGGGGGTAGGAAGAAATAGGCTGTTGGTTAACTAGGATCTGCAGCCTATCCTGTAGGTAGGGAAATGGGCAGACTAGATGGGCCAAGCGGTCCTTATCTGCCATCAAAGTCTATGTTTCTATGTATTAATCACCAACAGAGGAGGGCTCTACTGGTGGATTAATGCCTGCTTGGGGGGACTGGTGCACAAGGGTGAAGCCGGTTCTAACCCCAACACAGGCAGTAATCACTAGTACAACCAACTCTGGAGGGTGATAATCTTGCTATATTTATAAGGCAAGTCTCGAATACTGGGGAGATGGCAATGAGGAGCGGTTCGACAGACTGACAATGTTCACAGGGTAACTGTGGTCTCTGTGGCTCTGCTACTGTGAGAATGTGTGATGAGGAGAAGATTCGTGCGAGGCACATATAAGAGCTATAATCACTGTCACACGAGTAGTGCTGATAAACCTGCCTGCTGCTGTACTGCTGAAGTGATCCCCCCGTAACTGGAGAGCTGTTTCGTTCACCTTCAGGTCTGCTGCCACGCCGGGTTCTAGTTCGGGGTCACTCAGACTGCTGCACAGCTGCATGTCAAGCGTCAGGAAAAGGAGAAGAGTTAGAGAAGACTGACTTTCGCAGTTGCAACTCAGGTTTGTTATTGTATTTCATTTCGGTTTTGTGAACAGGACGCTTGCGTCGATTCATTCAGCATGTATTCCTGGGGAGAGGTTGACTGCGCAATTTGGGATTAACTCCTCTCAAGGGAAAGAGCAGCTACTCTCTCCATTATTAAAAGGACTCGGCTATCCAAACGGGCTGTGACTGCGCCGGTGCGGTGCCTCGGAGGCGACCAGCGGCAGGCTACGGCTCTCGAGCACCGAGGGTGGCCTGAGGGGGTGGTGACCGGGTGGGCGGCTCCCCTCTACTGCCGCGGTGGCCACAGGTGGTACTAACCGAGCGGGCGTTACCTGTGGGTTAATACCCACTCGGTTTGTGTCACCTGTGCCACTTCGGCCAATGCGGCTGCTCCATTTCACTGCTCTCTGTATGCCGTGTTACAAACTTCCTTTGTTACTCACAGATGTCTCACCAAGAAGGGTGAACTTGCATTTGCCATACCTTCTCTTAGAGTGTGGAACACCCTGCCACTCAGTGTTAAACAATCTGATACTCACTGGGCCTTTCAAAAAAGTTTAAGAACTCACCTTATGAGCTCAGGTCTCTGTTCCTGTCGTACCCCTTACTTGTCTCCCCTCACTTGCGCTACTACTAATGGTCTTGCACCTTGAGAGCTGTACTTCATCTCAGCTCTTATATACCCCCAGTGTCTGCTGTATATGTATTCTTTAGTCAATTATACTGTTTTCAATGTTCTATATAAGTATATTATATTGTTTTCAACGTTCTATATAAGTAAATGTAACTGTGAATACTGTTTATCCTCATGCTACATATATTCTACTTTGTTGTTCCTGAATGTGCCATGTTTTTAAACGTGTCATGTTTAATTTTATTTTACTTTCTATTATGTGTTTTGTATTCTGATGTTGACACTATGTATCTGATGTTTCTAATGTGTGCCCCTCCTGGGTCGTGCCTGAAAATAGACAAAATGACTTGTCTAGTCCACGTACCTGGTAAACAAAAACGAAATAAATAAATACTAATATATCAACTGTTGCCCACAATGAACTATTTAATTTACAAATGATGTGATGCTGTACATGGACAAAGGCTGCTGGCTTTGACAAACAGACAGGCGGAAACTAGATACATAGATACATAGACAGTGTCGGCAGATAAGGGCCTATGGCCCACCCAGTCTGCCCATTTGAGCTTGTAAGTTCAGTTTGTTTTCCTAGAAGTCTGTTGCCCCTTACCCCTGACCTCCAGAATTCCTTTATGTCTATCCCATGCATTCTTAAATCCCGTGATTGTTTCAGCCCCCACCACTTCCTCTGGCAGGGTGTTCCACTTGTTCACCACCTGTTCTGTGAAGAAATTCTTTCTTATGTTTCCTCTGAATCGTCCTCCCTCCAACTTCATCCCATGCCCTCTAGTCCTGGAACATCTTTTTCAGCTTAAAATAGTGTTTTCCTGCACCCTGTTCCTCCCTGTAAGATACTTGTATGTCTCTATCATATCCCTCTCTCCCTTCTCTCCTCCAGGAGTACATGTTCAGTTCCTTCAACCTGTCTTCATAGGACTTGCGATGCAATCCATGCACCATCTTTGTTGCCCTCTCTGAACCTTCTCTACCCTGTCTATGTCCTTACATAGGTATGGTCTCCAGAACCACCACTGTACTCCAGGTGGGGCCTCACTAGTGTCTTGTATAAGCGAATTATGACCTCCCTTTTCCTGCTGGTGATGCCCCTGCCTATACATCCCAGCATCCTATTTGCTTTACCTGCTGCCTTGTCACACTGTTTCCCTACCTTGAGGTCATCTGAGATGATAACCCCAAGATCCCTTTCCTGCTTGGTGCATGCTATATCCTCACCCCCCAACTGATATATTATGCCAGGGTTTTGTGCCCCATATGCATTATCTTGCACTTCTTTGCATTGAATTTCAACTGCCAAACCCCTGACCATTCTTCAAGTTTCTGCAGGTCCCTTCTCATTCTGTCTACACCCTCTGGTGTGTCTACTCTGTTACAGAGCTTTGTGTCATCAGCGAACAGTGAAATTCTGCCTTCTAGGTCCTGCGCCATGTCACTGATGAAGATGTTGAATAGGACCGGTCCCAGCACTGATCCCTGTGGTACCCCACTGGTCACTCTTCCCTCTGTGGAGTGACAGCCATTTACCACCACCCTCTGTGTCCTGCCACCCAGCCAGTTACCTACCCACACACTACTGTCCTGCCCACACCCATATTCCCCAGTTTGTGTAATAGTCTTCTATGTGGCACAGTGTCAAAGGCCTTGCTGAAGTCCAGATAGGCCATGTCCACTGCCCTCCCCTGATCCACCTCCCTAGTCACCCAGTCAAAAAATTCAACGAGGTTGGTCTGACATGACCTCCCCCTGGTGAAACCATGCTGCCTTGGGTCCTGTAGTCCATTGACAACCAGATGTTCCACCAATCTCTCCTTCAGTAGTGCTTCCATGATCTTCCCCACTACCGAGGTGAGGCTGACTGGTCTGTAGTTCCCTGCTTCCTCTTTGTTCCCACTTTTGTATAAGGGGACTACATCTGCTGTCCTCCAGTCTTTGGGTACCTCCCCTGTTTCCAGTGATCGGCTAAACAGGATAGCCAGAGGTTCAGCCACCACCTCTCTTAGTTCTTTAAGGACCCTGGGGTGCACCCTCTGGTGTGTCTACTCTGTTACAGATCCCTTTAAAAAGAAAAAAAAGAAAAGAGGGTGTGGGGGGCAAAGCCCCTCAACTCAAATAAACGAACACAAAATTTTACAAGAACAAGCCCACTCTGTACTTATTCCTGATACTATACTTCACCAACACAGAAAATAATAATATTTATAATCAAACTGACTGAAACTTACAAGTATTTATCCACTGGCAGCACAGTTAGTGGTGTAATTGACAATATTAACGTTAATTGACAATATTAACGTCCGGAAGACACTGTCTGGAGGAAAAAGTGGGCGATAGTGGAGAATACCGGACCTACCCTGAACCTACGCGATTAGCGTAGAGTTCAAGTTATGCTTCTCTCTGAGAACTACATTTCAGTTATTTTTTTGTATTCGTTTATTTGAGTTGGAGGGCTTCGCTCCCCACAGATCCCTTTAAAAAGAAAAAAAAGGAAAAGAGGGTGTGGGGGGCAAAGCCCCTCAACTCAAATAAACGAACACAAAATTTTACAACAAGAACAAGCCCACTCTGTACTTATTCCTGATACTATACTTCACCAACACAGACCAGATTTATTCCTGTTAGACCGATACACACACTGTGATGTGACATCTTATGTGATGTAAGCAAGTCTAGTTACACATTTTTCGTTGCAATCTGTTATTCTCAAACCACAGTTACATTATAGGTCCAGGGTAGGTCTGGTGTTCTTCACTATCACCAAAAAGTGTGTGTACAGCCAAACTATTGTGCATGCTAAATAGATTTGTTTTTTCATTGAAGGGGGGGGACTCCAATTCAGCCAAACTCCCCACTCCCCAAAGCTTTTCGTCCCCCCACCCCACGCGGTTAGGCTTTTCGCACATAAAAAAAGAACTGTAAGTTCTTGCACTTGCTTTATATTATTTTTGTAAACTCTGTTGTCAGATAACATGGCAGGTGCAGCGGGGTGCCATCTCGTGTTAGATGGCAGCGCCACTCGCTGTATGCTTCTCAGTGGCGCATGCTCTGACTGTGGTGTGATGGCTGCACCCCCCATATTACCTGATGGTGGAGTTTAAGAAAATAATACAAAGTAAATGCAAGCGCTCACAATTTTCTTTTATTTGTGAACCGCCTAACTGGGGTGAGGCTTTGGGAGGGGCAGTTTGGCTAAACTGGAGTTCCTCTTTAAGTACATCGGATTGGGACATGTTGTTTTTATTTGTGCATATAACCAAAAAGTGCATACATCCGATGTGCACAAAAGTGGAATGCACTGTACTATACAAGTCAACAAGTGTTTGGACCGAATGGGGAAGGCTTATTATATTAGTACTCTGGATCTGACCAAGGGGTGTTAGCAAATCCCATTAACTCCTGAGTCCCTAGATAAAACAGCTTTGGTCACCCTGTTTGGCCTATATCAATTTACGGTGCTTCCCTTCGGATTACATGGAGACCCAGCCACATTCCAGAGAATTATGGCCCACATCCTCCATCTCCACAGACTGTATGCAGCAGTGTACTTGGATGATGTGATATTTAGCTCCGATTGGGACAGACACATGCAGGATGTGGCTGCAGTATTTCAATCACTCAGGCGGGCAGGTCTCATGGCCAGTGCTATGAAATGCGCCGTAGGGTGGCAGGAGATGAAATACTTGGGGTATATGGTTGGGAACGGCCATCGGTAATCCTGATTACTGACAAACTAAATCCCTAGCTGACTGCCCAATCCCAACTACCCAGAAACAGGTTAAGTCCTTTCTTGGACTTGCAGAATATTACCACTGGTGCATTTCAGAATTCTCAACCTTTGCTAGTTTGCTGACTGACCTGATCCGACATAGATAACTTCCCCCAATAAGGTTTGTTGGTCACCTGAGTGACGGATGGCATTTTAGGCCATCAGAAATGGGCCAGTCATATGAAGTTCATATTTTGACCATCCCTTCATTTTGTACATTGATGCCTCTGAAGTGGGACTGGGGGCAGTGTTATCATAAGGCTTTGAGGATGGGAGTCATGTCATCCCACATCTAACTTGCAGACTTCTTCCCTGGGAGAAGTGCTATGCCATGCTGGAAAGAGAGTGTAAAGTAAAGTGGGCAGTGGTCATCGTATGCTAGTACCTTTTGGTATGGAACTTCACCCACATCACTGACCACACCACCTCAAGAGGGTACAAGCTACGCGGGATACAAATGCTTGTGTGACCAGACGGTATCTGGCATTGCGGCCTTTTTCATTTCATGAGTGTCACCAAGCAGGTACTGAGCATGGTAATGCAGATTTTTTCTTTCTCTTGGGAGGATGGTTGTCTGATGGCCCTTACTGAACACGTCATGAGCACGACTGAGGGCGGAGGGTATGTGACAGAGAGTATGTCCGTCATACTCCTTTTACCCCTAATCGGCTTCACAATCCTACAACACAGGCAAGATGCGTTTTGACTGGGGCTGTGGTGGGATTTGTAGGAAACCCTTACTGCTTTCAAGTTGGTCCATTATGACCTCACTGCCCTGCTTGTTCTGGGTGTTGGATGTACCTCGAGGAGTAGTATTATGATGCAACACCTGAGCCCAATAAAAGTGAACAAGGAGAAGGAGGTTTCGGTTCCAGTTAGATGCAAGTGGAGACAGAGACTGAACTGAATTGTTATGCTGAACACAAGCTGTTTTTTTTTTTTTTTCTGTTAATGAAAGTAAATTATACAATGGCAAGAAAATTTCCTGGACTCTGATTGGTCAGTCTTGGACTGGAGCCATGCTGTTATCCCAGCACAACGTCACCGCTCTAGTCTCAGCCTCACTGTGAACCTGGAGATGAGCTATATGACAAGATAAATGACCTCTGTTTTTGCATCTCCTCTTAAGAAACAAAAATATTTTTCCACACTAAAAAACATTCTTTAAAATTATTTTTTTATTTTATATATAACAACGAGCCATTGTATAATAGCAATAATACCCTCCAGGGTGTGTGTCGTTTGGGATAATGTCACACCTCCGTTGTTGGATGCACGAGGCCGCCCAACCACCTGAGGCATGACATTATCTCAGCACGACACACACCCTGTTGGGCATTATTGCTTAAGCAGATTCAATTTAATTTAAACTGGTGTCTGGAGTGTTCTTTTTGAGAGTGTTCCCTAGAAGCCACCTGGTTCACTACCCTGTCACAATAGGGTAAGCGGTCAATCCTATATAGGGAATGCTGACAAGGAAATCTGAGGGACTGCTCAGCTGACAAAGGAATTAAAGGGGGTTGCATCTATGCCCTATCTGGAATAGGCCCATATAGGTGTCGAGGGAAAGGATCATTGCATGTAGTGGAGTGATAACCATATCCACAGAGGGCAAGAAAAAGACTGGAGGTAGGTAGCATATGGGGGAGTGGAAGCATGTACAGACAGCAGCAGGGTGGTGTGTTGTAGAGGGTATGGAGTGGCTGTATTCCTAGGTACACTGTGGGAGGCGAGTGCAGGGTTTTAAATAATTGATTAGCAGTTTTTTTTCTTGGGACTATACTAACTGTACAGAAAGTATTTATATAGGCTTTCTAGAAGTGTTACGTTTATTGAACACAGTGAGGCAAGTGCTATGCATTTTCACAGTGTTTTAGCACTTTTATGAGCAAAACGCTAATCAATTTTTAGAGTTAAATAAAACCCTGGAGTGATTGTCCAATGTGTGGGAACCTGAATCACCTGATGGTAAAAGTGAGGCAGCTTAGGCTAAGGTGGATTTGAAGATTCCGGCCACGATCTGTGCCAGGAGACAGGTAATTCTGGATGCAGTGTAGAGTGGATACCTGACCCAGGGTGTCACGGTGTGCACCAGAGAAAGAGAAATCTTCATTCTGATGCTGACAAATGGGAGACCATGTCCAGGACATCCAGAATGAGAACCCCTTGGGTGGGAGTGACCATCGCACAGTGTGTTCAGGTTGGACATGGGCAGGGAGAAGGTACCCACAAAGACCAAGGTCCTAGACTTCAAAAAGGTGGACTTTAGAAGGATGGGTGAGCTGCTAGAGGGACACATGGATGGCATTAGCATAGAGATGGGGGTGGATCAAAAGTGGTCCACAATTAAGGAGGGAATTGCGGCAGCCACAAGGGAATGTGTTAGGCTTAAGGGGAAAATCTCAAGGCCAGAGCACCCACCTAGTTTAGTCGCGAGATAGCCCAGGCAGTCAGACATAGGACTGCCTATAGAAAATTAGTTAGGACCCAGAGAGAGGAGAACAAGGAAGACTATCAGAGAAAGGCCAGTGAGGCAGGAAAAGTAGTCCGGAGGCTAAAGCTCAGAAAGAGCTGCAGCTCACTGAAGGGATTAAAAAGGGGGGAAATGCCTTTTTTAAGTACATTAGCAAGGAAAGGGATAAAAAAGATGGCATAGTATGGCTAAGGAAGGGGGAGGGGTGGGTGGAAGGAAATGGGGACAAGGCAGAGGTGCTGAATGAGTGCTTCTGTTTAGTCTTCACAAGAAGAGGGATGACCCAGTACTGCAAGGGGGGAGGAGGGGAAGGGGGAACAGATGGAATAATAGAGGTGGATAAGATGAAGAAAGGAATGTTAGCTGGAAGAGTTGACAAATCCCCGGGGTCAGACGGCATCCATCCAAGAGTGCTCAGGGAACTGGTGGAGGAACTTGCAGATCCCCTGGCTGATCTGTTCAACAGTTCGCTGGAGTCAGGAGTGGTGCCCCGGGGACTGGATAATGGCAAATATGGTGCTACTCCATACGACCAGACCCAGGGAAGACTGGGGTAACTACAGACCAGTCAGTTTGACCTCAATTGTGTGCAGCTTATGGAGGTGATACTTAAAGAGAGACTGGTAAAATACCTGGAGGATAATGGCCTCCAAGATGAGCAGCAACACTGGTTTATTCCAGGGAGATCATGCCAGACAAATCCAATCAACTTCATTGACTGGGTCACTAAAACAGTGGACCAGGGCCAAGCAGTAGATATCCTGTAGTTGGACTTCAGCAAGGTCTTTGATTCTGTGCCCCACCAGAGATTGATCAAAAAGCTGTAGGAACTAGGGGTAGGAGAGAAACTGACTGCATAGGTAATTAGCTGGCTGAAAGGCAGGATCCAGGGGGTTGGGGTGGTGGGGGAGCTGTCAGGCACTAGGGATGTCACAAGCGGGGTCTCACAGGGTTCAGTGCTTGGGATTGTCCTATTTAATGACTTCATCAGTGACATTTGTGAAACTATATATGGCAAGATCTGCTTGTTTGCAGATGATACCAAGCTATGTGGTCGGTGGATACAGCAGAAGGGACAGGGGACCTAAAAGATCTGACCAAGCTCGAGAGGTGGTCCAAAATTTGGCAACTTTGTTTTAATGCGAAAAGGTGTAAGGTTATGTACACTGTAGCCAAGGACCCAAAGATGAAGTACAGCCTGGGAGGGGTCCTGGTAACCAAATCTGAGGAAAAAAAAGACCTGGGGGTGTTGATCACTAGCGACTTGAAGCACTCCACACAAAGCAGGAAAGTAGCAGCAAAAGTCAACAGAATGCTGGCCTGCACTGCAAGGGGGATCAGCAGCAGGTGGGAGGAGGTGATACTGCCATTGTACAGATCTCTGGTGAGGCTGCACCTAGAATAAAGTGTGTAGTACTAGCGTCCCTATATAAAGAATGACATAAACTTGCTGGAGGCAGTCCAGAGGAGGGCAATAAAGATGGTTAAAGGTAAGGAGACCAGGTCATACGAGGAGAGGCTGGAGGGCCCTGAACAATAAATCAAGCCAGTGTACCAAGTCCTATAGTAAGGCAAATAGGACACCGAGATGCATCTGGAGGGGTACTGACAGCAGAAGAAAGGAGGTAATACTACTTCTATATAGATCTTTGGTGAGGCCACACCTGGAGTACTGTTCCCAGTGCTGGAGTCCTCACAAGAGGAAGGATAAGGGCAGGCTGTAGATGGTGCAATGAAGGGTGATTAAAGATGATTCAGGGTCAACAGGGCAGGTCTAATGAGGATTGCCCCAAAGCATGAACATGTGCTCACTGGAGACCAGATGGAGAGAGGAGAGATATGACAGCAATCTTTAAGTTACTGTAAGGAATAAACAAGATCAACTGCAGAATTATTTAGCATGAGTAACAGCGCGAGGTTACAAAGGCACAAGTGGAAACTGGCAGGAGGGAGGTTCAAGAGGAATATGGTAAAGTATTTTACAGAAAGTCTGGTGGAACTATGGAACAGATTACCAGCTGAGGTGATCGGTGCATGGCACAGTGAAGGATACAGTGGTTACTCAGGGTGACAATAACAAGGAGGGGGATGGGAGGTGGATAAGGGGGGCTAGAACCCTGTGTGGACAAAAGGTTCCAAGGTTAGATAGGGAACCATAGGCAGACTGGATGGATCATTGGTCTTTCTCTGCCATCATTGTGTATGTTTCTCTGTTTCTATGTACTCGCTGAAGGAGAGGAGGACATGACTCAGACCCGTAAGTATTTGAAAGGCATAAACAAGATGGACAAGGAGCACCTCATCAGGTTCGGCTGAAACAAAAAAATGGGAAGCATTGCTGTAAGCTGCGGGGAGGTTTAGGAGGGACATCAGGAGGCATTTCTTCAAGGAGAGGGTAGTGGCAGGGTGGAATGGTCTCCCTGAGGAAGTACTATCACTTATAACAGTGGATGGCTTCAAATGAGGATTGGACAGGGTAACTGGGAAAGTCAAGGCCAAAAGGGGTATAAACACAGAAACATAGATTTTAACGGCAGATAAGGACCACTTGGCCCACCTAGTCTGCCCATTTCCCTACCTACTGGATAAGCTGCAGATCCTAGTTAACCAACAACTTATTTCTTCTTACTCTCCACAGGAATTGCCTTACATCTGTCCCATGCATTCTTGAATTATCCCACAGTTTTAGATCCCACAACCTCCTCAGGAAGGCTGTTCCATGCGCCCACCACCCTCTCTGTGAAAAAATACTTCCTCATATTGTCCCTGAGCCGTCCCCCTTCTATCTTTAAATTGTGTCCCCTTGTTCTTGCACATCTATTTTTCTGAAAGATGCTACCCTCTTGGACTTTGTTGATTCCACCGAGGTACTTAAACGTTTCTATCATGTCCCCTCTCCCTCCTTTCCTCAGGGGTATACATATTAAACTCCTTTAGTCTTTCCTCGTATGGCTTCTCTTGCAGACCCTGCACCATTTTAGTTGCCCTCCTCTGGACTGCCTCCATCCTGTTTCTGTCCTTGCGGAGATGGGGTCCCCAGAACTAGACACAGTACTCCAGATGGGGTCTCACCAACTGTCTGTACAGAGGGATAACAACTTCCTGTTTTCTGCTGGTGATGCCTCTCCCTATACATTCCAGTATCCCCCAGACCTCCCTACTGCCTTTTCACATTGCTTGCCAACCTTAAGGTCATTTGATATGATTACCCCCAGGTCCCTTTCCATTTTTGCTGCTGTTACTACCTCCACCCACCCCACCCCAATGTGTACTCTTCCCTGGGTTTTGTTTCCCAGGTGCATTATTTTGCACTGTTTTGCATTGAATCCAAACTGCCATACTTCTGCAATTCCTTCAACCTTGCCAAGTCCCTTCTCACCCTGTCCATGCCTCCTTGTGTATCAACCCTGTTGCAGATCTTTGTGTCATCTGCAAAGAGGCATACATTTCCTTCCAGTCCCTCTGCAATGTCACTTATAAAGAGATTAAAAAGGACTGGACCCAGCACTGAAACCTGCAGTACCCCACTAGTAATCCCTCTTTCTTCAGAGTGGACTCAGTTTACTTTTACCTTCTGTGTCCTCTTGTTCAGCAAATGTTTTACCCAGGCTACTACCCTGGGACCCACTCCCAGGCTGGCTAATTTGTTTATTGATCTTTTGTATGGGACTGTGTCAAATGCCTTGCTAAAATCTAGGTAGGCCATGTCCACAGCCCTTCCCTGGTCTACTACTTTGGTTATCCAGTCAAAGAAATCGATTAGTTGCGTCTGATATGACCTTCCTTCTGTGAACCTATGCTGCCTTGCATCCTGTACCCCACTGGCCTTTAGGCACTCAACAGTTCCTTCCTTCAGATGTGATTCCATCACTTTCCCTACCACAGACGTCAAACTGACAGGCCTGTCTTGCTCCCACTTTTGTGAAGGGGAATCATACCCTCCCTCCTCCAGTCCTCAAGTACCACACCATCCTTCCATGATTTGTTAAAAAGGGTAGTCAGTGGTGTCACTAGTTCTCCCCTTAATTCTTTTAGCATTCGGGGGTGAATCCCCTCAGGCCCCATTGCTTTGTCCACCTTCAGTTTTAGGAGTACTTTCAGAACCCTTTCTTCTGTGAAAGGACTGGGATCAATCCCCCTATGCAGAGTGCTTTGGTTAATTGGATTAGTTACCTCCCTCTCCTTCTCGTTTGTGAATACTGAGCAGAAGCATTCGTTCAGTATCCCTGCTTTTTCACTGTCCCTCTCTGCCCATCCATTCTATTCAGCCTCACTATCCCTCCCTTTGTCTTTCTCTGCTCCCTAATGTACCTATAAAAGGTTTTATCCCCTTTCTTAACCAAGTTGGCTATCTTTTCCTCAGTTTGGGCCTTTGTTATTCTGACTGCCTTCCCTGCTTCCTTCTGATTTAACTGGTACAGTTCTCTGTCCTGCTCCTTCTGTGTTTCCTTATACCTCCTGAATGCTATCTTTTTTCTCCCTTACCTTCCCTGCCACTTCTTTTGAGAACCATAGTGTTTTTTCTTTTGTTTTGATTTGTTTATTTGCTTCACACAAAGGCTTGTTGTCTCTGTGATGGCAGTTTTGATGTTTCCCCATTGTTGCACCACCCCTCCTTCTTGCCTGTTTGCTAGTGCTTTTCTAAGGCACTCTCCCATCTTGCCAAAGTCAGCCCTCCTGAAGTCCACTACGTTCATGTTTGTATGGCTTGACTCTGCAGCTGAATTTATTGTGTAACACACTGTTTGATGGTCACTTGTTCCCAGATGGCTACCCACTTCAAGATCTGAGATCCTCTCACTGTCCCCATTTGAGAGTATGAGGTCTAAGATTGTTCCCTCCCGAGTGGGTTCCAGTACTAGCTGTCTGAGGCATGACCCCTGTAGGGCATTGAGAATGGCCCTGCTCTTGGATGTGGCTGCAGCAAAGGTGCTCCAGTTGACATCCGGCATATTCTGGTCCCCCATCAACAGTATCTCCCATTTCTCTGCCATCCTAAGGACGCATTCTATCATATCTTTGTCCATGCCCTCTCCGAGATGGGGGGTTTGTATACAACCCCTGTGCGGATTGAGGTGCCATTTCCTGTCTCTAAGGTGATCCACAGTGCCTCCTCTCCTCCCCTCCCTGTTTACTCTTTTGTTCCATTGCTTTTATCCCTTCCCTTACAGAGAGAGCTATTCCTCCCCCTCTTCTACCCTTCCTGTCTCTCCTGTAGGTTGTGTACCCTGGTATGTTAACATACCAGTCATGGTTCTCTGTGTACCATCTTTCTGTGACTGCCACAATAACCAGGCATCCCTCTTCCATCAAGGCCACCAGTTCAGGGAGCTTGTTGCTCAGACTACAGGCATTTGTGCTCATTACCCTCCATTTCTTGATGGCCTTACCCCTTTTTGCCCCATCCCTGTCCTTATTGCCTTTGTCATTTTCTCAATTTACCCCTCCTCTTCTCCCTATTGACATCTCTATCTTGGTGTTTACCTCACTTACTACCCTGATCTTGTTTTTTTTTTTTGGGGGCTAGGTTTCTGCTCCTTTCCAGCGCACCCCTTACATACAGTTTAAATGCTTGCCAATGAAGCATTTAAACTCTATCGCCTAGAATCCTGGCTCCCCTCCGGACAGATGCAGACCATCGTGCCAGTATAGGCTTGCATCACTCCAGGTGGATCCCCAGACTCCAATGAAGCCAAATTCCTGAGCTCTGCACCAGTTTTTCAACCACTGATTGAACTCCATAGTGTGGAGCACCCTAGCCTCACCCATGCCATAGACAGGCAGCAACTCTGAGAAGGTTACCATGCGTGCTACTTGTCTAAGGCCCCTCCCCAACTTCCTGCACTGCTATGATCCCTTTCACAGCCAGGTCATTTGTCTCTAGGTGGACAATGACCTCCAGCTCCCTCCCCCGTGCAGCTGCTCCTGCGATCCTGAGGATTTGCTCCCTGTCCCTCGAAGCCATGGTGCCAGGCAGGAACCTTACCTCCCTGTCCCCTTCCTCCCGCAGTTCTACCCTCCTAACAATGGAGTCCCCCACCAGGAGTTGTTTCCTTCCCCTGTGGGGTCCCATGCCACCCTCCTGTTGGTCTCCTTTGTGGGTTCCCAGCATCTTCCTTGGTCTCCACTGCAGATGCCTCCATAGAGGAACCACACTTTGCCAGAACAGCATATGAATTGTGGAGAGGTACAACTGGAGGGATGCACCTCTGCTCCACCACCCTCACCCTCCCTGCACCCACTGAGGTCCAAACACTCCTCTTTCTTGGCAACCTCTGAGGCAATGGCAATGGACCTGGTGGTCCCTGGGTGGGAGAGGCGGTCCCCCAAATCCTGGCCAACTCAGCCTGGAGATGAGCAACCTCTTCCCTCAGCCCAGAGAGGTGCCTGCAGATGGGACAACACCTCATCCCCCAGAATGTTTCCCGGAAGACTGCTGCTTCACAGCCACTGCACTGCACCACTCCCATCATGTCTTATTTCTGGCCCCTTAACTGTTACTTTGAATACTTACTCTTTCCTCTGTTTATTTATTTATTTTCTCCCTACTTACCTACTGCCTCTGTGCCCTTTAAGCTCCTGATCTTCCTGTTCTGAGACAAGAAGTTCCTATATTTCCCAGTAGTCTAATCACTTGCTCAGAGTCAGACCTCCAGTAGCTGGAAAAGAGGGGGTATCCATTGGTGAGAGGCAGTGAAGTCCTTAGCTGATGCTAGGGACTCTGCAATATGAACAGATTCAATAGATCACAATGCCTTATTCTGCTGGCACCCTCTTATGTCCATGAGTTGTTAGCACAAGAAGACATGGCAAACAATTAAAGGGAGAAATACTCAGGACAGAAGTAAGACAGCATTACTTTACACAAAGGGTCATGTTGCTATAGAATGAGCTTCCAGTATTGGTGGTTAATGCAGAATCACTAGAGGTTTTTAAAAAGAGACCATACAGTCATCTAATATCAAAAGGTATCAGTGGATATGACCACAGTAAATGGTGGATGAACTTGTAGAGTCAACGTAGGCTGTGTTTGTCTGAATCACCTACATTTCTATGTCTTTGATCGAAGACACCTCAGAAAAAGGGCACTGGTTTGTTCAGAGAATTTTCCTGAAAGCAATGCATGAAATAAAATGGTTTAAAAGTAAAAATCTGCTGATGGAGCTACACACCTCGCAATCACCCTACCTTGAACGTCTGTCCTTTCCTGCTGTCTGCAGCACCCTCCCGTCTGCCAGCACCACCTCCAGATTAATCACGTTTTCCCGCATTGTCCCATAGCGCACGGCATTAGTTCCTGAGGCACTGGTGGCAGCCATTCCACACAAAGAGGCATCTGCTCCTGGGTCTGCAGGGTAGGGGGGCGGAAAACATAACAGACAACTGCCTATAATGCCTGTTGTAAAGTACCATACAGCAGTATATGTAACAGTGTGCGTCAGACACTCCTAATCAGTTATGAGAGTGGCAACCACAAATCTTTCAGTGTCATACTGCATTTTTTAAGCAGCAGTGCAACAAAATTGGGCAAAAAATGTGACTCTGCCTTTTTTTTTTTTCACTATAAAAGATTCCAGGCATCTTCCAGTTTTATTCTGTGGTACAATTTCCAATGCTACCAAAATTTAATCGTTTCATAAATGTTTTAATTTTTCCGCCAACATTTAAACATTTTATAAATGTCTTAAATTAGTTTTGTCTGGAAAAAAAAAAGATGGCTACCACATTTGACTTTTGCAGCTGAAACTAGCTTACAGAAAAAAAAACATTGTTGCACTGATGCCGGGGACACTGTCAGATTTAACAAGTCTTTTATTAGGTAATAAGTAAGTTAACCGATGATCTTATTTACGTTTCTGTCTCTTGTTTATCTTGTTCCTGCCATTATTGTTCCAACACACTTGCCCATACCTCTCAACTGTCCCTGATTTTGCCTCAAAATTTTCCTCTGTCCCTCATAATATTTGCATTTTTTTGATGGAACAGTGGGGATTAAAATCACAAATTACTGTTAAACATTAAAGTTGTAGACTTCTTCTTCAGAAAATGGATCTTAACACATATCCCTTTATTCTATCAGCTTTCTCAGTGAACAGTACCAATTTTCAAGATGTGTCCCTGATTTTGGATCTTTGCCCCTGATTTTTTTAAGCTCTGTCCCTGATTCATGAGGCAAGAGGTTGAGAGGTATGACTTGCTGTATGAAATTAATTTTAATTACCTATTGATAGCAGTGGGTTGTCACAAATCCTGCTGTTATGTGCTAGTCGTGTGTGCCCCCCACACAGATGTGCTATACAAGATGCTGACAGTTTAGGTCACGAATGTGCAAGCATAACCAGCACCTTATAGTACTGTGAACGAGCCTACTTGTACAGCACGAGATCCATTCTGTCACCCACACCACTCCTTAGCTGTCAGGGACTCTTTCTTTAAAGTAAATTCATGGATTTCTCCCACTGTGGGGGAAAAATAACTAAGCAGAAAATATTTCTAGTTTTCTTGTAACAAAAACAAAATCCTGTTACTATTTTTTAAATAGAAAAACAAAGTTGTTCATGTGTCTGTGGCGAGAGCCGAAACCGGCAGTCATGCTTGGTTCACACAGTCGGCTGCAGATGTGGTGTGGTTTTTGTATTCCCTGTATATATTCTGCTTGCAGAAAACCTATTTGTTTAGAACCATGTACAACAAAGTGTTTAAAAATGGTAGCTGAACCACTGGCTTTGAACTCAAAATTTGCATGAGCGCCCGAAGTTACATGCTCAAGCAAAAGTCCAAATCGCCACCATTAAACCTTGCAATACATCTGTCCCAAAGTGCATGCACTAGTAGAGATACGGGCCGCATTTTCAAAGCATGGTGCAGAGCCTGTGTCAAGCCCTGTACCATGATACTTAGGTTCTGGCGGTGTGTTGAACCCCTTTGTCAAAAATGTGCCCAATTTTACAGTCTTGGGCACAGTTGCCACAGTTTCCACAATCCATGGCAGCTTGTGCAAACATTTAGTGCAAGCTCAGTAAAAACAGCCCCCAGGATTGCCACAACCTAGACCACAAAAAGTCAGTCTAACTTGTGGCAAGTGCCGCACGGGATGGAAAATACTGTTAGACTGCCACAAGCCTGTGCACAGTATCATCGGCACACCCAGGGTCTGTGGCACTGTAAGCTGTTTGAAAATCTGACCCACGATTTTTGTGGGATGGGAGCAGGTGGCAACCTAATCATATTGTGATATGACAGACAACTATTCAATTAGATACATAGAATGGTAGTTCTTTATTTTTGAATGGTGGCAATTTGGAATTTTTCATGGGCGCGTTTTTGTCACTTTGGGCTCTCATGCAAATTTTGAGTTTAAAGCCAATGGTTCAGATATCGTTTTCAAACATTTTGTTGTATAAAGTTCTATAAAGCAGATTTTCTGCAAGTAGAATACATATATATAGGGAATACAAAAACCATGCCACACCTGCAGCTGACTGCGTACACCAAGTATGACTACCCATTTTAGCTCTCATCACAGACACATGGACAACTTTTGGTTTTTATTTAAAAACAGTAACAGTAGTACTTCATGATTTTCCCACCACAGTGGGAGAAATCCATGAATTTACTTAAAAGAAAGAGGCCCTGGGCTAATGAGTGTTGTGGGTGACAGAAAGCATCTCATGCTGTACGAGTAGGCTCGTTCACAGTAGTATAAGGCGCTGGTTATGCTTGCATGTTCATGACCTAACTGTCAGCATCTTGTAGAGCATGTCTGAGTGGGGGGCACGCACGACTAACGCTTAACAGCGGGATTTGTGACAACCCGCTCCTATCAATATTTAATTAAAATTAATTTCATACAGCAAGTGTGTTGGAATAACAATGGCAAGAACAAAATAAATAAGAGGCAGAAACACCTAAATAAGATCACTGGTTAACTTACTTATTACCTAAAAAAATACTTGTTAAATCTGACAGTGTCGCTTTAAAATAGCTGCATTTAAACAACCACACAGATATTTCCTTTTGATTGTTTCCATACAGTTTTTCTCCCCAGCTTTGCTCGTCTTCCAGGCATGTACTCTGATCCCAGAAATATACCCTATTACAAAATGACAAGAAAAATTCCTGGGCTTGGATTGGTCAGTGGTGACTAAACAATGTTGTTAACCAAGTACAACATCACACCTATTCAAAAAGCAAATAAAAAAGCATTTTAAAATGTATTTTTAAGCGATTAAAAGTACTGATCTGAATAAGGCAATAATGCACTGCAGGGCATGTGTTGGGGAAATAACATCACTTCTCGGGTGTTGGACACATTCTGCCTTCACCCTCGTGCCCAATCACCCAAGGCATGGCATTATCCTAGTACGACACACACCCTGTCATGCATTATTACTTAATTCTGGTCAATATTTTTAATAGTTGACCCATCACACACACTGCCTTGGGCTTATTCCTAGCTTTCTTTGTGTATGACCAACAGCTGACTCATTAAACACCACGTTAGACCTTTAGTGTGCTTTGCACAACACTAAACACACTTTTTAATCTATTTGCAAAAACACAAAAAAACTTTTCAAACATGAAAGAACTAAGTCCAGGTATGAAAGCACAAAAAGACTGTTTCTGAGCCAGCCCAGAGGCGTAGAGGGCTGAGGTGTTATGCGCCTCACCTCTTGCCACACCTGTGACCGGGTTCAGAAATGGACATGTGTCACTCGAGGTCTGGCTGGGGAGGAAAGATTGAGCATCTGTAAGACTGCTCTTCCTGGGGGCTGCTGTGGTTCACTGCTTGTCTGTCACTTGGAGATACTCAGGTGGCAGTGTAAGTGAGCTGCACGTAGAGGGAAGGGATACCACATTCAGGGCTCTGGGGGCATCTCCACAGAGATGCGAGATTGCGCATGAAGCCCACTGCACGTCGATGGGCCTGGGGCGAAAAATCGATGGAAAAACCACCCCGACTGCAGGAAGATGGATGGCCAACCTCTCGAAGGCCATGCACAGTCCCATGGCAGAGGACAATGAGGGAAGGTAAGTCCTGGAGAAGCTGGGCGACACAGCTCGGGGACATCAGTCACAGTGGGGCGGCCGGGGCAGATTAGGAGGATAAAAAAACCTATATGGTAAAAAAGCCTATTTTTGCAGCTGTGAAAGTGCAGCAGTTTTTTTTTTTCAGAGCTTGAAAAATGTGATTTGTCCTTGCACAACCTGTAAATTTATTTTTAATCATAATCTCTTTATTTAACAGCCCTGTTTCTTTTAAATTTCGACAGCCTCTAGTTATCAGCCCCTCTTCACGACTACACAAGTACCAGTTATTGTACTGTTGCTAACTAAAGAACTCCTGTTGTCACAGGTGGACATTGACATTAAATAGTGTAAAAGTGTATCTGCGACAGTAGTAATTAAGAGTGGCGCATGAATTTACCTTATTTTTTTAAAAAAGATGGCCTTTTTACATTTCACCGTAGTTGCCACACTGAGAGTTTCTGGGCTGCAAAGCATGCTTTTGAAGGTTTCATAGAAAGCAAAAACAGCCAAGATATAAGCAGCTGACAATAGCGAGTTAAGTGCCCACCCAATCGTAACTATAGTGGCACTACTGCGCCACTATAAAAAGGCAACAGGGCCTCTGAGGGATGTCTCTTATTATGAAATTATGGTGAGAATCTTCAAGTCTGATTGGCCAATACCACATTCAGCCAGGATGATAGCTCAGTACATATTCCCAGTATGAAAGTAGCTCTTCTTGCCAGAAATCAACAAGAAAGTCATGCCATCCATCAGCAAAAATAACAAAATATTTTTGTAACTAACTTTTTAAAAAAATTGTACTAATTCAAAAATAGATCCATTTCAAATTGTTTCTCACAATCTAACTACATCCTACTGTGACTGTGCTTGATTTGCTAGCTAAGTGTTATGTTTACCTCATTGCTGACCGTGCCTGTGAGTATTGTAACCTATACAGATTTTATAATGTATATTTTGTTACTGCTGTTTACGTGGTCCTCTCCCCCTTCCACCAGGTCACATCTGAAAATGAGTTTGTTTTTATATCTCTGCATGTTTACCAGGTAAAACTCTTTTAAATAAATAAATTGCAATAATACACTCCAAGATATGCGATATATGGGATATCATCCATTCTCAGGGTGTTGAAGTCACTCGGTCTACTGCCTCGTACCTCACAATGTATCTGAGATATGATGCCATCCCATGATATCGCATACCTTGTCATGTATTATTGGCTAATTGTTTAAAAGAGTCATCTTGTGAAGTTTCGGCAGCCAGAACCATTCATTCATTCATTCATAGTTTACAGTCCTCTCACCCAAACCTCACAAGATGACTCTTTCACAAGATGAGACATCCCTCAGAGGCCTAAGACTCTAGGACAAGTCATGGTCACTGAGGGGCAAGGATGTAGAACTTTGAAAACAATCAGTCTAGGCTGAACCCTTTCTGGGATATCAGTGCTGTTGAGTCCTACCGACTGGAAACCAGAGGGCCGCTGTCTCTCAGGTAGCTGTTGAGGGCTTTTCGTGTAACTCCAGGCTCAACAGTGATGTCAAAGTCTTCTGCATTCAGATTCAAGATCCTGTCCATCTTTGTCAGGTCAAAGCATACACCTCCCTGGGAGAAACAGAAAGTCAAATGCAACATGACATGCAGTACTAACCAAGGGGGGCATCCCAACCACAAACCAAGGTATCCCTCTACCACGTACTAACTAAAGGGGCATCCCGTCTACCAACAAAGATACTGCACCCATTACATACCAACCAAGGGGGGCATTCCATCCACAGAGGGCATCTTCCTAGCATGTACCCATTGTGGAGGAAGCCCATACACCAACTGAGACACTGCCCCAACACATACCAACCATAGGGGCATCCCATCCACCAACCAAGACACTGCATCCAGCATGTACCAACCAAGGGGGCATCCCAGTCATCAACCAAGACACTGCATCCAGCATATACCAACGAAGGGGACATCCCAGCCACCAACCAAGACACTGCATGCAGAATGTACCAACTAAGGGCGCATTTGATCCACCAACCAAGACACTGCATGCAGCATGTACCAACCAAGGGGACATCTCAGCCACCAAACAAGACACTGCATGCAGCATGGACCAAACAAGACACTGCATGCAGCATATACCAATGAAGGGGGCGTTCCATTCATCAACAAAGACACTGCATCCAGCATGTACCAACCAAGTGGGCATCCCATCCCCAGCCAAGACAATGCATGCAGCATGTACCAATCAAGAGGGCATCCCATCCACCAACCAAGACACTGCATGCAACATGTACCAACCAAGGGGGCATCCATCCACCAACCAAGACACTGTATCCAGCATGTACCAACCAAGGTGGGGCATCCATCCACCAACCATGACACTGCATGCATCATGTACCAACCAAGGTGGCATCCCATCCATCAACCAAGACACTGCATGCAGCATGTAACAATCAAGGAGGCATTCCAGCCACAACCAAACATTGTACCTAGCACATACAGTACTAACCAATGGAGCACCCTATCCAACATCTGAGACATCGCATCCATCACGTACCAACCAGGGGGCATCCCATTCAACATCAGAGACATAGCACCCATCATGTACCAACCAAGGGGACAGCCACAAGCTGATACATTTTTTTTTATTTTATGTTAGTCTTTGGTAACGGGGTAAGGCCCACTAGGCACAAGTGCCTGTTTTCAGGGGTGACCAGGGAGCACTGGGGGTTAAGTGACTTGCTGAGTCACACAGTATGGAAGTGGAGGTTGTGGGAATGAAACCCAGGTGTGCTGGAAGTACCAAGCTCATTCACTGCGCATTACTCTAACCTCTAGGCTATACTGCCAGCCCCAACATCAACCCAGCTAGTACCAATTGAGGGAGAATCCCATCCAGCAACCGAAATATCACACCCATCATGTACAAACCATCCACTAAGACAGACATTGCACCCAGTACATAACAAGGGGGAAATCCCATCCAGGAACTGCATTATTGCACTCAGCATATCTTAGTTGGGGAAGGCATCCCATCCACCAACCAAGACATCACAACAGCACATACCAACCAAGGGGGCATTCCATCCACCAACTGAAACATCACACCCAGCAAGTACAAGCTGAGGGAGTATCTCATCCAGCAACCAACACCTCACACCCAGTATGTACAAACTGAGGGGACATTCCATCCACCAACTGAGACATCACACTAAGCACATTCTGGTCAAGAAGAGCATCTCATCCATCAATTAAGACACTGCACCCAACACATGCTAATCAAGAGGGTGTCCTATATAGCAACTCATTACATCCAGCAAATATCAACCAAGGAGACATTGTATCCAGCCTGTACCACTAAAGGGGCACCCATCCACCAACTGAGACATATCACCCAGCACATATAGTACCAACCCGAGGGAGCATCCCATCCAGAAAGCAGGACATCAAACCCAGCACATATTGTACCAAACAACTGGGCATCTGATCCAGCAACCAAGACATCACAACCAGCACATACTGGACCAACCAACTGGGCACCTGATCCAGCAACCAAGACAGCACACCCAGCACATACTGCACCAAATGAGAGGGCATCCCATCCAGCAACCAAGACAGCACACTCAGCACATACAGTACCAACCAACTGGGCATCCCATCCAGCAACCAAGACAGCACACCCAGCACATACTGTACCAACTGAGGGGGCATCCCATCCAGCAACCAAGACATCACACCCAGCACATACTGTACCAACTGAGGGGGCACACCATCCAGCAACCGAGACATGACACCCAGCACATACTTTACCAACTGAGGGAGCATCCCATCCAGCAATCCAGACAACCCAGTATATACTGTACCAACCAAGGGGGTATCAAATCCAGCATCCAAGACATCATATTCATCATATACTGTATTAACCAAGGGGGCATCCCATCCAGTAACCGAGACAGCACACCCAGCACATACTGTACTAACAGAGGGGACATCCCATCCAGCAACCCAGCACATACAGTACCAATGGAGGGGGCATCCCATCCAGCAATCCAGACATCACACCCAGCACATATTGTACCAACGGAGCGGGCATCCCATCCAGCAATCCAGACATCACACCTAGCACATATTGTACCAATGGAGGGGGCATCCCATCCAGCAATCCAGACATCACACCCAACACATATTGTACCAATGGGGGGGCATCCCACCTAGCAATCCAGACATCACACCCAGCACATATTGTACCAACGGAGGGGGTATTCCATCCAGCAATCCAGACATCACACCCAGCACATACTGTACCAACCGAGTGGCCTCCCGTCCAGCAACCCAGACAACCCAACACATACTGTACCAACCAAGAGGGCATCCCATCCAGCAACAGAGACAGCATACCCAGCACATAGTGTACCAATCATGTGGGCATCACCCAGGCAGGTAATGTCTTGCTCTGCTCATGGCCACCTACAGAACCAGTAGCTGTGAGGGATCCAAACCTGGGATCTTCAGCTTTACTATTCTGTGCTGAAACCCCCAAGACACACCACAGTCTCTATTTACTTAAGCAATAATACATGAAAAGGTGTGCTTTATCATTGGATATCATCAAGCCTCAAATGTGCTGTGAGGCACAAGACAAAGCCGTGTGCCTTATGCACCCGGGCAGTGACAATATCCTATGATAAAACATGCCCAGGAGTATATTATTGCAATTATGGTCTGGATCCCACAGACAAGTTAAAAAAAGAGTTTCAAAAACAATTTGTTTTACTTTCTTTTTTTTTAAACTAGCAGAAGAATCCTAAAAGATAAAATATTTCTTTAAGTAGGACACTGTCGTTGCTTGCTGTTAATACGTGGTACTGTGGGACCAGTTTTATTGTAGAACTATATAAAGACCCTGTTTGAAAAAATTCAGTTCCCTAATGTGCTTTTATTAACCCATTATGTATTGATTTGTTTTATCTGAATCACATTTTTGCTCGGACAGAGCTGTTACCTGCAAGCTCATCTGAACCACCACTGCTGGATGCCTTCTCATGCAAGTCATTAGCTGGGAATGTGCACATCTTCTCTTGGGTGCCTGGCCCTCTAATATGGTGCTCAAACTGCCAGCACATTTGTAAATCTAGGAGTTATGCATTCTGCCAACACTGCGAAACAGTTGCATGTCCTAAAAGCACACACTGGTGGGGTCACAGAAAAGTTACTGTTACGGCACGACAAGCATTGCAAGTGCTTCAGATCATTGCTGCTGTGCATGCTCCGAGTCACTGTCACTCTGCTCGGACAGCTTAGTGAAGCACTTGCAGCGCTTGTTTTGCACGATAGCAACTTGTCTATGACCCCACCAGTGTGTACTTGAAGGACATACATGTCTTTCAAAATGTTGCTTACCTGGACTGCTTTCCTTGACTGCCCAGACTCCTCCCTCACCCTCTGATCCCCAGGATTGCCTGGGGGTTGGGGGATATCAGCAGGGTCAGCAAATGTGTATCCAGAAGCCATGGTGGGCCTTTAACCAGGGCCCCACCACTTGAATCCGACCCCATCCTCAGGCCCCTCTAGCAAGCCTGAGGTCAAGGCAGGGGACTGAAAGAGAAAGCAGCTGCTTAGGCAGTTTCCTGTACCCAGGAGACATAGCAGGACCAGGGAACGAGTGAGAGGAGCACAGCGGCCATGCACAGGCTGCCATGCATGTGCAGATGCACATCTCAGAGCTGCAGCTCTGTTTTCAGCTTTGGTCATGCGCCTGCTTCAGCAGAGGGATCCTGCCTCCAGGGAGGGACTGTGTGGGCAGTTAATGTATTGCTTTCTTTGGGTGGGGGGGAGTAAAAGACTTGTGTTTCAGCAGCCAAGTACCCAATATCGCCACCGTAGGTGGAGGCACCGCACCACGTTAGGCCAGTGTAGCACATCCTTAGGGAACCCAGGATTGCCTCCTTGGGAGGGGTGGAGAGGAGAACCCTGAGGGCCCTAGTATGGCAACCTGCTACACATAGATTTATGTCTGTGCCAGAAGTTTGAATGTTATGCTAGAGAGTTGGACACCCAAGAGGAGACATGTGCGTTCCCAGGTAATGACTTATGTGGGGAAGCAAACAGAGATGCTGGTTTGGATGAGTTTACAGGTAACAACTCGGTCTGAGTGAAAGTATGATTTAGTACAAAACAAAAATGCATAATAGACCAATAAAAACACATTAAGGATCTGAATTTTCAAAAATGATCATTTTTTTAACTCAGCTTTATTAAGAGATAATATGTGCATCACAGTACAATACAGAGTATGACAACTGTGCAGTATTGTGCATTTAACCAATACAATATATTCACAACTTCTTCCAAGAAAGTATCTTTATTAGTGTGTTATGTTCAAACTGGTCCCGCATTACCATATATTTACAGCAAACAATGATAGTGTCCCAGTTTTGATAAGGTGTAGGGATAACAATTAACGTGAACAGGCTCTTACCAAAAGACTACTTTCAACTCATGATTTTATGAATAAATGTCATAATGGACATAAAATGTTATCGGCCAATCGGGTTTCAACATTTTTTTCTATCCAGTTTAGCATTCCTATTTGCACATTCCTTTTCTTCTTTTTACTAAAGAATTTTTTGTCCTGGACAGTGACTCCCAGTCAGACCTGGGCGAGCTCCCAGCCCAATCTCCCCACTTACTTTCATCTGGGTCAGGGGGGTCCAAGAAGGGTGCAGTGCCCTTGAGTACCTAGGACTTCTCCTCGTCACAGTCATTTTTCCTCCTGCCTTTCTTCCTGAAGTGCCCTTGTCCTTACCCCTACCCTGATGGTGCTGTGCAGAGCAGCTCATGGGCTTTGCATGCACGCAGAGATGACTGGATCAACTACCTTCTGTAAGGGAGCTAACTCTCCAGAACACAGCAAGGGGCTGCTGCAGTGATGGACTGTAGCATCTACTTTTTCCAGACTAGGATGCACTGCCATGGGCAACACTCTTCACAGCCCTGCCCGCCTGGTTGTGGGGACCCAAGTCCACTCCAGAACCCGGACTGTCTGCACGGAAGTGAGGCGCACTTCCTCTGGGCCATGGGACAGCCCTTGTGTTTCATTTTTTTCCCTTTCATTATAAAAAAAATTATGGCTGAAAATGGAGCATTCTGATTGGTTGACAGCATTCTAACAGGGTTATATTGGAGAATGATTGACAGCATTCTAACCGGATTATATTAAAGAGTGGAACCCTTCATGCAGAACCGAACCACTATAATTTTAGCTAAAAAAAATAATTCATTTTAAAACTATAAAAACACTTCAGTTTATTAAAAGCCCGAAGGCAGTCCTGGGTTTGGTTTACTTTTGTTAATCGGACCCTAGGGAACGTCGCCTTGTACCTCATGATGTGCCTAGGCTTAGGAACGCAATGGCTTGGTGCACAATGTGACTGCTTCTCTTAAATTCCCTGCCTGCATTCCTGCCTTCTCCTTTACTAATGCACTCTCCACACACCCTCTCCCTCTGTGCTATCTCTTTCTAATACCCCCTGCCACCCCTCATTAGCCCTTCCCTGCCCCTCCCTTTGTTCACTTCTCCCCCTCGCCTTTCCCTCTCACACCTTATGCCCCTCCCTCCACGAATACTCCCAATCCCACCTATTTCTCGGTTCTCTCTCCCTTCTCTTCCCTTGCCTGCTAACTCCTCCCTTTCCCTCCCCCACCCCCACCCTTCCATTTTACCACCGACCCACCTTACACCTTCCCCACCTCCTCTCCCTTACCACCTACCCCTCTTACTCCTATCCCCCCTCAGATCTTGCCTGTCCCTGCCACTGTGTCCCCTCCCTTAGCTACCTCTTCTCCCCCCCCATGCATTTGTAAGGATCATTAATTTTATACGTAATCTCCACTGGGACTCTTTTTACATTGACTAGTGTATTGTACTATCGCATACTTACTCACTGATTCTGTAAAAAAAGCCTTTGAAACTCTACTGAAGTCAGTCTGGTATTGCAATACTTGTTCATTAACTTGACTATCTTGTCTTAGTCTGGACAAAGCCTCTGGCTGCTCATGTATTTGTGCGTTACTGTAATTGTTATAGCTGTTCTTAATTTGCCTGTCTTGTCCCTCCAGTATCCTTGATGTGGAACCTTCGTAAAACAGCACTGTCTGCTCAAAGGTGTTATCCAAAAACCTAAATAAACAGATTAATGCACAGTATCCTAACCCCCGGTCATGCCTTACTGCATAATGGCATGTTTTAATGATCCTTTTCTGATATTACATTAACATTGTTGATTGGATTGAATCCTACCAGGTCGGATACCACTTGATATCATTTTGGCTTGATTTGAGATGGCCTCAGCTAGCACAGACATCCAATCAGGGGGGAAATTGTTTCACCAGGAAAGGCACACTAAGTTTGTTTCCAGGTGTGACCTGGGAGCATAAGGAAATTAAGTGACTTGCTCAGGGTCACATAGCGTGCAAGTGGGGGATGACGGGATTCAAACCCAGGTCTCCAGGTTTGCAGCTCAGTGCCCTTAACCACTACACTACACTTCCATCCTGTCATATCAAGGATCTAACCCCCTAGGATCCACAGTAAGTATCAGAGATATCTGTGGATCCAACCAAGGTTCGATGGATCTGACCATCAGATCCAACTGTTCAAGGTTTGAGCCAATGGATCTGACTTCAGATCCCTAGATCTGACCTCGGATCGGTAACTACAGTATTTGACTCTGGATCCAGAGTCTGACATTGGTCAGATTGCAGTCAGATTCACAGGCGGATACCAGCACTATCCGATGAAGGGTAGTCTGATCCACAGAAGCACTTTCCAAGCACCATTATTTTGTATCTTGTATTTCATATCGGTTGTTACTTCGTGCCTCACAGGCCTTTAAATTCTATGTTTTTTTTGCTCTGTTTTATTTCAGGCCTGATTTGCAGTGTAGATTGCTCTGGATTTCCCTCTCCACTCCACCACGGATAATTTGTTGACCATCCCAATATCTCATCCTAAGCAGTCCTGTGGCAGACCTTTTATGGTGGTGGCCTCCATAATATGGAACACCCTATCAAATACTGTTGCTCAGGTAGTATCTGCTGAATTCAAATAGTATCCTCTAAACTTAGATAGTGTCTGCTGAACTCAGTGTCTGGTGAACTCAGATAGTGTCCAATGAACTCAGATAGATAGTGTCCACTGAACTGTGATAGTGACTGCTGAATTCAGACAGTAACCGTTTAACTCAGATAGTATCCACTAAACTCAGATAGCATCTGCTGAATTTGTTTAGTGTCCACTAAGCTCGGATAGTGTCCACTGAACTTGGATAGTATCCACTGAGCTCAAATAATGTCTGCTGAACTCGGATAATATCCACTGAGCTCAGATAGTATCTGCTGAGCTAGGATGGTATCCACTGAACTCGGATAGTATCCACTGAGCTTGGATAGTATCCGCTGAGCTCAGATAGTATCCGCTGAACTTGGATGGTCTCCACTAAGCTCGGATAGTATCCACTGAGCTCGGATAGTATCCACTGAGCTCGGATAGTGTTCACTGAGCTCGGATAGTATCCACTGAGCTCAGACAGTATCCGCTGAGCTTGGATGGTATCCACTAAGCTCAGATAGTGTCCACTGAACTCGGATAGTATCCGCTGAGCTTGGATAGTATCCGCTGAACTTGGATGGTGTCCACTGAACTCTGATAGTGTCCACAGAACTCAGATAGTATCCACTTGAGTGTGGATAGTTTCCACTAAACTCAAATAGTGTCCACTGAACTCAAATAGTATCCGCTGAGCTTGGATAGTATCCACTGAGCTTGGATAGTACCCACTGAGCTTGGATAGTGTCCACTGAACTCTGATGGTGTCCACAGAACTCGGATAGTATCCACTGAGCGCGGATAGTTTTCGCTGAACTCAAATCGTGTCTGATGAACTTGGATAGCACTGGATAGCGCTCAGTTTTCAGATTTTCGGTGGCATCTAAAAATGATGACATCTGACAATGGGTTTGCAGACTTCAGATCCCATGTATGGATCTGACTGAAGTGCTCAGATCCAGCTGAATCTGTTGGATCCAAAGGTCGAAGTTTGCTATCTGACCTATGGATCCCGTGTCGGATCTGAAATCTGAATTTGGTCAGATGCATCTCTCATTTGAAGGCGAATAATAGAACTATCCATTGGAGGACAGTCAGATCCCTAAGGGCACTATCTGAGCCCCCACAACAACCAGGTCCTCTTAGCAGTCTCCTGCCCCCTTAGCAGAGGTATTTAAAAAGGGGCTGAAATCTCATCTGTTTACTAAAGCTTGCGGTGACAACATAACCCCGAGGAGTCTGTTTTGGGGGGAGTTTAGTCTGTTAGTGTAACATCCTTCATGTTTATTATTTTAGGTTAATGTCTATTTTGCTTATTTAATGAGATATTTATTATTGTTTTTTTAGAATTAATGTGATTGATTCATCTGCTTGTATTTATTATTCTATCTGTAAAGCACCCTGAGCCTTTGGATAGGGTGCTGTATAAATCAAATTGTCTTCACCTTGCCTATTGTTCAAAGTCTACAGGTGATCACTGATAAACAGTGCCATGGTTGCACACTGTCTGAGTGACATGTCAAGGTCATTGCTGCTGGGCAACGTGGTACTGCTTCAACACCAAGCAGGAGGCCGTGATGGGCGGTAAGTGATGCTGCAATGCTGGCAGTGTTGCTGGTGGGGGTAACAAACAGGGCTCCCAACATCAGAGATGGAGCAGCCTAAATATGAGGGCTTGTGGAGATGTAGGCAGGAGATGTGCTGATTTTGGATGTGTGGGGTGTTCTTGGAGGAGGGGGGTTGTCAAAGTGTGCAGGGGGGGAAGCCTACCAGTGCAGCGGTAGTGCTGCTGTTCACGACGCTTGCATTTGAGTTCAGGAACAAGCCTGGATTGCCAGGGACCAGCCAGGGGGAAGTGGGATTGAGAGTCTCAGTGGATACTCGCCCTCTCCAGGGACGAAGTCTGAGAGATGCCACTACAATAGCGCCAGCTGCATGACAACAGGCAGAGGTACCAGTTGGTGCACCTTTGGGGGTGGCAAGACACAGGTCAATGCTGCATAGCCATGTGCTTTTCATGCACACTTGCACGTGACATCATCATGGCTGGTGACTCAGCAGCAGCAGTCGAGAAGTCAGAAAAACAGCCCTGATGCCAGATGGCGATGTACCCTAGTACATGCAGACCTCCATCCCATCACCACCAGACAATAAGCATGCTGTTGTGTGTACATCCCTCTTACCCCAACACTGCCTGGGTGGCATTCCATGGCAGGATGATGGCAGGTAAATGCAGGCTAGACAGGTGCGAGGGCGGGGTCGAGGAGTGCCTTGGTGCTCCTTTGGATGTCAGGTGGTGGGGGTATACACAGAAGAAAAACAACCTTTTTTTTTTAATGATGGGATGAGCACTGAAATCAAATGACTTTCCAGTTTTGGGGGGGGCAAGCAGCTGTATTGCCCTCCAAAATTAAACATCCCTCAATGAGGGGCCACTGCACCCAAATTCTAGGCCCTGTGAATTCCTCTATCCCTTCATATTTCATGCACGGGGTTGGGGGTGGAATCTCCTAAAGCCAGCAAAGGACAGTACAATTTGTTTCTGCTTTCTCTCTTACCATCAGTATCCAACAACTTTGGCTCATTATTCAACTGAATCAATCTTGTATCCCTGGATGCCCCAGCATGGCACTTTTCATCATGACTGTAAATAGCCCTCAATGTACCCTACAACAGAGGCGCTTGGATGCTATCTTAACAAGTCAGATACTGCCCCAAAACTCAGATTTCAGATACCAACAAATAGTGCTGACATCCTAGAATGGATCTGCTTTGGTAGGATCCCTTTTTATGGTTTGACCAAACTGGTTGGAGCCACTGGATCTGATGCTCTGATCCATGGATCCGACTGTCCAACCAGTAGATCCGATGGATCCAATCTAAGATACCTAGATCCATCCTTGTATCACAGATCCGAGTTTGGCTGGATAGTTGCCAGATTCTAGGCTGGATACCAGCACTATCCAATGGAGACTTCTCTGATCCACTAAACGACTATTCGAGCAGCACTACCTTACAACCGTTTGTCATTGAAATGTGGGACACTGACACTGAAAATGTAAGACATATTATCTAATCATGGATGTAGTAGCATAGAACACTGTGGAAACCATGGACATGAGGACGGATTATTTTACAGAAAGGATGGTGGAGCGGTGAAACAGTCTACCAGCCGAGGTGGTAAGTGCTAAAACTGTTGGTGGCTTCAGGTTGCTAGGGGTGGCAGGAACTTGGAGGAGAAGGGGGGATGGGGAGGACTAGGACACTGGATGGACAGTAGGTCCCAAGGTTAGACAGGGAACTCAGGCAGACTGGATGGGACATTGGTCTTTCTCTGCCATCATTGTCTAGGTTTCTTGAAACTGGTGCCTTTAAATCTACAAAACTTGTTGCTGATTTAGGTCAATAGATTGCTACGAATTTCTGCTTCAAAGCCCAAGGTTGCAATATGAGACTACCCCTTCTCTGCGCAGGGCAACACCTGTTCCATGTGGGACAGAACCGTTCTGAAGAGTAAAAGTGTGTTGGATAGTTGGTGGGTGCACCCCCTCAAGTCCTTATTCAGTGGGATCCTAGGTGCAGTGAAACAGCAGAAAGAAGATGTTATTAGGGACGCTTCTGGGATAAAGTCAGTTTCTTACCTTTAAGGCACTAACGCCTCCCTCCAGTCCTGTCCCAGTGCCAAAGGGAATGATCGGAACATTATTATCGTAGCACAAACGGGCCAGTCGGCTGACTTGCTCCACATCCTGAGGCCACACCACTACGTCTGGAGGCTTGCACCTTTGAATGAAACACAAAAATCCAGGGTTTAGAAAGATGAGTCTTTCTGCACCCCTTTTGGCCCACTGTCTTATTGCAGGTATCTGCATGAGAGAGGGTGCTGTTTGTAACTTTCACCATTTTTTTCTACAGAATGCAATTAGGAGTTTGACAAAATGCATTTTGTCCAGAATGAAGTACATAGTCTGACAAACTACAGTTTGCTCTCAAAATGAAATTAGTAGTCTGACAAAATGCATTTTGTCCATGGAATGATGTTAGAAGTTTGACAAAATGCTTTTTGCTCGCAGAGTAAAGTTAGCAATTTGACAAAATGCGTTATGTCCACAGAATGAAGTTAGCGATCTAAGAAAAGGCATTTTGTCCACAGAATGAAGTAATCAGTTGAAGAAGTTAGGAGGTTGATCTTAAATAGCTTCCCCACAACCACTCTAGTATCTGCTCACACAACAATCCACACGTTAGTATCTGCCTCATAATTACCCCAGTCCTGTATCAGTACCACAGCTACCCAATATTCTACCCCTCAACAACCACACACCCAAGTATCTGCCCTGCACGGATACACCTAAACTGTATCTGAACCACACACCAGTATCTACCCCATAACTACACCTCACCACTTTATCTATTGCACAACTGCCCCACAGCACAGTGTTTACCTCACTACTATGCCACACACACCATTTTCTGCCCCACAACTGACATCACAGTGTAACCCCCCTGCAAATGGGGGTTCCCAAAAGACTTCCAGGAGCTTGCTTGAATGCTCCAAGCCTGAATGGTGTTTGGCATTTAAGCCATTTATCAGTGAGTGTTTTTAGAACCTCTGGTACTGTCTCTTTAAGAGCTGTCTGCTTGCAGACATAATTAGCTTGTATGGGGGACTGTGTGTTTCTTTGATTGAGTACCACTCAAGCTGCTGCCAATTCACTTAATTTTTGCAGTCACTAGGAGTGCAAAGGGAACCTATCTGAAAGATTTAACTGTTTGCCAGAAATTATTTAGAGTAATAATGAAATTACAGTTTGTCTAACCTGTTTTCTTTGCAGTCAGAACTGTGTCTGCTAGTTCCCATTCTAGTTTTGAACTGCTGAACTGGACCAATCAGTGTGGGGTAAGCTAGCTCTAAAATGGTGCCTTGGGCCGAATCAGAACTTGGACTCATAATCTGAGCCAGCCACAAGAGGATTGTATGGGCAGTGACTCTGGGAGATGTAGTTTAGACTTCAGTGCCTTTTTGGACCAACAGCAGCAGTCTATTGTGGTGACAGCCAATCCAGTCAAGAACTGGGAGGAACTCAAAGGAAGTGCCGTTTTGTCGGTTGGAGTTTCAGTTGAGCTTTGGCAGTGAAGAAGGAAGGAGCCCTGTGCTTTTCAGTGTGCAGTTTTAGTCAAAAAACGTGTGTAAGGCCCAGAGTTCCGGTCTGCAGCTTGTGTAACAGCTTGTTAGGACTGAATCCGTCCTGTGAAAAGAATCAAAGGATCTCTGAAGAGTAGAAACCAGGCTCACCCTGTAGAAGACTGGAGGAATTGCTGAAAATTGCACTCGATCAGGAACTGAATCTGCTGTGTGTTCTCCCGGGTATTGTGCAGTAATTGCGATCGGGATACAGATGCAGCCTGCCTGGTACAGTGCTTTCTTTTATATGGATGTGTGAAGAGGTTTGTGTACCTCAAGTGAGCCCTGCTGACATTGAAGGACCCTATCTTATTTGGAGGTCGTGAGTACTAATTCAGGGTCACTCCCTGTTGAATTGCCACATTAAATCCAAATGGAATTACTGTACTGCTGACTGTTTAATTCTCCTTTTCTCTGTGTGAAGGGCCCTACCAGCTGCCACGGTTTGGACTAGCCACTAGGGCTTGGGTACCCAGGGACAGTAACTGATAGGGATAGGCCTGTGCACAGAGCCATAAGGTAGATTATTAGAGTGATAAGCTAATTAACCTGATTTCCCCTGTCCTTGTTATATCCCCTAAATAAATCAGAGCTGCTTGTTTCAGCAAAGTTATACTGCCTGAGATATTTGTCTATGTTAAAGTACTGTACTGTGATTGTTGCACTGTATCTCATTTCACAGGAGGTCCCAGTGCGGAACCAGACCTGGGGGTAAGTGTATACTGTGAAGGTAATTCTGATATATTGTGTGGGCCACTAGTGGGAAGAAAGGGGGTTGCAGTGTCCCAGAGGGCTGTGACCAAGTTAGTTTAACTATTGCAAACCCTGACCTCTGGGTGGAGGCACCGCCATTGGATCCAGGCCCCTCACCAGCCTGTAGTGGCCAAATCAGGCAGGGGTAGTAGCCCTGGGATAGCGCCATCTAGGGGTTACATCTTGGAGGCTCACGCTGGGATTGTGTGTCCTCTAGTGGCCATATTCTGAACCACTGTTAAGAAACAAATGGGTACCCGACAGTGGCTGTGCACCGGCTGGTGGAGTGGTGTACTGGGGAGGAGATCGACCCCAAAATGCTATGCTTATCCTGGACATCCCCCTGGGTATCAATCACGGACACTGTGCAGGAGTACTTTCCAAGGTGGAAGGTTTACAAACCCTGTGGTGGTGGGTCGGCATGCTAATCTGCTCACCCACACTTTCCTGGCCCTAGTACAGTTTAAGGATCCCATAGATAGCTCCAAAGTGCCACAGACCATTACCCCAGAGGAGCCCTCACTGCTTGGAGAGTGATAACTAAGGACAGTAAAGACCCGGGAGGGAATGAGCCCCCACCACTATCTGAAACTTTTGAGGAGAAATTTGCTAAATGGTTGCTGGGGAAGGGAAAACTGTGGAGGACTTGAAGAAACTATTCTTGCCACCTGGGGTGTTCCTCCCCAACACCCCTCTCCCACTCCAGTACCTGCCATGTGGTGGCTGAACCAATGCAGACTCCTATTTCTGCACCTGCCATTAGTCACAACTCTTACGAGGTTGAGGATGTTCTCTGGCACCCTCCCCACCCCAAAGGAGAGGTTGACTGGGAGACCTGGATGAACTATGTTTGCCCCTTGCTAGAATGGCAATGCTCGGAAGCCGGCGAAAGAGGTTAGTGAGAGCCTCCGAGGTCCTGCCCTGGCTACCATTCGTGTAAGCAACGGGCCAGTAACCCTGAAGTGACTGCACAGGCCTATCTTGAGGCCCTGGAGAATGTGTGTAGGAGCCCAGATTCTGATGAGGACCTATGGTGGAGAGTAAGAGATGCACAACAGTACCAAGGGGAGTTGTTGTCTGTGTATGTATCTCGGCTGGAAAAATTGTTGCAAGAATGCCTCAGAAAAGGTAGTTTGCCAGCGATTGAACTGGACCGAACCAGGCTGGACAGGATCCTTAAGTCTGCCCCTTCTCAGAACTGCTGTTGCTTCAATTCGCCTGGCAGATCGACTGGAATCCCCACCCTCCTATGATGAGTTAATGAGAGAAATTCGAGGAGTTGAAAAGACTCCACTGGAGGGACCTGCCAATAGCTGCGGCTACGACCAAGTGACTGAGGTGACCCATCAAGTGAAGTTCAGGGCAGAGGTTGACAGTCAATGAGTGCTCTGACAAGGAAAAATATATGCCACAATGGGGCGAACTGTTGAGAGAGATCCGGAATTCAAAAACAGTCCCTTTATGAAGGCCACGCCTGCAAGTCCGGGCCCTGACCTATATCCGACTACATCTGCTAGGTATGGGGTACCTCACCCATGTATCTCCTGCTGATAACAGCTCGAACTCGATTCCTTGACCATGGAAGTGGGGAAACTAACGAGATGTCTCCAAATGCTTATCACCATGAACAGAGATGGCACCAAGGTTTCCAGTTAGTAATACCCCGCCTGGCTCCCAGTGTGGCGCCAGCTCAAACTCCAGAAAGTATGTTTGCTATAATTGTGGGAAAGATGGGCACATGAAAGGAATGCCAGTCCCAAAAGACACTGACAAAGTTGCATATAGGCTACAAGGAGAGCTTCGGAGAAGAATCAGTGGTTAAGAGGTGCACGACATGATCCCAGTGAGGCACCAAAATGCTAATTCACGTCCTTGTGGCAAGGTCAGTTGCCCAGGCCCCCCTCCTCCTCTCCAGACTGGTCCAGAATAGTGGGTCCCTCCATGGAGACCACTGTAAAGGTGAATGGAGTGTCTACAAGAGCTGTATTAGACAGTGGCTCCCAAGTGACAATTATGTTCCAGGATTGGTATCAGAAGCATTTGTCAGGGACCCTTACAACCATTAGAAGGACTGCATGTATGGGGTTAAGTGAGAAGGCCTACCCTATTCGGGTATATCCGAATTTGGCTGTCTTTCCCCACCTCCGTGGCTGGGTGGCCGAACAAGTAGAGACCCTAGCCTTAGTGTGTCCCCCCACTGGACTGTATGATGGTGTCCCTTTGTTGATTGGAACAAATGCTCATATGTTCGGAAGGCTGGCACAGTTGTGTTATGAAAAACAGGGGTCAAAGACTAGTAGAGCTTTAAGAGTTCCGGCTTTAATTAAGAAGGCCTATGAGGCACAGAGAGATGCTGAAAAAACAGAACCAGAGGAACCGGTCGGAATTGTATGGAGGAAGGATCCTGAGTCTCTGATCCTGGCGCCAAATGCCCAGTGTACCTTACAGGGAGAGGTCCAGTATCAGAAAGGATGTTAAGAATAAATATTAATGTTGGATGCACCAGGCGATGGAAATTGCCAGAGGGACTGCTGGTCAAGCTTAGTATTTTGCCCGCTAGAGCCCATGCTTATGCCAGAAGGGTAATGGTCCAAGTTCATAATGTGTCTGAAAGAGACATTCGAGTAAACAGAGGTTGCATCCTGGCTAATGTGCATTGTGCAGACACTACGCAGTGCTACCCAGCAGCAAGAATTCAGGAAGAATGACAGAGTAACGCCTGACTTGTTTGATTTTGGCTACTCCGCTGCCAGCTGAATGGAAAGTGAGGATCAGGTGAGAAGCTTGCCCAGAGAGCCAGGTGTTTTCTTTAAAGGAATGGGATGTAGGATGCGTGCAAGGAGCTGAGCACAATACCGGCTGCATGATGAAAGACCATTTCGTGAGAGGTCTCGGCGCCTGGCACCTGCTGACATAGATGATGTGAGCGGCATCTGCAAGAGATGTTAGCTGCTGGTGTAATACAAAGAATCCAGAAGCCCTTATGCTTCCCCATTGTGGTAGTGAGGAAAAGAATGGAACAGTAAGGATGTGTGTGGATTATGCACCTTAAACCGCGGACTATCCCTGATCAGTACACAACGCCCGCATTCAGGATGCTTTGGACTGCCTAAGCGGGAGCAAGTGGTTCTCTGTGCTGGATCTCCGCAGTGGGTACTACAGATCCCGATGGCCCCAGAGGACCGTGAGAAGCGGCCTTTATCTGTCCGCTTTGCTTCTGAATTCATGAGGATGCCTCAAGAGTTTCAGGTGCCCCAGCCACTTTTCAGCGATTGATGGGCGTGCAGTGGGGGACATGAACTTACTAGAGTGCCTGGTATACCTAGATGATGTTATTGTGTTTGGCAGCTCACTGGAGGAACATGAGGCAGATTATTTAAGGTATTGGACCGACTGGAGGACTTTGGCTTTAAACTGTCCATTGATAAGTGTCAATTCTTTCAAACATCAGTAAAGTATGTGGGACACATAGTATCCACCGAGGAATAGAGACCGACCCAAGTAAAGTTGAGGCCTTGACCACCTGGCCACAGCCCAAAAATCTAAAAGAACTGCAAAGATTCCTGGGATTCTGTGGTTATTATCGGCGCTTCATCAAGGACTATTCAAGAGTGATCCGCCCTTTACTTAACCTTACTCAAGGGTATCCCCCAACCCACAAAAAATACCAAAAGTCAGCCTCCCTCAAGACTGAAAGAGTGTATTTTCATCCGAGTGAAGTATTTGGGGCTCGCTGGACTCCTGATTGTGAGACTGCTTTTCATGAGATCATATATCAACTTACCCATGCTCCAGTGCTGGCCTATGCCGATCCAAGAAAACCTTACGTCCTGCACACTGATGCTAGCTTGCAAGGGTTGGGGGCTGTGTTGTACCAAGAGCACGAGAATGGCCTGAGACCAGTGGCCTTTGCCAGTAGAAGTCTGACCCCATCCGAAAAGAACTATCCTGTACATAAGTTAGAGTTCCTAGCTTTGAAGTGGGCTATTGTTGACCAATTCCATGAGTACTTGTATGGGGCTAAAATACTAGTAAAAACTGACAATAATCCTTTGACCTATGTGCAGACCTCAGCTAAGTTGGATGCCACTGGCCATAGGTGGCTTTCTGCATTATCTACATGTGACTATGCTCTCGAATACCGAGCAGGTCTGAACCACATAGATGCTGATGCTCTCTCCCGGAGGCCTGTTCCCCAGAATGATTGGGTCCGATTGGCAGAACCTGACATTCGGGCACTCTGCCGGAAGTTTGACAGGGAGGAACAAATGTCCACGGACGCAGTGGACTGCATGGTGGATTGCTTGGGAGCCTCTGAGAATTGCATACCTGCTGCTTATTGCCACTTTTCTGCAATAGACATTGGTGCACTGCCTCAGCTGGACAATGACAGTATTGCAGGCTCAATCCGCGATCCCATGATCAAAGCAGCTTTAGAAGCCCTCTATGCAGGAAAAGATGTGTCCAAATTCGCTCCACTGATTTGAGAACTGCACTGTTATACAAAGAAGGTCCTAAGTTGAAACTGATCAATAAACTGTTATACAGAGAAACAGTAGACAGAGGGGGACAAGTAGACAAGCAACAACTAGTGCTGCCCACTGCCTTTCGAGACTCAGTACTGAGGTCCTTGCACAACCACATGGGGCACCTTGGTATAGACAGAACACTTGACTTGGTGAGATCCAGATTCTATTGGCCTAAGATGGGGGCTGATGTGGAGCAACACATTCGAACTTGTAGTCGCTGTTACAGAGGAAAGCGTTGCCCCAGAGGGCTGCCTCTTGTTAACATCACCACCAGTGCACCCATGGGAGCTGGTCTGTATTGATTTTCTGAGTTTGGAGTCAGATCAAAGAAATATCAGTAATGTGCTGGTGGTCACTGACCATTTCACGAGATATGCCCAAGCTTTCCCCACCAAAAGACCAGAAAGCATCCACTGTGGCCAAAGTACTTGTAGAAAACTTTTTTGTTCACTATGGGGCTCCACAAAGAATCCATTCTGATCAAGGAGACTTACGAAGTCGTCTGATCAAAGAGATGCTTTCTCTGTGGGGGAGTGCGAAGTCCAGAACCACTCCTTACCACCCCAGGGGACCCACAGCCTGAGCGTTTCAACCGCACTTTGCTAGATATGCTAGGCACCTGCACCCAAAGGACAAGCCTAGATGGAGCCAACAAATTAGCACCCTGGTACATGCTTATAACTGCACCAAAGTGATGCCACTGGATTCTCCCCTACCGCCTGATGTTTGGAAGAAGCTCGACTACCAGTAGATGTGTGTTTTGGGGTCTCTCCTGATGGGGTTCAAGCTGACAACTATTTACAGTATGTGCAAAAGTTAAAGGCCCAGCTAACTCATGCACTAACTGGCTCAAACCATGGCTGCCAAAAGAAATTCACAACAAAGAAAGGTATGATAAAAGGTGAAAGCACAGGAACTCCAGGAGGGAGATCGGGTATTGCTAAGAAATCTGGGACTGCATGGCAAGCACAAGATTGCTGACAGATGGCACCATCTCCCTCACATTGTAGTGGGCAAACTAGATGATCTGCCAGTGTACAAAGTAAGGCCTGAGAATAATTCAAAAGATGTAAAACAATGCATAGAAATCATTTACTGCCCATTGGACAAATCTTATTGAGCCTGAGCCCTAGAAGATGCCCTCTGGACCAGTGACTAGAGCTGCTGCTAAGAAAAGATCAAGAAAGTCTGCACCTCACGGAGCAAAGTTAAAGTGTTCCCTCCACAAGTCCCAGTTGAGCATGACTGTCAGTCCATATCGGAAGAAAGTGAGAGTGACTTTGAATACTATCCTTCTTACGAACTGAGTCAATTGTTTGGGGCAATCCCTAGTCAATACTGGAGATGAAGCTGGGCCTTCTGGACTGTCTAGGCCCCCCAGCTTCATCCCTGGAGCCAATGCTCCCAGAAAGTGAAGTGCAAAGCATCAGATCAGATGAAATGGAATCATTGTGCATGGTTGAACTGTTTGAGCTTTCAGGGGAGGAAAATGATAGATTGGGGCAGACTGGTGATACACCAACAAGAAGAGTATTTTGAGTGCCCTGACAGTCCACTGCCAGTGTCCGAAAGCTCTCCATGCGAGCCAAATGTTGTGGACTCAGAAACTGTAACTCCTGGAGCTGAAAGTGCCCCAAGTTCTAGCCTCTCTACCCCCATGGAGACTCCCCTGACAAGTGAGGACAGTGCTGAAAATGAGGCTCAGAGTGCAGAGACTATAACAGTTCCCCCTAGAAAGACTGGTCGAGCTGTAAAGCCTGTGGTGCACCTCAGTTATGATTCACTTGGGAGGCCTGTGGACTTGCCTCTCAGTGTTGTCCATAAAGGAGTGTATGTGTCCCCAGCTCATTGCCCAAACTGAGTATCAGTGCTAACTCCAAGTTACTTGTGTTGCCCTCTAAGTATGGTGCCCTTGCCCCATCCAGCCCCAAGGTAACTGATAGGGAAGGGCCCCCTCTCTTCAGGTTTCATGTACAAGAGGTAATAACTTGAGTTATGGTACAATGTGTATGTAATACTGTGTAAAGAGTGACGTACTGCAATGTTTCAGAAATGTGTTCTTGGTAAAATGATATATTGACTGATGATTACATGTGCGAGCCTAATGCAAATGTATATGGTTGCAGTTGAAACTTATGGGGGTACTTGCTTGACGCTGACGTCAAGCTTTCCCAGGCCAGGAAGGGTGTAACCCCCCTGCAAATGGGGGTTCCCAAAAGACTTCCAGGAGCTTGCTTGAATGCTCCAAGCCTGAATGGTGTTTGGCATTTAAGCCATTTATCAGTGAGTGTTTTAGAACCTCTGGTACTGTCTCTTTAAGAGCTGTCTGCTTGCAGACATAATTAGTTTGTATGGGGACTGTGTGTTTCTTTGATTGAGTACCACTCAGCTGCTGCCAATTCACTTCATTTTGCAGTCACTAGGAGTGCAAAGGGAACCTATCTGAAAGATTTAACTGTTTGCCAGAAATTATTTAGAGTAATAATGAAATTACAGTTTGTCTAACCTGTTTTCTTTGCAGTCAGAACTGTGTCTGCTAGTTCCCCATTCTAGTTTTGAACTGCTGAACTGGACCAATCAGTGTGGGGTAAGCTAGCTCTAAAATGGTGCCTTGGACTAATCAGAACTTGGACTCATAATCTGAGCCAGCCACAAGAGGATTGTATGGGCAGTGACTCTGGGAGATGTAGTTTAGACTTCAGTGCCTTTTGGACCAACAGCAGCAGTCTATTGTGAGTGACAGCCAATCCAGTCAAGAACTGGGAGGAACTCAAAGGAAGTGCCGGTTTGTCGGTTGGAGTTTCAGTTGAGCTTTGGCAGTGAAGAAGGAAGGAGCCCTGTGCTTTTTCAGTGTGCAGTTTTAGTCAAAACGTGTGTAAGGCCCAGAGTTCCGGTCTGCAGCTTGTGTAACAGCTTGTTAGGACTGAATCCGTCCTGTGAAAAGAATCAAAGGATCTCTGAAGAGTAGAAACCAGGCTCACCCTGTAGAAGACTGGAGGAATTGCTGAAAATTGCACTCGGTCAGGAACTGAATCTGCTGTGTGTTCTCCCGGGTATTGTGCAGTAATTGCGATCGGGACACAGATGCAGCCTGCCTGGTACAGTGCTTTCTTTTATATGGATGTGTGAAGAGGTTTGTGTACCTCAAGTGAGCCCTGCTGACATTGAAGGACCCTATCTTATTTGGAGGTCGTGAGTACTAATTCAGGGTCGCTCCCTGTTGAATTGCCACATTAAATCCAAATGGAATTACTGTACTGCTGACTGTTTAATTCTCCTTTTCTCTGTGTGAAAGGGCCCCTACCAGCTGCCACGATTTGGACTAGCCACTAGGGCTTGGGTACCCAAGGACAGTAACTGATAGGGATGGCCTGTGCACAGAGCCATAGGTAGATTATTAGAGTGATAAGCTAATTAACCTGATTTCCCCTGTCCTTGTTATATCCCCCAAATAAATCAGAGCTGCTTGTTTCAGCAAAGTTATACTGCCTGAGATATTTGTCTATGTTAAAGTACTGTACTGTGATTGTTGCACTGTATCTCATTTCACAGGAGGTCCCAGTGCTGGAACCAGACCTGGGGGTAAGTGTATACTGTGAAGGTAATTTGATATATTGTGGTGGGCCACTAGTGGGAAGAAAGGGGGGTTGCAGTGTCCCAGAGGGCTGTGACCAAGTTAGTTTAACTATTGCAAACCCTGACCTCTGGGTGGAGGCACCCACCATTGGATCCAGGCCCCTCAACCTGTTAGTGGCAAATCAGGCAGGGGTAGTAGCCCCTGGGATAGCGCCATCTAGGGGTTACAACAGGATATGCCCCACAACTACCCCTTATATCTACCTCACAACTACAGCATACCCCAGTATCTTCTCCACAACCCCCCCATATCTTCCCCAGAACTGTACCATATCCATGTATCTCATTCTACAACTCACACCCCAGTATCTTCCCCTACAGTCACTCATATCGTAGCATCTGGTCCACTTCAGCATACCTCAGTATCTGCCCTCACACCAGCATGTGCCACACAACTGCCCCACTCTTCTGTATCTCCCTCTTAGCTCAACCATATTCCAGTATCTGTTCAATAACTACCCCATGCATCTGTATTTGCCCCACAACTTTCACAACACCTCAGTATCTGCCCTACCACCCACACACCAGTCCATGTCCTAGAACCACACAACTACAACCACAACAGTGCATACCCAAGCAGGGCAGATATTTTGCACAAAATGTATTCTGGTACACTCCATTCTATGCATTTGCCGATGTTATAATTCATTCTGTGGACAGAATGTAATGTGTTAGATTGCCAACTTCTTACAGGGGCAAAATGCCTTTTGTCAAACTGCCAACTTCATGCTGTGGACAAAATATCCTTTGTCAAGCTGTTAATTAACTGATTGATTAATTTGGGGCTGGCAATATAGTCTAAAGTTTAGAGTAACAAGCTGTGAATGGGCTTGACACATCCAGCAGACCCGGGTTTGATTCCTACAACCTTCACTTGCATACTGTGCGACTCCGAGCAAGTCACTTAACTTCCCCAGTGCTCCTGGGTTGCTCCTGAAAACAGGCACTTGTGCCTAGTGGGCCTTATCTGGTTACCAAAAGAATAAAAAAAATTAAAAGTATGTGGGCAAAATTAATTTTGTCAATCTTACTACAAACAATGTTGCAAATGGTACCCCATAACCATTCTGTTATTAAACCCGTGATATCAGTCTGGCCCTGGGAGCTTTTCGGAGGTGAGACATGGGCAGGAGGGAGAGCGTAGGTTGCCCAGCACTGGCACAGACTCTGCCCCCCACTACCCACGAAGTGACACTGGCATTGGCACTGGCCGTGAAGGCAGAGGCCAGTCCGCCCTCCTGGCTATAAGAATGGTGCAGCCAAGGTAAAGTGATCAGTGGTATGGGGGACAAGGTGAACCAGCAGTGTTAAAACCATGACAGGAATATAATATATTTTTTGTTAATCTTTTTCTGCCTCCCCCTTACCGTATGCCCCTCCTTCTGCTGGACACCCCAGCCCTGTCACCCTGACATCTACTGGGACTTCCCTGCCCACTAGTCTTCTCCCAGGGCTTGTACTCCCTCCCAGTGAGGTTGATGGGGTTCCCCAACCCCTGTTGAGAAAGGTTCCAGGTCCTGGTCTGGTGAGCCCAGCTGATTAGGTGCAGGACCTGCAGGTGTCTGGTGCCATCCTGCTACCACCAGCCTTTTTCCTCCTTGTGTTTTCTCAGAGAGGCATGGCATGCAATGATGCCATCAGGTGTGCCTCGCACTCTCGCACACTACATGTCAGCGTCTGTGATGTTCCCAAGTCTTCTAGGCAGTCCCAGGTGCCTTTCCTCCAGCTTCTGTTGGGGACCAGGCAATCACCAGGCTCTGGAATCCCTCCCCCCGGAGAAGGACAGCAGTCCTTCATATACTTGCTCCTCCTCCTCCTGGCCATTCCTTCGGCACCATGAGGTTACTTCTGAACCTGGGTCATTGGTGCCACAAGCGGTAGTGCTACTGCTGCATCAGCACACCAGTGCACAAGGGTACAATATTAATATTATTTAAAGAAATGGCTAAACCATATAACTCCTGGTTGTGCAGTGTGCAACCAGTCTGCTGAAACCATAAAATCAGCTCTGAGTGTAGCTTGACCAGTGCTGTGGGGGTGGGGGGCAGTGATTATCTGGAGTCTTGTTCCCAGCTGCAGAGCCCGGCGCTGCCCCAAGACACTCAAGCCCTCTGGCCACTTCAAGACTTTAGCAGTACCACTCATGCTCTGCTCAGATTATCCTTTTATGGGGTACATCCACACTGGGGAAGATTTTCCAGAGAGTTTTTACCATATCCTGAATTAATTATTCTTATCCAGGGTTATTACCTATCATAGGATGCTTTGATACCCTGCATAATTGCAGTTTTAGGCATGGATGTGTTAGCCCATGGGAGAATGAGGTATCCTGGTCACTATATATACTGTAACTAAAAAAAATAGCATATACCTGTAGCCACAGAAGTAAAACTATAAAATAAAATAGCTTTATTACTAATGTAGCACTTAATAACTGTCTTTTAAAAGTGTCCTGATTGCCCCTGACTGACCTCACAACTGCCGTGACTGAGCCTGTTGTTGTGGTGAGCACTACACACATAAGGAAAGGCACTATTAGGTCAGCTGGGAACAGTCCAATGATTTTGTGTGCTATCTTTTTGAATAGGCTACCATCATGTCATTTAAAGTAAAGTTCCGACCAATTGCCATAAGGCGTTGGGCTTCATAGCCCAATACCTTATGGCAGCGTTAGCTAACTGTTGCCAAAATTTTAATTTATAAGTGTATCCTTTAAGTATGGTAAGGGATCATAACTGGTGCTGAACCCACGGCCAGCCGATCCCTTCCAACTTCCCGGTGTGCCTGCTCCACCCTCGCGTTCAGACATTTAGTGATGTGTGAGCAGGGAGAACACGGGGTTGTGCCCCATACAAGTCAATGGGACTTTTTTAAATTTATTTATTTATATTTATTTTATTTATTGAGATCTTGGATTACACCAGTGAACATATGTTCATTAATAGGTTCCACGTTAGTTACATAGACAATACAATACAGATGACAGGGTTACATGTGGTACAGGTAAGTTACAGGGTACAACAACATTACACAGCTTAGGCAGTATAGACTATAGTAAATGCCGTTTTTCATTTTGCTGTGTGTTAGAAGCCAGTAAAGCTCAGATTGAAACAATGACATCAGGCAACCGAAAAGCAAAAAGTTTTAGTACCACTGCAGCTTGTATTGAAAAGGTAGATATTTCTAAGCACAAAGGGAAACCTAAATATAATGCCAAACCTCCAAAGAATATGAATAGTAGCAGTGATGATAAACCCTGTGGCAGGTGTGGGAGGAAGCAGAAGTAACGCCAGTGTCCCGCCTTTGGGCAAACATCGTAACTGCAAACGTCAAAACCGTCTTACCAAGATGTACCAAAGCAGAAAAATCAACTCAGTCATGCAGGGCAGTAACTCCAACATGGACAATCTTTTCATTGGGGATTTGACAGCAGGAAGCATGCATGAAGAAGGTGAAGCTGATCTCACGTGGCATGCAGTTATTGACGTACCAGGAACTCCTGTAACTTTAAACTAGATATTGGGGGTCCAGGCAAATGTTGTGCCACACAGAGCTTATAACAAATTGGTCCAGTGTGGTTCCCTAGAGAGAACCAGAATGGTTTTGACTGCTTATGGTGGCTTTAAGATAAAGCCGCTGCAGGGAGTTATCCTTGAATGTAGAGCACAGACTACAAAAGGAAGCTTTCCTTTCTATGTCACAGGTGTCTCAATCACGCCACTATTGGGAAAGTCCATCTGTGAGAAATTCAGTTTGCTCAGAGAAGTAGATCAAAGCAGCACATCTATGAAAAATGACTCTCTAATGAAAGAATATGCTGATGTATTTACTGGCATAGGCCTGATGAAGGGGAGAATACAGTATAAAGGTGGATAAGAGCACAATACCAGATCTTACTTCGAAATTTGGTCTTACAGCAGGTAACACCTTTAGGACTGAAGCCGGAAGGCACCAGAACCCCACAGGAACCTTCTAGCTAGCAATACCCAGCAGGGCATCGCCCCCTACGTCGGCCTGCCCCTGATGTCTCATATGGTATGAAAGGGGCGGTCCCCCAGCCCATCCCCAGTTCTTTTCCCACCATTGACCACGCAAGTCAGACTTCCGCGGATGTCTTCAGCTAGTCGGCCGCCATCTTGACCGTGTTTTCAATGCCTTTTTTATTTTTTTATTTGATAGTATTTCGCCAAATTTGTGCATGTCGTCTTCTCCAACATAGTCGATTGAGAGGCGCCCTTCCAAGTGTGTGTACGGCAAGCAGATCCTGCATAAAGACAGCCATTCAGCCTCCCTGTTCTGCCTAGACCCAGACCACAACATCGAGGCCTTCCAGCACTGCCGTGATTTCAACCAGCGCACGAGGCTCCGGCACCAGAAGACCCTCGAAGCCTTTCTGCTTAAAAAACAGATTTCTGCCATGGAGAAGGAACTTCCCCACAAGTACTCTTCATCCTCACCCTTTTCTTCTCATAAAGAGAAGAAATTGAGTGACAAACACAAGCACCGGGACAAGGAGAAATACCGGGCAGGAGACTGCTCTCGGTCCCCGATGAATTCAGCGACCTCCTCCTTTTCCTCTTCCTTCGGGCCAGCCTCCGGGCTCCCGGTCTCAAAGCCTCCCTCCCTCATCTCCATTATGGGAGAAGGCTCTTCCAGTCATGGGAAGTCCTCCCACACCTCCCAGCTGCTCAAGCTTAAGTCCATTACCCCGGGGGCTCTAAGCCTAGTGGCTCGGCCAGTGGTCCTTCAGGTGGCAGGCCGCTGTCTGTCACCCTCCTGGCTAGGGTGTCTGTCTAGTCCACCATGATGTCTGGGGCTGACACTAGTAGGCGGCACCTGGAATAGTCGCCCTCTTCCTCTGGGAGCAATGGGTATACGTCCTGATCAGGAGCTATGCTTCCTCTGCAGGCAACTCCACCTTAGCGTCTGCTGGCTAGTTCCCCAGCCCAGCCTCTGCCTACACCAGTAACCTCTATGCTGGCCTCCCTGGCACCTCCTCGGGAAAACCTGGCAATTCCACAGATGCCAACAGACTCCAGCGCCCCCAGTAGGCCGATGCCCAAGAACCTGCCGCCCAATGGTCAGACGTCGGATCCAACACCTCCAATGCCTGAGGGTACTCCTTTGGTCCCAACGTCGGATGACCAGGACCAGATTACCCTGATGCCAGGGTTACCCCAGCCGGATGACCTGATGCTGGGGCCATCCGTGCCAGCCCCCCCACCCGATGCCAGATACTCCAGCTCTGCCACAGAACCTCCTGCAGGGTCTTAATGAGATTTTTGTGTTATTTATTTATGCTCCACCTGCCTGCACTGGCCGCTCTCTCCTTCGGGTCGCATGGACTGGACTCAGCCCTGGGCGACCCCATCCCTGCTGTCCCACATCGCAGCCCACCTAAGGGTAATCCAATGTATCCCTTCATCAGGTGGGTCCCCTCCCTGCCGAGGGAATTAGCCTTTCTGGCCTGCTTTCTTGGCCCTTAGGTGCTGCAGTGACGGCCACTGGGGCTCTGGCGGCGAGGATCTAGGCAGCCATCATCTGAGTGGCCGGTGCGCCTTTTTCCATTTTTCTCCACCCCCCCACCATGTTCTTGACCTGTGGTAGAGGGACCTAGGCAGAGCCCACCCCCACGGGAGGGGAAGCATCCAATGGATGCTTGGAAAATCCCTTCCTGATGGCATCTGCTCCTAGTACCCAGGCTCGGGACGCGAACCCGGGTCACCAGCATGCCAAGCAAACCCCTTCGCTCAGCACCACAGAGCCATTTAATGAGATTTTTGCTGCTGGGGGGCCTGCTTCAAAGATAAAGAGGCCCCCTTGACTCCTGTTAAGCCATCTCCCCAAGGGCCTTCTCCAGTCAAGTCCTTGGGCTGCCCTTCTACTCTGCCTCCTAGGAGGCCGATGCCTGACAAGGACCTTCCTTCGCCAAAGGAATGACCATGCAGACCCCTGAGGTCACCTTCCCCCTTTCCAGATTTGGAGGACTCAGAAGCGAATTCCTACTCTTCCTCCAGCCGTGGGGACTCAGACCCTCCGTCCGACCCTGACGTCAGAAAGAATGCCCCCTGCCCCCCGCCTGAGAACCCTTTGTTTATGGATGTGATGTGTCACATCCAACAATTGGATGCATGGGACTCTGAAGACCTAGACCTGGACTGGAAGAGGTTGGTGGCCCTCCTTCGGAAGAAGCATGCCCTCCCCATGGTAGTTCCCCGAATGATCGATTCGTACAAGGATGCCAAAAAGCTGGCATAGAATTGTCCTTTCTTGATCCCAGCGGTGTCAAAAAAATCAGACCAGTTGTATACCATTCCTTGGGACGATCCCTTCTATGGGGAACAACCAGAGGCAGGCTCAGTGGTGCTGAATGCCGCCCATGACAGGTCCAAAAGTCTGCAGCACCTCAGTACACAACCCCCAGATAAGGACGCTAAGCAGTTCGATCACCTGGCCAGGAACATTTTTTCCACCACTACTTGTGCCATCCGGTCACAGAATTTTCTTGCCCACATGGTCCAGTACCAGAATGCCCTGTGGGACAAGGCACTGGAAATTGTTCAGACCACGCCAGACTCACCCGGATGGGCAGAGCTCATGGCCATCATGAAATCCGTCTCGGATGTCGGTAACCATGTCCTGCGGGCTTCATACAATACCGTGGATTTGGTGGGCAGAGCCGTGGCTTCTGCGGTCTGCATCCACCGATACTCTTGGCTGAGAGTCTCCGGGTTCACCCAGGATGTGCAGTCCAAGATTATGGATGCCCCCTTCAGAGGGTCGGTTCTATTCAGGGAAGATACTTAAAATATCATTACCTGTTTGCAGGAGGCAGGGAAGGCAGTTAGGTCAGTGCAGACTACGTACCTACTAAAGCAACAACCTAAACAGTCCTTTTGTAGGACTGGACAGCAGCAATTTCGAGGTCAGCACCAACATCAACAGCGGGCTGGCTTCAAACATAAGGCCACTACCCCTGCCACCAGAAGTTCTGCCTCATGGGCCCCAGAACCTCTCAGCCAGCACTTCTCCTCCACGGCTCCTCCACCTGACTCACTGCCTGACCCACCCTCCTTCAGCAGAGTCCATGGGGGAAGCGGTGGGGAGCCGATTCTCCTTGCACACCTAAGGGTGGCGTCAGATAACTTCAGACTGCTGGGTCCTGCAGCTCATTGAGAGAGGACACACTCTCAAATTCATGGAGGTTCCTCCAGACAATCCTCCAGTACTGTCTCAATACTCTCAGGCCCACAGCGCTCTCATAGTAGAGGAAATCCAGGCTTTCCTTCAAAAGAAGGCCATTGAGATGGTGCCCCCGGAACAATGAGGAACAGGGTTTTACTCACATTTTTTTCCCTTGTGCCAAAGAAGACAGGGGATCTTCATCCTATCTTGGATTTAAGCCACTAGAACCAGTACATAGAGTACAAAAAGTTCAGGATGGTCACCTTGATAGGTCTCCTTCCCCTACTACACCAAGGGGGCTGGCTATGCTCCCTGGATATGCAGGACACATTCCTCCACATTCTGATTTTCCAATCACACAGGAGGTTCCTGCGCGTCTGCTTTCCGGGTCGCCATTACCAGTTCAAGGTCTTGCCCTTCCTCGGCACCACAGGAAGTGCCTTGCCATGGTAGCTGCAAAGTCTCAAGAGGCAGGGGCATTATGTCTTCCCCTACCTCGATGACTGGCTTCTAACTGCTTCCTCTTGAGACCAGCTTGTAGAAACCTTTGAGACACGTTCTCCCTCTTTCAGGACCTGGGGGTTACTCTAAACCTCCCCAAGTCCTACCTCTGGCCAAGTCAGCAGCTTCAGTATGTATGGGCAATCCTGGACACAGCACAAGGCAAGGCCTTCCTCCCCAAGGACCAGGCAGAGCACCTTCAGTCCTATGCTCAGCAACTGCTTTCGGCATGCCAAGTTCCAGCCCAGACAGTACTCAGGCTATTGGGACATATGGCAGTGGGCATTGCCATGGTCTCCATGGCCCAACTTTACATTAGGATGATCCAGTGGAACCTCAGGAATCAGGGGGATCAGAGGTCAGACAACCTGGATCAGCCGGTCCTGGAATCCAGCCTAGTCAAGCAGTCCCTGGCATGGTGGCTAGATACTCCCAACCTTTCCAGAGGGGTTTCCTTCTGGAAGGAATCTCCTACCCAAATCCTGACCACCAATGAGTCAGGCCAGGATTGGGGAGCTCATCTGGGCTCTCGCCAGACTTAAGGATCCTGGGCTCAGCAAGAGCTTCATCTCCACATCAATGTTCTGGAGATGAGGGCAGTTCTTTATGCCCTCCAAGCCTTCCAGACAGTCCTCCTGACTGGCCCCTGCTGATACAAACCAACAACATGTCGGTGGTATTTTATATCAACACACTTGTATTCTCTTTGCAGAGAAGCCATGCGAGTGTGGACTTGAGTGGTAGATCACCAACTGGAACTCTTGGCAGTCCACATTCCAGGCATTCACAACTCTGGCCGACAGCCTCAGTCGAACTTGGTCAGGGCCCACGAGTGGGAGCTGCTTCCCATAGTGGCGGAAGATCTTTTCACCAGATGGGGTTGCCCAGAAATCGATCTATTTGCCTCCCCATCCAATACAATTCTGCCCAATTTTTGCTCGTTAGATCCAGGGCCCGGTGCTTTCTGGCAAGACGTGTTGTCCCTCTCCTGGCTGGGGAGGTTTCTTTACGAGTTCCCTCCCTTCCCCTTCTGCAATGGGTACTCATTAAGTTGCAGTCAGAGGTGGCAGAAATGATCCTGGTAGCTCCATTCTGGCCTTGTCAGATCTGGTTCCCACTCTTACAGCAACTGGTGGTGGAACCTCCGGTGCCCCTGTCCCTCTGGTCAGACTTGCTCTCTCAGGAGCAGGGATCCCTGGTCCATCCGGATCTCATATCTCTGCATCTACATGCGTGGCTCCTGCAGACCTAGCCACCTCCAGATCTGGGGTCTCCCCAAGGGTGGCAGATGTCCTAGTGGCAGCCAAGAAACCCTCCATTAGGGGCGACCTACACTATGAAGTGGAAACGGTTCTGTGTTTGGACCACCGCTAGGAGCTTTGATCCATTCACTTGCCCAGTGCACTCAGTACTGGAGTAGCTCCTCTTTCTTTCAGATGCAGGACTTGGTTACTCTTCGTTAAAAGTACACTTGTCTGCCATTTCCGCATACCATGTGCCTATTGAGGGCAAGTACATTGCAGTACAGCTGGACCTTTCCCGCACTTTTCTGCTGGGCATGCTTCATTTGAAGCCTCCCATCTGGGACTCTGTCCAGTCTTGGGACCTTTTGTTTGTTTTAGAGAAACTCGCTCTGCCTCCCTTTGAGCCTGCCGTGAGCTGTGAGCTACGCTTTCTGTCGTGGAAAGTGCTATTTTTAGTTGCCATTACTTCTGCTTGAAGAAATTCTGAGCTTCAGTCCCTGATGTGTAAGGAGCCTTATTTAGTTTTTCACAAGGACAGTGTGCCCTTGAGAACTAATCCTAAGTTCCTGCCAAAGGTGGTCTCTGAGTTTATCTTGAATCAAGATATCCACCATACTATCCAGAGTACTCAAACCGAGGGGAGGCTCTGCTGCATACTCTAGATGTCCACAGGGTGCTCAGATATTGCACCTGTCCTGCTCGTCAGTCTGATCAGTTGTTTGTTTTTGCCCTGCCAAATGGCAGGGGCTCCAGTTTCTAAACAATGTTTATCCAAATAGTTGGTTAACTACATTGGCCCAGATATTCAAAAGAGTTTTGAGCCATGCTCAATAGGGCTGCGCCTGCACAAGTCCGAAATGCGCCATTCTGTGATATTCAGCAGGAGGCAGTTGCGCCCCCCAAATCATGCTGAGCAACAGCGCAATGATAATGAAGGCATGCGCAACCGAAGGGGGAGGAACCATGCATAAACTGCACAGCCGGATAATCAGCCGGGCCATGCAGGGTTGCAGGCGCAACCCCTACCTGCGCCTGCACAAAATATACGCTGAAAAAAAAGGACAGTTGAGGGCCACCCACAGGTGAGCTGCCGCATTGCAGGGCGCAACACAGCATGCTGCCACCTGTGGGTGGCCCTGGACTTGTTCCCTTCCGACCTGGCAGCTCCCATACCCCGCGATCACAGGCTGAAGTGTCCTCCCAGTAGCCCAATTATGGGCAGAAAAGTAGTGTTCCTCCCCCGAGCAGCCCGATCACGGGCAGAACAGTAGTGCTCCCCCAGCAGCCCGATCACGGGCATAGCGGTATCTTCCCCCCATTAGCCTGATTGCGGGCATAACTGAAACATCCCCCACCCCCGAGTAGCCAGATCGTGGGCATCAGACCTCCCCACCAAGTCCAGTATCCTGATGGTCTAGTGGACGCGAGTAGCCCGATCGCCAGGCAGCATCCTCACCCCCCGTCCAAAATCCCTGGTGATCTGAGGCCCCCACCCCACCCGCCCACAGAGCCCCACCACCCCGCCTCCCCATCAGCTGGCGGGTGGCAGCACCCATCTGCCTGCCACCCCACCACCAGCCGACTGACAGCTCGATATCTGGACTAACTTGTACTGGGGGCTGCATGCCCATTGGCTCATGCTCTGAACCAATGGGCGTGCCGCCACTGAGCTGTCAGTCGGCGGGCGCGGGCGGCAGGCAGGTGGTGCTGCCAGCCGCCAGCTGACGGGGGAGCGGTGGGGGTCTCCGTGGCAGGTGGGGTGGGGCCACTAGATCACCAGGGATTTTGGACGGGGGGTGAGGATGCCACCCGTGATCGGGCTACTCACGGTCCACTGGACCACCAGGATATTGGACTTTGGGAGGTCTGATGCCCGTGATCGGGCTACTCGGGGTGGGAGGATGTTTTGGTTATGCCCACCATCGGGCTAATTGGGGAAGCATACCGCTATGCCGGGCGACCGGGCTGCTGGGGGGGAGCACTACCCTATGTCCTAAAGGTATTACCTGCTGCAAGAGCAGATCTCGAAGTAAGACAGTACAGTTATGTAAGAACTTACCGTAACAGCAGATCTTCGAGAGGAGCTCTTGCAGCAGGTACTATTTCACACCCTCCTTCCCCCTGGTGATTTCTTCTCCACCTCAGATACTTTTGTTCCTCAGTTCTCTTTTTCTGTTTTTCTCATTAGCCATTCTCCAGTGGCAGAACTGGGGACGGGCTTTATACCGTATGTGACGGGGGTGGGCCGATGTAGGGGGCAGTCCCCCACTGGGTACTACTAGCTAGAAGGTTACCATGGGGTTCTTGCACCTGCCAGCTTCAGTCCTAAAGGTGTTACCTGCTGCAAGAGCTCCTCTTGAAGATCTACTGTTACGGTAAGCTCTTATGTAACTGTACTTTATATACCTCAGCCAAAAAGTACTGTTCCACCAACAAGAAAAACTCCGAAACCCCCTGGATCACCTGGCAAGAATGGAAATAACTGCCAAAGCTGACAAACTCACAGACTGGGTTAATAGCTTTCTGATCACTGAGAAGAAGAATGGATCGCTAAGACTATGCTTAGACCCCTATGAGCTGAACGTATCTATCAAGTGGAAATATTTCTACATTCTTACACCTGAGGATGTCCAGAGCTGCCTGACTGGTAAAAAGGTGTTTACTGTTCTGGATGAAAAAGATGGATATTGGCAGGTGAAACTTGACAAGTAGTCACCATACATCCGCACCTTCAGCACTCCACAGAGCCAATACAGATTCTTGTGAATGCCTTTTCGGTATTAAATTTGCCACTGAAGTGTTCCAGAAAAAGAACCAGCAGATCTTTGGAGACATCACCAAAGTGCATATCATAGCAGATGACATGATCATAGCTGCCAGGGATGACAGTGAACATGACATGATATTACGCCAAGTTATGGACAGAGCACGGTCCGTGAACATCCAATTCAACAAAGATAAAATTCAGTTTAAAGTCAGTCAAGTAAATTACATGGGCAATGTGGTGACTACAGAAGGACCGAGACCAGATGACTCAAAGATACAGGTGATCTCGCAAATGTTGAGACCAGAATGCAAGCAAGAGTTGCAGCATCCCCTAGGTGTGATGAAATACCTCTCTCTCGATACCTATCAAGAGTCTGACATCATGGCCCCTCTTGGAGCTTGGCTAAAACAGGAAGCAACATGACTGTGGCACCCTGAATGAGACCAGGGATATTCTCAGCTCATTGAATTTTTTGACTGGGTGACTAGGGAGGTGGATCAGGGGAGGGCAGTGGACATGGCCTATCTGGACTTCAGCAAGGCCTTTGACGCTTTGCCACATAGAAGACTATTACACAAACTGGGGAATATGGGTGTGGGCAGGGCAGTAGTGTGGTGGGTAGGTAACTGGCTGGGTGGCAGGACACAGAGGGTGGTGGTAAATGGCTGTCACCCACAGAGGGAAGAGTGACCAGTGGGTACCACAGGGATCAGTGCTGGGACCGGTCCTATTCATCATCTTCATCAGTGACATTGCACAGGATCTAGAGGCAGAATTTCACTGTTAGCTGATGACACAAAGCTCTGTAACAGAGTAGACACACCAGAGGTGTAGACAGAATGAGAAGGGACCTGCAGAAACTTGAAGAATGGTCAAGGGTTTGGCAGTTGAAATTCAATGCAAAGAAGTGCAAGATAATGCATATGGGGCACAAAAACCTGGCACAATATATCAGTTGGGGGTGAGGATATAGCATGCACCAAGCAGGAAAGGGATCTTGGGGTTGACATCTCTGATGACCTCAAGGTAGAAACAGTGTGACAAGGCATCAGGTAAAGCAAATAGGATGCTGGGATGTAGAGGCAGGGGCATCACCAGCAGGAAAAGGGAGGTCATAATTCCGCTATACAAGACACTAGTGAGGCCCCACCTGGAGTACAGTGTACAGTTCTGGAGACCATACCTATGTAAGGACATAGACAGGGTAGAGAAGGTTCAGAGGAGGGCAACAAAGATGGTGCATGGGTTGCATCACAAGTCATATGAAGACAGGTTGAAGGAACTGAACATGTACCCTGGAGGAGAGGAGGGAGAGAGGGATATGATAGAGACATACAAGTATCTTACAGGGAGGAACAGGGTGCAGGAAAACACTATTTTTAAGCGAAAAAGATGTTTCAGGACTAGAGGGCATGGGATGAAGTTGGAGGGAGGACGATTCAGAGGAAACATGAGAAAGAATTTCTTCACAGAACGGGTGGTGGACAAGTGGAACACCCTGCCAGAGGAATGTGGTGGCTGCTGAAATAATCACGGGATTTAAGAATGCATGGGATAGACATAAAGGAATTCTAGAGGTCAGGGGTAAGGGGAAATAGACTTCTAGGAAAACAAACTGAACTTACAAGCTCAAATGGGCAGACTAGGTGGGCCATAGGCCCTTATCTGCCGACACTGTCTATGTATCTATGTATGTATCTATGACCAGTCCTCAGATTTTATGATGTATAAAGCTTGTCACAATTCAGTCTGATACATCACATTTTGGACTAGGAATCTGCTTGATACAAAAGGGTCAGTCTATTGCATATACATCCAGAGTCCTCACATCTGCCGAATGAAATTATGCTCAAATAGAAAAAGAGCTACTGTCAGTTGTTTTTGCATGCAACTCGTTTCATCTGTATATAAAGCAAAGAGGTGGATATACATACAGATCACAAGCCTCCAGAGATAGCAGTAAAGAAGTCACTGTGTAAGGCAACCGTTTGGTTGCAATACATGATTATGAAGCTTCAACGTTACCACCTGCACATGAAATATGTACCAGGGAGGTAAATGTACATATGAACATATGAAGAAGCCAGCAGAAGAAGGCCATTTGGTCGATCTAGTCTGCTCGTATTGCAGGGTCCACAGCTTGAGCTACTGTCCCTGCCCTCCCTCCCCACACTTCCCATCCTCCCTACCCATAATCCTTACCTTCCCCTATGCCTATCCCAGCCTCTCTTAAAGCTGCCCACTGTCTTACCAGACACATTATCCACAGCAGTGGCTAAAACAGAGCTACAAACTCTAGGGATGAGGCAATTGAAGATGAAGAGGTGATAGATAATACATAACACTGGAAAATATACCAGTGAGTGATGAGAAACTGGAAGAGAGAAGAAAAGCCACAGCAACTGACTTGACACTGCAAGCCCTTGCAAAAGTCATTAAAGCATGGCTAGCCAAGACACAAGAAGAGTGTAAATGACTGCATGAAATCCTTTTGGTCCATGCGAGATGAGACTCATATTGAAGAAGGTTTAGCCTTTTATGGAGACACGCTGATCATTGCAACAGAGATTAAGAATGACATAGTCAGTACACTGCATCAGAGCCACCTAGGGGCAGAAGAATGCAAGGCCAGAGCTAGAGCTGTAACGTACTGGCCAGCTGCAGCCCAAGACGCTGAGAGATTGGTTGGACAGTGTTCAACATGTGCAAAGTTTCAAAGAGACAAGCAAAAGGAGCCACTTACACCCCATGCTGTTCCTAATTTGCCATAGCAGAAGGTTCCAGCAGACATATTTCTGTTTATGGTACACGATTACCTTATTGTGATGGACTAGTTTTCAAATGATCCTCCTAAAGTGGCGATGATAAAAAACAGAACTGCCCAGACCACTAGAACACACATTCAAACAACATGGAGTCTTGCTGTATTCTGACATTATGCAGTTAGTCCCAGCACTTGAACTGCTCCAGAGAGGAAAGAGTTAACTCAGTGCCAGAGCATAGAATGTTGAGCTCGAGCTCGGTTCAAACCTCTGTCTGCTGCACTTTCAAGTGTAACCATCGTATTCTTTACTCCACCTAACTGAACAGTCGCTCCAGAGAAATCTCCTTCATTTGTCGGTTTGGTCTCAGTAAAACGTTGGTTTTAAATCGTAAATTTTATTGTTGTTTTTGGTTCAGATCCCTGTCTGCGGTACAGTAAGTGTTCTAGGTAGTGGACATTTCTTTTATTTTCTGTGTGTGGAAATTGTAAAAACTTTTCAATTGGTCCGGCTGGAACTGATTGTTTTTTCTTTCTTTATTCTGTAAAGTCTTTGGTTTATTTGTATTAGTGTGAGGTACTGGCCCTCATCGGTTTAAAAAAAAAAAATTATTTTTGACAGTTTTTTCCACAGCCCGTAACACAGTTGGTAACCGATAAGGGGGTCTTGCCCAGCTTTAAAGCTGCTAAAGGGTAAGTGAATAGGATGGCTACGTCTGAGAAACCCAAAAGAAAAACCAGGCCCACTGGGTTTCAGCACTGTTGTGAGTGTGGGGATGCCTTTGCTAAGGCAGACCCTCACACCACCTGTGTTTATTGTCTAGGGTTTGACCACCTCGATTCAGACTGCCAAATATGCAAGAATTTCCCGAAGGCCATCCTGGACAAGAGATTGGGTAGGCTCAGGGAAAAGGAGGCCGAGAAGTCCGCTAATCCAGATGGCCAGCCCAGTTTGGGTCCGACCGAACCTGAGGGAGTGCCCACTGACCCAGGCAATACTTCCTTGGGCAAAAGGAGAGCCGATCCTGAGGGGTCGGTCCGTCTAAAAGAAAAAAGAAATCATCCAGTTCAGATCCAGAACCATCATGTCCAACCGCCGAAGAAATTGCCAGGGTGATTAGCATAGTAGAATAACTCCGTTCAGTTCCGTCTGATCCGGCACCTCTGGGTAGGCACTCGGTTCGGTCAGTTCCTCCGGTTCCAGAATATCTTCCGGATGATTACTATGAACCGGATTTGGAGGGGGAAGGAGGGTTCAACGATGATGGTGATGGTGTGGAAGGCCTGTATGAGTCCATTGAACCAGACATCTCCCCATACAGGCCTTCCAATGTTTCCCCTCCCAGGCTTTCTGAGTCCCCTTCCCACTATTTGTTTTACAAAAAAGTGGCAGAGACCCTCCAGCACCCTCTGGTCGAAGCTGTTAAGGAACAAGAAGAGCCTGACTATGTAGTGATGATGGACATCCCAGAGCCCAAAAGGCTGTCTATTCTCCTCCATAAATATTTTGGGAAATAGACAAAAAAAATCCTTCAGATACCAAATTCATTACCTCCTGTGGACAAGAGAATGGACAGGAGGTATATGCTGTCAGGCTCAGGTACAGAGTACTTGTTCCAACAATGCAGCCATGCTGGGGTCGTGCAGGCTGCAGCCTGTGACAAGGCTAATGTATCTTTGGCTTCACACCCCTCAGATAAAGACTCTAGGAAGGTGGATGCTATGGCCAATAAACAGTACTTGGCATCCTCCTTGGGACTCAGGCAGGCAAACTATATGGCCTACACAGCCAGATACCAGAAGTCCAGGTGGGATACTGTTCTGGAGCTGGCTAAACAGACTTCCCCCCAGCTAGCCAAAGAGCTGGAAGAAGGTGGCTGCTGGTGGGATTCAGACATCCAAAGTCCAATTTCATGCTGCTGTGGACTCTAATGATGTTTCATCATGAGTCATGGCTACATCTGTGTCTCTTAGGAGATTTGCTTGGCTCAGATGTACTAGCCTCTCACAGGACACCCAGGCTAAGGCCATGGATTTCCCTGTGGTGGGTAATTCTTTGTTTGGGGAGCAGACAGAGAATTGCATGAAAAAGATGGACGAGTGTAGGACTACCTACACGAGTGCACAGACCAAGGAAAGACAGGCAACTCCTCAGAAGCAGCAATCTAGGGGCGGGGCAGGCCTTTTCACAGGCCTTTCTACTAGGCACAGGCCTCCTCTCCTTTTCCTCAGAGGGGGTTCTTCAGAGGGAGAGGCAGAAGGGGGATGAGCAGAGCTGCATCCTCCACTCAGTCCAAGACTCCTGCCAAGCAGACACCCTGATGTGTCAGCCTGGGTCGACTCCCCCTTTCCAGTAGGAGGCAGGCTGGCTTACTACTTCCAGGCCTGGAAGTCTGTTACCTCAGACACGTGGGTCCTGGAGGTAGTAAGCCAGGGACTGGCTCTAAGCTTCAAAAAATTTCCAAAGCTGAGGGCCAGGTCTTTTCCACCTGCAAACATCTCCGAAACCATTGCCCTAGAGACAGAGGTGTCCTCTCTGCTGGCTCTCAGAGCCATAGAGAGAGTTCCTACTACACGCAGGGGCAAGGGTCTGTACTCCAGATACTTCCTTACCCCGAAAAGACAGGGGAGTGGTGGCCCATCCTAGATCTAAGACACTTAAACAAGCTCTTAGTCAAACCAAAATTCAGAATGGTGACTCTGGGAATAATTCTTCCCTCTCTGAGGCCAGGGGATTGGTTAGCCTCCCTGGACCTCAAGGATGCCTATTTTCACATTCCCATCAGGTGCTCCCACAGAAAGTACCTCAGGTTCGAACTGCCTTCAGGCCATTATCAGTTTAGAGCGATGCCCTTCGGACTAATGTCAGCACCAAGGGTGTTCACAAAATGCCTAGCAGTGGTAGTGGCCTTTCTAAGGAGACAAAACATTTCCATATTTCCATACTTGGATGACTGGCTCATTGTGGGGCAATCTCCAGACCAAGTCAAGTCAAACCTGCAAGTGACTCAACAATTGCTCACTTCTCTGGGATTCCTCTTCAATCTTCCAAAGTGAGTTCTCGAACCAGTGTAACTCCTGACCTTCATAGGGGTAGAGCTGAACACTGTTCAAGCAAAGGCTTTTCTTCCTCTGGCAAGGGTAAAGGCCCTTACAGATCTGGCTTCTTCTTTTCGCCTTCTGGTGTCTTGACCAGCAAGGCATTTTCTTCAACTCCTGGGCCACATGGCAGCTTCCACTGCAGTGGTACAAGGGGCCAGATTTGAGATGCGGGACATTCAGTTCCACTTGAGGGCTTTTTGGTCTCAGAAAAAAGATCCTCTAACCAAACTGATTCCAATGACTCAGACTCTGATTCAGGCTCTCCAATGGTGGTTGGATCAGGACATCCTCAGACAAGGAGTCCCATTCATCACCCAGACTCATTCTGTGGTAGTAACCACAGATGCTTCTCTCCTGGGGTGGGGAGCTCACTTGGGAGTTCTCACAGCACAGGGAGTGTGGTCCCCTCAGGAGTCTCTACTTCATATCAATCTTCTGGAGCTCAGGACAGTGTACCTGGCTCTACAAGCTTTCTCAGACTCAGTATAGAACAAGGTGGTTCAGGTTAGGATAGACAACACCACCACCATGTGGTACATCAACAAGCAGGGAGACACTCGGTCTACGGCCTTGTGCATGGAAGCCATGAAATTATGGTCCCTGGCTTATTCTCTACAGACATCTCTGGTAGCAGTCCACCTTCCAGGGAAGGACAATGTGCTAGCAGATGCTCTGAGCAGGATGTCTCAGGGCCATCACGAATGGTCCTGGATCCCCTAGTGTTAAAAGTGATTTTTTTCAAGATGGGGCACTCCAGAGATGGATCTCTTTGCAGCCCCAGACAATCACCAACTTCCTCTCTTCTGTTGCAGACCCCCAGTCTTGGGCTCAGTCCCTCTGGATGCTCTACTTATGGATCGGGAGGGGAAATTTCTGTATGCTTTTCCTCTGTTGTTCAAGGTTCTGGTCAAGATAAGGTCACAATCTTGCAAAGTAATCCTGATTGCTCCAGGCTGGGCCAGGCAGCCTTGGTATCCTCTGTTACTCTCCTAGCAGTCCATCTTCCCCTATCTGTTAACCTCCTCTCAGGGGAGGATTTGGTACCCCAACCTTCGTTAGAATATGCAAGCCCACATCTGTCTCAGGGGATTCTGGATATTCTCAAAGCCTCTCGAAAACCTGCCACCAGAAAAATTTAGAATTCCAAATGGAAAAGATTCAGCGTTTGGTGTTCCAATTAGCAGATATCTCCAGATACTGCTGATTTGGCTACAGTTCTGGATTATATGGTTCATCTTGATGGCTTAGGCCTCAGACCAGCTACTCTGAAAGTACACTTGGCAGCTGTTTCTGCATTTCTGCCAGTGGGGAAAGATTCCTCACTGGCATCTCATCCTGTTTTCTGAAAATTCTTTAAAGGATTGCTCCATACCAATCCTCCTTTTAAGGACCCTACTCCTGCTTTTGACCTTAATGTTTGCATTGCTCAGCTTATGCAACCCCCTTTTGAGCCTTTTGCCTCAGCAGAACTTAAGTACTTGACTTGGAAAGCTGTGTTCCTGGTAGCTATTAGTAATTACCTCTGCCAGGCGTATCAGTGAATTACAAGCTCTGTCAGTGGAGCCTGATTTTATCTCATTTCATAGAGATAGAGTGGTCCTTAGAACTAACAGGAGGTTCTTACCCAAAGTGGTTTCAGATTTTCATCTGAACCAGTCCATGTCTCTTTCTGTCTTCTTCACTGATCATTCTTCTTCAGGGGAGAGAAGGTTACACAGCTTGGATATAAGAGGGCACTTAGCTACTACGTTGAGCACACTAAGGCACTTAGGTTTGACTGTCCTCAGTTGTTTCTCACTTATGGTGAAGTGGGAAAGGGTAAACCTGCTACTAAGAGGACTATTACCAGGTGGAGTGTCTCTTGTATACAATTCTGCTATGAGAAGCTAGGCAAAATACCTCCTTTAGGCCTGAGGGCTCATTCGACTAGAGGGACAGCTGCTTCTCTGGCTGCTGCCAGAGATACACCATTATTAGAAATATGCAAAGCAGCCACCTGGAAAACAGTCCATACATTCACCAAGCATTACTCTCTGGATATCCAGGCTAGGAGTGATGCTAGGTTTGGTACAGCAGTACTGCACAGCCTATTCCCAAAATAGGTTTGGTACCCTTCTCCTTGGAGGTACTGCTTAATAGTCTGCATAATGTGAGAATACAGCAAGACTTCATGTTGTTTGAAGAAAAAATTACTCACCTTAGTAATTGTGTTTCTTCTAATGGAGTTCTGCTGTATTCAGACCTCCCTTCCTGCCTCCCCTCTCAGAACCTGGTTTTTGGTAAGTGGGCTGGCAGGTAAAGTGCTGCACCTCAGGGGTGCATTTAGCACTCCCCTCTGTATAGAGAGGGGGAGTGGGTTATGTTTATATTGTTTTTATAGTTATGTTGTTCACTACCTAGTTTTTGTTTTGGAGTTCTTGACTTGAGTCTTTTAGGGATCCAAAACATTTGGTTGCCTTTTGGCTAGTAAATTTACAATTTCCACCTTGCAGGTGTAGTTAGTTCATATTAGCTTATAAGAATCTGATGGTTACACTTGAAAGTACAGCAGACAGAGGTTTGAATCGAGCTTGAGCTCAACGTTCTATGCTCTGGCATAGTGTTAACTCTTTCTTCTCTGGAGCAGTTCAAGTGCTGGGGCTAACTGCATAATGTCAGAATACAGCGAGACTCCATTAAAAGAAACACAATTACTAAGGTGAGTGATTTTTTCTTATGTTTGTTGCAGCAAATCACAGTATTCCTGTGGAAACTGACATGCCATTTAGAAATAAGGAATTCCAGAAATTTGCACATAACTGGGGAATCAAAATTACAACCTCCAGTCCAACCTATCCTTGATTCAACGGTATGGCAGAACGTGCCATACAAACTGTCAAGCAGCTCCTCAGGAAGGCAGACAGTGATGGATGGGAACCCTATTTAGCCTTGCTTTGCTTGAATATAGAAATTCCCCAATGGCTGGCATGCCATATTCTCTAGTCCAGTTACTAATGGGGAGGATGCCACGCTCCAAGATTCCTACAACCCACTATCTTCTCAAGCCACAGTTAGTCTCAGATGTGATCCGTTGAAGAAACATTAGCTACATCAGAAATACTACTATGACTGGGCTGCTAGAGCATGTCCTACAATCACTCAAGGAGATACAGTCTGAATCAAATGCGGACGCGCATGGGAGCCTGTGGAACCACCTCGTATCCACGGTCATACCTTGTGACTAATGCAGAAGGGCGACAGTACCAAAGATAGCATTGACATCTGTTGAAGGTAGATGAACCACCTCTCACCATCGTGGATTCACAATGTGATGACCCATTTGACCCAGTACCACATGTGCAGACAACTGGGATAAGGCACAATCCTAATGTTCATTTGTCTGGCACCGCAGATGATCAACAAGCTGCTGAATGTGCTGCTACAGACACAAGCAATACCAGCAAGGTAACACATAGAGGGCGGGGGGGTGAGAATGTCCTCCAGATATAAGGACTTTGTGTTATGAGTTCGTGGTAAAGATCATGCTCCAGCAATGGACATGTGCTAGCAACCTCTGGTCCCCACACTATTTACTGAATTTTGGTACCTGGGTAGGCCGACTGGCCAGGACCAGAGGTCCCTTTTTCAGGAGCAACCAGAATTAATTACAGGCAGATATACAGACAGTAGATAGGTATTATATATACAACAAATTACAAGGTGCTGGGTTAATTACAGGCTGATATACAGACAGTAGATAGGTATTACATACATATATATATATATATATATATACACATATACACACAACAAATTACAAGGTGCTGGGTTAATTACAGGCTGATATACAGACAGTAGATAGGTATTACATATACAACAAATTACAAGGCGCTGGGTTAATTACAGGCTGATATACAGACAGTAGATAGGTATTACATATAAAACAAATTACAAGGCGCTGGGTTAATTACAGGCAGATATACAGACAGTAGATAGGTATTACATATACAGCAAATTACAAGGTGCTGGGTTAATTACAGGCTGATATACAGACTGTAGATAGGCATTACATATACAACAAATTACAAGGCGCTGGGTTAATTACAGGCTAATATACAGACAGTAGATAGGTATTATATATACAACAAATTACAAGGTGCTGGGATAATTACAGGCAGATATACAGACAGTAGATAGGTATTTTATATATATATATATATATATATATATATATATATATGCATATATGCAACAAATTACAAGGTGCTGGTTAATTACAGGCTGATATACAGACAGTAGATAGGTATTACATATACAACAAATTACAAGGCGCTGGGTTAATTACAGGCAGATATACTGACAGTAGATAGGCATTACATATACAACAAATTACAAGGCGCTGGGTTAATTACAGGCTGATATACAGACAGTAGATAGGCATTACATATACAACAAATTACAAGGCTCTGGGTTAATTACAGGCTGATATACCGACAGTAGATAGGTATTACAAATACAACAAATTACAAGGTGCTGGGTTAATTACAGGTTGATATACAGACAGTAGAGAGGTATTATATATACAACAAATTACAAGCGGGCTAAGTTACAGGCAGATATACAGACAGTAGATAGAGTAGGTATATGTGTGTATATATATATATATATATATATACACACACACACACACACACACACACACACACACACAACAAATTACAAGGTGCTGGATTAATTACAGGCTGATATACAGACAGTAGATAGGTATTACATATACAACAAATTACAAGGCGCTGGGTTAATTACAGGCTGATATACAGACAGTAGATAGGTATATATATACAACAAATTACAAGGTGCTGGATTAATTACAGGCTGATATACAGACAGTAGATAGGTATTATACATACAACAAATTACAAGGTGCTGGGTTAATTACAGGCAGATATACAGACAGTAGATAGGTATTATATATATATACATACAACAAATTACAAGGTGCTGGGTTAATTACAGGCTGATATACAGACAGTAGATAGGTATTACATCTACAACAAATTACAAGGCGCTGGGTTAATTACAGGCAGATATACAGACAGTAGATAGGCATTACATATACAACAAATTACAAGGCGCTGGGTTAATTACAGGCTGATATACAGACAGTAGATAGGCATTACATATGCAACAAATTACAAGGCGCTGGGTTAATTACAGGCTGATATACAGACAGTAGATAGATATTACATATGCAACAAATTACAAGGTGCTGGGTTAATTACAGGCTGATATACAGACAGTAGATAGGTATTACATATGCAACAAATTACAAGGCGCAGGGTTAATTACAGGCAGATATACAGACAGTAGATAGCTATTACATATACAACAAATTACAAGACGCTGGGTTAATTACAGGCTGATACACAGACAGTAGATAGGTATTATATATACAGCAAATTACAAGGCGCTGGGTTAATTACAGGCAGCTATACAGACAGTAGATAGGTATTATATATACAACAAATTACAAGGTGCTGGGTTAAGTACAGGCTGATATACAGACAGTAGATAGGTATTACTGTATAGCAGCTTATATTAGCGCCCCCTTTATTTAGCGCGGAGTGGGGTGCAGTACTATTTAGCGCCCTGTTGAATTAGCGCATCAGCTTCATGTCCAATTACAGCTCTATGCTCCCTGTAATATTAGCGATCAGCTTATTTTAGCGCTTTTGTCAGTTAAGCTAATATAGCGAAAATAAACTGAAAGCTAATATTTCCTGCTATACAGTACATATACAACAAATTACAAGGTGCTGGGTTAATTACAGGCAGATATACAGACAGTAGATAGGCATTACATATACAACAAATTACAAGGCGCTGGGTTAATTACAGGCTGATATACAGACAGTAGATAGGCATTACATATGCAACAAATTACAAGGCGCTGGGTTAATTACAGGCTGATATACAGACAGTAGATAGGTATTACATATGCAACAAATTACAAGGCGCTGGGTTAATTACAGGCAGATATACAGTCGATAGGTATTATATATACAACAAATTACAAGGTGCTGGGTTAATTACAGGCTGATATACAGACAGTAGATAGGTATTACATATACAACAAATTACAAGGCGCTGGGTTAATTACAGGCTGATATACAGACAGTAGATAGGTATTACATATACAACAAATTACAAGGTGCTGGGTTAATTACAGGCTGATATACAGACAGTAGATAGGTATTATATATACAACAAATTACAAGGTGCTGGGTTAATTACAGGCAGATATACAGACAGTAGATAGGTATATATATATATATATATATATATATATATATATATATATACATACAACAAATTACAAGGTGCTGGGTTAATTACAGGCTGATATACAGACAGTAGATGGTATTATATATACAACAAATTACAAGGTGCTGGGTTAAGTACAGGCTGATATACAGACAGTAGATAGGTATTACTGTATAGCAGCTTATATTAGCTTCCTTTATTTAGCTGGAGTGGGTGCAGTACTATTTAGCGCCTGTTGAATTAGCTGATCAGCTTCATGTCCAATTACAGCTCTATGCTCCCTGTAATATTAGCGATCAGCTTATTTTAGCGCTTTTGTCAGTTAAGCTAATATAGCGAAAATAAATTGAAAGCTAATATTTCCTGCTATACAGTATATATACAACAAATTACAAGGTGCTGGGTTAATTACAGGCTGATATACAGACAGTAGATAGGTATTACATATACAACAAATTACAAGGTGCTGGGTTAATTACAGGCTGATATACAGACAGTAGACAGGTATTATATATACAACAAATTACAAGATGCTGGGTTAATTACACGCAGATATACAGACAGTAGATAGGCATTATATATACACAACAAATTACAAGGTACTGGGTTAATTACAGGCTGATATACAGACAGTAAACATGTATAATGTATACAGTAAAAGGTACTGGATAAATAAACAGCAGTAATATAAAATTAGTTATGTTTGGTACTCTTAGTGCCAGTAAAATTACTGAACAGTACATTTTGGCACAAGTATGTTGAGTGAACATTTATCAGTTAAGACCTAGTTCATGTTAAAATATTTCCATATTCCCTATTTGACTGCATTATAGACAGTTGATTGTGATGATGGATGAAATGTTTGAAGCCAGGAATGGTCACGCTCCAGTGATACGAACATACAAAAACACCAGCAGAAACAGGCTGTAATGGTCTATCAAGTCTCCTCGAGTGTGCAGTTCAGCCTGTTTTATTGGAGCTGCCCCCCTTCCCATTTTCCCTGGAGTTATCCTCTCCCACTTTCATCTCCACCCTCCCCATTCTCCCTCCAGTTATGACTCCCATTTTTCCCGTCACACCCCCTTTTAAAACTGACATCTTCAATGAGATCACCTCTTCCAGTAGTTCATACATACATACACACATACATACATAAATAACTGCCAGCAGAAACAGGCCTTATGGTCTATTGAGTCTGCTTGAGTGCTCAGCTAGCGCCCCTAGATTGCGAGCTGCCCCCTCCTCCCTCTCTCTCCTCTCCAACAAATTAACAATACTACTTACAGATACACCTCCCGTGCTCCCAGTTCCATGCCCTTTTGAAAGAGCCCATCTTACATGATACTACTTCCATTTTGACACCACCCTTTCCGTGAAGCAATGCTTCCTCGGTTCCCTCCTAAGTCTACCCCCCACCAGTTTCAGACTATGTCCCCTTGAGGTCCCCTCCCTTTTTAAATTGAAAATGCCCTCTGTTCCAACCTTGTTTACACCTTTTAGGTACTTAAAGGTTTCTATCATACCCCCCCCCCCATTCTGTCCTCCAAGGAATACATAGGGCTCCCATAATCTCTCCTCATATGGTTTGTCCCCCAGGCCCTGGATCATCTTGGTCACCCTATGCTGCACCCCCTCTAGTAGTTTAATGTCCTCCTTCAAATAAGGGCACCAGAACTGCACACAGTACTCTAAGTGGGGTCTCACCAATGACCTGCACAGTGGCAGAATGACTTCCTCATTCCTGGAGGTGATTCCTCTGGTGAAGCATCCCACCATTTTGTTTGCTTTGGCTGCAGCTTTATGGCACTGTGCAGAGTTCCTCATATCTCCCCTATCACTCTAGGTCCTTTTCCTCCTCTAAAACTGTCCACCAGTACACCCCTACAGCCAGTAACTGGCTCCAGGGTTCCTAGCTCCCAGGTGTATGACCTTGCACTTCTTGGCATTGAACCCCAACTGCAGGACAGCAGACCAGTTCTCGAGCCTTGTCAGATCCTCCCCGAGCTACTCTCTCCCCCTCCTCAGTGCCCACTCTCCCATAGAACCTGGTATCATCTGTGAATAGGCAGATTTTACTTTTGACCCCATCTGCTATGTCACCAATGAAGATGTTGAATACCGAGTCCTATGGAACCCCACTTGTTACAGGTCTAGACTTTGATAGTTCTCCCCCTACAATCACCCTCTGGTTCCTGTCTTGCAATCAGCTCTTGACTCACCCCAGCAGCTTGTCCCTGGCTCCCAGGTTACTCAGTTTGTCAAATAACCTTTCATGTGGCATGTAGTCGACGAAGGTCTTACTGAAGTCCAGGTACAGGACATCCATCACCAGATCCTTGTCCAACAACCTAGTGACCCAGTCGACAAACTGTATCAGGTTGTTCTGGCAGGATTTTCCCAAGACAAACCCATGCTGCCTATCATCCAGGAGACCATTTACCTCCAGAAAGTTCACCAGCCTTTCTTTTAGCATGGTCTCCATTAATTTTCCCACAATGGAGGTAAGGCTGACCGGCCTGTAGTTACCAGGTTCATCTCTGGGCTCACTCTTGTGGAGTGGCACCACGTGAGCCATCCTCCAGTCCTTAGGCATGCACCCTGTGATGTGTCTTTCCTTACTGCTTACATTTAAAGTGGTAGAATTTTCCTCATTTAAAAGGAAAAAATGGAAAATGTAACAGAAAATAGTACATTGTACATATATACTGTATGCTAAAGCTACTATTGGACCCCTTCAGCACAGTCCAGGTCCAATATGGAGGGGCACAACACAAAGTCCCAGCTGCAATGAAAAAAAGTTAGTCAAACTGCAATTTTACCAATACTATACATGTTCTTAAGGGAACAACTACATCTTTCAGACGGGCTCCCTCAGCGCTCCTAGCGACTGCAGAAACGGAGCGCTTAGACAGCTGTGAGTTCGGTCGGACCCTAGAAGCAGCTGCCTAGTATGGTACCCCTCTGTTGTTTTCCATATAAATGTGTGAGGAGGCCTTTGAAGCTCAGGCTCAGCCCTGCGAGTGGTGAAGGAGTGGTTCTCGGCTGGAGTTGTGAGTACTGAATCAGGGTAGCTCCCTGTTAAAGGTTACAAACAAAGGCAAAATCTTCTTGTTGTATTGCTGACTGTACTAATTGAGCTTTCTGGCTCCATCTGATCTGCTCAGGAATTAAATGCTCGTTTGTGTCAGGGCCCCAACCAGCTGCATCGAGGAACTAGCCATTAGGGCTTGGGTACCCATAGACAGTAATCAGTAGGTTAGGCCTATGCACAGAGCCCTAGATAGACAAACATAGATTATAGTGGTAAGCCAATCAACCTGATTCCCCCTGGTCCTTGTTGTTTCCCCTTGAATAAACCAGATTGCTTGTTTTGCAAAAGCACACTGGGTAGTTTGTGTATTAAGGGGAAAATATTGCACAGTGAATGTGGTGTAACTGTACCTTACTTTTCAGGGGATCCCCGGAGTGTGCTGATTGGTCCGAGCCGGGGGATAAGTGTATATGGTAAGGACCCTGAAATTGAACTGTGTGGGCCACTAGTGGGAAGAAAGGGGAGTTGCAGCAACCCAGAGGGCTGTGACCGAGTCAATCTTAACTGTTCTAACCCCGACCTCTGGGTGGAGGCACCCACCAACGGATCTGGGCCCCTCACCCTGTCACAGTTAGGGCAGGCAGGGGTAGTAGCCCTTAGGACAGCGCCCCCTAGGGGTTACACAGATACGCCAAGTAAGAAAGAAAGAAAGAAAGAAATGTAATTTATGAACTTGTGAAATCAAAAAAAGGTTTCCAAATTTCATTAAACTTATCTAACTTATTCAGAAGTAAGTGGCTAATACGCTCATTGTTGGCTATAGTTCCTATCGAATCCAGAAGTTCTCTCAAACTAGGAATTCAGCCATTTTCCAGTTTTGAAGCAGCAGTCTTTTGTATGCTAATGCAAAGTTAAATATCCAGAGCTGAGTGGTTTTGGATAGAAAAGGTAATTGAGAACTATCCCCTAAAATGTAAATAAGTGGGGAAAATGGCAAACTGGTTTTCAAAATCCTCTGACATAACAAATGAATTTTCCTCCATTTTTGTAACACCCTGGGACAAAACCAAAACAAATGTCCTAAGGATGTCAAGGAGCTTCCACATTTCCAGCATCCTATGGGATTAGATTTAAATATTTATTCAGTATCTGAGTAGAATAATGATATCTATGAAGAATCTTAAATTGCGTTAGACTTCCATTAACCTCTCTACTATATCGATAAGCATTTTTCCACATCCCCCTCCAAGAATGATCAGAAATATTCACATTGAGGTCATGTTCCCAAGCAACTTTAGCCGCATAAGTAAGGTTACTAGCCCCCCCCACCCGATAAAAGTTTGTACAGTATACTAGACCCTCTTCTCATTATTGCCAATTTAAAAATTTGTTGTCATTTAGAATCTTTCAAGAAAAAAAAAACAGTTTCTGAAGCGACCTTAATTATTTTGTCCCTCAATTGTAAATATAACCAAAAATGAAGTCTGGAGATATGGAACTTATCTTGAACTTCTTTAAAGGAAAGAAACATTCTGTTTTCTGAATCCAGTAAATCCCCAATCTGGTAAATTCCTGTTTTCCTCCACTCAGTATTATTAAGTTGCATCCCATTAAAGGAGAATTCTGGATTTTCCCAGATTGGAGCAAATTCCAAAGGAAGTTTACCTAACTGAAGGGTTTCCTCTAGAGATTTGAAAAAAAACCTTAGTAGCTTCCAGAGTGGGATGGGATCTAAAATCCACTAGAAGGGTCTGAAACATAAAATCTGATAGTTTATTAGGTTTAACGATTTCTTGTTCCATTAAAAGCCATAATAGCATATGTCCAAAGTTGTCTCTAGAGAACCATAAAGCCAATTTCTTTAACAGAAAAGCCCAATGATACCTCTGACACATTAACCAAACTGAGGCAGTCCAGAGAAGGGCAACCAAAATGGTGCAGGGACTGCATCAGAAAACATATCAGGACAAATTAATGGAGCTCAATATGTATACCCTAGAGCAAAGGAGGGAGAGAGGTGATATGATCAAAACATTCAAACACTTTAAGGGCATTAACATGGTGAAAGAGTCTAACATGTTTCAATATAAGAAAAATAGCAGGACAAAAGGAGACAGCATGAGATTAGTGGGAGGCCGATTAAGGGGTAATGTGAGGAAGTTCTTTTTTACAGAAAGGGTGGTGGATGCAGGGAACGGCCTACCTCAGGAAGTGGTGGATATGAATACAGTGCAGGGCTTCAAATAGGCATGGGATAGGCATAAGGGAGCAATACAGATGAGTATGACTAGATAGGCTATTGACAGAGCAAAGGCCAATGGCACATTCATAAGGCAGAAAAAAAAAGGGCAGACTGGATGGGCCTTGTGGTCCTTATCTGCCGTCAACTTCTATGTTTCTATGTTTCACCAAGGATAATTAAAACTACCCACATGCCAAGGAGCTCTCAATTTAGAGATACTCAACCTAGGGGTTTATTATTCCAGATAAACTTAGAAAAGATATTATCAATCTATTATGCCAGTCTGAATGAAGTTTTGTAGGTAAATTATTAAGAACATAAAATATTTTGTGCACCAGAATAATTTTGACTGAGTTGATCTTCCCCCATAAAGAGAGGGATAGGTTGGACCATTTTCCAAATTCCACCTGAATTTTCTCTAGCTGCTAGATAAATTAACTTGAATTATTTGTGGAATTGAGTTAAAAATCTGCATCCCCAAATAATTGATCCCTTTATCCCTCCTAATAAAATCAAATTTAAAATCCCAAGAATTCTTCTCTCGTTCAGGACCTTGAAGAAAAATCCCTTCCGATTTTCCCCAATTTACATTTAATCCCAATAATGAGGCAAACTTATCTAACAGGGAATTCAAAGCTTGCAAGAATTGTTTAGGATTAGTGAGGGTGACTAACAAATCATCTGCGAAGGCAAAGAATTTATTTTCTGTCTTGCCTGATTTAATCCCTTGAATGTGAGATGAGCGATCAATATGTCTCAGTAATGGTTCAAACGCTAACATAAAAAGGAAAGGAGATAAGGGACAACCTTGACGTGTACCCCTATAGAGTTGAAAAGGTCTAGAAATTAGCCCATTAGAAATGATAGAGGCTTTTGGGAATGAATAAATAGTTGAAATCCAGTCTTTAAAGGTGGATCCAAAGTTAAACCATTCCAAAACTTTTGTAAGTATGACCAATCAAGAGAATCAATGGTCTTATCAATTTCTAAGGAAGGGGCTACAGAGGGGGTTTAACTACGTTTAGCTAACCAAATAACTGCGAAGAGTCTTCTAAGTTTATCTGAGGCCTGTTGACCACTTACAAAACCTACTTGTTGTTTCCCAATGAGTGAAGAGATAAAATTCTTCAATCTGTTTGCCAAGACTTTAGTCAGAATTTTATAATCGAAATTTAAAAGAGAAATAGGCTGATAGCTAAATCTAAGGGATCTTTATATATTTTTTTGCAATTAAACAAATAAATGCTTCATTTTGGGTACCAGGCATTTTTTTCTCAGATAAACATTCAGCAAAAAGTTTTTCTAGGTAGTCAAAAATAATTGGATTATTGTATTTATAAAATTTGCTGGTAAATCCATCTGGACCTGGAGTTTTCTGTAAACTAGCAGATTGAATTATCTGAGAGATTTCCGGGTTTAGAGATTGGCTTATCTAATGCCTCTTTCTCTAATTCAGACACTGAGGGTAATTTGGCTGATTCCAAGAATTTATTTACATCCAATTCTGTATTTGGGATAAGGGGCTTATATAATTTTTCATAATACTCCTGAAAACAGGAATTTATTTCTTTAATGCTATGAGTAATATTATTATATTCCATCCGAATTTTAGGTATCAGATTCTGACTATGTTGTTTTTTTAAATGAAATGCTGACAACTTTCCTTGTTTTTCACCAGATTCCCAAAATTGTTGTCTCATGTAAAAAGAGTATACTCTGCTCTGCTAGAATAAAGTTTATTAACTTCAAACTTAAGTTGCATTAATTGATATATTAAGTCTTGATTTTTAATCGGGTTTTGTTTGAACTTATCTTCTATTTGCTTAATCCTATTTTCCTTGTTTTCCAGTTCTTTTGCCTGTTTTTCTTCCTAATTGATGCATATCTAATTATGTCTCCTCGAACAAAAGCTTCATAAGCATCCCATAGTATTTGATATGAAGTTTCTTTATTAACATTAAGTTCAAAATAACTCACTGTCGCCTTAGATAACCAATCTTTAAATTCCAGGTCTTGAACTAGGGATGTATTAAAATGCCATCTAAACTGTTTCTGTGGTGAACCCTCTCATGGACATATAGTTTTAAGTAGTCCATGGTCTGAGATAATAATGGAATCATACTTAGATTCTGTAACTGAATTACATATCGACAGAGGCATAGAAAGATAATCTGTTCTGCCATATACATTATTTTTTTCCTGAGGAAAAAAGAGTAGTCTTTGCCATCAGGATTAACCAACTTCCAAACATCAAGTAAACCCAAATTTGACACTAGTTCCTGTAAATAATTTGGAGATTTAACTATGTTTTGCCAGGCTTACAGAAGATTTATCTAACAATGAATCTATAACATTATTAAAGCCCCCCCCCCCACCATTATTAATTCATAATCCTTAAATGTTAGAAGAATTGCTAGCAATTTCTGAAGGAATAAGTGTCTTTCAGTATTTGGGGTGTATATATTGCAGACATACCTCTCAACCTTTTCTCCCCCAAATGTGGAATATTGCCTGTCAAAATGTGGAACAAATGGGCAAAATGTGGAACACTTAATCAAATCTTTACCTAAGAAGCTCAAAACACTGTTAACGTGTTGCATTTATGTTCAGAAAGTTTGTTAGTAATTGAATTATATATTTTTTGCATCATTTACTATGGATTTTTGCTTTAAAATGTTGACTTTGAATGTGGAACAAGTCCTCACAATGTGGAACAGGGTGCTTTTGTGAAGTAAAATGAGGAACATTCCTCGTAATGTGGTACAGTTGAGAAGTATGATTGCAGAATGCAAGCTTTCTGCTATACAAGGTTCCTGATAGGATTTATATTCTACTGTCTAAACCTGTAATATGATCTTTTATAACAAAAGGCATCCCCTTATGAATCAGAATAGCCAGGCCTCTCTTTTTTGAAGTAAAACAATTGTGCACTACTTGTCCTACCCATTGCCTCTGTAACTTATCTGCTTCTTCTGGAATGAGATGGGTCTCCTGGAGAAAAACAATGTCACTTTTATGTTTCTTTAAATGCGTTAGTACTTTTTTTCTTTTAATAGGTGAACCAAGCCCATTTACGTTCCAAGTAACAATATTTAAAATGGACATTGTGAGAACACTCTAAATTCAATGTTTTATACTTCCCAATACTCTAAATTCTTTATAGCTAAATATACTAGCTTATCTTATAAACAAATGCTAAACAAATACAGGTTACTCACCTGTAACAGGAGTTCTAGGAATGGTATATGTTGTTCATCCACACTTATTGGCAGGTTCCTTGCCGCTTTAAATCTTGCCGGAAGGTCTTCAAGCTAGCTCCTCCCACCCACCCGGGTGGTAAAACTCTCGGCTCCGCCCCATGACGCCAGATCTGGCCCGCTGGAAGCTCAGGTTGTGCGTCGAAGCCGGAGGTCGTAGGGATTCAGGTGGGATGAACAACATATACCATTCTTAGAACTCCTGTTACAGGTGAGTAACCTGTATTTCTAGGACATGGATATGTTGTTCATCCACACTTATTGGCAGACTCTAGCAGTTCTCCGGGAGGAGGAGGCAAGGCACACCCCTAATACTTACTTGGGAACAAAGATTGAGAACCGAGGCCCCAAAACCAGCATCCCGGCGTGACTCAAGGTCGATGTGGTAGTGGGAAATAAAGGTGTGCTGACTTCCAGGTAGCAGCCCTGCAGACTCCTGGATAGGGACATCCTGGAAGCAGCCACCGATGCAGCAGTATGGTGGGTAGAATGAGCTCTTATCCCTCTGGGAGGCTCCATGCCCGCTAACTCATAGCAGAGATTTATGCAGGAGGTGACCCATCTGCCTATCGTCCGCTTGGCTGCAGGTCTGCCAGGTGCGGCTTCAGCGTAGGTGACAAACAGCTGGCGAACCTCTCCCCGAATTTCAGCCATGCGCTCCTTATAATAAGCGAGCGCCCTTCTAGGGTCCAGAGTATGGAGCCTATATTCGGCCTCCGAGGTGTGATTGGGGTAGAACACCGGCAGAGTCAATACCTGATTAAGGTGAAACTCCGACACCACCTTCGGAAGGAATTTCGGGTGGGGGCGTAGGACAACCTTGTCCCTGTGGAAGACCAGGTAAGGAGACTCGATGCTTAGCCTGGAGTTCTCCCATCCTTCTGGCTGACGTGATAGCCACCAAGAAGGCGGTTTTCCACGACAGGTGGGGAGACCAAACCTGTGCATTGGTTCAATGGCTTGCCCATGAGCTTTGCCAGCACCAGCAGTAAATCCCACGGAGGTGGGGGTTCCCGCACTGGAGGGGAAATGTGATCAAGGCCTTTGAAAAAGCGCCCGACCACTTTTTCCTGCGCCACTGACTGCTGACCGGCCCGCGCCCGGTAAGCAGAAATGGCTGCCAGGTGCACCTTAAGGGTCGTCGACCTAAGCCCTTGACTAGATAGGGACCATAGATAGTCCAAAATGCTCGCCACAGGACACAAGAAAGGGTCCAACCCTTTTTCCCGACACCAAATGGAGAACCTCTTCCATTTGAAGGCATAGCATTTTCTGGTCGACTCCTACAGGGACGCCTCAACGACGTTGAGGACCTCGTCGGAAAGACCCAAGGCCTGGAACTCTAGCTGCTCAGGAACCAGGCCGTCAGGTGCAGGGATTGAAGGTCCGGATGGAACACCTTCCCCTGACTGACTGAGAGCAGGTCCGGGCGAGCTGGAAGCTGCCGCGGAGTCCTGGAGCTGAGACTGAGGAGATCTGGGTACCAGAACTGGCAAGGCCAGTCTGGGGCTATCAGAATCACCTGCGCCTTGTCCCTCCTCGCTTTCAGCAGGACCCTGTGAATCAGGGGAACGGGGGGAAAGGCGTAAAAGAGGCCCGGGGTCCACGGCCTCGAAAAGGCATCCCCCTGCAGCGAGCCCTGCTGAGGGGGCGTGGCATGAAACAGCTCAGCTTCACTGTTCTCCTGAGGCAAACAGATCCACCAGAGGTGTGCCCCAGCAGGGAGAACAGGTCTTGTACCATCTCCCAGAGAGACCACTGCATGCATGCAGCCCCTATCCGGCTCAGGCATCGGGCCAGGTGTTGGAGGCTCCTGCCACATGAATGGCCAGGAGATCCGCCTCCAGGCTGCGACTAGTGACCAGATGCGAGAGCTTCCTTGCATAGAGGCAAGGAGCGATCCCGCCTGGCGGTTAGATAGTACATGGTCGTGGTATTGTCCGCCTGACCGGACCACTTGACCCCGGAGAAACGGAGCAAAGGCGGTGAGAGCTAGGCGGACCGCACGGAGCTCCAGCAGGTTGATATGGCATCGGACTCCCGCTGGGACCAGAGGCCGGGCGCCGGTGTTCCCCAGATGGGCACCCTAACCATCAAAGAGGCGCCGGTCGAGCAGAGAGACCGCCGGCTCGGGCGGACAAACGGGATACCTCCTGCAGATGGGATGGAACGGTCCACCACTGGAGAGCATTCCACATCTCCTGGTCGCCCACACGCCGCTGGTCCAGAGGGTCGCAACGCTGTAGACCACTGGCCGCCAGACCCACTGGAGGGGCGATGTGCCAGCGTGCCCAACGGACTACGCTTGGTACAGGCCGCCATAAGACCCAGGAGTCGCAGGAAGTCCCGGTAGGCGCCATTGCCCAACCAGAAATGATTGGGCAAAGGAGGCAAGAACCTCGGCCCTGTCCGGCGAGCCGTGCTTTTGCTCAAGAGAGTCGAGCTCTGCTCCGATGAAGGATATCACCTGCTTTGGCTCGAGTCCGACTTGGCCTCATTGACCAGGAGGCCTAGTTGAGAGCAAACTCGAGGGCCAGATTTGACCGGGCCCACCTCCAACCTGGAGGCTGCTATCAGCCAATCGCGTCCAGGTAAGGGTACACTGACCCTCGGTGCCGCAGGAGAGCTGTCACCGCTGCAATGCATTTGGAGAAGACCCTGGGAGCTGAAGAAAGGCCGGCGGGCATGGCCTGAACTCGAAGAGGATCCCTCCGCTTGAAGCGGAGGAATCTCTGATGAGACGGACGGATAGGGACGTGGGAAAGAACGCTGGCCTTGAAGTCCAGAGAACAGGAACCACACGCCTGTTCCAGAGATGGTATTATCTGAGCCAGAGTGACCATTCTGAAGGTTCGAGACCTTAGAACTTGTTCAGGTCGTAGGTCTAAGATGGGCGCCAGCCCCCGTCTGCTTCGGGACCAGGAAGTACCTGGACACGAACCCTGGTTCTGGTGAAGGACTCCTCTCTTTATCACCCTCTTTTGAAGGAGGAGGGCTGCGTCGCCTCGACGAGCCTGTAGAGATTCTGGGGACCTCAAAGCGCCTGCTGGGCGATGGCTCTGAAGGGTGGAGCTCGTCGAATTCCAGAGGCAGGCTCTTCCCACCACTCTCCAAAACCCACCTGTCCGTGGTAACAGCGGACCAGGCGGAAAGGAAGTGTCGAGCCGCCTCCCATGGGGAACTAGGGCGAGGTGACGGGATGGGGTGACACCCTCAGCCTCGGCCACTTAGCAGGCTTGGAGGAAGGACCGCCTGGGGACCACCCGGCCTTTTCCTCCTTGTTTCCTATTAGAGGAAGCCGATGGCTTGGGCTTGGAATACAAGGTCTAGCCTGCTGGCCCTGACGCTGTTATTGTTGGGCCGGGCGTGGTGGAGCGGAGAGGGACTTAAAAGTGACCAGGCTGGGGCTTATGACCCTGTCCCTCTGTGCGGACGCAGACCGAATCCAAAGTGGCATTGGATTTTTCGATCCTCTGAGGTGGCTTCCACTCCAGGGGCGAACAGGTCTGTTCCCAGGAAAGGAACGCCCACCAGCTTGTGCGGTATCCGCGTAAAGGTGGATATTCGCAGCCACGCCCGCGACGCATGGCCACAGCGCCGCCACTGACCGGGCACATGAGTCTCCTATATCCAGAGCAGTCTGGAGCTGTTGTTTGGCTACTGCCTGCTCTGATCCCGCACCTGCTTGACCGTGGTCTGCAGGTCAGCGGAAGATGAGGGACCGCCTCATCCAGGGAACCCAACAGGGCATGGGAGAAATGTGCCAGTGAGGATGGCCAACTGGCCTGATCAGGGCCGGTGGAAGAGGCAGCATACACTTTCCGCCCGAGTAGTCCAATTTCTTGGACTCTTTGTCGGGCGGTTTGTCCACGCCCCTGGCATTACTGCACACCGGAAAACACTGTCCGTGACCAGCCCTTCAGCCGAGGGGTGTCCAGAAAACCTGGACAGAGAGCCAGTAGGGACCGTGATATTTCCTGCCATCCTGGCCGGCGCAGGACAGGAAGCTGGACGCTGCCAAAGTTCCAGGGCCGGCCGACAATGGCTTCGCCACTGAAAGCCTCCGTGGAGAATCCCTGGTCCAGAATCTCGTGAGAGGATATCTGGCCCGCTTGATACGGGTTCAAGCTTCATCCCAGTGGATTCTGAGATGAGCCTAGAAGTCCTAGAAGGACGTAAGGCTATCGCCCACTGACTGCCCCCAGAGGACTCCAAGTCAAGGCGCTTGAGAACAGGGAGGAGTCATCCGACCACGAGTTGTCGAATAGCTGCCTGGAGCCTGAGCCACCCTCCACTTGCCGAGGCTTGTCAGGCGTGAGAGTGACCGACAGCCTCACGGGAAGGCCTTGGCCAACCGCAAATCTTTTCGTCAGAGCCCCAGCTGTCGGCTGAGGTGGAGGCGGTTCCACCACAATTGGTGGGCAGCCGGAATAGGTCGGACAACTGGCCTGGAACAGGCCCTCGACCACTACCTGGTCCGGTGGCAACCACTTAATGGCTGGAGAAGAGGCCTGAGCCTGCTTATTGGCCAGAAAATTTGTTGCCACATGAGGTCTCGATGACGGGCGTAGCTACGAAGCCTTCCTCCTCGGCCGAGGAGGAAGAAGAGGAAGAGCGGCGACGCGTTTGCTTGCCGCGTGCCGAGACCGAGACCGCCTGTGTCGACGGAACGGCTGGACCGCTGGGATGCTCGGAGACCAGACCAAGAAACTCGGCAGCTAAGGCTTCTGAGGCGGGAGCCGAGATCGCGATTCCCCGGTTCGGTCGGGCAAACCGACGGCTCCTGATTCACCGGTGTACGTGAGAGCCGACGATATCCTCAACCCTCACCGGGGAACCGGGAGGAGGGAATCTCGCTTCTCCAGCCGACAACCCGCCTAACGGGTCGAGAAAATTCTCGACCTCGTCCGGGCGGAGTCTCAGTCACCTGGCCTGACGGGCACCGTGAAGCCAGTGGTCGAAGCCGGAATTCAATCGAAGTCGATTGTCGAGAGGAGGGATCTTTCCGGCCCCAAGTGCGCTCGATGATGAGATTTGTTTTAGACTTCTTCGATCGAGAAACGGACTGGAAGAAGTAGGACCTCGCCTTTAGTTGAGAGGGTCAAGCAAAGCTCCTTAAAGGAAGCTGAATATGAGGACCCGAGCGATAGAGGACAAAGGCCGCAGAAGAGGAAGCCGCGCCTGAGCCGCTTGCTCTTCGAAGGCGACCAACCTCTCTAGTTGTTCGGCGGATCCCGCAGCCGTGGAAACCGCCAGTCGGGCCTCTTTGGATTTGACCGAGGAAATCTTCTTTCGGACGCCCCAGAAGTGCGGGCAGCGCAGTCCCTCGAGGGACGCAGACCAAGAAGGAGGAACACAGGTCGCAAGCCCGCGGGTCGTGCTCCTGGCAAGCGCAATAAACGCGACGGGAGTGCGGGTCCGTCCGGTGACATCTTCTGCCCACAGGAACATCTCCAACCGAGTCGATTTGTCCATCGAGCCGCTAAGGAAGAAGACCGAGAAAGTTATAAAAGGTTGTTTTTTTTTTGAAACCAAGGATTTTAGGCCCAAAACTTAATCGCAGAGCGTTAAGGAGGGAACCTGAGCTTCCAAGCGGTAAGGAAGATCTGGCGTTATGGGGCGGAGCCGTGAGTTTTACCACCCGGGTGGGTGGGAGGAGCTAGCTTGAAGACCTTCCGGCAAGATTTAAAGCAGCAAGGAACCTGCCAATAAGTGTGGATGAACAACATATCCATGTCCCTAGAAAAATAGTTTTACGTTCCTTAACTAAAGTAACAACACACAGACCAAAACAAAAAGAGCAAAAACTTCAAATATAAAGTGAAAAACTGTAAATTTGGTAAAGGTACCTTAACAAAACTCAACACAGAATATATACAAAATAAATCATTATGTATATCAAGTGTTCTTAAGATACTTAAAAGCTTCTAGATTGAGTTTTAAGTGAATCCTCAGGAAAAGAGCCAAGAGAAACTGTACTGAACTGTTGCTACAAAGTACCTGAATTGGTTCAGACCCAGTTAATAAACCCAGTTCTTTAATGCCATAAATGTAATAAACATTTGACAACAAAAATAAAATAAGAAAATCGCAGAGGAAATCTACATACAGAGACTAATTTATCCCACGTGTCCTGGTTATGAGAATACCAGGAAAAGACTACATCATACCATCTCTTAGTTCCCCATAGGATGACAATTATTCTAACCAAGTCTAAAAGGAATAAAGTTATACCCCTGAGAAATATCTATTGACAGTTTCAGAAAATTATCAATTTCCCTTACAAACACTAAAAACCACCCCATGACTGATGTGCTAAATAAGTAAAAGGGACAAGAAGAAATCTCTAGGCCCCAATATACCTCCATTAAAAAGAAATGAGAAATAAAGTTAGCCAATAAAGCCTCATCAACACTATCAGCATGTGTCCCTGAGACCTCAGTGCTCTGTTTAATTGATAGTTATAATAAAGCACCTGTATGATCCAGAAATCCTTTACCTCATTAACGAGATTCCCCGATGGGTATTCCTATCCAATGAGAAATAACAATCCCGAGGTTCAAAATCTGGGTGTTTATTAGCCATCACTTGATTTACCCCAACAGGTACAGTATCCTGTACCGAGGTAAAACTGGACACATAATCACTGACCTCACCTATAGTGGGACCTTTAAAGAAGGTAATGTACCTTAGAGAACGTTTAGCAAATGGATGTACTGTATACCGGGGTCTAAGAGCTTTATAAATAAAACTAAAATTCGCCGCCCCTCCTTTAACATCTCATTGGGAACCATATTAGCATCATGACCCCTTTTCTCAAAGAAATCTCAACACCTGAAACCTTCGTATTAATCAGTGAAATTAGATGAGAAACTATAACCTTTCGGAAACAGCACGGAAAGTGAAAATACTGACCTAATATAATGTAATATTGCTTTAAACCACAAGATGTCACTAAAGCATTAGAATTCAGTCAGTTCTCTTTAGAGCAGGAGTTCTCAAATGGTGAGGCCAGCCTCCCTGGGGAGGACCCAACCTCTTCCAGGGGAGGCTCAAGCAAGTCTGAAAAAGTACTGTATTTAAACTTTTAGTTTTAGATATTTTGTGTGAAGGGATGAAGCAGACTGAACACGGATAACAGTAGGTGAATTTACGTATTTATTTACAAATCGGTGACCAGGGGAGGCACACTGAAAAGAGACTCATTGCAGGTGTACCCGGTAAAGGGTAGGGAGCGAATATATTTCAAAAGGTAACTGCAAAACAGTCAAACAATACAAAATGAACAATAGAGTAAACTAAGAGCAAGAGGAGGGGAAAGCAAAATGATCCCTGAGAAGTTGCTTAAGAGCAGTGTAAGAGGAGGAGAGACAGAGGTGGACAAGAAAGTTATTCCAGATAGCAAGGAAAGAGAGAAAGTAAACTGGCCCGAAGTCAAAGGCTGGCCTCTGGAAGGGGATTACAATAAGCTGAATAAAATGAGAGCCAGCTATTCAGAAGTTTCACTTTATTCCTAATGTACTGTGAAAAGTACTCTATTTTTCTATGGGGAGGCCCAAGATTATTTCAGTATTTGGGGGAGGTTCAAGATCTATTCCCTATGGCCTGGGGGAGGCTCACTATGACGAGGTCTGGGAACTAATGCTTTAGAGGAAAGGCCATTCTCTCTCTCTAAAACTTCTAACTCTGTAACTACTGAACATAAATAATGCATCACTAAGAAGAATCCACATGAGATGCTTTGTTAAAAACATATATTTAACTGACACAAACCAGAAACTCTAAATGTTGTGTTTTTTTTGTTTTGTTTGTTTTTTTAAATAAAAGCAGAACGGGTGTCTTTATGATTATAGTACATGTGACCACCCTGGAACCAATCAGACATCTGCCAGAGCGAGTATCCTTTCCCAGTTGATCTCAGGAAGTAGTTTGAGATGCTCCCAGACATGCCATCAATTCAGTTGTAAACGCTGCACGCTATTTCACAGCAGCAAGAGATCAGGACAAGCACACCACTTTAAATTATCCAGATCAGCCTTCTTGCAGGTAAGGAGCTTCTTGTGTGGAGGAAGATTCATCAAAAACATGGGTAATATCTCGTGGATCATATGTAAAAACAGAGTGCTTTCCCCATCTGTCTGATGATCTGCCATGCTGCTTCTGTCTTTTAGGTTCTGAGATTTTAGTGGAACTGTCAAGCGATCTGTATCTATTCTTAGATATGGGATTGGTTTTATGATATGTTTTACCTGACCAGGTCATGGATTTAGGGAGAGGTTTAACATTTAAAGGCAAAGGAGTTGAAGTTTTAGATGAGATTTCCTGAATTTCAGCACTGGTTATATTGCTCAGAGCCTTCTGAGCTGGAGTGTGCGCAATGAAGTTAGAAGAAATAGAATCGCAGTGTTTTTTTTCTGCTGCAGCTCGAGCTGGTGGCCGTTGACTAGCTCTCTGATCCTGAGTTCCCTTTTGTCTGGGGCTATCAGGCCAATGTTTTTTAATGAATGACCAGGCTTCTTCCACATTGTTAAAAGAATATAAACCTCTCTCTTTCTGTATCACTAGAACTGCAGGATATTTTACAAAGTATCGTACATTCAGTTTTTGAAGCACAGATCTAACTGGGGCAAAAACCTTCCTTTTTTCCATTATCTCCGCTGAAAAATCCTGAAAGATGTAAATTCTGTCCCCATTCCAGCTCAACGACTTCCTTTCCCTCGCAGTTCTAAGAATCTCTCCTTTTATTGAGAATCTCAAAAAGTTTGCAATAATGGGCCTAGGACATTGCCCTGGCTTAGGTCTAGGAAATAATGCTCTGTGAGCTCTCTCAATTTCAATTTGCCAGTTCCATTGGAAGTTTAGCAAAGCTGGAATGAAATCTTGCAGAAAGCAAATCATATTTGGACCCTCCATCCCTTCAGGGATCCCCACAATTCTTAAATTATTCTGATGTCCTCTGTTCTCTCAGCCGACAAGTTTTTCAGAAATTCTGGTCACCTGTCTTGCTTTCCCCACCACAAAATCTTCTAACTTAGTTAAAGAGTCTTCAAAAAATGACAGTCTTTCTTCAAAGGCATCCAATCTGTTAGTGACCTCAGACAGTGTTTTATTTGTGGTAGTGTCATTTAGTTTTAAACCTGCAATATCTTCTTTAATTGACAATAGCATGTCTTCAATAAAAGACTTATCATTTCTGTCAGCTTTATTCATATTTCTGTTTTTACCTGAGGAAAGCTGTTTCTCTGAAGTGGGCACCGTAGTGAGTATAGAGTGAGCCTCGCTATGACAGTTGCCATGCACCGCATTCTGTTTACCATTGCTGGGCATCTTAATTGAGAACAACCCGCTCGCTTTCCTGACAGGATTATTTAAGGTATAACGAACTTACAGGACGCGTTTTACGCTAAGAGTGACCAGGATAAATTGTTTAACTCGCACAAAACCTCTACATTAACAAAAACAATAATTAACACTTTATTTATACGGATTCTCACGGACTGGCATCAGAGCCCTCAGTTGGGCTGGCATCCTCGGCATGGGTATGCGTGAACTAGCCTTGCTCAAATCGAAGTAGAGTAAATCCCCAGCATGGCCCTTATCCACCACCCTCATTATCCAGTCAAAGAATACTATCAGATTGGTCTGACAAGACCTCCCCGCCATGAACCCATGTTGTTTGCTATCCTAGAGTCCATTTTCCCCTTCCTTCTTTCTTTTTTCCCCTAATATATCTATAAACTGTTTTTCCCCCTCTGCAGTATGCAGCTCTGTGTCTGCCTTTGCTTCTTTGTCCACCCTTTTGGTTTCCCTTGTTCTCATTTGGTACTCTCCCTAGTCTTCCTTCCCTCGTTTTTCGTTGTTCCTGATGAACGCCTTCTTTTTGGCTCTCATTACTTCCCTGACCTTTCCTGAGAACAATATTGGTCTCTTGTACCTGTTCCTTTCATTAGTGTTCTCGTGCAAGACTTTGTTGCCTTGAGAATGGTTGCCTTAATTGCCCCCCCCATCTTTCCTCCACATCCCTGATACTATCCATGCTGACCAATTTGTCCCGGACCAGATCCCTCATCTGGCTGAAGTCTGCCCTTCTGAAATCTAGGACTTCAGCCTTTGATGAGCGCTTACTTGCCCAAGGGCCAGGTTGAACTTTACAGAGTTATGGCTGCTGGACCCAAGTGGTTCCCCTATCCTCACTTCTCCTACTGCTTCCAGGTTGGTGCGCACCACATCGAGAATGGTAGCCTTCCTAGTGGTTCCTTAATCACGACTCCAGAAACCTGCACACGCCCCTGGAATACGTCTGTTATCTGGCTTCGCTAGGCTGTCTGGCTTTGCTTATAAATTAAAATGTTCCAGAAGTTCTTGTAAATAAAGTAGTATCAGCCCAGTCTGCTGCATGTAAAATGACATGTATTGTGAAAAATAACAAAAAATGCAAGAATCAAGTGAGAGAAAAGACCAGCTACTGGCCACACTCTCTCCCCTGCACTTTGGATCAGAAGACCCTTCCTCAGGGGACATGGCTAGTATAACACAGACATCACCTTTTGTACAGGTATCCCATGAATATTCATTAAACACAATTCAAAAATGCCCCAATCAGTGAAACAAATTAATTTCGTATCATGGTGCTCATTGTACAATCTTATGTGGTATGGCATAAAATGTAAGGTCTAAGACATTATATAGAATTATGATTGGTGTGGAGAAATTTGGCAACCACTAAGCATATATTGTATGCGTTAAATGTTAAATGTTGTGGTCAACAAGATTTTAACCTTCACAGTTTTTGTATTAAGAGCACCTCGAAATGAAATTAATTTGTTAATTAACGCCGGGGAGAGAGTGTGACCAGTGGCTTGGTCTTTCCTCTCACTTGCTTCTTGTGTAACCCCTAGGCAGCGCTACTGTAAGGGTCACTACCCCTGCCTGTATGGCAATATAAAGCTTGAGGGGCCTGAGTTCTCTAATTAGGTGCCTTCACCCAGAGAAATGGTATTGGGGTTGCTTATCTGCTATGGTATAGCCCTCTGGGAAGATATAACCCCCCACCAACCCTTCTAGTGGCTTATGAAATAACACAATGGTACACTCACAGTCAATAAGCAGCAATGATAATGTGCTCACACCCTTTTCACTTACCACCATGGCTGGACCTGCAGCAACTGCCCTGGAGACCCCCTGGAAAATAAGGTTAGCAGTACAGCAAAACAATCTTAATACTGTAACTCAACTAATAATATGCATACTAGCCAGGTTAAACATAAACAAAGACAATCAGGTTTATTTTGGAGTAGTGAACAAGGGGGTTGCGTGAATCTAGCAGAAAGACTAGCACTCTGATTTAAATCAGGATTGTCTAGCATGCACATTAAGGTCCAGTTACACAGTTCAACAACCCTGGGTACCCAGAATGTCATGCAGGCTAGCCTGAAGCATTGCAGCTGTTGTCCGGCATTGCAGCTGTTGTTGGGGCCCTTAGGAAAAGAAAAACAGTTAAGCATGCACACAACCCAATTATTTGTAATCCAAGCCGGATGGCTCAGTCTGTTGCATGAACCCAAATAAAGAAAACAATCAGATGGTACCACAATGATTTTAAGCTTTCATTGCAGGGAGCTAACCTGATGTGTACTCATGCTACCAGGACCTGGCTGCATGGCAGATGATATGTAGACCTCGTGGTGATGATCAAGGAGGCCGGGGAAGCTGGGCCGGCACGACTCACCTCCGGGTGGTTGCAACCTGCTCGATCATGTTGGGCAGGGGGCCAAATCCCCAAGCCAGTCTTTCGACGAGATGCCGAGATAGTCTCTGGTGCAGTAGTAGCTGCCTAGGCCGAGATGGCAGAGCCCAGGCTGAATGAACAGTTCTGGAAAAGTTTGTGATCTTCTGCTGGTGAAGGCTCCAACTGGTGTAACAGATTTAAACATGGGGAACCAACTGCAACCCATGAAACACATGCAGCACATTTATATCACTAACTTCTTTAAACAACAGTTCAAATTCAGTCCAGTTGCAAACAGATTTACTGTGTAGACCTCTCAGTCCGAGTCTAATTCTCTCAACAAACTGGGCTAATCGCTTCAGGAGCAAGTCTTTGGTCCAAACTGCAAGTTGAAATGACACTTCTTCTATTCTTCTGCCATAGTTCCAGGCTGGAAATCGGACAGGTCCAACTTCTGCAACAGAAGAACATGGCAGGAAGGCCAACTAAGCCTCTTCCCGCTGATTCCCCTATGCTCCTTCTGGGAGCAGCTGCTCAAAAACTCGAGCTGTTCACTCTTCCACTTCCAACTCTAACTGATCCACTGTTGCAGGCAATTCTGGGGAGTTCCCTTGTAATCCAAAAGGTTTGGTTGGCTGAGGGAACTGTCAGTCACAGTAAGAGCTCCCCCTCCAGGTCCATTTAGGTGCCAACAATCAAAACTGCAAAATTACAGAATTTCCTTCCCACAAGACCCCTGGGGACAGGCTCCATTTTAGGTCCCCAGAGGTTCTGTTGCCACCATTGCCTGGAGCTCACTAACTTTATTTCCCAGACTCCTGGCATTAAGGCAGACCCCTTTCTGTCTTTCTCCTGATCCCCCTCTTGCTTTTTATGTTGGCTCACTTGTGCAGCCGACATCTTGCAAGTAGTGCAGCTTTGGCGGCACGGTCGCTATTGCGCGAATGCAGGGCACGCACCAGTAGGTGCTTCCCTCATTCTCCAATCAGCCTGCATGCCGGCGCCACACCATGCATACATAATGTGGTGAGCACATCTAAGAAAAGGTCCGCTGCAATCTGAGCAAAGCTGCGTCAGGCGCGGACCTTCTGGAGCGTGCTCACCAACGTGTAATAATGGCGGCTTCGCCAACTATGACTTGGGGTGCCCAATCCCCTGCCAGCTTCCCGTGCCTCCAATGTATGTGTCGATGGGAAGCCCATCCCCATCAGCATAAAGCACTCTCCCCCATTTGTTATATGCCAAGGGGATGCCCAATCCTCCTCGGCTCCCCCACACTTTCCTTGTGTGCAACGGGTGCCAATCCCCTTTGGCATAAATGACCCCCATGTTGTATGCCAACAAGGATGCCCAATCCTCCATCGGCTGCAGCAACCCCCTCCAAAACAGTTAGGTGGCATGCTGGGAGCCCACCCCAGCATGCCAAATACCCTGTTAAAAAAAAAAAAACTGTCCTCACGATGTTTTTTTTTTTCCTTCACTCTGTAACACAAAAATGGTCCCTCGTAGTCTCCCTACCCACCACCTGCACCCACCCACTGTGCATCCCGCCTCCCCTCACACCATACTTACCTCTGGAGTCCAGCGCAACAATCTTCGGTGGACTGGGAACACGTCTGCACTCTTCAAGGCCAACCGCGAACAGAGGAAATGCCGGTAAGCTGTATAATGTAATAAATAGGGCTTTTTCAACTTTGATGCATATCTCAGGCATTTTCTGGAATTTGTGCATCAAATTTTCAAGATGGGGTTTTTGGGACCCAACCTCATGAATTCTGTCACTGTTATGACATTAATCTGTCCCGAAAGGTGATGTCATAGTCACTGCACGGAATCACAGTTTGGGACCAATTAACGCAAGAACAGTGGCAGTGTTCATGAGGTGGGCTCTCAAAAAGCTGTTTTACGACCGTGCATTGCGCAGTTGCTATGCATGCTCGTAACTTCGTGAATTTGTAATATTTTCATGCCAGATTTTCAACATTGTCATTTTTCTACACCTCCTTGTGAACAGTACAACTGTCATTTTTCACATCCTGGCCAAAATGTGTTTCCGCACTTCTGGGGCACAATAGTGCAGTCGCTGTGGGAAATCAGTGTTCGGGGCAGATTATGAAAATGACAGTGATACTTTTCATGAGCAGAAGTCCTAAAATACCTGTGTTGAAAATTTGGTGATGATACTCCTTGAAATGACTGTGTTACAAGGGTGCGTTGCGCAGTTGCTACGCACGCTCATAACTTCGTGAATTTGCAATATTTTCATGCCAGATTTTCAACATTGTCATTTTTCTACACCTCCTTGTGAACAGTGCAGCTGTCATTTTTCACATCCTGGCAGAAATGTGTTTCCGTACTTCCGTCACACAATAGCACGGTCACTGTGGGGAATCGGTGTTCGGGCCAGATTACGAAAATGACAGTGACACTGTTCATAAGCAGAGGTCATAAAATGCCTATGTTGAAGATTTAGTGATGATACTCCATAAAATGACTGTGTTACGAGCGTGCGTTGCGCAGTTTGCACGCAAGCTCGTAACGTGCATTTGTAATATTTTCACTGTGTATTTTCACCATTGGCATTTTTCCACAACTCTTGATGAACAGTACAGCTGTCATTGTACATATCCTGCCTGAAATGTGTTTTTGCTCGTCCAGCGCAGAACAGCGCAGTCGCTGTGCAAAATCACTTTTTGGGACAGTTTGAGGAAATGACAGTTGCACTGTACATGAGCAGAGGTGCTAAAAATGCCTGTGTTGAAAATTTGGTCCCAAAAGTCCATAAAATGACTGTGTTACAAGCGTGCGTTGCGCATTTCCCACACACCCTTGTAACTTTGCAAATTTGCAATATTTTCGCGCCACATTTTCAACACTGCCATTTTTTTACACCTCCTTATGAACAGTACAGCTGTCATTTTTCACATCGTGCCCAGAATGTGTTTCCGCACTGCACTACCAAAGCCAATGCCAGCATGACAATATTCGGCATTGACAAATGCTTGTTCCTATTCCTTCTCCCTTATTCTTCCCTAGTCTCCTTAATTTTATGTTTTTCATGCTGAATTTAGGATGTGCCAGCCCTCCTTCCATGGCCTCTTCCCCTAACCTAATCTGAACTTCAATCTTGCTGTTATCCACCTTGCTGCTACTAGTCCCCTGTTCAGGGAGAGCCCTAGCTTGCTTCCCCACCCATTCTCTCTTCTAAATGGTTCCCCTATCCTCTGTCTCCCCTCAGTTTAAATGTCCATTGTAGATGTCAAAACTCTGCCCCAGAGCACTGGCTCCTCTCTCATCAGGTGAAGGCCATCACCCTTGAAGAGCCTCCTGTCCAAGAACCCCCCCATCCCTCACAAAGTGGTACCCCTCCTCCTGACATCACCCCTTCAACATACTTTAAACTCTTTAGCCTCTTCCTTCCTTACTCTGTCGTTCCCATTTCCCCTATTCCACACAGGGAGGAACTCTGAAAAGGCCAGGGAAGCTGAGTGCGCCTTCTATCAGTCCCCCAGCCTCTTAAAGTTCTGCTCCACTGCCTCCACAGGCTGGTTCACCACATCGTTGGTACACAAGAGTACCAGCACCCCAAGCTACATCTCTCCCTTCTCCTCCATCCTCCTTTTCCTATGTATATCCCAGAAATGCATGACAGAGTGTGTGCTGTATTTTGGGATAATGGCATGCCTCTAGAACTGCTACACCATGGTTCTGTGAGTACGTTTGTGAATAAAATATTTATGCAAACGATCTCTGGTGCCCAGCTTTTTTGCCTTGAATAATTCCATAAGTATGCACACCCTGGAGTGCCTTATTGTGATTAAAAAAAATAGTTCCACTGATTTTTCCATTTTAAAAACTGAGTGATGTGGTTCTGAACCTAAGATACTTCTGACCTGTGCTGTTGTACTGGAATAGCGCACAGTCATATGATCACATCTTACCAATCACAAGTATTCATTTCTCTTTCCCATGTTATCATTTCTGTTTAGCTTCCATGATCTAATTAATGACACCATAATCGCTGTCCCCTTAGACTTCCACCGCTTTGGTTTCTTGTCTACACCTGACATTATAATCCTCTGTTTATAACATTTTAATAATTTCCACAGTAACAGACTGATTTTGAGCGTAGATAAGCAACCACAGCACTTAATGTCTAGACAGCAGAGATCTTATTTTCATCTTATTTTTAGTTATAGAGAAAAGGGGGCATTAAATATTGACATTTTTCCAAAAGATCGTTAGTGTGAAAAGGAGGTCTCCACGAGCAAAGGCAAGTCATGCCACTGATTTAAGTAACCAGCTACACATGACAGGGTGTGCAGTAATGCTTGTGAGGCACAAAGTGCAGTAACACATTGCAAGTGCGTTATTACACTGTGTTATTGCACTTATAAAATGGTATTTAAAAAGTGATACTGTTTCAAGAAAAAAAATCTGAACTGTGCAGTGATGTGAAATGAATATGGTCATGTGACTAGTTTTGACCAGTCAGATTTCTTGTGTGAGCTAAGCCATTTTTTTAAGTGCCATGTGTGTATGCGTCTGGAGTGGACTTATGGCAAAGAGGGACTTAAGAAATCGAGGGGCAAGGATAAAAAAATGCTACAGGATGGTTAGGTGGTGCAGAGTGGTTAGGTAGGGTGGGCAGACTGGATGGTCATGTCACCAGTTTTGACCAATCAGATTTCTGTTTGATGCAAGCCATTTTATAAGTGCTATGTGTGTACATGCCTGGGTTTATGGCAAACAGGGACTTAAGAAAGAAGAGGGGCAGGGATAAGAAAGTCTGCTGGATGGTTAGATGGTACAGAGTAGTTGGGTGGTAGGTGTGAATACTGAATGGGCCAACAGACTTTTTTCTGCTATCATTGTCTGTATATCTGTGGATATAGATCTCACTAACTTCCCATCCAAATACACAGTCAGACATGGTCTCTTACAGACATGCAGCACACGCAAGAGGTTTGTGTCTGAGTGTGAGTGTGGGGGTTGTCAGCTGTAGGGGTTGGAGCAGAGACATGTTTCAGATGGCAGGCTATTCAAAAGATGACAGAGATGGGTAAATGGTAGGGAAAAAAAATCAGAGGTGTTGAAGAAGAAATGAGAGACAAAATAAAAATAAAGATTCTCATTAACAAGAAAGTAGATTTCCAGTGTTCTGAATAAGCAGAGATGCCACAGTCTGACTGATTGTAGCACAACTGAAGGCTAAGCTTCAGACCCCCAAATTTCCAGGTTTTTTTTCAGGTGATCAGGATGCTCCAATCAGCTAAGCAAACAGCAGTGTTCCAGAGATACCCAGCAGGAGCATCTGTGGAGTTGCACAAAGACAGCAAAGTTAGAGAAGGGCTTCAGCGTCTCCTTTGTTTAGTCAGCCAGCAGTGACACAAAGTCAGGGAGGGACATGCAGGGCAATGTGCCTCTCTCGAGCATTCCTTACAGCTGAAATACCAACAGAATTTGATATGGGCGTTGGCTGAGATGAGGAATTGAATGGTGGGGGAGACAAATCGGGGGGGGGGACAATTAAAACATTAAATAGAAATTCTATTAACTTCAGGTGAGGTGTGCGCTTGTCAGAAAATACTCAACAGTCATGTGACATATTTAAACCAATGAGGTTACAGGATTTTCATGGCTCACTTTACAAAATTAAAATAAAACTGCGTATTGTACAGTATATATTTTAAATGTGGAAAACCCACCATTTAAATCAACTTTTTTTCCCTTTGTTTTAACAGGAAAGCAAGCTCCTTGGCCCACCTCCTGTGAACTGATACCTGTGCATCGATTCATCCTTCCCATGCTGTTCTCTGACTGCCATCGACACAGAAACATTCTCACTTCCTGCTATGGCCCGAAGCGCTTCAACCAGATGGCCAAGCTCCCGACCCTAAAAGGAAAATCAAAGGAAAATATGTATACGGAACTCCACATTATGATCCCAGCGGGTTATACAGAACATTCCCACAAAGAAGTTGACATCAGTCTTCCACGTACAGTAGATACCTCTAATAATGGGGTAACACATGGGCAAAAGACCACGACAAGGTGTGAATTAAAGGATTTTATTGCATGACACAGGGGAGTGAGGCATGAGGCCAAAGGGCAAGTGTCCTTATGCTCCTGCGAAATGCATTCAAACCCTTAATGCACACCCTGGAGTGGCTTATTGTACTTATAAAAGAGCTCACTGCTGTTTTGCATTTATATGTAAAATAAAACATTTTTAGTAATTTTTTTTGCATAAATCATTTGTTTAAATACATCTTAAACAAGAAAATATATACATGAAACAGTCCATGATTTTGCAGTGAGGCTTTTTTTGCCTTGGTAATGAGATCTGGCTTCTGACCATGTGGTGCTAGGAACGTAATATGTGGTCAGATGACATCTCTCAGACAATGAAGTTACTAGATTCTTTCTTGCCATTTTATAAAGTGACTTACTAGAGAGACAGCATTTTCACTGAAATGGACTATTATTGGGATGCAGTAAGCCAGCTGGTCCACTAGATGGAGTCTGGTATCTATGCAAGGGAACATATTAGTAGAAAAGGGGTCACTTTGTATGGGGTAGTAGTTAGAGGCCAGTACAGGAGAAGCATAGAGCAGATAACAGAATGAAGGTAATCTGGTGCCCTCACAGTACATCCATATTCATCCATGACTAATATTAAGGATTATAAAATATTGAGAATAATTTACAAGTGTAACCCCTAGGTGGCGCTATCCCAAGGGCTACTACCTCTGCCTGCTTAGCTAGTAGCAGATTAAGGGGCCTGAGTTCTGAAATGGGTGCCTCCACCCGGAGATCAGGGTTGGTAGTGGTCAAGCCAACCTGGACACAGCCCTCCGGGACACTGTAACCCCCTCTTTCCCCTCTAGTGGCCTGAACACCGTACAATAATCACTTTCACAGTACCCCTGGTACACCACACAAGTACCCACACTGTTTGCACTTACCACCAGGGCTCGTTCCTCTGGCTCGACCCTGGGGCCCCCCTGTAAAACAAGGTTATGCTCAGCAAATAGCAACAGTACAGTACTTTGAACACAAACTGGAATCACAGTCAGATTACATGCAGAAAAAGTTAGATCTGATTTATTCAGGGGACTTGAACAAGGGAGGGGCAAAATAAGGTTAATTAGCTTAAAGGTTATATCAGTCAAGCAGTTATGCATGCGTTTGAGTCCCCCCACACAGTCCACCTCCGGATACCCAGGTGGAGAAGAGATGGGCTAGCCAAGGACCAATGCTCAGGGTTGCAGCTGGTTGGGGCCCTGTGATGGAAAACACAACATGCACAGTACACAATATTTGTAATCCGGAGCCAGAGGGCTCAGTTCGTAAAGGAAGCGAAACAACAAGACAATCAGATGGCCAACACAGATTAAGCTATTGTTGCAGGGAGCTACCCTGGTATTTACTCACGATACCCAAGACTGGACACAGGCTGGATGAAAATCAAGACTGCAGGTGATTGATCTGGAATGCCAGGAGAAGCAGGCAGTGGGTAGTCTGGCTGGGCCAGTCTGGCAAGGCCCAGACCGCATGGAGACAAATTTAGATGCAGTCCGTTTTGGGCTGGATACAGCTTCCAGTAAGCAGAACGCAGTTCACACAGTGGGGGACTAACTCACGACCCACTAGCAGCTCATAACACATTTACATGTAAGATGATTCTACTGTACCAGGCAAAGCGCTCCCCAGTCACAATCGCAAAGTCTCTGCACACACCGGGAGCTTAGGGGTAGCTGGAACTCCTGACAGGCCGATCGCATTCAGCAAAATCTTCAGTCTTCTTCAGGTTGAGCCTGGCCCACTTCAGTAGCTTACTTTAGTCATACAAACTTGGATTTAGTCCAAAATAATTCTGTTCTGTCCCTCTCAGGAGCAGCACACCGACATGCAGACAAAAAAACTTAGCCTTTTCGGAGTTCTTCTATGAGAATCCACTCAGGATTGCTGCTCAGAAACACTTCAGCTCCTTCTTGTTCAGCTTCCAGCTTAGATCTAACTGAAAACTGCAAGTAGCCTGGGACTTCCCCAAGATCCAAAAGATCTGGTTGGCTAATTTGGCTGTCAGTCAAAGCAAGACCTCCCCCTTCAGTTGCAAAAAAGGGGCAAAAAGTTCAAACTACAGTTCCTACAGATTTTGAATTCAGACAGCTCCTGTAGTCCAGCTACATTTTAGGTCCCACTAGTACTGATTGGTCCAATTTGCAGTCCAGGACCAAGACAGTGGAGACAAACAAAACAGTCCTTGCTACAAAGAAAGCAGGTTAGACAAACGACATTATTATCACTCTAAATGATTTTCAGTAAATAGTTACATCTTTCAACAGAGCTCCCTCTCAGATTACTTAAGCTGCAATTAGGCAGCTCTTAAAGAGACAGTACACAGAGGCTATACAGACTCTGGTAATCACATTTAAACTGCTAAAACGCAGGACACCAGCCTGACAGTGAGCATTTAGGCAAGCTCAAGGAAGACTTTTTGGGAACCCCCATTTGTAGGGGGGTTACACAAGAATGAGCAATCTGACTGATAAAAAATACCAAAGAAGCCATGTAATTATTGGTCTATAAATTAATTACACTTCTGTACTAGTTTTCTCTGTGCTGACCTCACTATGGGCACCACGCCGATGAATCTGTACACCAGCCTGCAAACTATGCTGAAAGTGGCATACCCTGTCCAAGAAGAGGAAACTTCCCCCTCAAATTCGCCACTCATCCTCTTGCTACTCCATTAACTCTGCCCTCAAGAACTTCCTTACTCCTTCCTGTGCCTGCCATGACCCTGCCTAATCCCTCCCGCCATCTCCCCTAAACCCATATTACTATATGCCTACTCCCCGCCACTCCTATTTCCCTCTGATTGTGCTCCTCCTTGTCCCCAACTCTTCCTCCTCTTAAAGTGTCAGTGGCTCAGTAGGTAGCACACTCACCTCTGAGGCCGGGAGATCAGAGGGCTGTGGGTTCAGTTCCCACATCTGGCACTTGGGTTAATATCCCAGTACTGACACTGTAGTGCAGCATGAGAGGGGTGCTGCACTTCTGAGGTGCCGTCTTTTGGATGAGACGTCAAACCGAGGTCCCATCTGCCTGGATTGATGGTAGTTCAGGTGGATGTTAAAGATCCCATGGCACTTATCGAAAAGAGTAGGGGAATTTCCCCGGTGTCCTGGCCAAATTTCTCTCATTCACTAAAAAATACCACCAACAGCTTAATCTGGTTCAAGGTCAGTTGGCATTCATCTGTATCCCCCTCCCCCGGGTCGTGCCTGAAAATAGGCAGGATTTGTCTAGTGCACTTACCCGGTCAACAAAAGCTAAATAAAAAAATAAAAAAAAATAAAAAGTGTTCCTCACCCTTCTTTCTCTACCCTTACTCTATCTCCCTCCTGTGTGCTCGAGCACTGCCTTGTGCAGGCAGGATCCGTAGTGCACGGCGGGCAACAACTTTAACCCCTCTCTCTTACTGCACCCCCTCAGTCACTGCTAGATCTCTGCCTTGTGCAGGCAGGGTCACCCAACACACTGGTGGGGTACTACCTCTGCTACCCCCTCCCACAATGTCCCTCCCCTAACACCCCCCTCTCTCGCATCACTATGTAATTAATAATACCCGACAGGGTGGGCATTATTGGGATATAACAGACTGCCCAGGGGCATAATGAGGCCCGATGCCGCAGGTGGAGGGCCTTATAGCCCCTGGAAGGTCTGTTATATCCCATAACGCCCATCCTGGAGGGTATTATTATACTTAGATAATGGGCATTGTAAAGAAAAAAAATAATTAAATAAAAAGTTAAAAGATTAGTTGAAAATAAGTTGTTTGATAAATTTGTAAGAAAGTAGTTCCTCTGCCAGTATGGTTTTTTGACCTACTGGCGACACCGTCGGGATGGTGTTGTGCAGTTTGTGACAGGAAGTGAGAGTTGAAGCGGGCCAGAAGCGTGGCTGAAGGTGTCGTGCCTGAAACTGTCATTTGTGTGGAAGGGCGCCACAAAAAGAAAAGCGGTTTAATGTTTTTTTTTTTTTACTTGTGTAAATGAGAAGGAATGGGCCATGAAGCTTATGTGGAAGTGTGGGTTTTTACCTGGTAGTTGAATCGGACTGTGTTGGAATGCTGACGGGCTGCCTGTCTGCAGCATGGAGAAAAGAGAAACTGGGGCATAAATCAAGAGCTGCAGTGGAGCTGGGATGTAGGTAGGAGAAAACGGAAAAGTAAATTCTGAGTTTGGTGGTGTTTTTTTCTGAAATAAAGGAGGTTGTGGATCAGTGACAGGATTGGGGGTGGGGGTGAGACGCTAGTGAGGAGAAAAAAAATGTTGGTCTCTCGATATCAGCATTCAGGGTGCCCAGTAATACTGTGGGTAATGCGGCATGTTGAATTGGTACTTGTTCTGAAGTGGGCCATTATTAACAAATAACAGCCCGGCTGGCATCCTCTTTCTGCCAATCAGGGTGGTAGTTTGAGTTTACCCGTTATCTAAATATAAATAACTCTCATCGCCTATAACCAGTGTCCTACCAGTAGGACTGTCCACTGCCCTGCCCAGGTACAAACATAGACTTTGATGGCAGATAAGGACTGCTTGGCCCACCTAGTCTGCCCATTTCCCTACCTAGAGGATAAGCTGCAGATCCTATTTAACCAACAGCCTATTTCTTTCTACCCCCCCCACAAAAATTGCCTTATGTCTGTCCCATGCTTTCTTGAATTCTCCTACAGTTTTAGACCCCACAACCTCCTCAGGAAGGCTGTCCCATGCATCCACCACCCTCTCTGTGAAAAAATACTGTCACATTGCCCCTGAGCCATCCCCCCATTATCTTCAAATTGTGTCCCCTTGTTCTTGCACATCTGTTTTTCTGAAAGATGCTACCCTCTTGGACTTTGTTGATTCCACTGAGGTACTTAAACGTTTCTATCATGTCCCCCTCTCCCTCCTTTCCTCAAGGGTATACATATTAAGCTCCTTTAGCCTCTCCTCGTATGACTTCTCTTGTAGACCCTACACCATTTTAGTTGCCCTTCTCTGAACTGCCTCCATCCTGTCTGTGTCCTTGCAGAGATTAGGTCTCCAGAACTGGACACAGTACTCCAGATGGAGTCTCACCAACTGTCTACACAGGGGGATAACAACTTCCTGTTTTCTGCTGGTGATGCCTCTCCCTATACATCCCAGTATCCCCCCAGCCCTCCCTACCGCCTTCTCACATTGCTTGCCAAACTTAAGGTCATCTGATATGATTACCCCCAGGTCCCTTTCCATTTTTGTTGTTGTTACTAGCTCCCTCACTGTGTAATCTTCCCCAGGGTTTTTGTTTCCCAGGTGCATTACTTTGCAGTTCTTTGCATTGAATCCAAGCTGCCATACTTCTGACCATTCCTCCAACCTTGCCAAGTCCCTTCTCATCCTTTCCACACCTCCTTGTGTATCAACCCTGTTGCAGATCTTTGTGTCATCTGCAAAGAGGCATACTTTTCCTTTCAGTCCCTCTGCAATGTCACTTATAAAGACATTAAAAATGACTGGACCCAATACTGAACCCTGCAGTACCCCACTAGTAACCCCTCTTTCTTCAGAGTAGACTCCATTTACAATTACTTTCTGTGTCCTGTTGTTCAGCCAATGTTTTACCCAGGCTACCACCCTGGGACCCACTCCAAGGCTGGTTATTTGACTACTAATCTTTTGTGTGGGACTGTGTCAAATGCCTTGCTAAAGTCTAGGTAGGCCAAGTCCGCAGCCCCTCCCTGGTCTACGACTTTAGTCACCCAGTCAAAGAAATCAATTAAATTCGTCTGACATGACCTTCCCACTGTGAACCCATGCTGCCTTGGGTCCTGTGCCCCACTGACCTCTAGGTACTCAACAATTCTTTCCTTCAGAAGTGATTCCATCACTTTCCCTACCACAGAGGTCAAACTGACAGGTCTGTAGTTTCCTGCCTCTGTCTTGCTCCCCACTTTGTGAAGGGGAATCACATCAGCCTTCTTCCAGTCCTCAGGTACCACACCATCCTCCCATGATTTGTTAAAAAGGGTAGTCAGTGGTGTCACTAGTTCTCTGCTTAATTCTTTTAGAATTCTGGGGTGAATTCCATCTGGCCCCATTGCTTTGTCCACCTTCAGTTTTAGGAGTTCTTTCAGAACCTTTCTTCTGTGAAAGGACTGGGATTGACCACCCTCTCCAGAGTGCTTCTGTTAATTGGATTAGGCACTTTCCCCACTTCCTCTTTTGTGAATACTGAACAGAAGTATTCATTCAGTATCCCTGCTTTTTCACTGTCATTCTCTGCCCACCCACCATCCATTCTATTCAGCCTCATTATCCCTCCCTTTGTCTTTCTACACTCCCTGATATACCTATAAAAGGTTTTATCCCCATTCTTAACTGAGTTGGCTATCTTTTCTTCAGTTTGTGCCTTTGCTATTCTGACTACCCTCCCTGCTTCCTTCTGCCTTAACTGGTACAGTTCTCTGTCCTGTTCCTTTTGTGTTTCCTTATACATCTTTTTCTCCCTAACCTTCACCGCCACTTCTTTTGAGAACCATAGTGGCTTTTTCTTTCATTTTGATTTGTTTATTTGCTTTACACAAAGGATTGTTGCCTCTGTGATGGCAGTTTTGATATTTCCCCATTGTTGCTCCACCCTTCCTTCTAGCCTGTTTGCTAGTGCTTTTCTAAGGCACTCTTCCATCTTGCCAAAGTCAGCCCTCCTGAAGTTCAGAACCCTCACTTTTGTATGGCTTGACTCTGTAGCTGAGTCTATCGTGAACCACACTGTTTGGTGGTCACTTGTTCCCAAATGGCTACCCACTTCTAGATCTGAGATCCTCTCACTGTCCCCATTTGAGAGTATGAGGTATGAGATTGCTCCCTCACAAGTAGGTTCCAAACTAGCTGTCTGAGGTATGCCACCTGAAGGGCATCAAGAATGGCCCTGCTTTTGGATGTGGCTGCAGCAAAGGTGCTCCAGTTAACGTCTGGCATATTAAGGTCCCCCATCAACAGTATCTCCCCTTTCTCAACCATTCTAAGTATGCCTTCTATCTTATTCTTGTCCATTCCCTCCCCCTGACATGGGGGTCTGTATACAATCCCTGTGCGGATTGTGGTGCCATTTCCAGTCTCTAAGGTGACCCACAGTGCCTCCTCTCCTCCCTGTTTACTATTTTGTTCAGTTGCTTTTATCTCATTCCTTCCCTTACATAGAGAGCTACCCCCCCCTTCTGCCCTCCCTGTCTCTCCTGTAGGTTGTGTACCCTGGTATGTTAACATCCCAGTCATGGTTCTCTGTGTACCATGTTTCTGTGACTGCTACGCATCCCTCTTCTATCAAGGCTGGTTGTCAATGGACTACAGGACCCAAGGCAGCATGGTTTCACCAAGGGGAGGTCATGTCAGACCAACCTCGTTGAATTTTTTGACTGGGTGACTAGGGAGGTGGATCAGGGAGGGCAGTGGACATGGCCTATCCGGACTTCAGCAAGGCCTTTGACACTGTGCCACCCAGAAAACTATTACACAAACTGGGGAATATGGGTGTGGGCAGGACAGTAGTGTGGTGGGTAGGTAACTGGCTGGGTGGCAGGACACAGAGGGTGGTGGTAAATGGCTGTCACTCCACAGAGGGAAAAGTGACCATTGGGATACTACAGGGATCAGTGCTGGGACCAGTCCTATTCAACATCTTCATCAGTGACATTGCGCAGGACCTAGAAGGTAGAATTTCACTGTTTGCTGATGACACAAAGCTCTGTAACAGAGTAGACACACCAGAGGGTGTAGACAGAATGAGAAGGGACCTGCAGAAACTTGAAGGATGGTCAGGGATTTGGCAGTTGAAATTCAATGCAAAGAAGTGCAAGATAATGCATATGGGGCACAAAAACCCTGGCACAATATATCAGTTGGGGGGTGAGGATATAGCATGCACCAAGCAAGAAAGGGACCTTGGGTATCATCTCTGATGACCTCAAGATAGGAAACAGTGTGACAAGGCAGCAGGTAAAGCAAATAGGATGCTGGGATGCATAGGCAGGCGCATCACCAGCAGGAAAAGGAGGTCATAATTCCGCTATACAAGACACTAGTGAGGCCCACCTGGGTACAGTGTGCAGTTCTGGAGACCTTACCTATGTAGGGACATAGACAGGGTAGAGAAGGTTCAGAGGAGGGCAACAAAGATGGTGCATGGATTGCATCACAAGTCCTATGAGGACAGGTTGAAGGAACTGAACATGTACTCCCTGGAGGAGAGAGGGATATGATAGAGACATACAAGTATCTTACAGGGAGGAACAGGGTGCAGGAATACACTATTTTTAAGCAAAAAGATGTTCCAGGACTAGGGCATGGGATGAAGTTGGAGGGAGGATGATTCAGAGGAAATGTGAGGAAGAATTTCTTCACAGAGCGGTGGTGGACAAGTGGAACACCCTGCCAGAGGAAGTGATGGGGGCTGAAACAATCACGGGATTTAAGAATGCATGGGATAGACAAAAAGGAATTCTGGAGGTCAGGGGTAAGGGGCAACAGACTTCTAGGAGAACATAAACTGAACTTACAAGCTCAAATGGGCAGACTGGGTGGGCCATAGGCCCTTATCTGCTAACACTGTCTATGTATCTATGTATGTAAGGCCATCAGTTCAGGGAGCTTGTTGCCCAGACTACAGGCGTTGGTACTCATTACCCTCCATTCCTTTAAGGCCTTACCCCTTTTTGCCCTATCCCTGTCCTTATTGTGTTTGTCACTTTCTCCATTTACCCCTGCACTTCTCCCTGTTGACATCTCTATGTTGGTGTCTGCCTCACTTAGTACCCTGATTTTTTTGGGGGGAGGCTAGGATTTCCCTGCTCCTTTCCAGTGCCTCCTCCCTTGGCTAGTTTAAATGACTGTCAATGAAGTATTTAAACCTATCACCTAGGATCCTGGTTCTCCTCCTGGACAGATGCAGACCATCACACCAATATAGGCCTGCATCCCTGCAGGTGGATCCCCAGACCCCAGTGAAGCCAAATCCCTGAGCTCTGCACCAGTTTTTCAACCACTGATTGAATCCCATGGTGTGGAGCACCCTAGCCTCAACCATGCCATAGACAGGCAGCACCTCTGAGAAGGTTACCGTGTGTGCTATTTGTGTAAGGTCCTTCCCCATCTCGACAAATGCTTCTTGCACTGCTCTGATCCCTTTCTTAGCCAGATCATTTGTCCCTAGGTGGACAATGACATCCAGCTCCCTCCCCCATGCAGCTGCTCCTGTGATCCTAAGGATTCGCTCCCTGTCCCTCCAAGCCATGGCACCAGGCAGGTACCTTACCTCCCTCTCCCCTTCCTCCCCCAGTTCTACCTTCCTAACAATGGAGTCCCCACCAGGAGTTGTTTCCTTCCCCTGTGGGGTCCCATGCCACCCTCCTATGGGTCTCCTTTGTGGAGGTTCCCAGGGATAACAGGATACTGTTGAATTTCATCTCCCCACCTTCCTCCCCTTGGATACCCCCCACCTACAATACCTCTCTCTCATCACCCTGCCACACTCTACCTCTCCTCTCCTCCTACCCCCCTTCCGGTTAACATAGCCTAACACTAGCCTACCCCTACACTCAATTAAGCACTTATAACCTGCCCCTATGCCCCTCTTATATGCACTTTAGTCCACCCTGTCGTCTCTGTTTGCCTCAAAAATCGTGTTCTGTCTGTATCTCTCTGTAAATTTCCTTTCCCTTCTTCCATTCTACCCTCCACAATTTTTCGTTCTCTCCTCCCATTCTTCCTCTCTTTATTCCAATCACTGTACATCTTGAATATCTTATGTTACAATAATGACTACCAATTACTATTGGGTCACCATACCATCTAGTGCTACATACTGTTGCCAAGTTATTATATGTGTTCCAGTGTTATCAACTGTCACCAACTGTTGCCAGTTTGCTATATGTGTCTTCATATCTACTATACTTAACTGTTGCATTGTTAGCCAACGTTATCCACCTGTAATCTCTCCTCCTCTCATTGTATGCAAGTAAGTAAATTGTATTCCAGCACTGTAACATTTCTCTGTATTCTATCCCATTGTTCCCTATCCCCCAGGTTGCACTGGGAGACAAGCAACTTGTTGCTCAGCGTGCCTTCCTGGTGAAACATTTAAACACATAAATAAATAAAAATGGACAACTGAACTTACAAAAAAAAGGATGAATGAAATAAAAAATATTGTGTAAAAAGGTTTTGGATTTTTTTATGTAAGCCCCCAAAATGGGCATACCTTTGGAGTCCCGCGGCTCCAGTGCTCCTCCACGGCGCTGTCGCCCTGTGACTCCTGGTGGGAGTCACTCTTGGAGACCCCACATTGGTATGGCTTGCAGCTATAGCTGTTTTCCCTGGTGTCTCAGCCTGTTTGGGGCCGGGCCAAGCACCAGGATGTGTGCTGTGCCTCAGGGGGCGTGGGGAGTGCTCTCAGGTCTGATTTTGTGGTGGCTGGGCTCAGGACCGCTCTGCGGTTAAATAATTAACTATAAGTAAAGATGGCGGGCCCATGCGTTCTGCATATGTGCGGCTGGCTGCCTGTGAGAGGGAAAATGAAATGAAGCGGCTGCTCTTGTAGTTTCAGTGTTGGCTGGCACCGTTTTGGGGCAAATGTAAATGGTTTGGGACTATGTATCCCAGGGGGCATTGGGGAACTCAGTTCTTTAGTGCCTAGGTACTTAGTCCTGATTGGACCGCAGGGGGTTTTGATGCCTGGGTAGTTAGGTGATAAAAGTGAAAGCCAGAGGAAAAAGAGAGAGATTTGCCAGGAAAAGAGAGGTGGAAGGAGATTGAGAGGGGCGCTTGCCCGCTCGGCTATGCAGCCACATGTTTTTTTTATTTGAGTTGGGGAGGGGAGGACGTGGCATCTGTTGATCAACGAGCCCTGTTTCGGGCTAGCCCATACAGTTGGTCTGTTGGAAAGAACAGAAGGAAAAGAGTGCTGCTTTCAAGGGAGCACGTTTGGAGGAGGCAGAGACATGAGGTGAGGGGGTTAAAAAGGGGCCAGGGGTCCTGCACATCCCTGGTCTTCATCTGCCCCTCTTGGTGGGACTGTTTATTCCTGGTTTCTATACCCACAAAAGGAACTTGTCTCAGAGTGTGGCTGTGGAGCTGGGCAGCCGTCCCTCAGAAGGTTGAGCTTAGTGGACAGAGAGGGAGGAGTGGGAAAACAGGGTGGCCATGGCAGGGTCGGCCATTCCATGGAGGTCTGTGCTCCTCGTCTGGGAGTTGAGCCAACCAAAGGAAGGGAAGTTTGCTGCCAGTGTACAAAGGTCTGCTTCGGCCACAAGTTTTGTTGCCTGCGTTTGGACTGTAGTTGCCTAGGCAATGGGTAGCCACCTGCACTGACTTGCTCATGATGTGACCTCCACGGTCTACAGCATAAATTAGCTTATGATGTGACCTGCACAGTCCACAACCTATTTGTGTTCTACTGCTCCATGGAGTGACTGTTCCTGTTTTATCAACTTTTCATTAAATGGGATCCCCTGTTTCTGTAGTTTGGTGTTTGCCTCCTGTTTTGTAGAGAAACTGTTACGTTTGCCTCCACAGCCATGTCCCAGTGGGTGTTCCAGAATGGCATCCCATGGGACTGGATCCTGATCACCACCAAGGAAGACGCTGAGAGGCCTGCCTGGTAAAAAAAAAAAAAAAACAGCCTACAAAGGCCTGCGGGCAAAGTTGGCAAGGCCAGGCAGATGAAGATTTCACGTTCTCCATCCTTCCTGTGTACCATCTCCGAACCGTAAAGATCCAAGAGCACCCCCCGATGAAGCCAATCCATCACCTGCAACACCTGAGAGAATCCAGGTGCTGTTTTCCTGTTTTTATTTCTGGACTACATTTCTTGGCTGTACAGCACCCTCTACCACCATTGCACCAACTGGATACCCCTAGACACCAGGAGTGGGTGCTTACATTTAAAAGCCTTCTCATCAGGGACTACTTTAGATCCCGATTGTTAAATTATTTTGAAGAAAAAAAACTTGCGTTCTGGTCAGTTTGTCAGCATAAAATTGTTCTCAACATCTTAAAAGTGTGCTAAAACACTTTAGGAAATCTGTGATCATGGGGAGTACTTGAACTTTGGTGTTGTGTGTTTAAAGGTGCTCTTAATTAAAGTCACAGGCTTACAATTTAAAAAAAACACACACACATGACTTTTTGGCTACCACTATAAAACAACTTGTAATGCCGAAGAAGAACTTGATTCCCAGAGCAACGTTTGTAATCCAGCAAGGAAACAGCAGTGCAAAACTCTAGGCTAGGCCAGTACTCACGAGTCTGTTGGTAATGCAGGCAGAAGCTGTAGCAGGATCATGGCGCGGTCCTCCAAGCAGGCTTCTGGTGCAGGCTGGCACAAATGATTCTGTGCAGGCAGCAGTGGGTGGACTAGATGCAAGCCTAGGCATGGACTTAGCTGCTTTCACACGTGGCATTCTTCACTCACAGCTCACCAACAGCGAAGCAGTGTGTCAGTGTCTAAGTGAGGCCTCGACCGGAGTGCTCCCTACTGCCCACCTGGGCACACTCACGGTCAAATGTACCAGGTACCCGGAAACTAGCTCCTGACTGCAGCAGACAGGGTGGAATGGCCATTTCACCTCCTCTGATATCACCAGCTCCCTCTGCAGATGTCACAGCAGTTCTCCTCTTGCAGCTTTAGACGGATACACCAGCAACAGCAAACAGTTTGGACTGAACTCTAGCATAGTTTTAAACAGGAACAACCCATCACATCCAGCTCTGAAGCTGGCTAAGCCCTTAGCTCTTCTCCTCAGCATTTCTTACACCTCCAAATGCATGAGCAGGACTCTCTTCAACCCCTCCATGCAGATGGGAAGGCTCCAGCACAGCATGCTGAGAAATCAGTCTCAGTCTGGCTCCCAGACTGGTTCAGAAAGGGCGCCAAGCACTCTACCACTCTGCTCCCAGAGTGCTCCAGGATTCTTTCAGGACCCCAGATTCTAGTTGGCTGAGCACTGCGAATAACCAGAGAAAACCCTCCCTGGGTCAATCCTGTTTCTCCTTTAGTTTTCCTAAATTATGGAACTCCATTCTTCATCACTAAAAAAACACTGACTCGCACTCTAGGTTTAAGTCACAGCTACTTGTCTCTTTTGCTCCGCCCAACCCTTGTGGCTGCCTTAGGTGACTCTGCTCAGTTCCTAAGTCTCTTATTTCCCTGTTACCTCCTCTCCACCAAACTCGTTATGTATGATCTTAGTTTGTACCTCTGCCTAAGCACTGTTGTAATAACTGCATTATTTACTACATCCACCCGTACAGCTGTAACCTGAGTACCCTTGTTGCTGCTCTGCTGAAGTTTTTATGTCAATCACCTCTGTAAAATGCTACATAATTTGTACCTGTGCTAAATGATACTTGTAAACCCCCTGCAAATGGGGGTTCCTAAAAGCGACTTGGAGCTAGTTGGGGTGCTCCATGCCTGGTTGGTGTTCGGCGTTTAAGCCGTTTCAAATGGATAGCCAGTGAGCGCTGTAAGGTCTCTGTATGCTGTCCCTTTAAGAGTTGCCTGTTGCAGTCATAATGAGTTGAACGGGAAAGGGGGGGCTGTGTGGTTGTATGCCTGAGTCCCGCCTGGGCTGATGAGTAGGCGCTCCATTTTGCCATTGCTACTGGTACAGAGGGAGCCCTGATAAGAGGTAATTATTTGCCAGTAATTGTTTGAAATAGTGATATAATGTAAGTTGTTCTAACCTGCTTTCTTTGCAGCCAGAGATTGTTTTGATTATCCCCTCCATTTTGGTCCAGGACTGCTGAATTGGACCAATCAGTATTTCAGGACCGTACAGAGTCAGCTGGCCAATAGAGGAACTGCTTGTACTTTGGGAAAGGTATTATGGGCTAAGGCGCTTTTTCGCACCACTGAGAGCAGGAGCAACTGACTGGCAGGTGCCGCTAGCAAATGGAATCGGGTAGCGCCCCAACTGGAGGGAGTGCCCCGTGCTTCTGTGGGCAGATTCATTGTGACTGAGAAAGGGAAAGGAGCTCTGAGCTTCTGCGGCATTGAGTGCTCGCGCGGGAAGCACACGAAAGGCTTGAGGTGGCCGTTGGCCCAGTCAGTGTTTGTTTCGGACTAAATCTGTCAGTGGGCGGTCAGAGGAGGCTGTGTCCAGCACAGCTACCCACCAGGCTCAACCTGTTGGAGGACTGGAGAATCTGCTGAATTGCGCTCGGTCCTTGGGAAAGTTGAAGCTGCCGTTGCAGCACCTTAGCAGGCTGTGAGTTCCTGTGAGCCTTGGAAGCTGCTGTCTGGTGTGGTACCCCTCTGTAGTTTGCCATATAAATGTGTGAGGAGTCTGGCAAAGTTCTGGCTCAGCCCTGCCAGTGGGGAAGGAATCATTACTTGCTGGAGTCGTGAGTACTGAATCAGGGTAGCTCACTGCCAAGCTGTCGACAGTGGCCTCAAGTTGTTTGTTATACTGCTGATTTCCTAATTGAATTTTATTCCCCTTCTGACCCACACAGGATTGTAAAGGCTATCTGTGTCAGGGCCCCAACCAGCTGCCACGGTGGACTAGCCATTAGGGCTTGGGTACCCAGGGACAGTAAATATTAGGTTCAGGCCTGTGCACAGAGCCCTAGGTAGATAAGTATAGTATAAGCCAATCAACTTGATTTCCCCCATCCTTGTTACTCCCCCTTAAATAAATCAGATTGCTTGTTTTGCAACTACACCCTGGCTAGTTTGTGCATTTCTGGTGAACTACTGCATAGTGACTGTGATATAACTGTATCTTACTTTACAGGGGGTCCCCGGAGTGAGCAGAGAGATGCTAGTCTGGGGGTAAGTGTACTGGGGAAAAGTATTGCTGGTACCTCAGGTGAGCCATTAGTGGGACGAAAGGGGGGTGGCAGCAACCCAGAGGGCTCTAACCGAGGCAATCTCGACAGTGCTAACCCCGACCTCTGGATGGAGGCACCCATCAACGGATCTGGGCCCCTTACCCTGTCTCAGTGGAGGCCAGCAGGGGTAGTAGCCCTAAGGGTAGCGCCCCCTGGGGGTTACATACTTATGACCCTAGACCCTCTGAAACTAGACCCTGCCTAAAGGATCTTGGGTATAATAAATAAATAAATAAAGGTTGTCAAGAGGGTGATATTCATGTTGTTTATATACTCTCAGTACCTGCTACTGCTTTCACACAGCTTCTTTACCCAGTGCCACATTACCTTAAAAATTCCCAAAGTGTTGGCAGTACTAACCAGGACTGAAGTTCATATAGTATATAACTCGAAAAATTGCACTGACCCAGATTCTTTGCCTCAAACAGCAATTTATTTAATACCAAAAAAAAAAAACCAGCAACTTTAAAACAATTTCATGCAGTTCTTAGAACTCCAGGCACATGCCGAACGTTTCACACAGGTTCTTTACCCAAATGCTGCATTACCTTACTGTTTACAGGTAGCCAGCTGTACTTGTAATTCACTTTGCTTTGTTGACACCAATGGCGATTCGTTTGGTCCTCTTCAGGCGTAAGGGCACCCCTTTCATCAGTGACATGTACTATAGGTTGTTCTAAGTTCCAATCCTCTTCACCGGTGGCACAACAGGTAAGCCCCACATTTGGGGACAGGGCATTACATATTTTTTTTATTTAAAGTAAATACAGTTGTTTCTTTGAAGACTGCCAGCATGTGGGCTCTTAGAGCAACTGCTTAATAAGTTTCATGGTAAAGTTAGTGGTGTTAATTACAGGATTAATATTTAATGTGGTTCAATTTGCTTTGTGATGGCACTTTCAGCAAGTAGTATTCAATAGTTTTCTTCCGTCTGTAGGTTCATGTGAATTGTTTTATAGCTGTATTTTTATACATAACAGCCCCCTCCTAACAGTAGGGGTGGCAATTGTTACCAGAGGTGGCCAGCAGGCAAGAGACGCCTTGGTATCCTCCTCTGTGGGTATGCCTGGTATGGGAGGGCTACAGACAGTATATAGATAGGGTGTCCTTGTAGTGCCAGGAAAGTTGTAGTTGGTGGTAGAGTCCTAGTTCTGGTTCTAAGGTGGGTACTCCTGCATGCTTCGTAAAGGTGGGGTACTCACTGTGCCTACCATTGGACTGGCTTCAGGACTCAAGCCAGAGCAACATCGAGGACTCGGGGGGGGGGGGGCCGGTGATGGAGTCCTTACAGGTACTTGGAAGGAACAGAGCATGTAAGGACTGTTGAAGGCTAATGCACAAAATATAACATTACTCTTCGACAAGCTGAACTGGGCGAGGGATATACTGTAGCTATCTTCCCCATGTTATTTGTCTTTGTTTCAAATAATATCTGTGGTTTACAGTATTATTGTTTAGCTCTAGTCTGAGCTGGGACTTCAGTTATTCTTTGCTGTGTCATTCCCCTTTACAAAATGGTGCTGTAGCCAAAGTTTGGAGACTATAATCGTACTGGCAGGATGTTTCTGAGACTTTTCTTACTGACTGACTTTCAGTTTTACACTCGGACATTTTTACAATCTCCAGGTAACGTTACTCTTTCACAGTTGCTTATGTTTGGGCAACTGGGGTTCGTACTTGATTGAAAACCTTTCTTTGGAAAAAAGCCTTCTTGGAGAGCTGATTGTTTGTTGATTTGATTTTAACTGTATTAAGTGTTATGGAATTTTATAATATGGTTATATTTGTTTTAAATTGTTTGGTGCCTTGAAATCAGAAAGGCGCCATATAAATAAAAAGTATTATTATTATTATTATTATTATACTCTCCAGGTACCAGCACACAGTGACTTTAAGGCTGTCGTTTGATATGTTATGCGATTGTTATAAATCATAATCTTGGCTAGTAGTGTGGCCATATCTCTCTCTCTGATACAGCCTGTGGGGGGGTCCCGAAGTTCCACTGTTTCTGCTGAATGTGAAAACAGCTAATATGGGTTCAGTAGGACTATGTCTCCTTAGTCCTTGTACAGTAGTTTGACTCCATGTTTGAGAGAGACAGGCAGTTTGAAGCCACTCTGCATTTAGTACTAGCACCTTTTAGTGCAAGATGGGTATACCTCTGTGGTCATTATAGCCACAGGATGTGAAATCCATTGTTTTACAATCTGTGTGTTCACGTCATCTCCTAGCCCATCGGCTTCAGTGGCTGTTTACATTTTAAAATGTTACTGTTTAAAGTGAAATCCACTGTTGGGTCTCAGGTTCCCCTCTCCCAAGGACATATGGAAAGGTTAGCAACCATCTGTTCTACCATAGCCATTCCAGTGTATTTTAAATGGCCTTGCTTTCCTGTGTATTGATTGACATGTGCTATAATATGCAAATTCAAAAAAATAAAAGTTACAAAAAAGTAAACTGCTTATGACCTAATGAACTGAGGTCCTTGGACCAGAATCTGTATTGTGCAAACTAATTTTGGCTGGATCCCATAGTAAAAACTCGTGTGCTTGAAGCCCAGTCATCCCTCGTATTTTGTTCAGCCTCCAAAAGGTGTCCACATTCAAACAACTCCAACAGGCAGTCCAGCAACCCATACAGTTGAGTGTACAGGACTCCCAGTGAGCATAATACTATATACCCTTAGACACAGGAGTTTCCTAGGCCAAGCCCTCTACTATCCTGAGCAGTGAGGTGGGTCCGTCACCGTGCCACCAATGTGTGTGTGTGTGTGGCGGGGACAGTGCATATTCTTTTTGTTTGCATTACTGTCTCTGTCATTTAGTTTGGCTGTGTTAAGTGTGTGGGGGGGGGCATTAGTTTCAATTTACTTCTGCTCTAGGAGGTTTTTGTTACCACAGTTTTGTTGGAAGTTATAGTTAGTGGGGAGGGGGGTGTTATAGTACAACCTCAATTGCACAAAAACTGCTTATCCAAAATGTTGGATTATCCGAAGGTGCACTGTGTCCCCAATTATCAGCTGCTTAGATGACTGTATACTGCTGAGCACCAGAATATATAGATACATGTAACCCCTAGATGGCGCTATCCCAGGGGCTACTACCCCTGCCTGATTTGCCACTAACAGGTTGAGGGGCCTGGATCCAATGGCGGGTGCCTCCACCCAGAGGTCAGGGTTTGCAATAGTTAAACTAACTTGGTCACAGCCCTCTGGGACACTGCAACCCCTTTCTTCCCACTAGTGGCCCACACAATATATCAAATTACCTTCACAGTACACTTACCCCCAGGTCTGGTTCCGGCACTGGGACCTCCTGTGAAATGAGATACAGTGCAACAATCACAGTACAGTACTTTAACATAGACAAATACCTCAGGCAGTATAACTTTGCTGAAACAAGCAGCTCTGATTTATTTAGGGGATATAACAAGGACAGGGAAATCAGGTTAATTAGCTTATCACTCTAATAATCTACCTATGGCTCTGTGCACAGGCCTATCCCTATCAGTTACTGTCCCTGGGTACCCAAGCCCTAGTGGCTAGTCCAAACCGTGGCAGCTGGTAGGGGCCCTTTCACACAGAGAAAAGGAGAATTAAACAGTCAGCAGTACAGTAATTTCATTTGGATTTAATGTGGCAATTCAACAGGGAGCGACCCTGAATTAGTACTCACGACCTCCAAATAAGATAGGGTCCTTCAATGTCAGCAGGGCTCACTTGAGGTACACAAACCTCTTCACACATCCATATAAAAAAGCACTATACCAGGCAGGCTGCATCTGTATCCCGATCGCAATTACTGCACAATACCGGGAGAACACACAGCAGATTCAGTTCCTGACAGACCGAGTGCAATTTTCAGCAATTCTTCCAGTCTTCTACAGGGTGAGCCTGGTTTCTACTCTCAGAGATCCTTTGATTCTTTTCACAGGACGATTCAGTCCTAACAAGCTGTTACACAAGCTGCAGACCGGAACTCTGGGCCTTACACACGTTTTTTGACTAAAACTGCACACTGAAAAAGCACAGGGCTCCTTCCTTCTTCACTGCCAAAGCTCAACTGAAACTCCAACCGACAAAACCGGGCACTTCCTTTGGATTCCTCCCAGTTCTTGACTGGATTGGCTGTCACTCACAATAGACTGCTGCTGTTGGTCCAAAAAGGCACTGAAGTCTAAACTACATCTCCCAGAGTCACTGCCCATACAATCCTCTTGTGGCTGGCTCAGATTATGAGTCCAAGTTCTGATTCGTCCAAGGCACCATTTTAGAGCTAGCTTACCCCACACTGATTGGTCCAGTTCAGCAGTTCAAAACCAGAATGGGAACTAGCAGACACAGTTCTGACTGCAAAGAAAGCAGGTTAGACAAACTGTAATTTCATTATTACTCTAAATAATTTCTGGCAAACAGTTACATCTTTCAGATAGGTTCCCTTTGCACTCTAGTGACTGCAAAATGAAGTGAATTGGCAGCAGCTCGAGTGGTACTCAGAGAAGCACACAGTCCCCCATAAAACTAATTATGTCTGCAAGCAGACAGCTCTTAAAGAGACAGTACCAGAGGCTCTAAAACACTCACTGATAAATGGCTTAAATGCCAAACACCATTCAGGCTTGGAGCATTCAAGCAAGCTCCTGGAAGTCTTTTAGGAACCCCCATTTGCAGGGGGGTTACACCCTTCCTGGCCTGGGAAAGCTTGACGTCCGCGTCAAGCAAGTACCCCCATAAGTTTCAACTGCAACCATATACATTTGCATTAAGCTCGCACATGTAATCATCAGTCAATATATCATTTTACCAAGAACACATTTCTGAAACATTGCAGTACGTCACTCTTTACACAGTATTACATACACATTGTACCATACATAACTCAAGTTATTACCTCTTGTACATGAAACCTGAAGAGAGGGGGCCCTTCCCTATCAGTTACCTTGGGGCTGGATGGGCAAGGGCACCATACTAGAAGGGCAACACAAATAACTTGGAGTTAGCACTGATGCTCAGTTTGGGCAATGAGCTCGGGGACACATACACTCCTTTATGGACAACATTGAGAGGCAAGTCCACAGGCCTCCCAAGTGAATCATAACTAGGGTGCACCACAGGCTTTACAGCTCGACCAGTCTTTCTAGGGGAACTGTTATAGTCTCTGCACTCTGAGCCTCATTTTCAGCATTGTCCTCACTTGTCAGAGAGTCTCCATGGGGTAGAGAGGCTAGAACTTGGGGCACTTTCAGCTCCAGGAGTTACAGTTTCTGAGTCCACAACATTTGGCTCGCATGGAGAGCTTTCGGACACTGGCAGTGGACTGTCAGGGCACTCAAAATACTCTTCTTGTTGGGTGTATCACCAGTCTGCCCCAATCTATCATTTTCCTCCCTGAAAGCTCAAACAGTTCAACCATGCACAATGATTCCATTTCATCTGATCTGATGCTTTGCACTTCACTTTCTGGGAGCATTGGCTCCAGGGATGAAGCTGGGGCTTAGACAGTCCAGAAGGCCCAGCTTTGTCTCCAGTATTGACTAGGGGATTGCCCGAAACAATTGACTCAGTTCGTAAGAAGGATAGTATTCAAAGTCACTCTCACTTTCTTCCGATATGGACTGACAGTCATGCTCAACTGGGACTTGTGGAGGGAACACTTTAACTTTGCTTCTGTAGGTGCAGACTTTCTTGATCTTTTCTTAGCAGCAGCTCTAGTCACTGGTCCAGAGGGGCATCTTCTAGGGGCTCAGACTCAATTAAGATTTGTCCAATGGGCAGTAAATGATTTCTATGCATTGTTTTTACATCTTTTGAATTATTCTCAGGCCTTACTTTGTACACTGGCAGATCATCTAGTTTGCCCACTACAATGTGAGGAAGATGGTGCCATCTGTCAGCAATCTTGTGCTTGCCATGCAGTCCCAGATTTCTTAGCAATACCCGATCTCCCTCCTGGAGTTCCTGTGCTTTCACCTTTTTATCATACCTTTCTTTGTTGGCCAGATTTCTTTGGCAGCCATGGTTTGAGCCAGTTAGTACGCATGAGTTAGCTGGGCCTTTAACTTTTGCACATACTGTAAATAGTTGTCAGCTTGAACTCCCCATCAGGAGAGACCCTAAACACACATCTACTGGTAGTCGAGCTTCTCTTCCAAACATCAGGGCGGTAGGGGAGAATCCAGTGGCATCACTTTTGGTGCAGTTATAAGCATGTACCAGGGTGCTAATTTGTTGGCTCCATCTAGGCTTGTCCTTTGGGTGCAGGGTGCCTAGCATATCTAGCAAAGTCACGGTTGAAGCGTTCAGGCTGTGGGTCCCCTGGGAGTGGTAAGGAGTGGTTCTGGACTTTCGCACTCCCCACAGAGAAAGCATCTCTTTGATCAGGCGACTCTCAAAGTCTCTCCCTTGATCAGAATGGATTCTTTGTGAGCCCCATAGTGAACAAAAAGTTTTCTACAAGTACTTTGGCCACAGTGGATGCTTTCTGGTCTTTGGTGGGGAAAGCTTGGGCATATCTCGTGAAATGGTCAGTGACCACCAACACATTACTGATATTTCTTTGATCTGACTCCAAACTCAGAAAATCAATACAGACCAGCTCCATGGGTGCACTGGTGGTGATGTTAACAAGGGGCAGCCCTCTGGGGCAAAGCTTTCCTCTGTACATAGCGACTACAAGTTCGATATGTTGCTCCATCAGCCCCCATCTTAGGCCAACAGAATCTGGATCTCACCAAGTCAAGTGTTCTGTCTATACCAAGGTGCCCCATGTGGTTGTGCAAGGACCTCAGTACTGAGTCTCGAAGGCAGTGGGCAGCACTAGTTGTTGTTTGTCTACTTGTCCCCTCTGTCTACTGTTTCTCTGTATAACAGTTTATTGATCAGTTTCAACTTAGGACCTTCTTTGTATAACAGTGCAGTTCTCAAATCAGTGGAGCGTAATTTGGAACATCTTTTCCTGCATAGAGGGCTTCTAAAGCTGCTTTGATCATGGGATCGTGAGGATTGAGCCGCATGAATACTGTCATTGTCCAGCTGAGCAGTGCACCAATGTCTATTGCAGAAAAGTGGCAATAAGCAGCAGGTATGCAATTCTCAGAGCTCCCAAGCAATCCACCATGCAGTCCACTGCGTCCGTGGACATTGTTCCTCCCTGTCAAACTTCCGGCAGAGTGCCGAATGTCAGGTTCTGCCAATCGGACCCAATCATTCTGGGAACAGGCCTCCGGAGAGGACATCAGCATCTATGTGGTTCAGACCTGCTCGGTATTCGAGAGCATAGTCATATGTAGATAATGCAGAAAGCCACCTATGCCAGTGGCATCCAACTAGCTGAGGTCTGCACATAGGTCAAAGGATTATTGTCAGTTTTACTAGTATTTTAGCCCCATACAAGTACTCATGGAATTGGTCAACAGCCCACTTCAAAGCTAGGAACTCTAACTTATGTACAGGATAGTTCTTTTCGGATGGGGTCAGGCTTCTACTGGCAAAGGCCACTGGTCTTAGGCCATTCTCGTGCTCTTGGTACAACACAGCCCCCAACCCTTGCAAGCTAGCATCAGTGTGCAGGATTTAAGGTTTTCTTGGATCGGCATAGGCCAGCACTGGAGCATGGGTAAGTTGATATATGATCTCATGAAAAGCAGTCTCACAATCAGGGTCCAGCGGCCCCAAATACTTCACTTCCGGATGAAAATACACTCTTTCAGTCTTGAGGGACGCTGACTTTTGTATTTTTGTGGGTTGGGGATACCCTTGAGTAAGGTTAAGTAAAGGCGGATCACTCTTGAATAGTCCTTGATGAAGCGCCGATAATAACCACAGAATCCAGGAATCTTTGCAGTTCTTTTAGATTTTTGGGCTGTGGCCAGGTGGTCAAGGCCTCAACTTTACTTGGGTCGGTCTCTATTCCTCGGTGGATACTATGTGTCCCTTACTTTACTGATGTTTGAAAGAATTGACACTTATCAATGGACAGTTTAAGGCCAAAGTCCTCCAGTCGGTCCAATACCTTAAATAATCTGCTCTCATGTTCCTCCAGTGAGCTGCCAAACACAATAACATCATCTAGGTATACCAGGCACTCTAGTAAGTTCATGTCCCCACTGCACGCTCCATCAATCGTTGAAAGTGGCTGGGGCACCTGAAATCCCTTGAGGCATCCTCATGAATTCATAGAAGCAAAGCCGGACAGATAAAGGCCGTCTTCTCACGGTCCTCTGGGGCCATCGGGATCTGGTAGTACCCACTGCGGAGATCCAGCACAGAGAACCACTTGCTCCCGTTTAGGCAGTCCAAGCATCCTGAATCGGGGCATTGTGTACTGATCAGGGATAGTCCGCGGTTTAAGGTGCGATAATCCACACATCCTTACTGTTCCATTCTTTTTCCTCACTACCACAATGGGGAAGCATAAGGGCTTCTGGATTCTTGTATTACACCAGCAGCTAACATCTCTTGCAGATGCCGTCTCACATCATCTATGTCAGCAGGTGCCAGGCGCGAGACCTCTCACGAAATGGTCTTCGTCATGCAGCGGATATTGTGCTCAGCTCCTTGCACGCATCCTACATCCCATTCCTTTAAAAAACACCTGGTCTCTCTGGGCAAGCTTCTCACTGATCCTCACTTTCCATTCAGCTGGCAGGGAGTCGCCGAAATCAAACAAGTCAGGCGTTACTCTGTCATTCTTCCTGAACTCTTGCTGCTGGGTAGCACTGCAGTGTCTGCACAATGCACATTAGCCAGGATGCAACCTCTGTTTATCGCGAATGTCTCTTTCAGACACATTATGAACTTGGACCATTACCCTTCTGGCATAAGCATGGGCTCTAGCGGCAAAATACTAGGCTTGACCAGCAGTCCCTCTGGCAATTTTCCATCGCCTGGTGCATCCAACATTAATATTTTATTCTTAACATCCTTTCTGATACGGACCTCTCCTGTAAGGTACACTGGGCATTTGGCGCCAGGATCAGAGACTCAGGATCCTTCTTCCATACAATTCCGACCGGTTCCTCTGGTTCTGTTTTTCAGCATCTCTCTGGCCTCATAGGCCTCTTAATTAAAGCCGGAACTCTTAAAGCTCTACTAGTCTTTGACCCTGTTTTTCATAACACAACTGTGCCAGCCTTCCGAACATATGAGCATTTGTTCCAATCAACAAAGGGACACCATCATACAGTCCAGTGGGGGACACACTAAGGCTAGGTCTCTACTTGTTCAGCCACTCCAGCCACGGAGGTGGGAAAGACAGCCAAATTGGATATACCGGAATAGAGGGTAGCCTTCTACTTAACCCCATACATGCAGTCCTTCTAATGGTTGTAAGTGCAGTCTGACAAATGCTTCTGATACCAATCCTGGAACATAATTGTCACTTGGGAGCCACTGTCTAATACAGCTCTTGTAGACACTCCATTCACCTTTACAGTGGTCTCCATGGAGGACCCACTATTCTGGACCAGTCTGAGAGGCGGTAGTAGGGCCTGGGCAACTGACCTTGCCACAAAAGGACGTGAATTAGCATTTTGGTGCCCTCACTGGGATCATGTCGTGCACCTCTTAACCACTGATTTCTTCTCGAAGCTCTCCTTGTAGCCTATACAACTTTGTCAGTGTCTTTTGGGGACTGGCATTCCCTTTTCATGTGCCCATCTTTCCCACAATTATAGCAAAACATACTTTCTGGGTTTGAGCTGGCGGGCGCCACACTGGGAGCCAGGGTGGGGGTATTACTAACTGGAAACCTGGGTGCCATCTCTGTCTCTCGGCGTGATAAGCATTTGGAGACATCTCGTCAGTTTCTCCACTTCCATGGTCAAGGAATTGAGTTTGGGCTGTTATCAGCAGGAGATACATGGGTGCGTTACCCCCCACCCCATGAATGCAGTCGGATATAGGTCAGGGGCCCGTGCTTGCAGGCGTGGCCTTCATAAAGGGACTGTTTTTGAATTCCCGGATCTCTCAACAGTTAGCGCCCCATTGTGGCATATCTTTTTCCTTGTCAGAGCACTCATTGACTGTCAACCTCTGCCCCTGAACTTCACTTGATGGGTCACCCTCAGTCACTCGGGTCGTAGCCACAGCTGTTGGTGCAGGCACCTCCCGAGGTCGCCTTTTCTCAACTCCTCGAATTTCTCTCATTAACTCATCATAGGAGGTGGGGATTCAGTCGATTTGCCAGGTGTAACTGAAGCAACAGCAGTTCTGAGAAGGGGCAGACTTAAGGATTCTGTCCAGTCTGGTTCGGTCCAGTTCAATGCCTGCAAACTACCCTTTCTGAGGCATTCTTGCAACAATTTTTCCAGCCGAGAGACATACACAGACAACAACTCCCTTGGTACTGTTGTGCATTTCTTACTCTCCACCATAGGTCCTCATCAGAATCTGGGCTCCCATACACATTCTCCAAGGCCTCAAGATAGGCCTGTGCAGTCGCTTCAGGGTTACTGGCCGTTTAGCACGGATGGTAGCCAGGGCAGGACTCGGAGCTCTCACTAACCCTCTTTCGCTTTTGCCTTCCGAGCATTGCCATTCTAGCACTTGGGGCAACATAGTCTATCCAGGTCTCCCAGTCATCCTCCCCTTGGGGTGGGAGGGTGCCAGAGAAGATCCTCAACCTTCGGTAAGAGTCGTGACTAATGGCAGGTGCAGAAATAGGAGTCTGCATTGGTTCAGCCACCATTACGGGCACTGGAGCAGGAGAGGGTGTTGGGGAGGAACACCCCAGGTGACAAGAATAGTTTCTTCAAGTCCTCCACAGTTTCCCTCTCCCAGCAACCATTCAGCAAATTTCTCCTCAAAAGTTTCAGATAGTGGTGGGCTGATTCCCCAGGTCTTTACTGTCCATAGTTATCACTCTCAAGCAGTGAGGCTCCCTCTGGGGTAATGGTCTGTGGCACTTTGGAGCTATCTATGGGATCCTTAAACTCTACTAGGGCCAGGAAAGTGTGGGTGAGCAGATTAGCATGCCGACCCCACCACCACAGGGTTTTGTAAACCTTCCACCTTGGAAAGTACTCCCTGCACAGTGTCCGTATTGATACCCAGGGGGATGTCCAGGATAAGCATAGCATTTTGAGGTTGATCGCCTCCCAGTACACCACTCCACCAGCCGTGCACAGCCACTTCTGTCGGGTACCCATTTTTTCTTAACAGTGGTTCGTAAATATGGCCACTAGAGGACACACAATCCCAGCGGTGAGCCTCCAAGATGTAACCCTAGATGGCGCTATCCAGGGGCTACTACCCTGCCTGATTTGCCACTAACAGGTTAGGGGCCTGGATCCAATGGCGGGTGCCTCCACCCAGAGGTCAGGGTTTGCAATAGTTAAACTAACTTGGTCACAGCCCTCTGGGACACTGCAACCCTTTCTTCCACTAGTGGCCCACACGATATATCAGAATTACCTTCACAGTACACACTTACCCCAGGTCTGGTTCCGCACTGGGACTCCTGTGAAATGAGATACAGTGCAACAATCACAGTACAGTACTTTAACATAGACAAATACCTCAGGCAGTATAACTTTGCTGAAACAAGCAGCTCTGATTTATTTAGGGGATATAACAAGGACAGGGAAATCAGGTTAATTAGCTTATCATTCTAATAATCTACTTTATGGCTCTGTGTACAGGCCTATCCCTATCAGTTACTGTCCTTGGGTACCCAAGCCCTAGTGGCTAGTCCAAACCGTGGCAGCTGGTAGGGGCCCTTTCACACAGAGAAGGAGAATTAAACAGTCAGCAGTACAGTAATTTCATTTGGATTTAATGTGGCAATTCAACAGGGAGCGACCCTGAATTAGTACTCACGACCTCCAAATAAGATAGGGTCCTTCAATGTCAGCAGGGCTCACTTGAGGTACACAAACCTCTTCCACATCCATTAAAAGAAAGCACTATACCAGGCAGGCTGCATCTGTATCCCGATCGCAATTACTGCACAATACCGGGAGACACACAGCAGATTCAGTTCCTGACAGACCGAGTGCAATTTTCAGCAATTCTTCCAGTCTTCTACAGGGTGAGCCTGGTTTCTACTCTTCAGAGATCCTTTGATTCTTTTCACAGGACGGATTCAGTCCTAACAAGCTGTTACACAAGCTGCAGACCGGAACTCTGGGCCTTACACGCTTTTGACTAAAACTGCACACTGAAAAGCACAGGGCTCCTTCCTTCTTCACTGCCAAAGCTCAACTGAAACTCCAACCGACAAAACCGGGCACTTCTTTAGTTCCTCCAGTTCTTGACTGGATTGGCTGTCACTCACAATAGACTGCTGCTGTTGGTCCAAAAGGCACTGAAGTCTAAACTACATCTCCCAGAGTCACTGCCCATACAATCCTCTTGTGGCTGGCTCAGATTATGAGTCCAAGTTCTGGATTACGTCCAAGGCACCATTTTAGAGCTAGCTTACCCCACACTGATTGGTCCAGTTCAGCAGTTCAAAACCAGAATGGGGAACTAGCAGACACAGTTCTGACTGCAAAGAAAGCAGGTTAGACAAACTGTAATTTCATTATTACTCTAAATAATTTCTGGCAAACAGTTACATCTTTCAGATAGGTTCCTTTGCACTCCTAGTGACTGCAAAAATGAAGTGAATTGGCAGCTGCTCGAGTGGTACTCAGAGAAGCACACAGTCCCCCCATACAAACTAATTATGTCTGCAAGCAGACAGCTCTTAAAGAGACAGTACCAGAGGCTCTAAAAACACTCACTGATAAATGGCTTAAATGCCAAACACCATTCAGGCTTGGAGCATTCAAGCAAGCTCCTGGAAGTCTTTTGGGAACCCCCATTTGCAGGGGGGTTACATACATACACACTTTGCAGTAGCTACAAGCTGTACTCACTTACTGTTTTAAACCCCCTAAACTCTTGACATGGCTTACTCCTTAACAATCACAATCATGGCTAAAAGAGGTGGCCAGTAATGGACATTTTCCCAAACATTATGCATTTTGGTGTGCCTGGAAAAGGGTGAATGCATTGTCAATGTCATCTGACACTTCAGTATTGGAAACTCAACTGTCTGCATTATTCATAAGGCACGCAACAAACAGAAAGTCTGCATCAACCATGGACTGCAGCAACGGTCCAGGTGAATGCAACGTTTGTGAAGTGCTGGTACAATGAGGCTCTCAGGGTTTGTGGAACTCCAGTTTCTGGCTCATACTTAAAGCAGCAGTGCAACGAAAGTGAGCAAAAGTTTGACTCTAACTTTTCTTCTCTATAAAAGATTCAAGGCATCTTGCAGTTTTATTTGTTGGTAAACTTTTCAAGTTCCATCAAAATTTGTGTCCGTTATAAATATTTTAATTTAGTTTCTTCTCAAGAAAAAAAGATGGCTGCCATGTTTGGCTAAGAAATGCACTGTGGACCTGGCAAGGGTTAGGATCAAGAAAAGTAAATAAACCGAGGCGCACAGCATAGGAAGGACCTAGAAAAGTAGATTTGGCAAGTGTGCTAATATTTTCATGTAGCCCTGGCACTATGTCTACAGAGGGCTGCTACCCCTGCCTGGGTGGTCACTAACCAGGTTGAGGGGCCTGGGTTCCCATCGGGCTGTTACAGGGGGTTCTTTCCCAAGATAAAATAAATAGCATAGTGCCTCCACCCAGAGTACATTTTAAGTAAGTCTGCTTTTCACAGTACAGCCCCCTGGGATGCTGTACTAACCCTCCTCCCCACACAGTCACCCCAACACTTGGACTTACCGTAACTAAAACCCCCAAATTCTACACTTTGCATTTTTGACTTACGCTAATAATATGCTCACCAGATAAAATATGCTCTCCAATCAGAATTCCTCCAAACAGTTAAACCACATCTTTTACTTACATGGGGAGGGTTAGTAATGGGAAAGATGGATTTGAGGTTAGGCATTTATCACATTATCAACTGGCACTTAGTAATTGGTATTTTACAATAGTCATTTCCCTTTAAATTCAAAACACATATTTTTATTTCTTGCAGCACCAGCCCTCTAACTAGCTAACTGCTGCAGACTGTTACCACTAACTAGCCCTTAACTGGTACCATTTGTGAACCATAAAAGTCCTAGCTGGGTATCCATTGCTGACGCAGCTGGTCAGCTGGCGTCGGTGCACTTGCTTTAAATCAAAGAAAACTTTCGGAACACTTATTAGCTGCTTTTGGATTTCACTGTGTCACTGGGCACAACTTGAAACAAACTATTTACATCCTCCAGGTGTAGGACAATCCCTGCAGTTACTCACAGTTCTGCAGATCAGTCTCTGGTGGCACTGTGACTGAGACTCCAGGGAAAGTTGGAACAGCAGAACTCTGAGACTTGGACTTGAAGAGACCGGAGATGTGGGGCAGGTACTCTGCAGCTTGGATCTTCTGACCTGATTGAATGTCTTGCAGCTTGTGCCCTTCAGCCCATTTCCAGGCCCAATGCAGAGCGCAAACGTAAGGCTCCCCAGGCCACAAAAGAACCCAGACCCAGGAGTGACTCCACAGTCAGGCTTCCCTCTGGCTCTAGAGTGCTCTAGCACTCAGGCACGTACCCATGGCTCCCTGTGGCCCAGTCGGTCCCACATGATAGGGGTTGGCAAGTTCCCAACCTGGCTCCAGGTTGGAAAATGTGCAAATTCTCAGTCTCTCTAGCTTCAGGTCCAGTTGGCAATTTCATTATTTAGAAGTTTATGAAAACATCCTTCGGCCACACTACCATCATGGCAGCCATGGCCCTTTTCACACAGGTCACAGTCTCTGGCTTCTCACTGAGCATATGGTCTCAGGGAGACTTAGGCAGACTTAAATGTGCTCCATCAAGGACCCCGAACTTGGTACTGACCGAACACATTCTTTCACTCAACCAGTCCCTGATACTCAACATCTCTTTTCCTCACCACGCAAGTGCTAACGACCCAGAAAAAGCTCTCTCTTCTCCAATGCAGATTACTTGGGTTTATTGGCCAAGCCTCCACATGTCAGGGAGACTCCCATACCAAGTTTACCTGGTTTTACTGGCCAGGCCTCCATGTGTTACGGAGACTCCCATACCAAGCTTCCATAGACCTTTTTTACATAAACCTTATTCTGTAAACCTTTGGCCAAAATGTCCTTCCCCTTTCCTGTGACGTTAAGTCCACCCAGGTACAGACAGAACCTTTTTCCTTTCACAAACCTTTTAACCTTTTTTCTAACTGCTGTGGTGTAGAAAGAATTCAGTCTTTCCTTGCACGAAGGGCTCCCAGCTCCCCAAGAAGATCTCCATCTCCTTGAAATTCCAGATGACCTTTTCTCTCTCTCTGGAATCCTCTGAGCCAAACCTTCACCACTGTGGTGTAGCTCCTTCCCACAGCAGCCTTTTGCAGAACCCAGCAGCTCTCTTTCAGCTGAACTGCAAACTTTACTCCTTGAACCCCACTCTTCCTTCAAAATGGGGAAAAGCAAACCCGCAGGCCCTGGGGGACAGGTAGCTGGCAACCTACAAGAAGGCCCTTCCCCAGCCTTGCAGTCCCATTTTCTGCATAGGGGCTGGAGCCACCCCTTCCTCTAGAGGGGCTCCCACCGAACTGCCCCAGAACCAACAGTCCTCTGGGTTTTGGGAGCACTCTGGCAGCTCCCCATTGGTTCAAATCACTGTCCCTTCCAAAAATTAATATGCATGAACCTTCTACGATGCCTGATTGGCTGAGTGAAAGGGCACCAAGTATTTCCCCAGCTTTTTCCCATGTAAGTCCATTTACTGTGCCACAAGTCCTCCTGACAAATCCTGGCACTCTGATTGGCTGTACAGTGGTCACCTGGCTGCAAATATGGCTGCTGTGCAAACAGTTCAACTGCAGTCCCCACCCTGTCACAGTTTCAAGTCCTGGTGCAGCCTTAATAAACATTTTTATTTTACATTTACCCCTCCATTATGTAGCAGCCCCATTCCTCTGATAGTCTACTACACCCTTTAAACATTTTATTCATTCCCCTGCATGTCACTAGCACCGATTCTTACTGCCCCCATGCGCTAGGCAGGCTCTGCTCACAATCCCCAATGCCTCATTAATATTCATGAGACAGGACCAGCAAAAGCTCACTGGCGCGTCTTAAATTAAAATAGCGCCTTCCCAAATGCCTCCTCTGGGTCTCGGTCCCGATTAGCTTAACAGAGCAGCGGGCACGGGGAGGGTGCTCAAATGGCCTAAGATGGCCCAAAGCACCGTGCGGCTCCTGTGCATCGCGGACCACCAGCCCTGCACCGAAGTGCAAAAACAGGGCAGTGGCTCCGCGGTTTAGCTGCTCTGGGCCCTATCTGGACAAAAAAAAAAATGCAGGGGCTGGAGGGAGGATCCAGAGGCAAATGAGGCTCAGGCCAGCAGTGGGGACCAGGAGCGTGGGCGCTTGGGGGAACAGGCCAGCAGCCGGAGAAACCAGAGGGAAAACTGGGAGACTGGACAGCCCTGATGAGCTAATGGGTAAGCCCCTGACAGGGGGGTTACATTCATTAGCGGTAGCTTAAGCTAGCTATTTTGGAAAAAGATTTTTCACCGCACTGCAGCTTTAAAAAGAAAGTAATGCAGTTCCACAGAAACTTAAATGATGATGATGATGATGAGGAAATGCATTTACTGCCAGTTAGGGCTGACTAGATCATTTTAAAACAAAGGCACAGGATTTGGCTGGCCCATCGGCACAGCGGTAGGGCTATGCTCATGATGCCAGCAACCCTGGGTCGGGAACGAGCCTGGGTTTTCAGGAGGCTGACCAGGATAGAGGAGGACTGAGCATCCCAGGGACGCTCTCCTCCCCCCCCCCCGGGTGGTAGAGGGTGCTGTGTCCCACAGCACTACTGCCACCTGGTTGACATATGGGTGACAGAGCACTCGCGACATAGCGAGGGAGCACACTCATGTCGGGGACTGCGTCCCAAATGTTGGCATTCCTACAGGGCATGGGGACACACAGTACAAAGAGAACAGGGGAACTCATAGGATAAAAAAGTCCTCTTCTGCTCATAGCTCCAAGAGGTATGGTACACACAGACCAAAGGCAGGTATATCTGCCCCAAAAAAAGCCGGGGCCAGGGATGCGCAGAGACAATAAAATAAAAAAATTTAAAAAAGCACAGGATTCGCCAGCTGTCAAAAGTGGGGATGTTACTGTCTGCAAACTATGAGCCTCCCATTTAAGTGCTCCTTCTACGCAATAATGCTGATGCCCACCTAGACTCAGAAGTTCTTAAAACAGACAGTGGCACTAGCTAATTCCTTTTCTTACCAGCGACTACCACATCAGAGCTCCAATCCATAGATTAGGCTATCCTTGTAACGCTTAAGACAGTTTACCACAACAAATTGCTAGCCAGAGTTTTTGCCAAAGCTAAATTTAACCCCCCTGCAAATGGGGGTTCCCAAAAGACTTCCAGGAGCTTGCTTGAATGCTCCAAGCCTGAATGGTGTTTGGCATTTAAGCCATTTATCAGTGAGTGTTTTTAGAGCCTCTGGTACTGTCTCTTTAAGAGCTGTCTGCTTGCAGACATAATTAGTTTGTATGGGGGGGACTGTGTGCTTCTCTGTTTGAGTACCACTCGAGCTGCTGCCAATTCACTCCATTTTTGCAGTCACTAGGAGTGCAAGGAACCTATCTGAAAGATGTAACTGTTTGCCAGAAATCATTTAGAGTAATAATGAAATTACAGTTTGTCTAACCTGCTTTCTTTGCAGTCAGAACTGTGTCTGCCTAGTTCCCCATTCTGGTTTTGAACTGCTGAACTGGACCAATCAGTGTGGGAAGTAAGCTAGCTCTAAAATGGTGCCTTGGGCCGAATCAGAACTTGGACTCATAATCTGAGCCAGCCACAAGAGGATTGTATGGGCAGTGACTCTGGGAGATGTAGTTTAGACTTGGCGCCTTTTGGACCAACAGGAGCAGTCTATTGTGAGTGACAGCCAATCCAGTCAAGAACTGGGAGGAACTCAAAGGAAGTGCCGGTTTTGTCTGTTGGAGTTTCAGTTTTAGCTCTGGCAGTGAAGGGAAAGGACCCTGTGCTCCTTCAGTGCACAGTTTAATCCCGAGGAAACATGTATGAGTCCGGAGTTCGGTCTGCAGCTTAATGTAACTGCTTGTTAGGACTGAATCCGTCCTGTGAAGAGAATCAAAGGATATCTGAAGAGTAGAAACCAGGCTTACCCTGTAGAAGACTGGAGAAATTGCTGAATTGCACTCCGTCTGTCAGGAACTGAATCTGTGTGTTCTCCCGGTACTGTGCAGTAATTGCGACGGGATAGAGAAGCAGCCTGCCTGGTATAGTACTTTCTTTTGCCATATAAATGTGTGAGGAGTCTCGTGGAGCTTAAGAGTAGCCCTGCTGACATTGAAGGACCCTATCTTGTTTGGAGGTCGTGAGTACTAATTCAGGGTCGCTCTTGTTGAATTGCCACATTGAATCCAAATAGAATTACTGTACTGCTGACTGTTTAACTAATTTTTCTTTCTCTCTGTGTAGAAAGGGCCCCTACCAGCTGCCACGGTTTGGACTAGCCACTAGGGGCTTGGGTACCCAGGGACAGTAACTGGTAGGGATAGGCCTGTGCACAGAGCCATAGGTAGATGAGTAAAGTGATAAGCTAATTAACCTGATTTCCCCCTGTCCTTGTTATATCCCCCTAAATAAATCAGAGCTGCTTGTTTCAGCAAATTATACTGCCTGAGGTATTTGTCTATGTTAAAGTATTGTACTGTGATTGTTGCACTGTATCTTATTTTACAGGAGGTCCCAGTGCCTGAACCAGCCCTGGGGGTAAGTGTATACTGTGAAGGTAATTCTGATATATTGTGTGGGCCACTAGTGGGAAGAAAGGGGGGTTGCAGTGTCCCAGAGGGCTGTGACCAAGTAAGTTTAACTATTGCAAACCCTGACCTCTGGGTGGAGGCACCCGCCATTGGATCCAGGCCCCTCAACCTGTTAGTGGCAAATCAGGCAGGGGTAGTAGCCCCTGGGATAGCGCCATCTAGGGGTTACATAAAGATCAATTATTTCTCAGAGGCATAATAAAACAGTGAAGGGAAGGTGCCTGTTACCTGCTGGCAGAATCATGGGGTGAGTTGCAACAGGATACAGTCATTAAGTATAGGCAACAGTCAACTGCACTAACCCTCCCCCGCCCCCTGCCAAACCAGAGGCACCTCTAGCTGTTGCTCAGTATCACAAGGTCACAACAGGGAAATAGCCGATAATCCAGCAGCTGGAGATCCGGCTCGAGGCAACTGTTAAATGGGTCAATTGTGACAAGGAGGATGGGGGCAACAAGTGGATACAGCTATGTAGTGAAATAGCCCCCACTATCCCCTTAGTCCAGTAAAAGGTGCAAGAGGCATGAACTGGAAACCAGTGTTACCTTGGAGGCAGGCCTGCCTCCAGGGCATTACACAAAGCTCCTCCCTGTCATTCTGGTGACTGGTCAGCACCCAGCAAGATATCCCCTGCCTCCAAGGCGTGGCCTCCTACCATGCAGACCCAGCCTCCAAGGCAGGGATTTTCCCCCACACAGACAGGCTCTGCCTCTGAAGCAGGCACTACCCCCAGGACAGGGGCTGCCTCTGTCTCCAAGGCAGGCACTTCCCTTACTGGGGTAATCCCTACCTTGAAGCAGGCAGTGCCCTTACACAGAGATAGCCTCTTCCTCCAAGGCAACTGCTGCGGTTTGACTAGCACATCAGTCCTTGGTTAGTTTTAACTTTATATTTAAAACCGATTGCTTGAAATGCCATTTCTGCCTAGACATGTCCTAATTCGGTTTATTTCCATTTACATTTTGCCAGACTACATTAACTGGGAGTTTGGCTCCTAGTAACATTTGTTTGCACGACAGTTTTCTTCATTGGACCACATTTAACCATTCTGACCACTAATGGCAGGTAGTCATCAATTGTTTTGGTGCAGGGACTTTTAATGTCACTTGCACTAATTTTAGATCTATAGGGTGTCAGCATAGGCATGGGACTTCTAATTATATATTAGGATGTCAGTATGTAAAGACATCTGCTATCTAGAGTACTGTGTCCAGTTCTGGAGTCCTCATCTCCAAAATGACATAGACAGAGTAGAGGCGGTCCAGAGGATGGTAACAAAAATGGTGCAGAGTCTGCACCAGAGACCATATGAGGAGAGACTAAAGGACCTCAATATGTACACCCTGGAGGAAATAAGGGAAAGGGGGGATATGACAGAGACTTTCAAATATGTCACAGGTACAAGAGGGAAATATTTTTTTGGAGAAGAAGATGCTCAAGAACAAGGGGACATGCTATGAAGCTGGAATGGGGTAGACTCCAAGGAAACGTAAGAAAGTACTTCTTCCCAGAGAACATAGTGAATGCCTGGAAAAGCCTTCCAGTGGAGGTGGTGGGGGTGAAAGCTGTGACGGGACTCAAGAATGCATGGGATAGGTATAAGGGAACTTTAGTCATTAGGGAAGGGAAGGCTAAGCCAGAGATCGAGTAGGGTCGACGGTATTACAGTAGGTAGAGAAAATGGGCACACTGGGTGGGCCAAGCGGTCCTTATCTGCCTTCGGGCTCTAGGTTTCTATGTATCCCTTTGCCTTCCAATGAGGGTTCCATCAGTTATTATTAACAAGGGTTAGCTACAATAAAATAATTGTATATTACTGATATGAACTACAACAAAGCTAGTATTTGAGCCGGCCCGGTGGCGCTGAGGGTTGAGGCGCTGGACACCACACCTCATGCCATGCTTGCAACCCGGGTTCAGGAACAAGCTTGGGCTGCCGGGGGTCAGCAGGGGAGGGAGGGAGAGAGGGAGAGGATTGAGTGTCCTAGGACAGCTCTCATCTCCCTGGGGAGGGATCCAGGGAGTCTCCAATGTAACAGCGGCCACCAGTGGAGACCGAAGGTATATGCTGCAAAAGGAGCTGACTAGGGTGGAGTGAGGCATATGTCGACAATTCTCCATCATGACATCATTGCACGGCTGAACTCCAGGAGGCAGCACTAAGGAATCCCCCCCAGACCTGGTAGGTGAAGGTGAGGCCAGGGACAACTTCCCCACACCCAATGTCGAGTGCAACGGCTGCCTCTGGTGCTCAATCTGCTCCCATAAGCCTGCCCGGATCTCAGAAAGGTCACCAAGGGAGTATGGCGGTCCCACCCTGGGGGGCTTAAATCTGGAGGATCAGGCACCCAGTGGCTTTGGAGCTGGGGAAACTCGATGGCAGGACTGAGTCTACGGCAGGGCGGGATGGAAGGTGAGTCGAATACCTACACTGGAGAGAAGCTAGGTCGGGGTGCATAAAGAATTAAAAAAAAAAAAAAAAAGCTAGTATTTGAAACGCCAGTTCAAGTTTGCACTGCCAGTAGTTAGCACAGTGATTTCACAGTCAGCACCAGCACTTTCCCACCCATCCCACTATTTCACAACCTTTCTCGTGCACATTTTTATAATTGTATAATTGATCGGATATGCTATTTAAACCACGTGCATGCGAGCTAGTACTGTACCCTCAAGAAAGCCTCTATGATGAGGTAATAGGTTACTAACTGCACTGCTTTCCTAAGGTTCGACACAATAAATTTACTTATCACCTGTTCCCAATGTGTGTGCCGTTTTCTTGTTTTGCTAGATTTGTGTGCCCTCAGCAACAGCAGCACCTCTAGTTGGATCAGAGTGCACGTCTTTCCACTGCTTGTGTTCTTTGCCCTAGACAGAGACTTACCCTGCCTCCAAGGAAGGCTTTGCCCCTATACTCGGGCAGACCCTGTGTCCAAGGCAGACATTACTCTTAAACCTAGGCAGCCCTTCCTCAAAGACATGTCTTGCCTCTACATGTAGTCCGTCTCCAAGGCAGGCCTTCCCTTCACTCAGATAGGCTCTCTCAGTGTAAGGGCAATGCCATCCTTGGAGGCAGGCCCTGACTGCCTCAGAGGCAGGGGCTATCTCTGGCTAGGCACAAAATCTGCCTCCAAAGTAAAGCCTGTCTGAGTGGGGGAATGTCTGCCTCAGAGGCATGGGTTGTCACTGTCTAGGGATAACACCTTGAAGACAGAGCCTATTGAAGTGGGGAGAATGCCTGCCTAGGAGGAGGGGTCTGCTTGGTTGGGGCAACAGCTGTCTCAGAGGCATGGGCTATCACTTTGTAAAGACAATGCCTTCCTTGGATGCAGAGGCTGCCTCGGTCTTCGGGCAACACCTGACACGGAGGCAGAGCCTGTCTGAATAGGGGTAATGTCTGCCTTGAAGGCAGGGGCCATCTGAGTCAAGGGCTGTCTGAGTCAAGGTGCAACACCTGGCTTAGGGGTTATATCTATGTAAGTGGAATGCCTACCTTGGAGGCAGGTATTGCCCTAGTAGGGGCAGCAACTGTTTTGGAGGTAGAGCCCATGGGGGGGATGCCTGTGTGACCCCCCCCTGCAAATGGGGGTTCCCAAAGGTCTTCCAGGAGCTGGCTAAGTGCTCCCAGCCTGAATGGTGTTCAGCGTCTAAGCCATTTATCTGTGAGTGCTGTTAGAGCCTCTGGTACTGTCTCTTTAAGAGCTGTCTGCTTGCAGACATAATTAGCTTGTATGGGGGGACTGTGTGTTTCCCTGCTCGAGTCCCATTCGAGCTACTGACAAATCGCTCCATTTCTGCTGTTGCTAAGTGGGCAGAGTGAGCACTTTTCAAGGATGTAACTGTTGGCCAGAAATCATTTAAAGAATTAGTGGAAATGTAGTTTGTCTAACCTGCCTTTCTTGCAGCTGGGACTCTCTGTGTGTTTTGGCCCTCCATTTTGGATCTGAACTACTGAATAGATCCAATCAGTGCAAGGGGGACCTCTAAAATGGAGTTTATTTGGACCAACCAGAATCAGGACTCTCTTGGGAGCCGGCTTGCCATAAGACATACTGCTAGTAATTCTGGGAAATTAAGTTCTGGACCTTGGCCCCTATTTGCACCAACAGGGGGAGTTTTGAATGACTGACAACTGAGTCCACCAATTGGACTGGGTGGCACCCGAATGGAATGCCCTGCCTTGTGTCTGGAGAAGCAGATCCATTGTGACCATGACAAGAGAAGGAGCTCCGAGCTTCTGCGCTACACAGTTTCACGCGGGAAGCGTGTGGGAGGCCTAAACTCGGGCGGCACGTTGCCGCTTTGACTCGGACTAAATCCACAGCTACCAAGAGGAAGAGAGGCTGAACGATTGGGAACCAGGCTCACCTGTAGAGGACTGAGAAACTGCTTAATGGCAGCTCGGTCTGTCAGGAAGTGAAGTACCGTGTGAACTCCTGGGTTAGCAGTAAGTGTGATCGGGAACTGAGAGCAGCTGCCTGGTATAGTAATTTCCTTTACATATAAATGTGTGGAGTGCTTGTGAAAGACAGCTAAACGGGTCCTCTTGTCCCCGTGCGGTGTAGACTGAAATCCAACTGCATGCATGCGGACTGAATCCATTGCTGATCGAAGCTGTGTGCCTAGCTTGTAGAAGTTCATCTCCCTGCTGTGTGAGGGAGCCTGGCAATCCAGGATCCAATCTGTGCCAGTCTGTGGTATTGAGTTTATGAGTACAAATCAGGGTAGCTCCCTGCCATCTGTTATCAAATTGCAAGTGTTTCATCTGATTTCTTTTCCTTCCTTTCTTCATGAACTGAGCCATCCAGCTCCAGATTACAATTGGGTATTGTGCAAGTGTTTTTTCCGTCACAGAGCCCCAACCAGCTGCACCGATCCTGGCTAGCCCCCCACTATCCTGGGTACCCGGTAGAGTGACATTTGGGACTCTGAATATGCGCACAGTACTGTGATTATTAATGTGTCTAACCTAATTAACCTGATTTCCCGCTTCCTTGTTACAGCTCCTTAAATAAATCAGATCTGTTTGTTTCAGCAAAATTACATGGACTGTGGGGTTCGTTATGTTAAAGTATTGTACTGTGGCTGTTGTATTGCATCATCTTGTTTTACAGGGGGTCCCCAGAGTCAAGCTGACAGAGCCAGCCCTGGAGGTAAGTGTAAATAGTGATGATACTCCTGATGTACTGTGTGGGCCACTAGTAGGAATAAAAGGGTGTCTCAGTGTCCCTGAGGGCTGTGACCAAGTTAGTCTGATTACTGCAAACCCTGACCTCTGGGTGGAGGCACCTGCCATAGAACCTAGGCCCCCTCAACCTGTTAGTAGTCAGGCAGGCAGGGGTAGTAGCCCTTGGGTTAGCGCCACCTAGGGGTTACACCTGCTTAGGAGGCAGGGCCTGCATAGTAAAGGGCAGCACCTGCCTCCGAGGTGGGGGATGTCTTGCTAGGGTGAGTTACAACAAGATACAGTCATTATGTGTTTGCAATAGTGCAATAGTCTATTGTCCTAACCCCCAACCAAACTGAGGGCATCTCTGTCTTTCACTCAGTATGACAAGGGTACAGCAGATAACCCAGCAGCTGGAGATCCAGCCAGAGGTCATCAGTGCATGGGTCAGTTGTAACAAGGATGATGAATGCTACAGGGATCTGAGTGATGCTGACATTACTGGTATCACTCAAACTGAAGATACCCCATAGAAGGAAAGCAATCTGGTACAGGAAGATGAAGATGGCAAAGTCCAGATAAAAAGTCCCACCGCCAGCAAGGCACTTTTTTGAAAAGTGTCTGCTTAAGCACTAAGGCATGGCAGGGAGCAATTCTTGCTGGGATAATGGCCCACCTTGGGTGGGTAGAAGCATGATACCAAAGACGGAGTGCTTCCACCACCCAAGATGTGCCGTTATGCCAGCAAAAGCAAAGCCTGGAGTGTCGTACTGCAATTATGTAATGGATCCATTAGTATTTGTGCAGCCCCTATAAGGAGCAGTGTCTCCTTATGTAGGTCTGCGAGACCTCAAAGGGTTAATCTCTGGTCCCTTGGAAGGCTGGGTCAGCTGGTCTGCTGCAGAGTTCTAAAGGGAAGGTGCAAGCTGGCTGTAGCTGGACAGCAGCAGCCAGTTGTTTTTAGTCTGGAGGGAGTTGATCACCTGGCCTGTTGTGGTAGACTCCCTCCTGAGTTCCTCTTTTCCAGTTAGTATAACCCCAAAAGATCAGTGGGTATCATGGTGGCTGCCATTACCAGAGAGCTCCAATTGGTGGGGGAACCCCCAACTTTACAAAAGAAGACACTGAGCAAGGAAACACTGCTACAAGAGAGAAGGAAAGTGCTGGAGACCAACCTATCAGTTTCAGAGGTGAACTGGGTGTCTTTCTAACAGAGTGACTGATTCACGCATCCAGTGTTGTCCTTCCTTCCTGCACCTCATCAGGAGAGGTTTGAGCATGACCCGGTGATATAAATTCAGCCATAGACCCTCTACCCATGGGGGTCAGTTCTTGGGAAAGGATGGGATGCAGCACCTCTGGTAGCCACAGATCCCCAGGGGATGCCCAACTCCCCTTGCAGCATTAAACTGTGGGGCCTCCCCCACGAGTTTTAGCCCCTTCTATCTGTTCACAACAACTAGTGGAGCATTATAAGGTCTAAGGGCCTGCAGCCAGCTGCTCTAAATCTCTACAGGGCAGGCAGTATGGTGACTGGTACAGGGTCTTGGGGATAGACAGAGAGTGGAATTCCTTGGTTAGCTCTACAGAGTCAAATGCCTTTTTGCTGGCAGAGTGGAAGTTTCTGAGACAAGAGATGTATAATGTAAACGTGCCCCTGTGAGCCTGGACACCACACCTGCTGCCACGCCATCGACCCTGGTTCGGCAGCGGACTGGGGTCACTGGGGGTTGACTGGGGACGGGGAGGATTGTGATGCAAGCCTTTTCCCTAGCAATGGTTTTGGGGGGGGCAGCCAGGGACCATCATGTGGGGAGTGGTAGTTGCCAGCATCCTGCACATGGAAGCGTGCGCCAGACCATCATGGGCGGCACTGCACAAACACTCCCCTGGAGAGGAAAAAGGAGTAAAAAGGAAGTCCCCCATTTGACTGGACATCTCCGGCCACCCACAGGCCCAACACCCTGTAAGTACCTGTGTCATGCAGTGGAAGTGCAGTCGTAAGTCCTGGCTGAAAATCGGGGTGACGAGGCTGGGTGGCCACAGGCGTTCAGCAGCTCCAGAGACTGGGGATAGGTGCTATAAATTAACTGCAACAAAAAAAAAAGGAAAAAAAGGTGCTCCCTGTCATAGAGCCTCTATGGGTCAGGATGAATATCCCAGCAGGTAAAGAGGGGTCACGTTAATAAGTATCAGCCACATCTTTCACATCAGATCATGGGAAGCTTGGTTTGGAAAAAAGAAAACTATTTCTGCATTGTGCCAAAACAGAGAGAGATCGTAGAGTTGCACCCCACTGGGATGCCTGCCTCATACCTCAATTCTGGACTGCATTTTGATGAGAACTAGAGGTTAGAAGGACTTAAAAAGTACCTGCCCAATGGGACTAGTAAGTCTGAAGCAGATTTAGACTGGGGAAATCTGTACAGTGCAAAGGAAAAACATACCTATGGATACGGATATGCTCATGAGCTTAAAAAATTAAAAAGGATCCTGGTTAGACTTTAATATCGTTCTGCACCATCAGTTATTGCTGTTGGGGTCTGTCGGTTTTGCCAACCGCTTGTTTTGCAGCCCTACACTGCCCGACAGTGTCTGTGAGCCCAGGAGGTCACCTCTATCCCAGAAGGTCAAGTAAGTGCAAAGTGGTGTTTGGATGCTCCCCTCCCTTTTTAATTCCATCTAATACCCCTAGACGTGGAGAGGGGGCTACATTAGAAAACAGAGAGGTATTCTTTAAAGTGCAAGCTGTGTGGGATTTAAAGCTGTATTACTGCTTTGGCATTTGCTTTGTGATGTTACAGCAACTCACTGATGCACTATGGTGTGAAACTGACTACTTATTAACCAATACAGATCATCATCTGGAGAAGTATGCCGTCTAGTCATGGTCATTTTATTTTTCCTTTTGTCTCTGTTTTCTCCTAATTGCTGTTGGCAGACTCATTTTAAAATTTTTCTGCTTATTAATTTTGATTTTTTATATGGTCATTATTGTTGCTTGTACTGTATTGTGAACTCTGTGTGTATAAGATGAAAATTAAAATAAAGTATACTGTTGAAAAAAAATTTTAATTTTTAAATTTAAAATAAGTGAAAATTAGAAGAAGGTAAATAAAAAAAAAGACACTTTTTTTAAAACAATTTTTAAATTTAAAAAAGTAAAAATTAGAAAAAGGTAAATAAGAAAAGAGAAAGCAAATCCTACTGAGTCATTACAATTTTGCTGTTTGGTCAGTAGATGGCAGATGCTACCTTTATTAAAAATACAAATACATGCAGCGAGGTACATTGACATAGCTAACGTAAACAGGTCAGCGAGATCACAGATCTTTTTCCATTGCTATTGTGTTGAGATATGGGCATTGGGGTCCGAGCCCCTCAGCCAATCAGGTTTCTGGATTTTTTAACACCCATTTCATATAATGGCTTAGGTTTAGCGCCAGAGGATTAGGTGCAGGCGCAGAGTATTTCAAGGGTGTAGATAGGCGTACTCACTGTATGCATTTGTGTACAGTTTTGTTGTGTGCCTGTCCCAAACCATATGCCTTTCTGTCAACATTATCAATCTTATCTGTAGCATTTGAGGTAGTGTAGGTGACTTATAGGTGTCTCTTGTTTGAAATTCTATTGTTTAGGAACCAGATCTGTGTATAACCTCATTAGAGATTAGAAGAGTCATCTGACAACAACCTGATTTGTTTGTAAAGGGAGTAGCATTTGGAGAAGATGTGTACTTTTTTTTAATGGGGTGGGGGGCCGTAGTTAAAGACTGTGTGTACAGAACAGACATTTCTGGCTACACCCCTGGGCTATTTGTGAGTGTGCACTGCCCATTTGAAGGCCTGAATGGTGGATTCCTTGATGTTGGTAAGGAGTGATTTCCATGGGGTAGGCGGTGGTGCAGTTGCGGCGAAGGCTTGAACTCCTATGGATTTTCAGGCCCTTAGTGTGTATAGCAGGCTGTCGCATTGTGTTCGTAAAGAGCAGGGCTTTCAGAAGGACTTGCCCATTGAGGGCTAGCTTCAAAGCGTGCACTTTATACGATGTAAAGTTCTATATGTACCTCTCAACTGCTATGAATTTCACATACCGCTATTTATTTTTATTTATTTAGTTTTTGTTGACAGGGTAAGTGCACTAGACAAATCCTGCCTATTTTCAGGCACGACCCAGGGGAAGGGGATACAGATGAATGCCAACTGACATTGAACCAGATTAAGCTGTTGGTGGTATTTTTCATGAATGGAGGAAATTTGGCCATTGCACTGGGGAAATTCCCCTGCTCTTTTCGAGAAGTGCTACGGGATCTTTAACATCCACCTGAACTGCCACCAGAACAGGCAGATGGGACCTCGGTTTTAACATCTCATCTAAAAGACGGCACCTCAGGAGTGCAGCACCCCCCCTCATGCTGCACTACAGTGTCAGTATTGGGATATTAACCCAAGTGTCTGGTGTGGGGATAGAACCCACAGCCTTTTGATCTCCCGCCCTCAGAGGTGAGTGTGCTACCTGCTGAGCCATTGACACTGCTATGATTATTACACTCAAATTTACCCTTGCTCCATAAAGATTTACTGATTTTTCCACACAATCTTAGAGCTATTTCTGGACATGCAAACTATTAAAACATTAAACTAATTCGATAGAAACATTCCTTAACATGAAATATATGGGACCACTATTCTTAGATATATTATTCTATAAAATAAGAAATGGCTAGACATTTTGGCCATTGGTTCTGAATTTTGAAGGTCCGTGGCATGTATTTTAGTGCTGAGAGTTTGAGAGATATGGTTCTATACGAGGACCATCAGTGCCTCCATTCAGCTTCCAAGGACAATGAAGCAGTATACTTCACAAGCATAACTGAGAACAGAAGCAGTGAGGTGTGGTGGTTAGAGCACAGCTTGGGAAACCGGTCGGAGACTCAACTACACACAGAAACGTACTGTTATATTCCCAGGGATGTGCCCTATTCCCAGGGATGTACCCTGCTTCCAAGGACATACCCTGTTCCCAGCTGTCCTGGTCAGTTTTCCCCTGTTCACTAAAATACCACCAACAGCTTAATCTGGTTCTGTTTTTCAGTTTGCATCTGTATCTTCCCCTTCCCCCTGGATGAAGCTGAAAATAGGCAGAATTGCCTAGCCCTCCTTTCCTGATCAATAAAAACTAAATAAATCGATGCACCCTGTTCCCAGGGATGTACCCTGTTCCCTTGGATGCAACCTGTCCCAGGGAAATGTATCCTGTCCCCGGGAATGTACCGTCTCCAGGGATGTACCCTGTCCCCCGGGGATGCACCCTGTTCTCGAGGATATACCTTGTTCGAGGATATACCCTGTTCTCGAGGATATACTCTTTTCCCAGGGATGCACCCTGCTCCCAGGAATGCACCCTGCTCCCAAGGATGTACCCTGTTCCCAAGGATATACCCTTTTCAGGCTCATTAAATTCCATCCTCCCTGGATCCCTGTCCCAATATCTCCTACGGTTCTTCCCTCTGTGCCAGGGGCTCCCGGGGAGCCGTCCTTCCTTCTTAGGCAGTTTCACTGTGTGGACTAGGATACAGTGTTAGGTGGTACTAGGATCTAGGTTGGGCCCTAGGAGCTCAGGTCATCATATAGATGGCCAGGGGGTTTTCTCACCAGCTTTCTCGCTGATTCTTTACACCACCTATGGCATGAATGTAGCCCATCAGGGTGGCCTTGGCTACACACAGCAACATCCCACAAAGGGAGCTGTCTCCCTTGGCCCACCATGGGAGAACCTTCCCCAACCACAGTGCACTGCTGAGTGGCAGTGGCTGAGATCTGGTCTACCTCCCGTCATTGCATGGCAGCACGTTTCCTTGCCACTGGGGCATCAGGGTGAACCGGTAATGTGTTTGTTTAACCCCATTTGGACTGCCTCCCATTCCCTTAATGTCAACCTGCCATTATTGGCCTTGCATGTCGCAGTGTACTTGTGTGCAACCACCACCTTGCAAGTCACACCGTACTTGTGTGCAACCACCACCTTGTATGTCACACCGTACTTGTGTGCAACCACCACCTTGTATGTTGCAGCGTACTTGTGTGCAACCACCACCTTGTATGTCACACCGTACTTGTGTGCAACCACCACCTTGCATGTTGCAGTGTACTTGTGTGCAACCACCACCTTGCATGTCGCAGTGTACTTGTGTGCAACCACCACCTTGCATGTTGCAGCGCACTTGTGTGCAACCACCACCTTGCATGTCACAGTGTACTTGTGTGCAACCGCCACCTTGTAGGTCACAGCATACTTGTGTGCAACCACCACCTTGCATGTTGCAGCGTACTCGTGTACAACCACCACCTTGCATGTTGCAGCGTACTTGTGTGCAACCACTACCTTGCATGTTGCAGCATACTTGTGTGCAACCACCACCTTGTATGTCACACGTACTTGTGTGCAACCACCACCTTGCATGTTGCAGTGTACTTGTGTGCAACCACCACCTTGCATGTCGCAGTGTACTTGTGTGCAACCACCACCTTGCATGTTGCAGCGCACTTGTGTGCAACCACCACCTTGCATGTCACAGTGTACTTGTGTGCAACCGCCACCTTGTAGGTCACAGCATACTTGTGTGCAACCACCACCTTGCATGTTGCAGCGTACTTGTGTACAACCACCACCTTGCATGTTGCAGCGTACTTGTGTGCAACCACTACCTTGCATGTTGCAGCATACTTGTGTGCAACCACCACCTTGCATGTTGCAGCGTACTCATGTGCAACCACCACCTTGCATGTTGCAGCGTACTTATGTGCAACCACCACCATGCATGTCGCAGCGTATTTGTGTACAACCACCACCATGCATGTCGCAGTGTATTTGTGTACAACCACCACCATGCATGTCGCAGTGTATTTGTGTGCAACCACCACCACGCATGTTGCAGCGTACTTGTGTGCAATCACTTCTCATGAGGAGCATGCTTCCTGGCCCACCACAAGGGGTGGCTGCGATGACGGAACCCAGGTTTATGAGCTGGCACATGCTGCACTCAGCAGCACTCAGCAGGCTGGCCCACCACCATGCAAGCTCCCTGAGTCTGCTCCTAGACCCAGGACCCAGGTGGCCCAGTCAGATGAGTTTTAAGACGATTCAGCCCAAGAGTCGTCACCTTAGCAATCAATGTCGTCTCTGAAGACAGCCTGTCCAAAGTGCAATTCCTACTGAACTATCCAGTCATATCTTGGTTACATAACACTAAGTTCCATAAAAATATCCCCCAATCAAGGCCCTGCACAGAGGAGTGTGTCCTGACATAAACTGCAGATTGGCGTCCAGTCAGAGGGCTACCCTCGTACTTTTCTGTACACTCGGACTGTGATTAAGCGATCCAAAAGGGTAATGGAACCACTTCAGGGATCAGCTCCGTTTCTAAAGTCCACTACTGTCTGAAACATGAAAACAAGTGCAGGGTCCATACATCCAGGCAAAGGCAATAAAAAAACTCGAACAGAAGCATGCACCCCCCACCCCCACCAAAATGTTTTCAGCAAAAACACCCTCCACTTGAGAAAAAGTATTCAGATATGTCGACATTCTATTTGTAGGACAAGAAACCTGCAGACAGCCCTCCCTGCAACCCCACAAGTTAGTGATTTGCAGCAACTTCTGTGGTACAGTCCTGAAGAGATTTTGTGTATTTGATTTCAGCCATGCAACGTTAGGAATCAGAAAACTGCTGTATTTTATAAAAAGTAGTGTAGTTGCTAAAGTTCTCTGGTACAACTACTAGGACAGAAGTGGCTAAAAAAAATGAACTCTTTAATACTAAAAAGAAAAACACAAAGCATTATCCCCCTAGTAAAGAGATCAGCTGTTTTGCTCATTTGCCAAGTAACACAGTTGACCTACACCAGACTGTATGCGTGTGTCGCATATCCCTTGGCATCTACAGCTTAATCTGGTTCAAGGTCAGTTGGCATTCATCTGTATCCCCCTTCCCCGGGTCGTGCCTGAAAGTAGGCAGGATTTGTCTAGTGCACTTACCCAGTCCACAAAAACTAAATAAATAAAAATGGTTTTGCAGAGCTGCTCTTTGCACTTACCTTAGTCTGCAGGCTGTAGTTTGTCTTGCCAGGGCTGAAGCAACACGACGTCTGCAGCAGGGGGGGTCTCTCCCCCAGCCCTCTATGTGATAATAACAATCCCCTGAGTAACCTCAGAGCCATGGCAACCTACTCATGCAGCTCCACTCACTGTGTGTAACCCACAGAATCCAAAACTGACACAAGGACACCAGTGGGAGGCCCTGCATGCATTTCCGGAGGAGGGATGGTCTCTAAATACTGTAACTCCTTCCTAGTGTTGCAGGATGACAAAAATTTAAGGTGGTACTGGAACAAATGCTTGTAGAATTTAAGGTGGAAACAAATACTGTATAGGGGAGAGACAAGGAACAGTGAGCTGTAACCTGCTACTACAGCATCTGGTGCAGTTTGTAGGATGGGAACACACCAATGGTAAACACATACTTTTGCTACAGGCTGTTTGTAAACTGAATAATAAAAGAAGCTGTGGCAACTTATAAAGTTAGGACGGTTGTGCTGCAGCTTAGTGTAACCCCCCTGCAAATGGGGGTTCCCAAAAGTCTTCCAGGAGCTTGCCTGAATGCTCCAAGTCTGGGCGGTGTTCGGCGTCTGAGCTGTTTAAATGTGGTTCCACTTGAGTGCTGTTTGAGCCTCCACATACTGTCTCTTCAAGAGCTGTCTGCTTGCAGACTTAATTAGTTTGTATTGGGGGACTGTGTGTTCTAATGCCTGAATCCCGCCCGGGCAGCTGTCAATTCGCTCCATTTCTGCCATTGCTATGTGTGCAGAGGGAGCCTTGTTGAAAGATATAACTGTTTGCCAGAAATCATTTAGAGTGACTGAAAAAATGTAGTTTGTCTACCCTGTCTTCATTTCAGCACAAACTGTTTCAGTGTAGCTCTTTCATTTTGGTCCTGAATAGCTGACTTGGACCAATCAGGATAATAGGGAGACACTAAAATGGAACCTGTGGACGAAACGGAACTTGGACTCTCAATTTTGAGCCAGCCACAAGGGGATTGTATGGGCAGTGACTCTGGGAAATGTAGTTTTAACCTTGGCGCCTTTTTTTCCACCAACAGAGGGAGTCTTATTGTGAATGACAGCCGAACCAGCCAACAGAATGGTGTGGAGCTAAAGGAAATGCCCTGTTCTGTGACTGGAGAGGGCAGATCAGTTGTAACTGTGAAAGGAGAAGGAGCTCTGTGCTTCTGCAGTGTATAGTTTCACGCTGGAAGCGCATGTGAGGCCCTGAGTTTCGGCCTGCAGCCACTGTGAGTGCCAGTTTGGACTGAATCCAAGCTGTGAGGAGAAAGAAGCACCAGAAGTGTGGAAACCAGGCTAACCCTGTAGAAGACTGGAGAAATTGCTGAATTGCATTCGGTCTGTCAGGAACTGAAGCTGCTGTGTGTGCTCTCAGGTATTTTGCAGTAAGTGCGATTGGAATCGAGGAGCAGCCTGCCTGGTATAGTACTTTCCTTTTACATATGAATGTGCATAGTGCTTGTGGGGATTTGCTATTTCCAATCCCCTGTGCTGTGTGCTGTGTGTTGAAGCTGGAAGCAAACCCCAGCTTGTTTCGGACTAAATCCATTTGCTATAAACTGCAGTGGGGTCCAGTCACAAGGACCTTGTCTCCATGCCCTGTTGTTTCTGACAATCCAGAGAACATCCACCATCCGGTTCTCAGCTTGGGTATTGTGAGTACAAATCAGGGTATTCCCCTGTAGCCTGTTTTCAATCACAGGTGTGTCATCTAATTCTTGTTGTTTCACTGCTTCAAGGACTGAGCCATCTGGCTCTGGATTACAATTGGGTGTTGTGCATATATTTTCTTCTACAGGGCCCTATCCATCTGCACCTGCCAGCCAACCCCGGGAAATGGACCTGGCTAGCACCCCCCCCCCAACCTGGGTACCCAGAGTGTGACTTTTCAGACCCTGTATGTGTGCACAGTACTGTGATTTAATGCCACCAATTAACCTGATTTCCCCCTTCCGTGTTATTGTACCCTAAATAAATCAGATTTTGTTGTTGTTATACTATATACTGTCTGTGGTGTTGGTATTTATGGAAACAGCATTGTATTTCGCTGTGTATGTTGTTTAAGCTTATTTTACAGGGAGTCCTCAGAGACATGCTGCAGAATCAGTCTCGAGGGTAAGTGGTACTTTATGAGTGAACAGTGTGTCTACGTGGGGTATTGGGGCTGTAACTCCTGTGTACTGTGTGTGCCACTAGAGGGAATAAAAGGGTGTCTCAGTGTCCCAGAGGGCTGTCATCAAGATAGTCTAACCACTACAAACCCTGACCTCTGGGTGGAGGCACCCGCCATAGAACCTAGGCTCCTCAACCTGTCAGCAGTCAAGCAGGCAGGGGTAGTAGCCCTTGGGACAGCACCATCTGGGGATTACATCAGCTTTTGGGACTAACAATATTTGTTTACCATATTCAATATATATATATATATATATATATAGTTTGTCTTTTTAGTAGTTTCAAAACTTTGAAAGCATTGGTGTTAGTAATGCATTTAAAATACATTTTTGTTTTTTTTTTTTTTGCACTTTTTTATCCCTCCCTACTACCCAGTCACCCCACTCCTCCAGACTTGATCACCCCTGGCGATCTACCACAGAGCCTGCCCCTAGAGTGTCGGTCTTCCTCCCTCTTACCTTCCTCCTTCTGAAGCGCCTGCACACATTGGGGTCTGCCCATGGTAGTTAGTCTGGGATTAGGTCAGTCGTCATCTTGGGGTAGAGCAGGTTTTTTTTACGCATTTTTCTCCCTCTTAGGTCCTACTTCCCCTGAGGACATCGGCACGCAGGACTGACGTCCAGGCAGATGACGTGCTGATGCACGTTGTTGCAAAGTGCCCACAACATCCTCCCCTCCCTGGTTCCGAAGAACCGCCTGTGCCCCAATACCCATGCTTCCACAGACACCAGTGCGACGGGTGCTCAGGGCACCCCAGGAACCCACCCCTGGAGGAGGAGAGCATCCGTTGGGATGCTTGATCCTCCTCCACCCCTCCGCCCCCGACAGCCCGAGTCTGTTCCCAAACCTGGGTCACCGGCGTGGCGCGAGGTGTGGCACCCAGCGCCTCAACCCTCAGCACCACCTGGCCAGCAAAAATACATTTTTTTTATTCTCTTTACAGTTAATCACGCAGGTTCATGTAAGGACACTATTTTAATCATGGGCACAGCACTTGGTAAACACAGCATTTTATGAGGTGTATTTTTTCTTTTAAGTTTGAGCAGTGGAGTTGCCTTGCACATGTTAAAAATACCAGCTGCAATTAACAACTACTTGTAGAAACAAAAGGCTGTTATTTTTTTCTTACTTACTTTTTTCCTGGCTCAGTTTATATCAGTGAAAAGAAAGACTGGAACAACTATCAGAGCTGCCATACCCTGGACATGCCATCTATCACTCATTTGAAATAACACAAATGTAGTTTCACATTTTTACCATGAGAGAAGCAAGAAGATGAACCAGCATGGTTAACAAATGCATTCATTGACACCTGTGAATGAGTAGGAGGGGTCATTTTTTCAAACATTCCTGGTGAGTTTATACTCCTTGGAACCTGTTTTTCAGGTTTTTTTATTGCATCTTGTCCCAGGCAATCTTCCCAGAGTACAGTTTGCTCTGTTGTTTAATATCTCAAGTGGAGGCCAGTGTCTTGTTACATTTTTTGTTTCAAATTAACCACAGACATCATAGCAGCCAAAGGAGACACACTTTGAGTCTTAGGGTATGTACAGCATAATTAGTAAGTTTTCATTTGCATAATCTTTCCATTCATGTTATTGCTAGACATACTGCAGCTAGCTTGGCTTGAGAAAGGGTGAACATGGTCAGGACCCCTTAGCATTGAGATGCATATGCAGCAAATCCAGATGTGCTAACTGCCTGCTGAATAAGGAAGGGTTGCAGGAACCCAGGGAATGATTATGTGTGTGGGGGGGGGGGAGAGCTGATGGTCATCAAAATGGAAAGGGATTTTGGGTAATCATATTGGATGACCTAAAGGTGGCTAAACAATGTAGCAAAGCTTAGAGGAGAATGAGTGGAATGCCTTGGTGCATTACCGAGAGGTATTACCAGCAGAAAGAAGGAGGTGGTGATGCCACTGTGTAGATCACTGGTGAGGCCTCATTTGGAATATGGTGTCCAGTTCTGGAAGCTGCATTTCTGTCATGCAACTTTAAATCAAAAATGGGTTCAATGGTTCTATTTCAGATTTGTGTCCCTTTTCCCTACTTCTCCCACAGGTTATGAATAATCTTTCCATTCATGTTATTGCTAGACATACTGCAGCTAGCTTGGCTTGAGGAAGAGTGAACATGGTCAGGACCCCTTAGCAGCTGAGATGCATATGCAGCAAATAAGTCCAGATGCGCTAACTGCCTGCTGAATAAGGAAGGGTTGCAGGAACCCAGGGAATTATTACGGGGAGGGGGGCTGATGGTCATCAAAATGGAAAGGGATTTTGGGGTAATCATATTGGATGACCTAAAGGTGGCTTAACATTGTACCAAAGCTGTGAAGAGAGCCCGTGAATGCTGTTCTGCAAATGGCACAGTCGCTGTGCAAAATCTCCTTTCAGCTAATGAACTGATAGTGTCACTGTTCATACGGTGGGCTCACAAAAAGCCCATGCTGAAAACTTGGAGTGAAAATACCAAGAAATGCCCAGGGCATTAGGGTTTCAGACCATAACACCCTGCACTGTAGGGACTGACAGGCATCGGGGTGTGACTTGGGATTGTCAACAGTAATGCTCACACCATTCCACCCCCATCCCCACCCTGCAGCCAGTGACAGGTATCAAGGTGTGCCTTTGACTCTTCAGCCCTAAAGTTCACTCCATTCTCTTATCCTGTACCCATTTCAGCGTATTTCCTTATGGAATGGGGTGAGTGTAAAGTTTGAGAACCCCAAGGCACACCTGGACTCTTGTCTGTGTCTGCAGGGTAGGGTGAGGTGAAATGATGACCGTTATGGGCAATGACCCAAAGGCACACCCCAATGCCTGTCCATGTCTGTGGGGTGGGGGTTGGGTTGGAGTCACTTCAGTACTTCACTGCCATTCCTATTCTGCCTGTCTGTCTGTGTCTCTCTCTCTCTACATCTACATGTCTATGTAATTAGCTATCTTTCTATTAATTGTATGTATCGCTATTTTTACCTGTTTCTAAAACAAACCTGCATATCACATGTGCCTGCACTCTGAGCACATACTTATGAAACTGTGCATATTTGTACTCCACTTCTGCGTAGACCTTGTACTTTCCTAATATTCCCATTATCACAAGCATAACTACTTTGCCCTTATCAGAAGCGACCCCCCCTGAAAGTTAATATCTCATTTTCTCTAACAGTCCATCATCATTACACCTGACTTCCTGACATCAACGCATTGCTTAAATATAACTTACATCACCTCATGGACGAAAACCCTGTTTCTCTTAAAAAATTAAAATAAATGTGTAAATAATCCCAAGGCTGAACATGTGTCAGCCATTACTTTTTCATGTACTGCCACCTTCTGTACCATCATTGGGATTTGCATGTTTCCCTTGATGCTTTGCATTATTGGGATATGTGCAGTTATGTTTTCTTTAAAATTTGGCTGTCTGGCCAATACCATCCGGGATAACACATACATCAGTGGCATTGCTCTGGGGTTCTTTTGTAAGTTTCCTATTCCTTCCATTAAAATGTACACCTCCATACATTTTCCTAATAATGTGCATGCCTTCCTTAGAACAGAAACTAAAACAGATCTTACTACTTACAAATCATTGTGTTGTTTCTCCGTACCTCCTTAACAATTCCACACAACTTCACTAACTTCATTATGCAGCTATGGTGGATCTGACCAGACTTGTTATGTTTGCTTGAATGCATGCACAAGAAACATTATGTGACAGCTTACGAGAGAAGCGGGGGTTTGGAGGTGCGGCACTGTGGCAGCCAATGTCCCCATTGCATTCTGAGGGTTGGCCGTGTTTTCCCAATGCGATGGCACGCTGCTGCTGACACTAGTTCAGCAAGCGTGCCACCAAGGTAAAACAAATTTGCCGCTGCAATAAAGGAGTGACCTGTCATTGCAGGATGTGCCTTGCCTGGTGTAACATTTCAATAAACATGGCAGGCGGCGGCTCGCTGCCTGCCGCTCACAGTCCCTAGGAAGCCGACTTCGGAGGTGCCCAATCCCCCTGTCAGCATATGTGCCCTCTTTACTGTAGTGCTCTGCTGAGGGGGGTGCCCAATGCCCTTTGGCATCATGCCCCCAAACACAGACATGCTTGCTGGCAGGTGCCCAATCCTCGTCGGCAGCCCTCATCCGCATTCGGCATTTTCCACGTGCCGCCCCTCTGATTGTGTGCCACAAGGGGCCCACCCCCAGTGTGGCTAACATGGCCCCCTCCCCAACCAAATGTGCCACAATGGGCCACCCCAGTGTGGCCAAAACCTGTGAAAAAAACAGAAAATGGTCCGCGGTGATATTTTTTTTATTTTTCTTACATGAAACAAAGGACACGGTCCCTTGCCGTCAGGTCCTCTCCCCCAGCCCACACCCACCCTTGGCGCACCCTGCATCCCCACACCCCCTTCACCATATACTTACCTCCAGAACCCAGCGCGATAATATCAGTGGACTGGGAACACGTCTGCACTCTTCAAAGCCGACCGTGAACTGAAGAAATGCCGGTAAATTGTACAATGGCATACATGGTTTTTTTTTCCAACTTAGGTGGATATCTCAGACATTTTTATGAAATTTGGCACCATATTTTCAACATGGGGTTGTTGGGACCCCACTTCATGAATTCAGTCACTGTCATGTCGTTATTCTGTCCTGAAAGGTGATTTTGCGGTCACTGTGCGGAATCACCTTTTGGGACTGAATAATGAAATGACAGTGTTACTGTTCATGAGGTGAGCTCCCAAAAAGCCTGTGTTGCAAATTTGGTGAAACATTCAAAATGACTGTGTTACGAGCGTGCGTTGCAGAGTTTCTACGCACGCTAGTAACTCTGAGAATTTTTTATATTTTCGCTCCAGATTTTCAGCAGTGCCATTTTTTCATACCTCCTTATGAACAGAACAGCTGTCATTTTTCACATCCTACCTGAAATGTGGTTTCACACATGTGGCGCACAATGGCTCGGTCACTGTGGGAAATCAGTGTTTGGGGCAGATTATCAAAATCACAGTGACACTGTTCAGGAGTGGAGGTCCCAAAATGCCTATGTTAAAAACCTGGTGAGAACATTTCACAAAATGACTTTATTACGAGCATGCGTTGTGCAGTTTCCACACACGCTTGTAACTTCAAGACTTTTTAATATTTTCACTTGGCATTTTTTCATACCTTCTAATGAACAGGACAGCTGTCATTTTTTACATCCTGCCCAAACTCTATTTTCGCACATCTGCCACAGAATGGCACGGTTGTTGTAGCAAATTAACATTTGAGACAGATTAACAAAATCACAGTGCCAGTGTTCATGAGAAGAGGTACCAAATGCTTTCATGAGGTGGGGTCACAAAAAGACCACGTTGAAAATTTGTAGTGCAAATACCAACAAATGCCCAGGGCATTACAGTTTCTAACCATAACATCCTGCCCTGTACAGACTGACAGGCGTCAGCAGTATGCCTTCGGATTGCCGGCTGTAATGCTCATGCCGTTCTACTGCCACCCTGCAGCCAGTGACAGGCATTGAGGTGTGCCTTGGACTCTTCGGCCCCAGAGTTCACCTCATTCTCCTATACTGCACCCATTTCAGCATATCTCCTTATGGAATGGGGTGACTGTAAAGCCGAACACCCCAAGGCACACCTCAACATCTGTTGGTGTCTGCAGAATACGGTGAGGTGAAATGGCATGAGCGTTATGCACGACGACCCAAAGGCCTACCCCAGTGCCTGTCCATCTCTGTAGGATGGAGGTGGGGTTGGTGTGAAGTTCAATACTTCCCTGCCATTCCTATTCTGCATCTGTCTAACTCTTGCATTTCCAATGATAATTCCAGCAAGCAAACATTTGGCGTTGACAAATGCTTGTCTCATTACAGGTGGATGTTGAGCAACAACCTTCGGTGGTATTGCTGTCATTGGAAAGTTTCAAATACTTCAAGTGGAACTTTTGCCATTTAGACATTTGTGGATTACAGCACTGATGGAAACCTGCAGTTTCAGTTCTATCTAGCTGTTTACCTTGTAATAAAGACTGTTATTTAAGCATCTACTGATGCAAGCCACAGTTATGCTTTACCTTTTAGAAAGGTTTTACTGTCATGAAATAAACATTTTCAGTTCAAAACAACTGTTTTGATGTTCCTGTACCAGTTACTGAGTGCTTTTAATTCTGAATAAAATATGTGAAAACCACAAATAAGAGTATTTCTTTACACAGATGTCTTCCTATGTTTGCCACAAGTAACCATGCCATAGGCAATGTACAGTAAGCTTCTATGTGTCTTATCACATTGTAGTCAGTGGGGCCCTCAATGTACATTCAGTGACACAGCATAAAAAGTACAGTATATGTCATTCACATAGTATGTGGCCTCAGCGGCCCGGCTGTTAATGGGGACCTCACGTTCTTCCCATATTACACCGGTGCTGCGGGATCTGCACTGGCTGCCGGTTCAGTGGCGGATCACCTTTAAAGTCAGATTACTGACATATAAAGCCCTACACGGTTTGGGCCCTGATAACCTGAAAAATCTTCTGGTGCCTTACCTTCCGATGTGACCACTCCGCTCAGCCAACGAGGGGTTGCTAGAGATTCCGAGGGTAGTCTTAAAATCTTCCGGCGCCCGAGCTTTTAGTTTTGTAAAACCGGCCCTCTGGAATTCTCTACCCCGTTGGATTAGAGATTGCATGACGGTGGAGTGGAGGGTTTTAAAAAAGGCCTAACATCCTTTTTATGGCAAAAGGCATTCGGTGATGACACAGATATTAACTAATGTTGTATACTTTAGCTTGGATTTTAATTTGTTTTATGATGTTTTTATGACTGTCAATTTTGTAATGCGTCTTGATTTTAGAAAGGCGCACAAGAAATAAAGTTTATTATTATTATTATTATTATATGTAGTCTGTGTCTTCACAGGTCTAACACCCTCCTTCCCCTTCTTATACGTTGGCATGTCTACATGGAAGTGATGCTCACCAGTGGCATATGTTGCTTGACTTCGGCTTGCATTTTTGTTGAAATGTAATGCAGCCAACGTTGTCCTGTGTGAAACCGGAAGCAAACAGTATTACAGCTTCAGTGACATAAACCCTTACAATCTAAGTCCAGTTACGTTAACAGTGGTGAACTTTGAATGTTACATGACAGCAAGCGGACCTGATATTGTTTATTTTGTTTACAAGCATGTGACACGTGGAGGATTGCTGGCTTCGGGTGAGGCTCAGGAATGACGTTTTCACAGACAGGGCTGGCTGGTAACTTGTAATGCTGTAGCGGCATTGTGGAAGTTATTTAACTAAGTGAGCAGCGTCAGTTAAGTAGTAAGTCATGACAGATGTTAGAGTAACATAGTGGATAACGCCTGATGTACTGATGATAACCACGGTGTAATCACCTCAGGTGGTTGCTAGGGCATCAGTAAACCTCGAGAGCACAGCTCCAGAGGTTTACCATTACCCTAGCAACCCCGAGAGGTGATTACACCATTGTTATCACCAATACATCAGGCACTGTCATTCATAGTGTATGAAACTTTACATGAGAAGTTACCTCCCCCCACTGCCTTCTGCTATGACATAGATGAAACGGGTTTATAAGGTTCTGACATCATGACAGTGGGATTACAAGGTTGCAAATAGCTTATTTTCAGTGGTTAATAAGGTCTACCCATACATTATTGTCTGATAATCACCCCCTATGGGTGTAATGTGGCATGTTGCATAGCACAGTGTCACATTACCCTTAGTGTGTGAATAAATGACTGGTACTGTAACTGCTGTGAGTGGCTTATTGCTACTATAAAACTTGTTCCAAAAGAGGATTGGTAAAATACAACTTTATGAATATTTTCCTCCTATTTAGAGATGTGTATGTAACCCCTTGGCGGCGCCACCCCCCAGTGTTACACCCCTGCCTACTACCCTGGACATGGGCTTAGGGGGTTGGGTTCGCTAGCTCATAACATTTTTTAAAACCTTTGCGCAGTGCCTCCACTCAGGGTGCTTTACATGGGTGAGATGGTGCTGGGTGTAGCCCCCTGAGCTGCTACACCACCCACGGTGACCAGTTACCCTCCCCAGACATGCCCCAAGATACAGCTCCCCACATTTCCACTTTTTTAATTAAAGGCTCTCTCTAATAATATGCTCATACAGGATCTCAAACAACAACAACAATATATTTATTTTGGGGGTAATAAAGCAGCTAGGAAAGGTAAACAGGAAGAGCAGAGGATATCTTATCGTATTTACACATGTACAGAGATCATTTGGGATTTTGCTGGTGAACCCTCCAGCTGGGTAGCTACAGATTAAAGGCAGACATAGGTCACATTTTACCATTTGACTTAAGTCATCCAGCTCCCTAGCTATCTAGCTGCTGATAAATCAGAAGTTAACATAATTATTAATAATACCCACACTGGTACCAGTCCCAGATACAGCAGAAACCCTGCAATCTCATACCATACTGGTTAAACAGATACCACAGTCCAAGATGTTGCAGGCCTGATGGAGTTGCAGCTGGTCGAGGTGGCTGGCTATTAATTTGAGAGTGCGGGCAATTTGGAAACAGATTTTTGTAAAAGCAGCAAATTACTATTTACAACCACAGCTGGGATTGCCCTGCACTTTAGCAGACAAAGCAGGGATTGCCCTGCACTTGCAGACAAATCAGGGATTGCCCTGCACTTGAAGACTTCTGAACATTCCAGAACAAACTATGTGGATCTTACATCCAGAACATTCAGCACAATATTTGAAAGTCCCATCCAAAGCAATGAGAGTGATGCTTCTGTCAAGCATCCTAAACGCAGTTTAAACACGGTCACATCCAGGACTTTATATTCCAAAAGGCATCCATCCAGAGTAAGCTGGCAACGACACTTTTATCAAGCATCCCATGCTTTAGTCACAGGCAGTCACATCCAGTACATTCTATATACCAAGAACATTATCCACAAGCGGAGTCCTATCAGCACGTCTAGCCATTTAACACTTATACCAAGAGCTCTTAGACGAAATTCTGTGCAGACACAGGTACATTCTCTTTAGGGTATCTTAGACATTAATATGCTCTAGGGCTTCCTGTCTCATGAAGTGGCAAGCGCGTCTTGGCAGACAGCTCCACGATGGCAGGACTCTAACCCACAGCTACACATTTATATGCTTCACTAAGCCCAGCATCTGCTGCACCTGCAACTTAGCCATTTGGGCCACAGACAAGATGCATCCATTACTTGAACTAGGCAGTCTCTTATGGGGTTAGTAGCCCTGACTGATGACTTCAATACTTCACACTTAACAGCACACATTCCTTAGTGGGGCATGGAGCCCCCAAGATTACTTGCTTAGCTTCTCCCTCACACCTGGGGGTACGAGGGTACTCACTCAGGTCCTCCACAGGTCTCATCTGCAATTGAAGGCATCCTGAAGACTTCTTCAGCTCTCTCACCGCTGAGGTACTTGGTCTGCGCTCTCACTGCTGCTGGACATCTGATTCTTCGGTCCACATCTTTCTCCGACGTGGGAGGGAAGGCTAGCCTCTGGAGGACAGTTCTGGCAACCTCCAGACTAGCTATTGCAGAAAGCCCAATTATTGTAGCTAGTTAACTGTTAACTGAAGAAAATAGATGTCCTCTGAAGACTGAAAGGGTGTGAATTAAGTGGCCCAAGTCTGATGGCATGGCCCAATTGGCTGTACTGCAGGCAATGGCTGCTTAACCCACTGTCCCTTATAGCAGATTAGATACAGTCCTGAATAATGTCCTGGTGCAGCCAGAAAGAAGTAATTAGTTGCCTCAAATGCCCCACAGTTCTATAGCTTAAAGGCTGTACTTGCAGTCGCTGCACAGATGAAAAACATGGCTCTTTTACTTTTCCTGTCGCTACTGCACTTATGCAAGCTCCCCTTGCAGCAGCTGATAGGCTGACACACAGAGTCCCAGATACTGGAATTGCCAGGGAAACAGTACTCATTTTAACTTTAAGCACTTTTCTCCACATACACAGTATATTCCCAACAAGCAGCAACAGTTCCATTGTGTAAAACATTTTAATTCTTTACTTTTCGGCTGGAGCTGAACATAGCTACCCTGGAGGCAGCCAGACACACTGTTATGTATAATTCAGATGACCGGGGCCCTGCACAGCATACTCAAATGAGCCCTGGTCAGAACTCCTTTAATTCCTACCTGAGCGATCCCCCAGCAGGCTGTCCATGGTCACCGGGTCCCAAATAGGTGGAAGGGATCTCTGGGTCCCACGCACAGTCTCTGAAGCGACCGCAAAACAAGCGGCTCCACATCAAAGGTGCTTTGCAGCCAATGCAACTCCCACTGCCCTGGAGGCAGCACTTTTGCAGCGGGAGCTTGCGGTCAGCAGTTTAAGCCCTGAGGGGCTGGATTTTCATTTGACTGCAAGCTGGAACACACACGAGGGCAAATAGGACCTGGGAAGCCAGAAAAATTAGAGGCCAAGTCAGGAGAAGCCTGAGAAACAGCGGGAGAAGGACAGAACAAAACGGGATAAGGTAAACCCAGACTGGCATTTCTAGGAACCCCCATCTGCAATGGGAACTGAGAGCGAGTGAGAGCGCCATTTGGGAACTCGACCCACTGCTTCCATTGTAGCGGCAGTGAGACTTTCTGAAGTCTTCCGCTAAATGGGAGACACAGAATTCAAGTTCCAAGCTGAAAGAAGATAACTGGCACCCTGAGAATAGCCCTTAGCCAGTATGTGAACTGGGGGTGAGTATCCAGAGCTTGAAGCGGGGTCCAGAGACAGAGACCAACATCAAGAGGAGCCTGCTGGGTTTCCATTGCCTGGAGAGCCAGAAACTCATAAAGATCGCTACCAAAAAGTGTGGAATCCTGCCTACAGACTATTTGTGCTGTCTGTTAGTGAGTGCACCAAATCTGCCACAAAGCTGTACCTGCTGCTCACAGAAAATGAGAGACTGCTTGAACCTCAGTTTGAGAAGAAACTTCACGCCACTCAGGATGGTCTGGGAAGTCAGGCAGTGTCACCATTCGGGATTACCTATCATCTCTTGTGGAGTTGTGTGGCCCCGGTCCCCAAGACTGGCCTAATCCAGCGTCCACAGAGGAACAATCTGAAGGTGAGAAGCTCACGAGCCTGCAACCACCAGAAGGTGACAAGCTGCCAGACTTCAGCATCAGCCACTACAACCACCAGTGTTGCCACTCAAGGCCCCAGCGCAACAGGAACAAACTACATTTGCTGACCCTGTTAAGACCCTGTGATGCTGAACATCAGAACCGTGAGTAAACACAGGGCCTGCCCTGAGGCATGAAACCACTTTAGTTATTCAAAGTTTTCATCTTTAAAATGAAGTGCACCAACACCAGCCAACCTGTGGCAACGTACAGGCCTGTAACTTCTTAGTTTGTGTACTCAGGTAGACTGCTTAGAACACTGAAACCAGTGGGGAGGAGGGTTTTCAATTAGATGTTGCTGTGGGGTGGGCACCATCACTGTTGTAGTTCCTGCTGGATCATGTTTGCAAATGTTATCAATTTTTCCATTTTCACATCCTCAATTCAGTTTCATCCATTTTCACATCCTCACGTTGCAGGCCTGTGCTCTGTCCCCAGATCCACCCTTTCCAGATCAGACACTCTTTTTCACTCCTTCTGTCCCTTCGCTCTCATCTGCCTGCCTCGTACCCACCACTGTGGCCTTTACACCTCTCTCTCCTTCCTATCCCTCAGTGCCAGATGCCTTGCCCATGGCTCCTCTTTAATTAGGAAGTACAGGCTTGGCTTTCTGCCACCCTACCTACACTCCCTCATCTCTGAATCACCCGCCCCCTCTACGCCCTCAAACTCCACCCACAGGGCCCTCCCCTCCCCAGCGTACCACTTCAGGGCAAGCTGCCTTCTCTTACCACTTCCCAAGTATCTGGAACACCCTCCCATTGAATATCCACTCTGCGTAGTTCCCCCGCTCTGTCGCTCCTTCTCCGTCATCACATAGCTCCCTCTTGCAACTACACCTAACCACCTCTCCCCTTTGCTCTCCCCCACCCTCTACAATGCCCAACCAACTTTAGGGCTAATCCTCACCAATCATCCTGAGGGGTGAAGGCTTTTAGCCGATCTGTCACCTCCCCCCCTTGTTCTTCCCTTCCGCCATCAAAATCTCCAGTCCGGCTTCCGCTTAACCCTGTCTCTCATGCTTATTTGCCCTGCCTGCCCCTTGTGACTTTTCTGATCCTAAAGGGGTGAAGGGCCTTTGACTGACCCATCTCCCTCCTACCCCTACTTCTAACTAATAGAGCTCTACCTATACCCTAGTAACTGTACAGACTACATAATCTGGTTGGATCTAGCTCTTTGCCTGCCAAAGTTCCCATTCTTGAAAATGTATAACAAGCACTTTGTGTACTTTATGCCTTGGTTCCTCTGTAAACCAATGAACACAGGGGAGAGAATTCCAAAGTTTAGGAAAGCGGAAAGAGAAGGCCACTTATCCAGCAAGTGATCTACAAGATGGGAGCTGGAGGGAGCAAAACCCTGAGTTTTGGAAGGAGTAGGGAGAAAGGGTGGAGGGAGAGAGGAGGGAGTCAAGTGGGGGGGATGGGTAGGGAGGAAAACCAGAATTTGGAAGTGAAGGAGGCACAGTGGGTTAGACGGCGATCCTCCAGGGAAAGGAGGGAGAGAGCAGAGTAAAGGGTACAGTGGTGGGTGTGGGGATGGCAGTTGAGAGCAAAGAGGCAGAAGGAATGGAAGAGGGGATCCAGTCTGGCCAGGGTGGACCTATGGGCAGCTCTGTAGACCTCTGTGATGGCTGTTTTGATTACTCCCTATTTTTCCTCCACCCCTCCTTCTTGCCTGTTTGCTAGTGCTGTTCTGAGGCACTCTCTAATTTTCCCAAAGTCAGCCCTCCTAAAGTTCAATACTCTTGCTTTTGTATGGCTTGATTGTATGGCTGTGTTTATCGTGAACCACACTGTTTGGTGGTCGCTTGTTCCCAGATGGCTACCCACTTCTAAATCTGAGATTCTTTCTCCGTCCCCATTTGAGAGTACCAGGTCTAAGATTGCTCCCTCCTGAGTGGGTTCCAACACTAGCTGTCTGAGGCATGCCCCCTGTAGGGTATCAAGAATGACCCTGCTCTTGGATGTGCCTGCAGCAAAGGTGCTCCAGTTAACATCTGGCATATTCAGGTCCCCCATCGACAATAGCTCCCCTTTTTTTGCCATTCTAAGGAAGACTTCTATCATTTCCTTGTCTATTCCCTCCCCGAGATGGGGGTCTGTATACAACCCCCCTGCGGATTGTGGTGTCATTTCCTGTCTCCAGGGTGACCCAGTGTGCCTCATCTGCTCCCTGTTTACGCTTTAGTTCTGTTGCTTTGATCCCTTCCTTTACATAGAGAGCTACTCCTCCTCTTCTTTTACTCTCCCTGTCCCTCCTATAGATTGTGTATCCCCCATGCTCTCACACTGCCTGCCCAACTCCTAGAACCTCACCCTCACTACTTCCACAGCCTCACCCGCCAAGTCGTTTGTACCCACATGCAACACTAAATGAGGTTTATTCCTCCCCCTCATTGCACATTTGAGCAGTGCCTACCCCTCCTGCAGTCAACCAAGAGATAGCTTCAACCCAAATACAGCTGTGCCTTTCAACCCTTCTGCACCATCTCACCCCTTTCAGTATAGAATCCCCAGGACAAGTACCCCCCCGTCCCTTACCCCCTTTCCCTTCTAATGCCCCTTCCACCACCCCAGTATTCGTTCTTCCCTGCCCCTTACCCCTGCCAGCTGCACCCTCTTTGACTTCTATATCTGCACCCCCTACTTCTGCCTCACCCCTTTTCTCTGCCTTATTCCTTCCATCCCCGTTGAACCCCTTCCCAGCCTAACTACTTTCTACTGGGCTTCCCATGTTGACCTCCCCTGCTAATTTCCAACCCCTCTGCTATCACCGCTGTTGTCAATTTAGAGCCCCCATTCCCTTTGACCCCGATAGTGATGCCCCTCCCATCCTTCCCCTTCACGGCCTTCTTGCTCCAGTCACCCCTCTCCTTCCTTACTAGTCCCCTTCTACCCTTTCATCCTTGCTATCTCTCCCCACCTGTTGCCATCCTCTTATGCCCCTTGTCCTCCCTCCAGTTTGTTCCTGCTCCCCCCATACCAGAGGCTCAGATCTATTCCTAGTCGATGCCCCTCCTACATCTCTTCCCCTATCATTTACCCCCTCCTACTTGTTCCCCTGTGCCTACCGTGGTCCCACCCCAGGTCCCTCCCTACCATGACCATCTGCTCTCTCCTTGGTACTCCTCATGATCTCTTCCTCCCCCATCAGGAGACCCCCCACCTCACCTCAGGCACCCCTCCTTCTCCTCTCGTTTCTGCTAGTGTCTCTGATGCTGGGGTCAGTTTCAGTCCCTAGTTGTTCTTCCCCGTTCCCCCTTGCCGTCCCTGTCCCCCCAATGCAATCATTCTGTTTCTCCTGGCACTGCAGGCTTCCCTTTTGTATTGGGTTCCTGCCTGCATTGGAGCCTTTTTTTGCCCACAAAGAAATCTGCAGCAGCCCCGACATAGCTCCACTGAGTTAGCACACTCCTGTTCTCTCACTCGCTCATTCTGTTTCTCCCAGCGCTGCAGGATGCCCTTTTGTACTGGGCTTCTGCTTGCATTTTCTGCCCACAAAGAAATCCGCAGCAGTCCTGACAGAGCTCTGTTGAGCTCGCTCACTCCCCCTCTCTCACACACTCATTCTGTTTCTCCCGGCGCTGCAGGTTGCCCTTTTGTACTGGGCTTCTGCTTGCGTTGGTGCCTTTTTCTGTCCACGAAGAAATCCACAGCAGTCACGATAAAGCTCCGTTGAGCTCGCTCACTCCCCTCTCATGCACTCATTCTGTTTCTGCGGTGCTGCAGGCTGCCCATTTGTACTGGGCTCCTGCCTGTGTTGCGCCTTTTCTGCCCACAAAGAAATCCCGGCAGTTCCAACAGAGCTCCATTGAGCTCACTCACTCCCCTCTCTCCTTTCGCTCATTCTGTTTCTCATGGCGCTGCAGACTGCCCTTTTGTACTGGGCTCCCGCCTGCGTTGGCGCCTTTTTCTACCCACAGAGAAATCCGCAGCAGTCCCAATAGAGCTCCATTGAGCTTGCTCACTCCCCCTCTCTCACTCGCTTGTTGTTAATCTATCCCAAACACTGATTTCCCACTGCAACCATGCTATTTGGCGCTGGAAGTGTGAAAACGCATTTTGGCCAGGATGTGAAAAATGATAGCTGTACTGTTCATAAGGAGGTGTGAAAAAATGCCAGTGTTGAAAATCTGGCATGAATATATTGCAAATTTGCAAAGTTACAAGAGTGCGTGGAAACTGCATAACGCATGCTTATAACATAGTCATTTTATGAACTTTCGTCACCAAATTTTCAACATAAGCATTTTAGGGCCTCTGCTCATGAACAGAGTCACTGTCATTTTCTTAATCTGTCCCTAAAATTGATTTCCCACAGCTACGGTGCTATTCTGCACCGGAAGTGCGAAAGCATATTTCGGCCAGGGTGTGTAAACTGACAGCTGTACTGTTCATAGGAGGTCTGGAAAAATGCCAATGTTAAAATCTGGATTGAAAATATTACAAATTCAATGAAGTTACGAGCATGTGTGGAAACCAGAATGCATTTCAGGAAACAGTAATTTTTCACCAAATTTGCAACATAGATTTTGAGAGCCCACTTCATGAACAGTGGCACTGTTATTTTGTTACTTGGTCTGAAAGGTGATTCACGCGGTGACCGCCGAAAATCACATTTTGGGACTGAATAACTTCATGACAGTGACTGAACTCATGAGGAGGGTCCTAATAACCCATGTTGAAAATTTGGTGCCAAAATTCCAACAAATGCGAGATATGCACCAAAGTTGAAAACCCTATTTATGCCATTATACAGCTTACTGGCATTTCTTCAGTTCATGGTCGGCTTTGAAAAGTGCAGACATGTTCACGGTCCACCGAAGACCATCGCGCTGGGCTCTGGAGGTAGGTATGGGGTGAGGGGATGTGGGGAGGCAGGGTGCACAGAGGGTGGGCACGGGTTGGGGGAGGAGGCAGGAGAGACCGCAAGGGACCGTTTTCTTGTTTTACAGGTTAAAAAATAAATAAAAGACAATGCAGGTTGGTTTTCTTGTTTCGTAGGTGTTGTTTGGTACACTGGGGTGGGCTCCCAGTGTACCACCTGCATTTGTGGGGAGGGGGACCGAAGCCGACGGGGACTGGGACCCCCTTCCGCACAGAAACGGGTGGGGAGTACATGATGCCGAGGAGAATTGGGCACCCCCTCGGTACACAGCAGAAATCAAGGGGGTTGGGAACATTATGCTGACAGGAAGAGGGCTCCCCCATCGGCAAATTGAACTGGGAAAGGGGGTACTGAAGCCAACAGGGATTGCGCCCCTGTCAGCAAAGAAAAGACTGTTGGGGGTGCATGATGCGGTGTTCGGGCACCCTCGACACCAACAGAAACTTAGAGGTGGGAACATTATGTTGGCAGGGGACTGGGCTACTCGTGCAAATGAAGGGGGTCAAGGGGCATGAGACAGAGGTTGACCCCTCGGCCCTGAGGCACCGTGATAGAGCCGCCATTTTCCTGGTACTGTTACACCAGGTGAGGTACTGCCCTGCAGTGATGGGTCGTTTCCTCATTGCAGCGGAATTGCTGATGCTGCAATGACAAGGTGGCCCCTCATTGCAGCGGCCAAATCATTTCAAGTTGGTGGCACTTCTGCAGAACCAGTGTCATCAGGACACTGGGCCTGCATTAGGTGCACACCGCCAAGCCCACAAATGCAGTGCTGGCACTGGCCGCAACACTGCTGCACCTCCCCAACCCATTTCTCTCCTAAGCTGCAGCATAATGTTTCTTGCTCATGCGCGCAAGCAAACATAAAAACAAATGAGGAAACAAAGTCTTCCATCTCCCCTAGGTCTGTACCTTCTGGCACTCCGTGTAGCCATAAGTTGTTTTGTCTGTCTCCTGTTCCAGATCATCCACTTTCTCTGTCATTTCTCTTTTCCTCTGATACAAGTGGAGCCATGCAGTGTTATGGTTATCACCCTGCTCCATCACCTTGGTCAGGCCATGTTCCAGATCCCTGGTCCTGGTGCCAGTGTCCAGCACCTCTTGGTGGGTTTCAGCAAGATCTGACTGCAGATTTCTCAGGGTACTGCCAATTTTTTTGTAGCTCACTGACCAGATAATCATGCAGTTGTCCTCTTGTCCTCCTGATTCCTAAGGCATTCAGCCATCTTTGGCTGAGTGTGTTGGGGGTAAAAACAGACCCTCCATGCCCTCCTTCTGGAATCAGAGTGATTTTTTTCAGTTGGGGGCTGCCTATCCGAAAATCATTTAACCTCTGCCAAGCTGACATCTTGAGTTGAAGTAATTTGTTGTTTTTAGCTGTGAGATACATTGTTTTTTCAAGGAGTGCTAGCAATTATAGGGTTCGGGAAAGAGAGCCGTACAGCTAGCTGTTTATCATTTGATGACGTCACCGGAAGTCCCTGGTAAAACTTTGTAAATATATAAATGTAACCCCTAGGTGGCACTATCCCAAGGGCTACAACCCCTGCCTGCTTGGCTAGTAGCAGGTTAAGGGGCCTGAGTTCTGAAATGGGTGCCTCCACCCGGAGATCAGGGTTGGTAGTGGTCAAGCTAACCTGGGCACAGCCCTGCGGGACACTGTAACCCCCCCTCTTTCCCCTCTAGTGGCCGAACACTGTACAATAATCACTTTCACAATACCCCTGGTACACCACACAAGTACCCACACTGTTTGCACTTACCACCAGGGCTGGTTCCTCTGGCTTGACCCTGGGGACCCCTTGTAAAACAAGGTTATGCACAGCAAATAGCAACAGTACAGTACTTTGAGCACAAACTGGAACCACAGTCAGATTACATGCAAAAAAAGTTAGATCTGATTTATTCAGGGGACTTGAACAAGGGAGGGGCAAAATCAGGTTAATTAACTTAAAGGTTATATCAATCAAGCAGTTATGCATTCACTTTGAGTCCCCCATACAGTCACACCTTTGGGTACCCAGGTGGAGAAGAGATGGGCTAGCCAGGACTGTTGCCCGGGGTTGGCCGGCATCGCAGCTGGTTGGGGTCCTGTAATGGAGAACACAACATGCACAGTACACAATATTTGTAATCCGGAGCCAGAGGGCTCAGTTTGTAAAGGAAACGAAACAACAAGACAATCAGATGACACACTCAGATTAAGCTGTTGTTACAGGGAGCTACCCTGGTATTTACTCACGATACCCAAGACTGGACACAGGCTGGACAGAAATCGAGACTGCAGGTGGTTGATCTGGAATGCCAGGAGAAGCAGGGCCCACACGAGTCACAGAGGCGTCGTTCCTGTTCAAGCGTGGAGCAGGGGGCTGATCCTCAGGTAGGGTTCTCGTCGATGGCTTCTCTGTGCAGTGGGTAGTCTGGCTGGGCCAGTCTGGCAAGGCCCAGACTGCATGGAGACAAATTTGGATGCATTCCATTTTGGGCTGGATACAGCTTCCAGCAAGCAGAACACAGTTCACACAGTGGGGGACTAACTCACGACCCACTAGCAGCTCATAGCACATTTACGTGTAAGGGAATTCTACTGTACCAAGCAGAGAGCTCCCCGGTCACAATCACAAAATCTCTGCACACACCGGGAGCTTAGGGGTAGCTGGAACTCCTGACAGGCCAATCGCATTCAGTAAAATCTTCAGTATTCTTCAGGTTGAGCCTGGCCCACTTCAGTAGTTTACTTTAGTCACCCAAACTTGGATTTAGTCCAAAATAATTCTCTTCTCTCCTTCTCAGGAGCAGCACACCAACATGCAGGCCAAAAACTTAGCCTTTTCAGAGTTCTCCCATGTGAATCCACTCAGGATTGCTGCTCAGAAACCTTCAGCTCCTTCTTGTTCAGCTTCCAGCTTAGATCTAATTGAAAACTGCAAGCAGCCAGGGACTTCCCCAAGTTCCAAAAGATTTGGTTGGCTGATTTGGCTGTCAGTCAAAGCAAGAGCTCCCACTTCAGTTGCAAAAAAGGCGTAAAAAGTTCAAACTATAGTTCCTACAGATTTTGAATTCAGACAGCTCCTGTAGTCCGGCCACATTTTAGGTCCCACCAGTACTGTTTGGTCCAATTTGCAGTCCAGGACCAAGATAGTGGAGACAAACAAAACAGTACTTGCTACAAATAAAGCAGGTTAGACAAACTACATTATCATTATCACTCTAAATGATTTTCAGTAAAAAGTTACATCTTTCAACAGAGCTCCCTCTCAGATTCCTTAAGCTGCAATTAGGCAGCTCTTAAAGAGACAGTACACAGAGGCTATACAAGCTATGGTAATCACATTTAAACTGCTAAAACACAGCACACCAGCCTGGCAGTGAGCATTTAGGCAAGCTCAAGAAAGACTTTTTGGGAACCCCCATTTGTAGGGTGGTTACATAAATACTGAGACTGCAACTGTGTTTTCAGAGAGTGTCTCTAGTTCATCTTTGATGCCAAATACATGCACACTGCTGAGCCGGTGAGACAGGCAGGGTCACTGTGCAGCTTTAAAAGTAAGTGAATGATTACAGACCACACAGTGTCCCCTGACATGCTGAACCTCAGTCTTCACTGGGAGATCGAAGGGCTCCCCCCGGAATACCATTAACTGCAACCCTCACCCTGTGTCTAGGGGTATGTTGTTACTATGATCCAGTGCAGGGGGCCTACTGACAAATCTCACACCACACTTTGCCACCACAGGTCAGTGAGATGGGGACCAAAAACTCAGAAACCACAGGGCACCATTAATGTAGAGACCACACACAAATGAACTGTCCACACTTACAGCTGGAATCAAGCAGATAAGACTGTTCATTTAACCTTCTACATTGGTTATGCTTGTCCCTGGGAGGACAACGTTATCATACAGGCCACTGTCACTTCATTAGTTCAGATCCACTAAGTTCAGAATGGGGTTAGCACTTACGTGTTCATGTGTACATCTGTGCAGGACTGACACTGCATTCTGTCACTACTATTATCATCCATTTAGGGCTGTCACTTTTTGATACTTTCACCAGAGGCTTTTCTAAGTAGTGCCCCATGGGGAAACTCCTCCACTAGGTTGTATGCTAGTGGCACTTGTCCCAGACAGGGTGTGACACTATCCTCAGGGAACAATGCCCATGCTTAAGTGAAGTGCCAGTTGTTGACACACAAAGGAACATGGGACCAGACAGTAGCTCCCTTAAAATGTAGAACATAGTCGATACAGCCCTTGCATGATACTTCACTTGTGTCATATGAACCCTGGTTACCTACAGACCTAACACAGCAACCCTTAGCCTAGCCCAACTGATCCGTGGACTTGGCTGACCTGGATTCTTACCACATACACACGTGACGTGACAATTTCCCACACATCAACCAACGGGTACCAGCGTGTTACCTGACCGCATGGAGGGAGATACACTTTGGGTCCTTCTTTACCATGGTTGCCTGCACTCTCCTGGAGATGGATTCCAGTGTCTCGATCTGCTGTGGAGCTGGAAGTGGTCCTGCAAGAGCCCCCTTTGACAGGAAACCCACCACTATGCTCAGATACTTTTTTGGGTGCCTTTCAGTCGAGATTTTTGGCTGTGCTGCCCCCAGTCAGGACATACTGGGGTCATCCTCCTTTGATGGCAACTGGAGGGCTTCTCCCTGGCTCCAGAGGGGTGAGGAGAAGTAGTGCTTTCTTCTGGGTCTGTCTCTACAAAGGCATCAAACCGACACACCGATGGAGGAGTGCAGGCCCAACTAGACTCCTCCCTCTATAGGCACAGGGTGGAGGACAGAACCATGAATATTCATGTCCAGGTGGCCCATACGGCAAATCAGGAGGCACAAGGACACAAACATCTAGACACTTTGTCTCCAGCAGGGGACCAGCTGGAATCAGCTCCAAGGGTACAAGTTAATCCCTTAGGCAGCCCATTAGTAATCTGCCTCGAGCAAAGGAAGTGAGAGGCTGGTTATTCAGTTTAACTGAACATCCTGGCCCCTGACAAAACCATCACCTGACCAGTGGGGGACTGGGATTACACTATAAAAAGTTATGACATAGGTAAGGAATATGAAGCTCTCTGATTAACTGAGAGAGCGCTTTCTGGCCCTAATTTTTGTGGTATTGCACAGAAACAAAATGAGTTTCACCACTCCTGGCACTCTGGCAAAAATTGTCTGCCATTTTTATGTTTGCTTGCACACATGTGCAAGAAATATAGTGCCATCATCAGAGTTTTCGGAGGTGTGTCAGCCCTCTTCCAATTCAGTCAGTGTGTTTGCAGGCATGGCCGCAGTTCTCCAATGCCTGCTGGAGCTGTCATGATAGCTCAAAATGCAGTGGCATACAGTTGAAAGAGGAGCTACGCTTCGAGTGAGCAGCGATCAGATATCGCCTGCTCATGCGCGCTCCCCTACACACACACACACACACACACACACATGCTGCTCACACCTCAGCATACGCACTGTATAGCCGGCGGGGTGCCCAATTCCCGTCGGCTGTGCTGCCCCCGCCCGAAACACAGTTTCATATGCCATGCTGGGTGCCCACCCCAGCATGGCTACGTCGTGATAGCCGACGGGGTGCCCAATCCCCCTCTGGCCTCCACTGTCCCCGAAAAGGGTGCCACGCTGGGAGCCCACCCCAGCGTAGCAACAGATGCCATGGCCGACAGGGTGCCCAGTCCCCGTCGGCTCCGCTTCAGCCATCCTTCTGCCACACTGGGAGCCCACCCCAGCATGGCAAGCGTCCGCGTCGTCTTTTAAAACAAAAAAAACCTGTAAAGAAAAAAAAGTCCCTCGTAGTCTCCTGCCCCACAACCCGCACCCACCCATTGCGCACCTGCCTCCCCACCCTCCCTCACCCCATACTTACCTCCGAGTCTGGCGCGACGATCTTGAGTGGACCGGGAACACGTCTGCACTCTTCAAAGCCGACGCGAACTGAGGAAATGCGGTAAGCTGTATAATGGGATAGATAGGGTTTTTTCAACTTTGTTGCATATCTCAGGCATTTTTTGGAATTTTTGCACCAAATTTTCAACATGGGGTTTTTGGGACCCCTCCTCATGAATTCTTGCACTGTCATGGCGTTACTCGGGCCCGAAGGGTGATTTCTCAGCCACTGCGTTAAATCACCTTTCTGGAAAGATTAACAAAATGACACTGCCAGTGTTCATCAGGTGGGCTCTCAAAAGCCTACTTTGAAAATTTGGTGGAAAAATTCCTAAAAATGACTGTTTTATGAGCGTGCGTTGCGCAGTTCCTACGCACGCTCGTAAGTTCACGAATTTTCAATAGTTTCACTCCAGATTTTCAACATTGCCATTTTACCACACCTTCTTATGAGCAGCATAGCTGTCATTTTTCACATCTCACCCAAAATGTGTTTCCGCCCATGTAGCGCCCAATGGCACAGGTGGTGTGCAAAATCAATGTACGGGACACATTAAGAAAATCACAGTGACATGGTTCATGAGCAGAGGTCTTAAAATGGCTATGTTGAAAATTTGGTGAAAAAATTCCTAAAAATGACTGTTTTACGAGCATCGTTCGCAGTTCCTTCCTGCGCTTGCATAAGTTGCGAAATTTCAATATTTTCACTCCAGATTTTCAACATTGCCATTTTACCACACCTCCTTATGAGCAGTACAGCTGTCATTTTTCACATCTCACCCAAAGCGTGTTTCACGCCCATGTAGTGCACAATGGCGCAGTCGGTGTCTGAAATCAATGTATGGGACATGTTAAGAAAGTCACAGTGACACTGGTCATGAGCAGAGTGTTAAAGTGGCTATGTTGAAAATTTGGTGAAAAAATTCCCAAAATGACTGTTTTAGGAGCTGCGTTGCGCAGTTCTCACATAGCTGGCAAGTTTGCGAATTTGTAATATTGCACCAGAGTTTCAACAGTCCATTTACCGCACTTCCTTATGAGCAGTACAGCTACCATTTTACATCTCACCCAAATGTGTTTCCGCATATATGGCGCACAATGGTACAGTCGGTGTGCGAAAACAATGTTTGGGACAGATTAAGAAAATCACAGTGACACTGGTCATAAGCAGAGGTCTTAAAATGAGCTCGTTGAAAATTTGGTGACAAAACTCCATAAAATGACTGTATTCTGAGTGAGCATTGCGCAGTTTCACGCACCCTCGTAAGTTCATGAATTTGTAATATTTTCAGTCAGATTTTCACCAGTGGCATTTTCCACACCTCCTTATGAACAGTACAGCTGTCATTTTCCACAACATGGCTGAAATGTGTTTATGAATTTCAGCACAGAAATCTTGATAATTAGCTGTGGGAAATCATTGTTGGGACAGATAAAGAAAATTACACTGACACTGTTCATGATCGGAGGTCCCAAAATGCCTGTGTTAACAATCTGCTGTAAAAAATCCCCAAACTAGTTACATTATGGGTGTCGTTGCATAGTTTCTCGCGTACTTTCATTGACTTCACCAGTTTTTTAAGATTTTCACAGCAGATTTTCAACATTGCCATTTTACACCTCCATGAACAGTACCGCTGTCATTTTCACATCCTGTTTGGAATGTGTTTTTGCACCTGTGGTGCCAAATGCCATAGTCGCTGTGCAAAAGCAGTTTTCGACTAACAAACTGATATTGCCACTGTTCATGAGGTGGGGTCACAAAAAAACATGTTGAAAATTTGGAGTAAAAATACCATGAATGCCTGGGCGTTAGGGTTTCCGACCATAACGCCCCACCCTGAAGAGATGACAGGCATTAGGGTGTGACTTGTGATTCTTGCCTGTCATGCTCATACCATTCCACTCCACCCACACCCTGCAGCCAGTGAGAGGCATCAAGGTGTGCCTCGGACTCTTGGACAAAACTTCACCCCATTCTCTATACGCACCCATCTCACGGATTTCCTGATGGAATGGGAGTGCGCATAAAACCAAGACCCCAAGGCACACCGTGACACTTGTCAGTGTCTGCAGGGTAGGGTGTGGTGAAATGGCGTGGTCATTATGCCTGACGACCCAAAGGCACACCCCAATGCCTGTCACTCTCTGCAGGGTAGTGGTGGGGTTGCTTCAGTTCAATACTTCGCTGCCATTCCTATTATGCAGCTCTGTAACTTCTACACTACCAATGCCAATGCCAGCAAGCAAACATTCGGCATTGACAAATGCTTGTTTTGTTAGTAAGCCACTCGCTTTAAACTTCCCACTGTCCCTCAACAGCACCACAAACAAAAAAAAAAACAGAGAAATCAGCTGTCTGAAACCTTTTTTATTTATTTATTGAAATGTTTCACCAAGAGGGCACACTGAACAAGTAGCTCATCTCATGGTGTGACCTGGGGGAAGGGGGTTACATAGGGTTGTGAAGGATGATCAGTTACAATAGTACATGGGTAGTACAAACAATACAACATTGTAAGACTGTGCAACAGCTGGAACACAAGGTATTGTACAATAAACAGTAGTGGAACATTGGGTAAATTACAATACATGTCCAAAATCATACAAAAGAACATATAAACATACAAAACAATAATAATGCAATAGAACCATTTATAGTGCATGAGTGTACCAGGAGTAGGCTCGAGGTAGTACGCAAGTGCTGTTGGAGTAAAAGGATGGGGTAGGTTGTGCACACTGGTGACCCAGAAGGGCAGGTGGAGAAGAGAGGGGGGAGAGGCAAAAACTGAATATGAGGAGAAGGGGTAGCCATTCCCTGATTTCCCCCTTCAGGATGCTGAGAACCGTGCCGGGGGGGGGGGGTCATGGTAGGAAGGCAGAAACTGGGGATAGGTATTAAGGTGGGTTAAAGCAGGAACAGCTGAGGGAGAGGTAATTGTGTAGGGCAGAGATAAGTGAGTGGTTGGAGGAGGAGTGTCGTATTTCAGCGGGGAGGGAATTCCAGATTTTAGGGAAGCGATGGGGTGAAACCAGTCCGACCGATGAGGGTGGAGCTGCGAGGGACCGTCAAGGTGCGGGCGTCATTTGATCTGAAAGAGTGGGTGGGGGAGATGGAGTGGAGAGAGAGGATGAGAGATAGGAGGGGAGCCCCTGAACCAGAATTTGGAGGTTAGTTTGGCACAGTGAGAGATGTGTCTGTGAGATAGTGGAAGGAAGGTTAGAGAGCGATAGAGTTCACAGTGGTGAGAGTGGGAAGGGGAGTCGAGAGCAAAGTGACAGAAGGAGTTAAAGAGAGTGTCCAACTTGGTCAGGGAAGATTTGAGAGCAGCACCATAGACTACTTCACAGTAGTCAAAGATGAGGAGTATCATCTTCTGGATAATTTTGCACCTCGCAGTCAGCGGGATGCAACTATGATTCCTGTACAGAGCACCAAGCTTGGAGTGCAGTTTCTTCAGGATAGCATCGATATGCACCGAGAAGTTGAGGTGCTGGTCCAGCCAAATCCCCAGATATCTAAATGAGGAGGTGTCCTCCAGGATGGTCCCATCAAGGGTATGGAAGGTGGGAAGGGCAGGGAGCCTAGAGAGTCTCTGCCTGGTGCCAAAGGTCATTGAGACTGTCTTCTTGGCATTTAGAAAAAGCTGGTGAGAAGCAAACCAGAGCTGAACTTGGTTGAGGTTATGCTATAAGCTGGTTTCCACAGCAACAGGATTTTTGCTGGAACTGTACAAAACAGTATCGTCAGTGTACATGTGGATAGAAGAGGATGAGCAGGCTGTGGAAAGATCATTAAGGAAAATGGAGAAGAGTGGGAGACCAAGCACTGAGCCCTGAGGGACACCAGTGTTGATGGGGAGTGGAGGGGAGATGGAATCAAGGATTCTCACTGACTGGGTCCTGTCAATTAGGTAGGATTTAAACCAGTTGGTGGCTGATGGAGCAAGGCCAGCAGAGGAGAGGGAATCAAGAAGCAGAGGATGGGAAACAGTGTCGAAAGCTTTGGCTAGGTCGACAAAGATGGCCGAGGCGATCTGGCCATCGTCCATCCCTGAAAGGATGGAGTAAGTAAGCCTGAGGGAGGAGGTGGTTGCTGAGTGGTTCTTCCGAAAACCAGATTGGAAGGGGGGGTGAAGAAGGAGGAATCGGAGATGAAGGGTGATAGTTGAGAGATAACTAAATGTTCTTGATGTTTGGCAAGGGTAGAAAGGAGGGGAATGGGGCAATAGTTGCCAGGAGTGGACGTGTCACCACCCTTGGGGAGAGGAAGGACTACAGCGTGTTTCCAGGATGAGGGTACTTGGGCAGAAATAAAGGAGAGGTTAAGGACTAGGGAGATAGGATAAGCAATTGCAGGAGCAGAAAGGTAGAGAAGTTTAGGATCGAGTTCCTCTCGTACACCACAATCATGTAGAATCATTCACTCTCCCGACCCACAGTTCAGCGGGAGACCAGCAACAGTTTTTTGAAATATGGTACTGCAGATGGTAGCATGCTGCCAGCAAGACCTTAAGAAAATTGTGGTCTTGCCAGTGTCCTAAGGTAGCATACTGGCAGGTCTGTGACACATGCTGCAGCACAGCATCCCTAGTGACATCGGCAATATCGCAGCAACCTTAGTAACTGAGTTAACTAGCTCTGGAGTACAATGAGTGCCAGATGAAAACATGTTCAAGAGAAAATCCAAGAGACGTACACCCTGTAAAACCCAGAATCTACCAGAACAGAACAAACTGACGAAGAAATCCAATGGCTGCATGTTATACAAAGTGAACAGACCACGCACCATGCAATCAAAAGACTTGCCTTTTTATTTAACCCCAAATGTAAACTACAAACTGGGTGAATTTCTATGGTTCAAAAATATGAATGTTAGACTAAAGAAACTCAGTTCAGTGCTGGGATAGTTTAAACTTGAGCACAGGACTACCTGATACAAAATGAGTAACAAATTGCGGTGCTAGAAAAACATTGATGCAGTGTCTTATAGACTGCAATGTTCCTTCGATAGCTGTACAACAGCTATCTGGTCATTGCAACATCCAGAGTATCAATAATTATTCTGTTCTGTCAAAAAAAAAAACAGTGTGATATTTCTCATCTGCTTAACTATGCTCACCCAGAACAAACTCCTTCAACTTCATCGGTGCCAGTTCGAACAGCAACATATCTGTCTGACCCTGGTGCCAGTCATCTGTAGGCCTTATTTGGACCTGGGTTCAATCAAAGTGTGGCAGTTAACATTAATAACCACCACCTCGAGACAGTGGTCAATAGATCAAGACCATGGGTCATGTATAACTCAGACGAGGAATAAAAGTCAGTACAAAATACTGCAATGTAACATCAGACATAGTCCACATTTTAGTAAAAACATGATTTTTTTCCTAGCAGCATCTGGAAGCAGTTAACAGCGCACACAGAAAGAATACAATACTGAAAGACCTTCTTCCCCACCTCTCAACAGCACCCCCCAAAAAAAGTCGGACTTTAACAGTTTCTTTATCTCATTTTATTTTTGCAATAGTTCTGTTGAAGTACTGTATTTTATTTATATAAAATTGAACAGGTTTAAAAGTTGGAACAGTTTTAAAATCTGCAGTCTGGTACATAGTTTACAGTCTGAGTGAATTAAACTTGACTTATCTACATGCATTTCTAAAGTTGTTATAGGCACAATGCTTATCACTTTTACACCAGCAATTATATAAAATAAAGGATGGGGATGAAGGGATGAAGGATTCATTTTTACACACCCAAAATGTGTAATATCATCACAAACCAGTCGTGCTTCACACTCATGGTTTATGCTGTATTACACACCTCCGGTATGTATGAAAAAAACAACATACAACGCTCCGTCCATTATTCTCTACGTAATACATTGGTGTCTCTGAAGGAGTGCAAAAATGCAGGTGAAAAATAATACAGTTCACTGGGAATGCCCAGGCATGTCTGGGTCCTGTGCCATCAATCAGCCCAGCATGGAGGGGTCCCCTGCCATCAAATTCATGTTCGGTAGGGGTAGTAGGAGCCCCACAAAGGGGATAAGTGGGTAAGTGGGGTGACATATATTTCTGAGTGGTGACAGGGTTGTGTGGTGTCCTAGCTGAAGGGGGCCATGTCAGAGTGAGTGTGTGTGTGTATATGTGTGCGTAAAAATACCTTCCTTCCCTCCCTCCCTCCCTGTAACCCATTTAGCACCCTATCTCCTCCCCACCTCTTTCCCTAACATCGCAAGTACTTAATAAATATAAACCCCTTCCCCCAATCTACTTAGCTACTAATTTCCCCTTCTCCCTCCAATAACAATTAAATGCCCCTTTCCCCAATCCACTTTTAATAGTAACCACCCTGTTCCCTTCCTCCCCCACAATTTGAGTAATAAACAAATTGAAACATCTTCTCTCTAACCCCCATAGCACTCCAACACCCACTCTCCTTCTCCTCCCGTGTGTCACCTCATGGATTTGTGGGGGCATCAACGGTAGACGTTCAGGGTGGACCGTCACAAAGGTATTTTTGCCAAAATTAAAAAAATACCTTTTACTTTAAAGCAGACCTATCAGCATTTTTACATTCTGTGAGCAGAGTAGTTTGCAACTAGAACAGAGGTGATCTAAACTGTGGATACACTGAAAATTGTAAAAAAAAAACTGACAATGTCTCTAAAAAAAAAAAAAATAAATTCTGCAGTAAAGACGGCAACTGGGACAACCTTCCAGACACTTCCTCAGGCAAGTTTGCCTGTTGAGAGCATGCACAGAAGTTAGGGTTGTAATCCCCACTTAAAGAAACTGTGTTAACCCTCAACACCACACTGCTACACACACCCCCAGGGCCTGGTGTCCTGCCCACATTAACATCCAGTTCCCTTATATTTGTGGGTTTCTGCAGTGACCCTGATGCCATTACTTTCTGTGCCATGTTGTGTAGCTGGATCTCTGTGCTACTGGAACAGACTAGCCTCAGTCAGAAAGAAAGATGCCTTCCTGCCCTCCCAAGTGAAGGGACTGCAGAAACGATAGGTAGAAAGCGAAACCTGTCTTTTGCATTGCAGAAGTCCACAGTTAATCACTGAACAAAGTGTTGCTGATTATCTTGGTGTTTACTGCAAGTGGCAGCTGGTGTCATAGGTCATCCTTAGCGGGACTTATCTGCTCACAGAGTCCAAAGAGCAGAATCTGAGGCATGTCATTGTGGAACTGAAATCAGAGCTCCGTGAGACAAAGCAGAGCCCTCTTGTAGCCTCAGAGTCTCTCAGGTGGTTTGCTCCATTCAGCACCCCTTTTACAAGGTAAACAAATGGGACTATCGCAGGTTTTTCTGAACGAGGGTTTCTCCCTGTCCTGGCTTCTGCTTCAGGGGATTTATAAACAAAAAACTGAATCTGAGTTAGGACGGGCTATTGATGCTGGCTGTAGTGCATTGCACTGCCAAGTGATTGATAGCGTGATATAGAAGAGACAGACAGATCCACCTATCTACTTAGGTCCTTCCTAGCCAAAGGACCGTCTGGTGGCTAATGCCCCCTGCTCATCTCCTTCATCCCACCGAGATGAATATACTGACTCTGGCTATTCCTCAGGGGACTTGGGCCTTCTCAGTGGCTCGCTGCTCCAGTGCTCTGGAACATGCTTGCTGCCACTTTACTACTGTTCACGTGTGTCGGCTGTTTGCACAGGCCTTCCCCAGCTTGCTGCTGAATTAATGAACTGAGAACGTAATTTATGCTGGGTTGCTGTTTATGTTTATATACGGTTTTGACTGATTTGTGATCGTTTGATTTGAGGAAGTATTTTTTTACGATGGTGCTCTGAGCCTTTTGGACGGGCTGCTATATGAAATTAAAGAAAGATCTCACCTTGCCTATTATTTACAAATTTCTGTTCCACGATGCTCGGAGCACTTCACAATAATATTTTATACAGAATTTGAAAATGTAATATCGCACGTAAATGCAACCGTCATTTCAACTATTCCTAGATGTTTAGTTAAACATTGACTTTGCGTGGATGAATGTCATGCTGGGTCTGCCTGCAGAGATGGTGGAGGTGAACGGTTCTATCAAGGCAGTCTAATGGGATGTTTCCATTAATAAATGATAGTCTACTTATATAATTACTATACACAAATGTTATGTTTGCATGATTACTTTGACCTCACACTTGTGGTATGTCCATTAATCTTTAATGCACTGTAACTGTGCAGGCTGACGCTGTTAATAGGCTTGTCCTAATTGTCTCAATCCTGGACAAAATAAAAGCATTTTTGATTCATAGTAGAATAAACAATATTCCTATAGTGAAATAAAGAAACACAAAACATGACAAAGAGTATTTTTTAAAACATCATAGTTATAATATAAACAAAGTAAACTAAACTACTACCCCGTGCTGACTCAGGGTCACATTCTGGCAATTGCGCATTAGTGAACCAGTGGGAGGCATGTCAATAGGATTGGATACTCCAGATGAGCTCCTATGTCCTGCCGTCCTGGGAAGGGGCATGCAGGTGCAGGGCGATAAACACCTCGCAGTCATTCATGACAGCCCTGGTCTGTCCTGGACCTCCCTGCCTTGGCTCTGGACCTTTACTCCCCCTCAGTACTGGCAGCCCATTGGGATCCTGTCACGAGCAAAAAGTCACAGACAACTTGTGGCAGGAAGCCAGCTCGCTGGTGCAGCAGTAGCCCTACTGCTTGCAACGCTTATGACACAGGTTTGAAAACAAGCCCTTGGTATCAGAGAGCTGGCCTGGGGGAGGCAGAATGAGCTTCCAGTGGACTGCACTCTTCCTCCTCCGGGGGGGGTGTGGAGCCCAGTGTAAGTCAGTACCGGCACAGGACCACGCAGCTGGGGCAGAGATGACAGCGGACGTCTGTAGGGCATGTACAGAAGCATGCGCACCCCACAGTGACATCATTGCATGTCCATGTTGCCAAGGGCAACCATAAGCTAAAACTCCTGTAGCAGCAGCAGCACTGTGATGCCAGGGCCCTTGCAAGTGCCACCTCAAGTCTGCTCCAGGGGATGCCAGGGACCCGGATTCTCATCTCGGTCCCCCTCCCAGGGCTAGGGGAAGCCCCAATATGGGGGGGTAAGCCACAGTTTCCAAGATCTCCCGGTAGGTCCCTGGAGCCAGCAAGAGCATGGGGGTGAACCTGAAGGGCTAGAGTTGCAGATGTGGGGTATATCCACAGCTTCCTCCCAGAGATTAAAGATAGTTTAAAAAAAACAGCAAAAAACAGATTTGGAGGTGCGGTCACTGTGGGCGAATGCAGGGCACGCATCAGAATGTGCGTCCCTCATTCCCCAATAATGCAGCTGCAGGCGGTGACACCAGGCATATGTCAAGTGGTGACCAGATCTAAGAAACGGTCCGCTGCAATCATGCAGTGGCACAATACCACACCCTCCCGACATGCCTGTCCACCGCCTGCAGAGTGCCCCGACCCACTTCATTTGCCAGCAGGGGAGCCCACTCCCCGTCAGTATAATGTCCCCCTCCCATTTAAAATGTATGCCGAGGGGGTGCCCAGTTCTCCTTGGCATCATGTGCCCCCCTGAACCGTCTTTCTTTGCCGACGGAAGCCCCAATCCCTGTTGGCTTTAGCCTCCTTTCCCGTTTATTTTGCTGACGGGGGAGCCCATTCCCCATCGCCATAATGTCCCCCCCCCCGGCAGTTGTTGTGTGCTGCAGAGGTGCCCAATCCCCCTCGGCTCTTGTCCTCCCCCTCTGGTATGTGCCGATGGGGGTGCCCAGTCCCCCGTCGGCTAGAGCATCCCCACCCGCAAAACACTCAGGTGGCATGCTGGGAACCCACCCCAGCAAGCCAAATGCCCCAGTAAACCAAAAACCATCCCGCAATGTTTTATTTAAATTTTTTAACCTGTGAAAGAAGAAAACGGTCTCTCTACTCTCTCCCCCAACCTGTGCCCACCCTCTGCGTGCCCTGCCTCCCTACCTCCCACCCCATACTTACCTCTGGAGCCCGGCGCGATGATCTTCGGTAGACCAGGAACACGTCTGCACTCTTCAAAGCTGACCGTGAACTGAAGAATGTCGCTAAGCTGTATAATGACATAAATAGATTTTGTTTTTAAACTTTGGTGCATATCTTGGCCATTTTTGGGAATTTTGGCACCAAATTTTCAACATGGGGTTATTGGGACCCCTCCTCATGAATTCAGTCACTGTCATGCCATTATTCGGTCCAGAAAGGTGATTTCGCAGGCACTACGCGGAATCACCTTTCGCGACTGATTAATGAAACGACAGTGCCACTGTTCATGGGGGGGGGGGGAGCTCTCAAAAAGCCTACGTTGCAAATTTGGTGGAAAAAATCCCAACACTGGCTGTTTTATGAGCGTGCATTGCTCAGTTTCCACGCACGCTCGTAACTTTGTGAATTTGTAATATTTTCACTCCAGATTTTCAAAATTAGCATTTTCCCACACCTCCTTATGAACAGTACAGCTGTCATTTTACATATCCTGACCGAAATGTGTTTTCACACGTCCGGCACACAATAGCACGGTCGCTGTGTGAAATCAGTTTTCAGGATAGTTTGAGGAAATGACGGTAACATTGTTCATGAACAGAGGTCCTAAAATGCCTATGTTTAAAATTTGGTGATGAACGTCTATAAAATGACTGTGTTACATGTGTGAGTTGCACAGTTTCCACGCACCCTTGCAACTTAGCAAATCTGCAATATTTTTATGCCAGATTTTCAACACAAGGCATTTTCTCACACCTCCTTATGAACAGTACAGCTGTCATTTTTCACATCCTGCCCAAAATGTGCTTTCGCACCTGGGGCACACAATGGCATGGTCGCTTTGGGAAATCAACTTTTGCGACAAATTAACAAAATCACAGTGCCACTGTTCATGACGGGAGGTCCTAGAATGCCTATGTTGAAAATGTAGTTAAAAAAATCCCAAAAATAATTGGGTTACGGGCACGTGTTGCACAGTTTCTACGCATGCTCATGACTTCAGTTTTTCCTATTTTCACTCCAGACTTTCAACGTCGCAATTTTTTTACATCTCCTCATGAACAGTACAGCTGTCATTTTTCACATCCTGCCCAAAATGTGTTTTCATCCCTGTGTCACTAAATGGCATAGCCACTGTGCAAAACTACCGTTCAGCTAATAAACTGATAGTGCCGCTTTTCATGAGGTGGGGTCACAAAAAGCCTATGTTGAAAATTTGGAGTGAAAATACTAACAAACGCCTATGGCATTAGAGTTTCCAACTGTTACTCCCCACCCTATAGAGACTGACAGGCGTCAGGGGTCTGACTTGGGATCATTGGCTGTAATGCCCAAGCCATTCCACCCCAACCCCACCCTGCAGCCAGTGACAGGGATCGACGTCTGCCTTGGAGTGTTCGGCCCTACAGTTCACCCCATTCTCCTATACTGCACCCACCTCAGTGTATTTCCTTATGGAATGGCGTAAGTATAAGGTCCAAAGACCCCAAAGCACACCACGTCACTTGTCAGTGTCTACAGGGTAGGGTGAGGTAGAATGGCATGGGCATTATAGCTGACGACCCAAAGGCACACCCCAATGCCTGTCAGTCTCTGCAGGGTGTGGGTGGCACTGGCTTCAGTTCAATGCTTCACTGCCATTCCTATTATGCATCTCTAACTCCTGCACTACCAATGCCAATGCCAGTGAGACAACATTTGGTATTGACAAATGCTTGTTTTTACTTGACTTCATAGTACTCTACCCTAAGTACCTTTACCAGCTCCTATGACAACACCACCTATTGGTTACTGTGTGGAATTACAGAACTTTGTTTTTTAAGATGTATCCCTGATCCTTAAAAAAAACACTAGTAAATATTAAAAAAAAAAAACTGTTTTTTCCCATTCTTTATTAAAAACAAATGGATACAGTTTATTATAGCAGAAATATACTCCAGGGCATGTTTTATCATAGCATATCATCACTTCTTGGGTGCATAAGGGACTCGGTTTGCCTGATGTCTCACAATGCACCCAGTTTGTGCCGAATTCCTGTGATAAAACACACCCTGTTGTGTATTTTTGTGCTGAATTCCTGTGATAAAACATGCCCTGTTGTGTATTATTGCTCAATTATACAATGGCATCTAGAATCCTGTAACCTGATTGATGGGCTGTGGTCTTTACCCTTGGGTAAATCCCATCAAACCCGAAGTCCCAGCCAACCTCTTTACATAAACAACCAGTTTCAAAATCAGTACACCAATTTTATGTTAAAAAAAAATTCTGCTTATATATTCACTTTCAATAAAAAGATAACGTGAAAAAAAATTCTGCTGCCATCTGATTTTTCCAAGCAATAAGTTAGCCATAAAATACAGTATATCTCAACGCACTTTATATAAAGTTAGTAATTACATTCCTGAAAGAAAAAAAGAACATTCTTTGAGAATACTGCCCTTCACCTGATCACACTGCCACCTCCATTGATAAATGCCCGTTGGAAAGGTCTTCGATACCCCGTGCAACTAGCGTCTACCTCGACCTGCCGCTGGTTGCCTGCCACCTGTCTGCTCACCCTCATGGCAAAAAACTTGAAGCTGCAGCCCCGTTCTCATTCAAGTTAAGGCACTATTTCTTTTACCTTTTCTCTTCCCAGCCCAGCCAACATCCACGCAGGAATTACTCCCCAGCACCAACACACTTTTGCGCCACCTTTCTCGTTGCCATGTTGCCTGTTTTACTTGCATCTCTCTCTAACAAGGTGAAACTCCAGGCCACTATGTGACACACATTTCTTACCAGTCTCTCAAACACCATCAAGCTGTGTAGCTTATGGGCTAGTTCAGGGAACTTCCAGTGCTAGCTGACTGGGTGGGGGGACTATTTCCTGGGGGTGCAAGCATAACATACATAAACTCTTTTTTTTTTTTAAACTTTTAAAAATATATGTTCAACATTTTATTTTCCCCAGAATAGTTTTCCTCCTGACTCAATTGCTCAGTCACAGTAAGGCACTATAGGATATGGGTAATTGTGGGTTTTACCCACTTCTCATGTGGTTAAAGTCAACCTTTGTCCTCCTAACACACCACACGAGGTGTAAATTAATCCCACAGTAACCCACACCCTGTCATGCCTTACTGCTTACCTACATCACTAGTGTGCATTATGACTTTTTTAAATGCTTAGATTACCTTCTCCTGCCACCATATCACATCCTCCAGATAATGCTCCTTGATCCTCTCACAAATAGCCACTCCCATTCCTGGTACAAAATTTGGTTTGTGCAAACACATGCTAGTCATGTGATATAAAAAAAAACAAAAAACAGATGCACAGAGGGTTAAGGACAGAAAAAGATGATGAGTCCATTAAGTCTGCCTTGATGCTCCTACAATGTTCTACTCTGCCCTTTTACAGCTCCTTTCCTTTGTTCCTTAATCCCCCCTTGAAAATGTCCCAGTGGATTTTGAACCCCAAGACAGTCCCAGGATTGATCACATTACTGCATAGAGTGCTCCACCTACTCACCACACGGTCCATGAAGAAATACTTTGACATTCTTTTCCTGAATTCTCCCCCTTCCTTTCAAGTTGAAGATTGTGCCCCCTAGTGGTTGTGCTGTTACCTAACGTAAAGAAATGTGCCCATTTTCTGGAAAGCCTTGACAGCTGGCAACGGCAGCAGAACTCAGATCTCACAACGTTCCCTAAAAAATCAGAATTTCAGAACATTCTGCCCCCTGATATTAAAGATGTGTGCTGGAAAATATGCCTGCACTGCTCTTCCTACCCTGAAGTCACAGCTGCCTGCTGTGACATCATAACTTGTTGCCCCAGAAACGATTCTAACGTCACAAGCCAGAGACTGTGATCTCTGGGAAGGACAAATAGTGAGGACAGATAAAGTGTAAAGGAGCAAAGGGCCTGTTGTCATGGGTTGTCTGCAACAATACAAGTAAACTTTATTAAATCGAGTCTGTTGCCAATTCCATGTCCATCTCTCCTTCTGCACCTCTTTTTGTTCAGATAGGCATTGCTGCTCAATGCTGCACTACTTGCACTGTATACTGCCTGCTGTTTTGTCGACTCAATGTACCTAACCACAAAATGTATATGTACTTGTTCACCTATTATGTTGTATCGATGTACCCTGTAATATCTGTTGTACTCTCCCGAGTCGTTCCTGAAAATAGGCATATAACTTGTCTAGTGTACCTACCCGGTTAACAAAAGCTAAATAAATAAAATAAAATAAATAATAAAAAATGGAGTTTCCAGAAATTCTGACTGGGGGGGGGGATTCTGCATAGCTATGTTTTGCTGATACCAGCTGTGAATCGTTTGCTAGAAGTTAGCAAATTGCATTAAACGTGCACTGTCAACTTTTTTAGCCATTTCTAGTGCCCTTGTATAATTTGTGTGCCTGTTAACAGAGCTTTACTCAGTGTATGCTCTGATTCCACTTAAAATGCATAACACAGCTTTTTAAAGTGTCTTTTTGATAAAAAAATGACTGTCGGTTGTCCCAACCAAAATTCCACAGTCCGCTCTTTACCGTGCATCCCCAATATTGAGATGACAGGGAATGATGCCGACTCCTGCATGAATGAGTCTGGCAATTATGGAGGAGTATAAAAGAAAATGATTGCTTAATAGTGGTGAACATGTTGACTTCTACAGTGTCAGTGTTTTCTAAAACCATGGCCTATTTTCTACAAAACTGTTTTTTGAAAAGTGAAACCAGGACTCCGAGCATGTGTTAACAGTCACATACAGTAAATACAAGGGCACTAGAAATGGCTGGAAAAGCAGACAGTGTCCCTTTAAATCTCTCTGTGGAGTCGAACCTTTACTAAGCAAACCAAGTAGATGATTTGATGCCTTTTATTGGACCAAAGAGAAATTCTCTCTGACCCCACCACCACCCCATTTCCACTGACTCCCGGTGTCCTGGGCAACATTACCTAGCAGACTGTACTTTCATTACCTTCTAAAAGCCTTCCTGTCATTTAACCCTGTAGTTCCTCACTGTTGGACATATGTTAATTGTTGAGAGGAGATAGCACTAGCCACTATATGAAAGAAAAGCTTTTTATAGAATCTGCTGTCACCTGAAGATGGGCTCCGTGTAGCCTGAAAAGTTGTGTACTGAAAATTTCTTGTTGGTCCAATGAAAGGTATCAAATCACCTACTTTGTTTACCTGTTCTGCTGTATTTTAGCACTGAGAGTGGCTTCTCTCAACTTTCTAGATCCTGATACAAAGGATCTTGGGTAACAATATGCAAATGGAAATCGTCATGTGAAGTAGACTGATAAAGGAAGAAAAGAACTCAACTGGCTAGCCTGATGCTCTAGCTGCAGTGCGGATGACCTGGGTTCAAAAGTGAGCCTGGGAAATTGCATCAGGAGGCAGGCCAAGGCCAAGACAGCTGCTGCTTGGTAGTGTGTCTCGGACAGGGAGGGTTAGTGGTTCTGCCACCACATCAAGCCCTGGGACTGGGCCAGGGAGCTTGCTCCTACTGCAGGGTGGGCTGTGGTCCTGCGAGGCCACAGAATCATCATTCCATACCAGGTAAGGAGGGAGGGAAGAAAAAAAAGGGAGACAAAAATGGCTGCTGTCTTCTGTGGAGAGGTTGTGGGATAACAGATGGACCAGACATTGAACTTCAGGTTCAACACACAATCTCTGTGTGATGTTTATTCAAAATACAGGTAATGTGCTTTTGCAATGCTGTGTTCCTTCTTCAGTACATCAGTTTACAGCAACAGACTATGTATGTCCTTTCTCTGCACTTAGCCAGCACCTACTGACACTGATCTCTGATCCCATTCACTAGTTAAGATGTAGCCATCACCCCTATGCAAGCCCCATTTGCTTGTGTAGTGGGGCTCAAAAAGAAAAAAACCTAAAACAAGCTATTGACTAAGAACCTCAATGCAGAATCACTGAAAGAAGGGTTACCCCAAAGGGCATTGGCAACAAATCAAGTTTCAAAGAAATACAACATCATACATGCTTCCATAATGCAATGCATCATGGGATATATGCAAATCACCATGACATTTCTGGCTTGTTAAGTTTACAGCAATTTACATGCATTTTAAATAGCACAACTAGCTTCATTTCTATAATAGTCACCCAGTACTTTTTACCATTATCAAAACACCAAGTGCCATGGTATTCTCAACATTACAGGTTTCATAAACATAAGGTATATACATTAAGGTATTTTATAACATAGTGCTATTACATATTAAATCCAACAACAATAAACACAACCTTTTTTACATATACTCTGAAGTCACCACAATAACCTCCCTGTACAAGGACCTGAGAGGGAAAAGGAAAATCGAAGAGGACACTGTACCATAGTCAAGGGAGGGAGAAGGGGGTGCCCACAGGTGGCCAACATTATGGACTAGAAATAGTAAAGGATAGATTAGGCTTAGAAATAGAAGAACTGTTGCAACAGATTTAAGAAAAGGTCAGTCCTCAAGAGTGGCAGGAGCTCCCGGTCACATCTTCATGATGGCAAGGTTCAGCCTGATGGGTATATCCTTCCTAACAGGGTATATCCTTGGAGATGTGCAGCTGACTGGGGAAGAAAAATCTATATGAAAAAAAAAAAGAAAACAGATCTCAGGTCCGTTGTGGTTATCTTTGGCATTCAGGCAACTGCAGTATTCAGTGTCATGGGAAATACTTGGAGGCATTCTTAAATGGAAAGAGTTAGTGCCACCAGCACTTAGCCGTGTTTACATGGCCACTTGGCTTACTGTGCGCTGCAGCTCCTGTGTAGCTGTGACCATCTGCTGCGCATGCATTGTGGGTTTACATGGCCCTCTCAGTGCTGATGCAAGACGCTCCGGTGAGGGGCTGTGACTTGGGGGTGGGGGGAGCTCTCCGGCTGGTTGGCAGCAGAGGATCTTGAAAGGCACACAGGGATTCTGGGACTGTCCACTGTGTACGTTGGAGCGAGTGGTGCAGCCTTTCCATATGGCTGCTTACACCACTCTCTCCTATCAGCATCCTCAGGTTTTTTGCAGATCCCAAAGTGATGTACTGATTGACTTACTGTGATCTGGTTAATTTCTATGTGACTGCCTTTCTGCCAGAGTAACCCAAGCACTCGTGTTGCTCCGGTGCAAAGATGAACAGCCCTACTGACATTTGCACAACAGAGACACAAAACCTTTGGAAACCTTAGGACAAGCAGAGTCAGCCTAATGTTTTGGGGGCCCCCCAGCTGGGTTAGTCATTGGGGGCCCTTGAGTGCACCTTAGCAGGTATTCATTTGGCATTATGATGCATAGTTGGTAGAATCTGTCCAGCTCTGTGATGCCACTTGTGTGATTTTCAACCACACACAGGAAAAAGAAATGCATAAATACAAACAAACATGAAATTTGAAAAATGTATCTGCACAGCTTCTGTCTGGGGATCCCTATGAGAAGGAAGCCCCAAGGAACCACTGGGACTGAGGTGCCTATGGCTGCCCCAGAGGACAAGTGATATACCACTTGCTCCTGGGATAATAATTCTGATATGAGGTAAACTCTTTAGGGCCGTGTATATGTCTGCTTTTGCGGAGCAACCCAAACGCTTGGGTTGCTCCAGAGCAAAGGCGGCCATGTGGACAATTGCTGAATCACAGAAAGTCGCTCACTGCTCCACTGAGAGTTCTGCTGCAATCCTGGGGACACTGTCCGGAGTGAGCGGTATAAGCCGTTGTGTGGACAGGCTGCACCACCAACTTCAATGTAAGTTGATAGTCCCATCTACCTCCCAGGACCTCCACTGCCTCCCATGGGGACATATGGCCCCTCTCCAGCGTGGTTTGCATTGGTGCTGAGGGGGGGAGCATATAGGCAAAACATCAGCTCGTCCTCGGCAGTCGCAGTAAGTTGTCAGCACTGCAGAAGTCACAGCTTATCGACTGTGTAAACACAGCTTTTGATTCCTTTCTCTCTCAAGAGAATTAAGTATCCTCTGTGAGGGCCGAAAACAATAAAGAATGGGGTACTCCAAGCAAATGAGATTCAAATTCTGATAACGGTTCCATGTGGTATGGGTGACTGAATAATAGCGAGCCCATAATCATGACTTCATTTCAGTGAGGACAGAAATTACAACAATGCTTTAAGTCATCGACACCCCCCTTTGTAGGGGGCTTTGCCGCCGCACCCCCTTACTTATATAACCAATTCCAAGGTCACAGCTCCTTGGGGGGAAGGGGAAGCATTTTCACCATATCTGTCCTCACTGTAATATAGTCACTGAACTTTGGGCTCGCTGTTATTCAGTCGCCGATATTGCCGGACACCCTGATGAGGTGCATGTACATCAAAAACTCAGCGGCAGCCTTACAGACTCGGGAGCACTAGAAGGATAGCCTCTGACATTATATGCTTCACTAGCACTTCCTGAGGGGGTGGAGCTTGAATAGGAGGCATACGTGGTATTTATACAACTGATTTAAAGGGACATTGTCTTCTCCCTTAGGCCTCTAATTTTCCCAAGTTTAAAAAAGATGTTATGACTGCTCACATTCTGTAGAGACTGATTATGTAGCTGGTGCTTTGATTCTGATTCCTTTTTTCTTTTAAAAAGTGAAAAACAGACTGCCCACTATATTGGTGTTACCACGCAAAAATGTGTTTGTTTACAATCCTTGGTCAACTACCACTGCATCTTTCCTGGATTTGGGAACACCCCCAACACAGTCTAAAGGAGAGGAGACTATAGCATCCAGAATGGCTGCTCTGTTTGGGGATATTTATCAGGTTCAGAAAGTATGCAGTAAGAATATATCAAGGATTTGAAACAAAACAAAGTTAGGAATAATTACATTATTAGCATTTATGTTCTACTACGAAACGAAGCAAATAAAACAACCAGCAATATCAATGAATTTTAGAGAAGTTAAGCAATCCTAAAATGTGAGTTTTTAACTTTTTGTTTATTTTATCATTTATTTTATTGAAGATAATCGGATACAGCCTTTGAGCACACATTGCTCGTTTGCAAAGGTTCCAGATGAAATGAGAAACAATACAGCAGACAATACAGGGTACAAAATTCAGCACAAATTCAATAATTAGTTCAAGTGGAGCCTCGATTCAGGGCTATTCGTGGTTACATGGGGTAACATATGATTAGTATGGTACGCTGTAATACAACTAAATAATCGATTTGCAGGAAGTAAGGTGACCATGTGGCATAATGCACTCTAGCATAAACTTATTTGTGGGACGATCGGGTAATAGCATTTAACAATATACGATCAGGAAAATGTTAACATCGCCCCATTCAGGTCAGGTCAGGACAGCGGCAAGCTGAGCTTTGGGCAATATAAGCCCCGAGGGCCCGTTTGAATTGTGAGATCTTGGGTAGGCTGGTTATATTGGCAGGGAGTTCATTTAGCCATATGGCTGTCCAATTAGTAAAGGAGTGCTGACCCAGGCTTGTTCTTCATGGTGGTATTGCTAGGGCCTGCCAGGTCATGCTCCGAGTGGTGTAGATGTTGTGGACAGGTCCCATGAAGGAGGTAATGGTGAGTGGTGTAAGGCCTAGGAGTGCTTTCTTGGCCAATAAGATTCTTTGATAGTGGAGCCTGGTAGAGAAGGGGAGCCAGTTTGTAAGGGCATATAGATTACAGGTGTGAGTGTATTTATGCGAGCCAGATATAAAGCGGCATGCTTTATTAAACAGCATCCTGACTCTGTCTAGGAACATGTCAGTGGCTGACCCATAGCTCAGAGGATCGTAGTCAATGAATGAGAGCACAGAGCTGGATACTGCCAGGCATTTTGCTTCCTTGGTTAGATTCATCCTTTGTCTGAAGAGTGTTCCCACCTTCCTGTTACCGATTTGTACGATGTTGTCCACATGTTCTTTGAATGACAGGGTGTTGTTTAAGATGACACCCAGGTATCTAAAGGTTTTCCCTTGCTACAGTGCGGCACCCTGTGCACTGTGTAAGTTGAGTGGAGTTGACCTGTTCTTACTGTGTCCCTTTGAAGAGAATAGTTTTAGGTTTTTTTATAGTTAAGAACAAGTTTATTGGCCAGCCTAGTGGTGCTGAGGGTGGAGGCACTGGATGCCACACCTCGTGCCACATCGGTGACCCGGGTTTGGGAATGGACTCGGGCTGGCAGGAGAGGAGAGGATTGAGCATCTGATGGACTGCTCTCCTTTCCCGTGGTGGGATCAGGGCACACATCGCTCTGTAGTGGCCTCCAGTGGAGACTGGTGGCACTACCAGAGTGGAGCCAAAGCAAGGGGTGGGACACTGTGGACATCAGCACTACATGTGCGTGGACGTCATTGCACGTCCGTGTCCCAGGGGATCATTAGGACAAAAACCCTCTGATACATGAAGGATGAAGCCTTCAATGGGGTCCTGCCTGCTGTCCCCCAAACAAAGCTCATCTCAAGGGGGCAGGGGATCAAGAGCGATGCGGTCTCGCTCCCCCATCCCTCCTCCGGGGGGGGGCCTCCGTGGAGAGCAAGCCATGGTCCTCCCTGCTTCAGGGATTGTGGTGCAGGCTGGTGGGGTTGGCGAAGCATGAGACCCCGCGTAACAGGGCTGATCCGGGGGAAAACTCCCCCATTGTGACTCAGGGAGGTAAAGAGAATAAAAAAAAAAAAAAGGAGTTTATTGCACTTGAATCAAGATTCTAGGGCCTCAAAGCTGTGCTGGAGTTCTTGAGTAAGGTTGGTGTGCAGGGGACTGCTATAGTACATCACCGCATCATCTGCATACAGCAGCATCTTTGCCCCAGTACTCACTTTAGGCAGGCCATCGTTAAACAGACTCAACAGTAGAGGGACAAGACTGACCCTTGTGGGACCCCAACCGTGATACTCAGATCACTTGAGAGGATCCCATCAATCTTCACTCTCTGTGATCGATCAGCAAGGTATCACCTGAACCACAGTGCGGCTTCCTTAGCGTGGCTAAGAGAGCGTAGCTTCATGATAAGTAATGGGTGCTCCACGAGATCAAATGCTTTTGTTAGGTGTATGTATATGGCACCAACTGCTTGCCCTTTGTCCAGAGCCTTGTGGAGCGAGTTGGTGTACTCAGCAAGAATGTGACTGTACTGTGTTACTTTCTGAAGCCGTGTTGTTCCACACACATTGGGTTATACTTGTTTAAGTACTCCCAAGCTGATCGGGCACCATCCTGTCTTGTGCCTTAGACAGAGGAGACAAAATCAAGATAGGCCTATAATTAGTGACATTTGAGCTGTTCCTAGTCTTAAAGATGGATGTAACTATTGCTTTCTTCCAAACCTGTGGAAATTGGGAGAACCTTAGCGAGAGGTTGAAGATTTTTTTTTTTGGGGGGGGGCTACCTCATTCAGAGCTATAGCTAACAGCTTCATGTCTACCTCATCACTCCCAATCCTGGTTTTAGCCAGGGCTTGCTTAATGTATTTGATGATTTCCCTTAAAATGACATGCCTAAAGTGAAATGTAGGGATGGTATGGTTGGGTTGGTGTCCTTATGGATCTCTTCAATTGTTTGTGAGTGGGGCTGGTTGGCCGAGAGTACAGAGCTCAGGTCAGTGAAGGCTTTATTGAAAGCTTCAGCTATGTCTACTGGGCAGGTGACCACTCCGCCAGGGATGGTTAGCATGGTTGGTGGGGCCTTGTTACTCTTTGCCATTAGCTCATTTAGGGTAGCCCAGAATTTCTGGCTTTTGCCACGGCTGTCTTTAAACTGTTCTTTGTAGAGAACCACCTTTGCTGCTCTTATTACCCTGGTGTATTTGTTTTGAGCTTCCTTGTATTTGCTTAGGTCAGCAGGAGCCCTGGTGTCTTTTGCCCTTCCATAGATTGCCTCTTGTCTGCGTGAGGGTTAGAAAGGCAGGCATGGTCCAGTCTGCAGCAGAGCCTTTGACTTTATGCCTCTTGTAAAGGGCAAACTTATCACAGGCTGCAAAAAAGTTTGTTGTGAAGTATTTTAGGGCCAGATTAACATCAGAATAGTTGTCCAGGGGGGTCCAGTCAGTTCTGGCTAGATACTCCTTAAAATCATTGCTGAGGTGCTTGTGTAGGACCCTGCTGTTGATTATTCTGGGAAGAGATTTCTGTACCTGTGCAGACAACTCACACAGTACTGGTGAGGGGTCGCTAATAGTATCTGGTAGCACTTGAACCCTGACCAACCTGTCAGGGTGGCTGGTGAGTACCCAGTCAATTAATGTTTTGGTGCCTGTCCTAAATTCACCCTTGTGTTCCTTAACTACCTGAGTTAGGTAGAGGCCTGCAATTAGGTCCTTCTGAGTGGTGCTTATGCTAGATGACCAGCTGATGTTGAAGTCCCCTACAACTATTGTTTCCCCATTACAGCAGGTTTGGAAGTGGCAGTTAATGAATAAGTTAAGGCCTGCCTGTTGTTTTCCGGGGGGTGTAGACTGTTAACAGGTTGGTGTTTTTTTACTATCACCCAATTAGCAGGTTGGTGATTTTTTTATTATCACCCATGAGAATTCTCACAGCTAGGCATTCTCAGTCAGGTGAAGGTGATGCAAGTGCCACTTTCTGTGCCTGGAGCGAGGTGCGGATATATGTGACACACTCCCCACCCCCTCTTGCCAACTCGATCTTGTCGATAGACATTATAGCCATCAAGGGAGATAGCATCATCAGTTATTTTAGGGTTCAGCCATGATTCCATGTTGGATATATTGTCGGGTTTTATCTGCGTTACTCAGGCTTCAAGCAGGGAGAGCTTAGGGAGCAGACTTCCAATATTAAGTGATACTAATCTAAGTTTAATCTACTGTGGAGTGTGTGCCTTATTACTGTAGCTGGGTCCTGGGTTTGGATGGACATTCCCAGACAAGAGCAGGAGCATAGCTAAAAGTGTTTTATGGCTGGGCTAGGGGGAGGCCAGGTTCATGCTCAGCTTGGTCCTGCTTTGGTCAAGTGAGGTGTAGGGGTTGGTGAGTAGTGATAGGTGGGTGATCCTGGTCTCCGTATTGTGGGACACTTTAGAGGAGTATGTTCTTGTCAGGAAGAGGTATCCTCAGTTGGAGGTATTCAGGGTGAGTGCTAGTATGGTGCATGGTGTACCGTTGTTGCTCCATGTGTAGGGGAGGCAGATGTGAACAGGTGAGATGTGCTTCCCTGCCGTGTTCTTTATTTGTGCAAGCATCCCTGTACTGGCAGTCAAATGAGGGTGCCATTATATCACTCTTATGCATATCTGGCATGTGAAGGAGGAGGAGCGGTGCTATGCAATATACCTTATCTTGTGCCAAAGTCATGCAACCCAGAGGAATAATCCTAGATCTTTGACTAGCTAAGTAGAAATAATATGATGCAAAAAGGATTAACAGTACCCCTTAAAAGGTATAGCTACACATTAATTAAAAGGACATCAGGTAATGCTCCACCTGAAGATAGTCATGTACAGTATGTATAACCGTTGTTTTAATTTATGGTTTATGTCGGGGTCTATCCAGCCGGTGTGCATGAATCTGTAAGGCTGTTTCAGAGTTTTTGATGTACCTGTACCTTATTATGGAAATTTTAAACTTATTTATTGCCTGGAGTACACCATTCTTTGTTGTTTTCGGGTCTGTTGATGGGTATATGTCATGTGACAATACCAGGTTGGAGCGTACAATCATCCCCTTTCTGTTTCCTGTTTTATGACATAAGAACATAAGAAATAGACAGTAGAAGACAGCCTTATGATCTATCGAGTCTGCTTGATTGCAAACCCCCTAATCCAGAGATTACAGAGGGCCCTGACCCTTCCCTTGGCCCTGTCCCACCCTCTCTTGAACCGCCCCATTGTCTTCCGAATGACAACCTCAGCTGGGAGATCATTCCATCCGACACTACTGCATCTGTGAAAAAGTGCCTCCCTACTTTCTTCTTGAACCTTCAACCCTTCAGCTTATAACAGTGCCCCCTGGTGGTGTTATCACTGAGACAAAAAAAAGTCCCCAATATCCACCTTGTTTATACCGCTCGGGTACTTGAAGGTCTCAGTCATGTCTTCTCTCTTCCTCCTCTCCTCCAGTGAGTACATGTTAAGCTCTTTCAGTTTTTCCTCTTGTGCCCTGCCCTGCTGACACTAAACCATCTTTGCTGCCCTCCTCTGTAGTGCCTCGAGCTGCCTGCTATCCTTTTTATGGAGGTGTTCCAGTACTACGTGCCATACTCCTTCTGCGGTCGCACCAAGGATCTGTACAGTGGCAGTATAATCTCTTCCCTTCTGCTCATGAACCTTCTAGCAATACATCCCAACATTCTATTTGCCTTGGCTACTGCCTTCTAAACTGTGCTTGCTTTAAGGTCACTAGTGATGGCTATCCCCGAGTCCTCTTCCTCCTCTGATTCAGTGACTTTTATGAGGAATTGCTGTATTTATTCTTCATGAGGAAATTGATTTAAAGGGACACTGTCAACCTTTTTAGCATCATATTATTTCTAGTTAAAAACCCGTATTGCTTACCTCTTCCGAAATTCATTTATGTTGCTGGTTGTTCTATCTGTCTCCTTGCTTAGTAGAACTGAAATACAATCATCCCCTTTCTGTTTCCTGTTTTATGACATAAGAACATCAGAAATAGACAGTAGAAGACAGCCTTATGGTCTATCGAGTCTGCTTGATTGCAAACCATGGGAGGATGGGGTGGTACCCGAGGACCGGAGGAGGGCAGATGTGATTCCCCTTCACAAAAGTGGGAGCAAGGCAGAAGCAGGCAACTATAGACCTGTTAGTTTAACCTCAGTGATAGGGAAAATGATGGAATCACTTCTAAAGGAAAGAATTGTCGAGTATCTAGAGGCCAGAGGGGCACAGGACCCTAGGCAGCATGGATTCACAGCGGGAAGGTCATGCCAGACGAATCTGATAGATTTCTTTGACTGGGTGACCAAAGTAGTAGATCAGGGAGGGGCTGTGGACATGGCCTACCTAGACTTTAGCAAGGCATTTGACACAGTCCCACACAAAAGATTAATATACAAGTTAGCCAGCCTGGGAGTGGATCCCAAGATGACAGCTTGGGTAAAGAATTGGCTGGAGAATAGGACACAGAGAGTAATAGTAAATGGAGTCCACTCAGAAGAAAGGAGGGTTACTAGTGGGGTACCGCAGGGTTCAGTATTAGGACCTGTCCTCTTCAATGTCTTTATAAGCGACATTGCAGAAGGACTGGAAGGAAAAGTCTGTCTCTTTGCAGATGACACTAAGATCTGCAACAGAGTTGATGCACAGGGTGGGGTGGAAAGGATGAGAAGGGACTTGGCAAGGTTAGAGGAATGGTCAAATGTATGGCAGCTTAGATTCAATGCTAAGAAGTGCAAGGTAATGCACCTGGGAAACAAAAACCCAGGGGAAGAGTACACAATGGGGGGTAAGATACTAACAACAACAAAAATGGAAAGGGATCTGGGGGTAGTCATATCAGATGACCTAAAGATGGGCAAGCAATGTGAGAGGGCAGCAAGGAGGGCTGGGGGGATACTGGGATGCATAGGGAGAGGCATCACCAGTAGAAAACAGGAAGTCATTATCCCTCTGTACAGACAGTTGGTGAGACCCCATCTGGAGTACTGCGTGCAGTTCTGGAGACCCAATCTCTGCAAAGACATAGACAGGATGGAAGCTGTCCAGAGGAGGGCAACTAAAATGGTGCAGGGTCTGCACCGGAAGACACATGAAGAGAGACTTGAGGAGCTTAATATGTATAGCCTCGAGGAAAGGAGGGAGAGGGGGGACATGATAGAAACTTTCAAGTACCTCAAGGGAATCAACAAAGTCCAAGAGGGTAGCATCTTTCAAAAAAAGAGGTGTGCAAGAACAAGAGGACACAATTTGAAGATAGAGGGGGCGGCTCAGAGGTAATTTAAGGAAGTATTTTTTCACAGAGAGGGTTGTGGATGCATGGAACGGCCTTCCGGAGGAGGTTGTGGAGTCAAAATCAGTGGTGGAATTCAAGCATGCATGGGATAGTCATAAGGCAATTCTGGGGGGTGGGGGTAGGAAGAAGTAGGCTGCTGGTTAACTAGGATCTGCAGCTTATCCAGTAGGTAGGGAAATGGGCAGACTGGGTGGGCCAAGCGGTCCTTATCTGCCGTCAAATTCTATGTTTCTATGCACATACATAGCTATACCCAATCTTGTTTTGTTTCAAATCCTTGATCTACTCTTATTGAATACTTCCTGAACATCAGAACCCCCAAAAAAAAAACAGTACAGCCACTCATGAAGCAATAGTCTCCTTTACTCACACTGCATAGTGATTGACTAGATTGTGTTGTGGGCTGTTCCTAGGTTCAGGAAAGAAGCAGTGGGAGTTGATCAAGGAATGTAAACATAGAGTTTGGAGGGGCTTCCAGGCTCGAGCCCCCCTCCATAGGGTAGTCTAAAAATAGGTTCACTGTTAAGGTCAATAGTTTTGAGCCTGAGAGCCCCCCCCCAAAAAAAAAACCTAAACTTTATACCCATGAATGTAAACAAACCTGTTTTTGGGCAGTTACACTAATATGGTGGACAGTCTGTTTTTTTCACTTTTAAAAAAAAAAAGAAATCAGAATCAAACTAACAGCTACATCAGCAGTTTCTACAGAATATGAACAATCATGACATGTGTTTTTTTTAAACTAGGGACGCTTTAAGGCCTAAGGAGATTGACAGTGTCCCTGTAACTTGAATTCAAAACGTTCGACAGTCTCCATTTGCAGCACCTCCTTTAGATACGGCAAGCTTACTGCAGTAGGCATCTATGTGTGGTCCACCAGGGCACAAAGAAGTGGATGCAGGCAAATGTTATACTCGATTTGGATTCATCATTACTATATGATCAGTTTAGCAAGCCACAAGAAATAATTTACCCTGACTTCTGCCTCATAACTCAACATCGGAGGAAAGATTCGTGGCTACTGGTACAAATCATTCTGGAGTTCCTGCAGTACTGCAGTCTCCTGCAAAACTTAAGGTAATCTTTCAGGAAAAAGATTATGTTTTCTTTGATGATGACACGTCTCAGGTTTTTTTTTTTTTAAAGAAGGTTGCCATAATGACAGATCTTGGGCCAGATCTTGAAGGAGAAGAAAAAGCTGATACCACCTAATACATACCTGTAAAACAGTTTTTTTCCCCATTTTCTTCTGAGATTTGAGAATTTTAGGCAATCATTTTTTTTTGGATTATGGACACTTTGGACAATATGTATTTTCGTCTTGAGCATTTCCTTTTATTTAAATTTTTTTGTTGTTTGTTTGTTTTGGTAGGGATGGCCCAAACATACTAATAGTAATGCTGTAAAACTTGAAATTTTCAGTCAAATAATTTTTGCTATTTTCACGGAAGTACCATTTTTGCACTAAAATAAATTTTAGCTAATTGGGGTTATTAGCGCTTTTTCCATTTTAGTGAATGTGGTGCTAACGACAGTGATAAACTTAATTTACACAATTATGACTGCATTTGTGTTTGTGCCAAACTTAGTTTGCATTAATATAACTAGTTTCACAGTATTCTGATATGATGAATTATACAGCTTGGAGCGTAAAATACGGACAAACTCAGTGTAAAAATCTAATAATTGACCTTATGTTTAATGCCTTTATTTATTGACTTTTAACCCTCCTAAAAACAAAAATATTTTTGTATTTTTCATTGGAGTGCCTTTTTATATATTTTTTTTCTTTTGAGAAGGTATCTTAGGTCATGAATTGTAATGTTAGTTTTTTCTTCTTTTTGCCCCAAAAAACAAAAAATAAAGTATTAAAAAAAAGAAATAGGAAGGGTTAGTAAGGCTGCAGCAAAACTCTTTATATATCAATTTACTTTTTCAGGAAGCATGAGGATTAACAAAAAGAAGCTAGTATTCTGGGCATGCATGCTGGGAGTGGTGACCATGGCGTTCGGCTTCCTTCAAGCATTCTTCCCCGGCATTACTATGCTGATGCAAGGCAAAGTACACAAAACCAAATTCCAGCCAGTATATAAGCATTTATACACAAGGAATATAGAAGTCGAAAGAGCTAACGAAGTAAAGCATGGTTTGGAAAGTCGACAAATGAGAAAAGCAGTGGAAATTCTGGAAGATGTCTTAGAACAGAAGATGCTTTTTGGGAAAGCCCCACCAAAGCCCAAAAGAATTGGTGGGATGATTTGGTTGGGAGAGGACAATGAAATTATTGGTTTCCCATCGGAGGTCAATGGTCAAATAGAGGTCAAGGAATCCTTGCAAGGAAAGGCACCACCACCTCAGCAAGTGAACTCTAACAGCAAAGTAGGCCCTGACACTAAGAAAAGATGCATCCAGTCATATCTAGAGGCGGTGCTGCCAGGTGAGATCAGTAACCTGCAGAGATTGCACAAGCAAAAACCCTGGTTCAGCCAGAAAGACAAAAAGATACTGAAATTTCTGGTCAATGGGTCAGTTCGAAGGGTTGACCAGCTGACTGGTCAAAGTCAAGTGCTACGCCTGGTGTTAGAAATGAACACCTCAGTTCCAGTACATACTGCAAAGGATTATTGCTCTGAGGGAGACTGTGTTTTGGTCAGGAATCACAGTGACTTAGTGGAAGTGGTAGCCTTCCATCTTGATAGAGTCTTGGGGCTAAACATCAGCTCCCCAGTGGTGGCACGCAAGTTAAACTCTTGGTTGCTCCTTCACCAATACACCAATGGATTAGCCAAGGTAGTAGTCTGGTGGGATCCCAACCTTGCTGGGTCTGAAATTGTCTCCCGAGGCCAGGAGGTTTCTCTGATATCCATGGTTCAGTACCCAGTGCTCTACAGACAGCTGTGTGAGAACGGGAAAGATGGAAGCAATAAAACAGCGGCATGTGAATCTGTGAACAGCTCTGCCCAGGCCAAGCATAAACTGTTACAATACTTGCTAGAGGTAAGGTTTCTCATTCTTCCTTTTCAGTGCTGTGTGTATTTAATGTTCACTGTATGCAGACTCTCCTTTATTATGTCTCTGGCATATTGTATTTTTATTCAATTCTGAGAGCAACTAATTCAGGGTTGTCCCTGAAAAAGAAACTTGTACGTCTCAGTGGGCCTGCCTGGTGATCAAAATTCAAAGAAATTAACAAATGTAATAGTTTACTATTAGATCTATGGAGCTCCACTAAAACTCTGTACTGTCCGTGCCTGTGTCCCCTTTAACTACCTCCTGCTCTGGGCTGTTACCCCAACATGAATTCCTTGACTCAGTATTAGATTTATGGTTCTAATCTGAACATTTCCAGGATAGAGTATGCATGGATCATAATTTGTTTGTGAAATTTTTAATAAAAAAAAAGTTACAAACAAAAAAAAGATCAGTGGAGCTTTTCCGACCCTCTTCTCCCTGGCGTATGAGACGCTTTTATCCTGCAGTGACTCTTGCATGGTTGCCCTGGAAAGAGGCTCATTCAGTAAGGTTTTTTTAATTTTTTTACATTCTGAAACCAGTTTGACCCACCCCTTGATCCATAAAATATTAATGGATTCCCTGACTGCATTCCTGAGAGTGGTCCCACCTGAAGTCTTAGAGTGCCTGCGTCACTAAACAGCCCTCCATGCGCCAGTTTCATGTACAGTTCATTGTGTCCCCCTAGGCCCTTGTACTGCATCAGCTGAGTGCCTAGCTTACAAAAAATTCTGCCCCAATCAACTTTGGGGGGGGGGCTGTACAGACCCATATCCTGCTAAATAAAGAAAGAAGGCATACTCGACTCGTATACAGGTTTGCACCTCATTTAGTTTGTTATAAACTGTTAGCATTCTCCCCTTGCCCCTGAGTTCTCCTCTCTGCAGAGAGAGCACTAACTAACCACCCTCGCTCTCTGGGGGTAAGCATCCGACATTCCTGGCTACAAGCACTATTAACAAGAGGGACCCTCTTATGGTTAAGCGATGATCTGAAATATTTAGAAATCAACATCATGATGGGTTAAAAATGTTGCTATAATTTCTAATAGTGGAGAAGACAAAATGCGGCCTAAGTGACTGTTAGACCGAGGCCCTGGGAATAGGTCACATGATTTTTTTTCTTAATAAAATTTATGTTTCTTTTTTTTTTTCCATAGAGGTTTATATCCTCCCATGCAGAACACTGGGTAGCTATCAGTCCTGTCCTTGTGAGTCACAGCTGTCCTCAACCTATGCCAGCCAGGGGCTAGTTCCACCATGGATTTTCCCCTGTTCAGGGCCATCCCCCATCTCCGCAGCACACATATTCAGAGTGCCCCTGGCTGGATGGCAGAGCGGGTCATGACTGCATGGGCAGTGCTTCATGGAGCCCGTCCCCACATTTTCCTTATTTTCTTCTTCCTTGTTGCTTGGCCAAACACATCGGCACATGCATGTAGAGGCACGTACGCCCGCAGAAGTCCCACAGCTGCCTCCCTTCCTTCATGCTGCTCCCTAACTGTTCTAGCACAAGGCCTTCACCTGGTGACCATCACATGGCAGAGCTGAGAACCCTCTCTTCCTGGAAGACGTGAGCAGTCCAGTAGATGTTCTATGCCCCCAGCAACCTGAGAGCACTTCTGATTCCGGTTTAAACTCAAGATGGCTTCCGATCCTAGGTCACCGGTGTGGTGGGCGGTAGCACTACTGCTGTGCCACTGGACCAGCCTAAAATTTGTGTTTCAAATGCTTAGCAAGGACAACAACTATAATGACTTTTTGGGGGGCTCTGCTATAACCCAAAGCATTAAGACCAAACAGAGTTTAAATTGCTAAGGGGGGAGGAGTGGGCCAATGGACCCAGAAATTTTGTGCAAGGGAGGTCTATGAACCTCCCCCCCATACAGGCAGTAGTAATCTGGAGGGTGGATGAGGGGGCAAAGGGGGCAACCAAATATGGGGAGTGAAGGGGAGTGTACAGGGGATGAGCAGGTCACGAAAAATAAAGGAAATAGGCAAGGAGGCATAGAGTCAAGATGGAGGATGGTGTCAGTCAGTGCTTGTAGTCTTGGTAACAAAATGGCAGACATGCAGACCCTCTTAACAGAGGGAAAGGCTAACACAGGAGCAGTTACTGAGACCTAGGCTACAGCACACCACAAATGGGACCTCTCGATCCTGGGTTACAAGTTATGTAGAAGGGACAGAGTGTTAAGCAAAGGGAGGGTGGCTTACATCAGGGAGGGGATAACATACACAAAGGAGGAGAGTGAACAGGGAAAGGTGGAAATGCTATGGATCCATCTCCAGACCAATAGGGGGAGGAAGGTCAGGTCGGGGTGGTCTACAGACCGTCTAACCAGGAGGAAGAAAGAGACAGTGAACTGTGTTCACAATTGCTGGAAGCAGCAGGAAAAGGGGAGGTGGTAGTAGTGAGGGACTTTAATCAGCCCAAGGTGGACTGGCTATACCAGCCATGTCCTGTGTCAGGAGTCAGGAGATCCTGGATCCGATACAGAGTGGGTTTCTCACAGGGCATTACTGAGCCTACCAGGGAAGAGGCTATCCTTGATCTAGTGCTCACAAATGGGGAGCACATACATGAGATAACAGTCAAGGGAACCTGAGTGGTAACTACCATAGCACAGTGTGGTTCAGTTTGGATGTGGGTAGGGAGAGCATCTCTACCAAAACTCAAACCCTGGATTTCAGGAATGCGGATTTTCAGAAAATGAATGAAGTGCTAAGGTTGCACTTAGAAGGCATCAAAGTGGACATGGGAGTGGACCAAAAATTGGACATCTTCAGGGACACAATACTGACCACCACAGTGGACTGTGTAAGGGTTAGGGTAAAGAAACTGGGGGCCAAATCACCCACCCGCTTCAACTCTGAGGTTGCCAGGGTGGTGAGGGACAAGAGGGTGGCCTACAGGAGATAGAGGAGGACTGCAAATGAAGCCAATAAGGAATAATACCCGAAGTTGGCTAAAGTAGCTGGCAGGGTGGTGAAACAAGCTAAGGCACAGAAAGAGCTACTAGTAACTGAAGGTATCAAGAAGGGGAAGGCCTTCTGTCACTATATAAGTGAGAAGAGGGACAAGGATGGGATAGATAGACTGAGAAAGGGGGAAGTATGGGTAGAGGAAGAAGAGGGCAAGGCGGAGGTACTGAACAAGTACTTCTGCTTTGTCTTTACTAGGGAAAAAGATGAGCCAATGCCACCTGGGGGAGAAGGTGGAGGAGGGGCACAGATGTGGTAATAAAAGTGGATAGAGTGAGGGAAGGGCTGCTGGGACTGAAGGCAGGCAAGTCCCCAGGACCAGATGGCATTCACCCAAAGGTACTAAAAGAACTAGCAGGGAAGCATGCAGTGCCACTGGAGGACCTCTTCAATAGATCTCTGGAGTCCAGCATGGTGCTGCAGGACTGGAGAACAGCCCAAGAGTGGACCCAAGGAAGATCTGGGGAAGTATAGGCCGGTTAGTCTGATTTAAATCGTGTGCAAACTCATGGAGACCATGCTTAAGGAGAGCCTGGTAAGGTACATGGAAGAGAATAGTCTCCAGGACTAGAGGCAACATGGGTTTGTAGGAGAAAGATTATGTCAAACAAACCTGACTGGCTTCTTTGACTGGGTCACCAGGCTGGTGGACAGAGGTCAGGCAGTGAACATCATTTACCTGAACTTCAGCAAAGCCTTTGATTTTGTGCCGAATAGGAGGCTAATTAGGAAGCTGGTGGATCTTGGGGTTGGGGAGAAAATGGCAAGGTGGGTAGAAAGCTGGCTTAGTGACAGAACCCAGAGAGTGGTTATGGAGGGAAGAGTTATCCAGCACCAGGTAGGTCACGAACGGGGGTCCCACGGGGATTGGTGCTGGGGCCAGGGTTGTTCAATGTCTTCATAAACAACATTGGGGAAAGTATTAAGTGTGGGATGTGCCTGTTTGCAGACAACACCAAACTCTGTGGGAGGATGGACACAGTAGAAGGGATACGGGACCTGCAGGAAGACCACAGTAAACTTGAGAGATGATTAGGGATCTGACAATTTGGCTTCAATACCAAGAAATACAAAGTGCTGCACATTTGGACCAGGAATCCTAGGATCAATTATTACCTGGGGTGGGGGGTCCGGGTAGCAGCACTGGAGGAAGAAAAGGATCTGGGGGTGATGATCACTAGTGACCTGAAACATTCCTCACAATGCAAAGAAGCAGCAGGGAAGGTGAACAGGATGTTGGGGTGTACAGACAGGGGATTCAACAGTTGGCGGAGTGAGGTCATACTATCCTTGTACAAGTCACTGGTGAGACCACATATAGAATATGGGGTAAGGTACTGGCACCCATACCAAAAGAAGGACAAGGGTCCAGAGAAGGGTAACCAAGATGATCAGTTGGTGGCAGTCTTACGAGGAGAGGCTGGGAACCCTGAGGATGTACTCCTTGGAGGAGAGGAGGGATATGATAGAGACCTTCAAATACTTGAAGGGGATAAATACAGTGGATAGAGAAGGTCTCTTCAAGCTAAGTGACAACAGAACCACATGGGGGCACAGTTTGAAGTTGGCAAGGGGGGTTAGGAGGGATGTTAGGAAGCATTTCTTCATGGAAAGGATTGTGGCCACATGGAATGCATTGCTGGAGGAAGTGGCCTCAGTGAAGATGGAAGGCAACTTTAAGAGGGCCTGGGATAGCCATAAGGATAACCCATGGGATCAAGGGGGAAAGTCGGGAAGGAAGGGATGACAGGGGAGGGGGGGACAGGGTCAATGGAGAAAGCCAGGGACCCTGCAATAATAATGAGCAGACTTGATAGACCAAATTGCCTTCTTCTGCTGGCTCTTTCTTGTGTTCATAAGTTTGAGTGGTTCATCCTTCCCCTGGGTTGTTACAGATGAGGCACACTGGTGAGTCCTGTGTAGGACCAAACATGTGTCTGTGTCTTCTGTTTTTCAGCCTTCACAGAGTGTGTGAGAGGCCATTTGGAACTATACACTCTTGCTTAAAGTGGAGCCAGTCTAAACTCTTTCATGATGGTTTGCATATACCTGCCATGATGTTTTGCATTATTGGGATATGCGTAATTTTACATTTCCTACAGTGACTTATCATCTACACACACACACACACACACACAGATTTGCATTTCCTCTGCCATAAGGTGGTCTAATACCTATGAAGAAACAACTTCACATGGTATTAGCATAGTTGAGGGTGTAGAGGTGGAAAGGCTACAGGAAACCATAAGGGGGCATTCAGAAAGCAACAGGCAGTTGCATAAAAATGAGGGAAAAGAAAAGAGGGGCTAGACCACCAAGCTGATTCAATGGGGAGGTTGCTAGAATAGTAAGGGAAAAGATGACTGCCTACAGGAAAAGCAAAAGAACAGCTAGGGTGGAAGACAGGAGGAATTCCAGAGGTTGGCCAGGATAGCAAGAAAGGAGGTACAGCAGGCCAAAGTGCAGAAGGAGCTCCAAATAGCGGAGGGGATAAAAAAGGGGGAAAAGGCCTTCTTTACCTATATAAAGGAAAAGAGAGACAAAAAAGATGGCATAGTCAGACTCAAGAAAGGGGATGAATGGATCACTGAAGATGAGGCAAAAGCAGAAGTATTCAACAGATACTTCTGCTTTGCCGTTACAAATGAAAAGGTGGGACCAATACCACAGGTGGGAATAAGTAAAGAGGGAACAGGAGTAGACCCGATAGGAGTCATTGGGGTTGAAAGGGTGAGGGGGTGGGGCTGTTGGCACTGAGGGTGAATAAATCCCCAGGGCCAGATGAGGTACACTCCAGGGTACTCAGGGAACTAGCGGAGGAATTGGCAGGCCCACTGACAATTCTATTCAGTAGATCCCTAGACTCAGGAGTAGTACAAAAGGAATGGAGAACAGCACGTGCAGTGTCAAGCGGGCCCAAGGAAGACTTGGGCAACTACAGGCCGGTCAGCCTGACCGCGATAGTATGTAAGCTTACGGAGACCATACTGAAGGAGGGGCTATTGAAGTACATGGAGGAAAATGATCTGCAGGACAGTAAGCAGCACGGGTTCATGGTGGGCAGATCATGTCAAATGAACTTGGTTGAGTTCTTTGATCAGGTCACTAAGGCAGCGGACAAGGGCCAGGTTATAGACGTCATTTATCTGGACTTTAGTAAGGCCTTCGATTCTGTGCTGCACAGGGGGCTGATAGCAAAACTGAGGGGCTAGGGGTAGGGGAGAAACTAGTAAGATGGATTGAAAACTGGTTGAGGGACAGGACACAAAGGGTGGTGGTGGGGGGAACCCTCCAGTACAAAGGAGGTCATCAGTGGGGTCCCACAGGGGTCGGTGTTGGGCCCAGTATTGTTTAATATTATTATAAGCAACATTGGGAATGGCATTCAAGGGGAAAATGTGTCTATTCACAGATGACACCAAGATCTGTGGGAGGGTGGATACCCAGGAAGGGATACAAGAGCTGAGGGACGACCTAGCCAGACTGGAGAGATGGTCAGGGATATGGCAGGTTGGGTTCAATGCCAAAAAATGCAAAGTGATGCACATCGGGGTAAAGAACCCAAGAACAGGGTACTGCATATAGGAAAGGTGCAGGTAGCTGAGACTGAAGAGGTAAAGGACCTAGGGGTGGTAATTACCAGTGATCTGAAATAGTCCACTCAATGCAAAAAGGCAGTGACGAAGGCAAATAAGATGCTGGGATGTATAGCAAGGGGATTTAGTAGTAGAAACAGCGAGGTTATTTTGCCATTATATAGGGTACTGGTAAGGCCCCATGTGGAGTACAGAGTGATGTATCTACAACCTTCCTAAAAAACGACATTAAAATGCTGGAAGGAGTGCAAAGGACAGCGACTAAAATGATCAGGGGACAGCAGGATAGGTCATACGAAGAGAGGCGAGGAGCACGGAGGATGTGCTCCTTGGAGGAGAGGAGGCAAAGGGGGTATATGATAGACACCTTCAAATACTTGAATGGAGTAAACAAAGTAGAGAGCAGGGGTCTTTTCAATGGGAAAGACAACACCACCGCTAGAGGGCATAGCCTAAAGCTGGTGGGGGAAAGATACAGGAGGGATGTAAGGAAGCATTTCTTTACAGAAAGGGTGGTGTATGCCTGGAATGAACTGCCAGAGGAGGTGATGAAGGCTAAGACAGTGGGATCTTTCAAAAGAGCCTGGGACAAACACAGGAGGAAATCAAGGGACCAAGAGTGGGGGAAAGGTGAGGGGGAGGGGGAGCCAGGGGCACTGGTGTAAGGGCAAAGCCATGACCCTGTAACAATTCGAGCAGACACGATAGACCATGTGGTCTCCTGCTGGCTACTTTCTTATGTTCTTCACTTCCTTTCTTGTTCTCTCCTGTTCCACTTCTTAGACCCGCCACCTCCCAGACACCACAGAAAGCCTTTAGTGGCATCCCTGGCCCACTCCAAGGGGTCACTGTGACTGTGTCTTGCAGTGCCACCTCTCCTCTACTGATACACTCTGCCAAGTGGCAGCACTTCACTCAGTTTGACTGGCTAGTCACAAGTGACAGAATCCATTCACAAACCCATGTCACCTGTATGGAAGCGAAATGTACCTGTACTTCCACTGGGCCAATCGACAGCTGTCCTTTTGCCATAAATTTTTTTATATGGTGCCTTTCAGACACACTGAGCCCTTGGCAGCAGGGACATGCACAGAGCAGTTAAGTAAGATTAAGAAAAGTTAAGAAAAATGTAGGTGGATCAGCAAAGGAGAGTAAAAGATTACAGGGCGGTCACTTGCTCAGGGTAACGCAGTGGATGGGTGACAGTGTTGTTTCCACTGGATTCACAGCCCTGTGCTCTATCCACTAGGCTACACGCTTTTTTTTTGCATTTTGTGCCTTCCCCTGCTTACCTCCTATCTTCCACTCCTTCTGGCTGCTCACTGTCCCATTCTGCCTGCCAGTCTCCCCCTTCACTGCTGCTTACTGCCACCTGGTTCCCCAGGCTGTCCCTGTGTCCCTGAATGATCTGACTTTTCCCTGCTGGTGTTCTCTCCCTGGAGAGGAGTGGCATTCCTGGGGGTCCTTTGAGGCATGCAGGACTGGGGGCAGGAGTAGTGCACTAGGAGGAACTAGGCAGCTGTCATCCAGCAGGCCAAGATCGCTGCTGTTTCCATTTTTTTGAGCCTCACCCCACACCCCAACGGCACACACTGCAGCGATGCCCTGGAAGCAGAGCCAGTTGACATGGGGTCACACACACACTGGCAAGGCACTGCACACCTCTAGGTGTTGCTCTCTGAGCAGTGCTTCACAGCACCCTCTCCCAGGAGGAGAGCATCTACGAGGATGCTCTATCACCCTCCCTGCCAGCCTCTGATCCTGACATCCTGGGCTCGGGGCTTGAACCCAGATCACCAGTGTGCAATGCGGGTGCCCCAACGCTCGGTGTCACAGAGCCAGCACACTCTGCTGGTTAACAAGTCAAGAGCAGGAGAAGAAATGAAAGGCTAGTTCAGCTTAAACAGAGTTTTTACCCACTGTTCTTGTATCATCTCATATTTTAACAGCACCTTCCCCGTGCTGCTACCTGCAGAATGCAGTGGTCTACTCAGAAGGCTGCACCTACCAGTATTTCATTTATGTTCTTCACAATGTATCCTTTTCCAAGGCCCAGGGCGAATTACAAGGTAGACACAATCACAGGGAGGGGAAACAGAACAACACTGAAAATAATACCTGTGTACCTCTTTGTACCAAACAGTTGTCTACAACAACAAAAAATGTTTAGTAATTTTTTAACGCTGTAGTGATGGCGCAATTTATTTATTTATTTATTTATTTATTTATTAAATTTTGTTAACCGGGTAAGCCCACTGGGCCCCGAAGGTCCCTTTTTCAGGGGCGACCCAGAGTTAGTTTTATATAGTTTGCACATACAGGCAGGTAATACAGTGTAGGACATATCATACAGGATAACAGTGACAGTATACAGTTTTCATGGAAGAGGGTGGTAGGGTACATCACATTTACAGAATAAGACAGGGGTGGCAGGTAGAGTTGGGGCACTAGATGCATTAAGAACATACAAGGAATACAGTGTAAGATAGGGTACAGGGTTATAAAGACAGTATACAGTTTCCCTAGAGGGGAGCAGTTATGTGCAATACATTGACACAATTCAACAGTGGCTACAAATTGTTATTTTTTTTTTCTGTGTGTGAGTGGTCAGACTGCAGGGGTGAGGTAAGTTAACCATCAGTACAGGAGCAGGGACTAAGGTTTAGGAGGTGAGTGCATAGTCCCTTCTGAAATGAGGCTAGGGAGGGTGCTTCCTGAAGGTGGCTAGGGAGATTCTTCCAGGATGTGAGGGCTAGGTGGGCAAAATATGTACAGCCAGCTACAGAACAGGCCATGGGGATTTCCAGTAGTTTTTTTGCCCAAGGAACGGAGTGGTCTATTGGTTCACTTTGGGGCAAGTAGCCTGATTAGCCCTGCAAGAGGTTGGGCGTCGAGGAGCTTGTATGTCCAGCTTAGCAGGGGGTACTGAAGCCTGTTGTACAGGGAGGGCCAGTTGAGTGCTGTGAGGGCTTCACAGTGGTGGGTCCTCGGGTAGGATTTCGTGGTACAAAGTTTGTAGTCTGCAGTGGTCAAGTTTTGCGGTGCCGAGTAGGATAGGGGCAGCGTAGGTTAGGGTTGGAAGAAGGATACTCTGTGCAATTGCCAATTTTGTCTCTGGTATCATATTATTGCTTAGGTGATAGAGAAGGCCCAGTTTTTGGTGAATGTTTTTTTCTACCAGATCCACGTGCGGCTTCAGCGTAAGCCCCTGATCTAGCGTGAGGCCCAGGTATTTGAAGGATTGTACCACCTCAGTTTTGGATCCAGATACGGTAGCATGTGGGAGAAGATGGGCCTGGGAGGGATCCAGGGAATTTTGCCCGAACAGTAGCACTTTGGTCTTATTAGAGTTAAGTACCAAGTGATTCTCGACTAGCCAGGTTTCAGGCCTTAGTGAAGTCTGACTGGAGCAGGGGCCCTAGGTCGTCCAGGTGCAGCTCAGTTCTATAAAGTACTGCATCATCAGCATACTGTATCCCGGAGCTGCTCCCACAGTGGCAACAGAGGTCATTGATGAACAGGGAGAACAAGATTGGGCCCAGGATGGAGCCCTGTGGGATCCCCTCCGTTAAAGGTAGGGGTTTGGAGGTGGCCCCTCTCCACTTGACCTGTTGAAAGTGGCCAGTCAGGTAATTGCAGAACCAGTTCAGGGAGTGCTGATCAAGTCCAAAGTGGCTTAGCTTTGTAAGCAGGAGTGGTTGATCTACCAGGTCAAAGGCCTTGGTAAGGTCGATGAAAACAGCCCCTGTGGGGGTACCCTTATCCAAGGCAGCTAGGACGTCTGAGGTAAATCTAATGAGGGCGGTGTCAGTCCCATGTTTTTGTTGAAAGCCATGTTGTGAGGGGGCCAGAATCCAGAGAAGTCCCTGGCCACTGTGAGCCTGGGGGGAATCCTGGCAGGCTGGTTTTCCAGATACAGAATGTGGGGGAGTGGTCGCTCAGGGCATCTGACATCACGCCAGCCATTTGTATGTTGGCAGGGTTTGAGACCAGTATCCAAACAAGGATGGAGTAATTTCCTATTTTTTGGTTTTGCCTGGTGACCTCTATAATGACCTGGGTCAAGTTTGCTTCGAGGAGCGAGGCCCTGTAGTTTTGGCCGGTAGCGGGTTCCCACCTCAGATTGAAGTTTCCTAGGACCAGCAACTCAGCGGGTGGGGCCCCAGCTAGGAAGTTAACTAAATTCTGGAGCACTGGGGTGCCACCTGTAGGAGGGTTGTAAATACAGCCTATAGCTAAGTGTTTTGCGTGGCCCAGTATGATTCTGACAAATATCGATTCGAGCCCTGTGTAACTTGGCAGCTCGGTAAGAGACAGGGAAGCCTCCATGGAGGAGCTCACATAAATAAGGACGCCCCTCCTTTTTTCCCTCTCTGTCCTTTCAGAAGGAGTCGTAGTGGTCGAGTGCCACTTCATGAGGGAGTATGTGGGGCTTCAACCATGATTCGGAAATGGCAAGCACATCTGGCATATATATATATATCAATCCATGATTGTACCTCATGCATCTTGGGTCGTAGGCTACAGACTTTCATGTGTGCAACCCTCAGGCCTTTGGTGTGACTCCATGTTGGGTCACTAGGGGACTCCAGGATGGAGTTGGTGAGTGGTGGCCCCGGGTTGGGTTGGACATCACCCAAGTACATTATCAGTATTAGCAGAATGAGGCGGAGGACACATTGCCAGGTGAGGGATGATAGTTTCAATCGCTTGTCAGGCATGCTAGAGATGAAGTAGCAGGGTCCCTTACCTGCTAGGCCATGTATTAGGACCAGCGTGTCCAGGGTTGTTGATGCAGGGCAGACTGTGAGGTGCAGTAGGTGACAGTCCTGTGCACCCCTAAGCAAGTTAGAGTCATGGCAGACACTCAATTTTGTATCTACTCAGCCTAGTGTGGCGGCGTACATGAGAATCATGACTGGTACCCAGTAAGTAGCAGGGTTTGGGTAGTGCCACGAGCACCAATGGTACCAGTGTCTTGGCTGAGCTGCCTCGGTGTGGGGCTCATTCCTCTGAGCCTCCCTACTCATGATGGGGGCTGGGATAGCATGAAATAACTAAATGGGAAGACCCGCTCCCCTCCACCATCTCAGCTCACCATTGATGCCGCTACATCCTCTGATCCACTACATGTAGCTGACTGCCTCAACACCACTTTCTCTGATCTAAGCTCTGTCCTCCCTAGCAGCTTTTTTGATTCAATCTCCTATTCACTCCCCCTCTGCCCTGCATTGTCTCCCTTTCTACCTGCACACCCTATCCCCCCACGAAGCCAGGCCACACCTGCTAAAAGCCCTTGGTAGTAATAACCCCAGCAGTGACCCCCTTGACACCAGGATTCTCCACCTGGTCCTGAACGTTGTCCCCCTGACGGACCTACTCAACCAGTCCCTATGCCTTGGACAGTTTCCCAGTGCATGGAAAACTGCTGAAATCACTCCAATACACAAGAGCGGTGATCGATCCACCCCCAGCAACTATCAGCCAATCTCTATCCTTCCCCCACTCTCCAAAGCCCTCGAAAAAGTGGTGTCTATCCAACTATCTGAGTACTTGGCTAAGTATGACATTATGTGCCCGGAGCAGCATGGCTTCCACCCAGGACACAGTACAACCCCTGCTCTCATGGAGTTCTCCCAATACCTGCACTCTGCTCTCGACTCCGGCCTGGCCAGTGCAGTGTTCACTGACCTCTCCAAGGCCTTTGACACTGTCTGTCACCCCCTCCTACTCAACTGTCTCCACCAACTTGGTTTCTCTGCTGGTCCCCTTGCCTGGTTTTCCAGCTACCTCTCTGCTAGATCCTAGCGTGTAAAGATCAACAGCTCCCTCTCCAGCATTCAACCTGTTAGCTCTGGGGTCCCACAGGGCTCAATCCTGAGTCTCATTCTCTTCAGTCTCTACCGCAACGCTTTCCCCAGCTCCTGCAATAGCAGGATGCTCCTCTATGCAGATGACACGGTTCTCTTTGCCTCACACCCAGATCCCCCCATTCTCCAATCATCCCTTCAACTCGCCTACAACCAAACAGAAAGGTGGTTTCTTGATCACAGACTAGTCATAAACCTTAAGAAAACCAAATCAATGCTCTTCTCTCACCACCAAAATAAGGCTAGAGGTGCCCCCCTCCTGATTACCCCCCAACTCTCAGCTCCCATTAGAGCAAGTGCCCACCTACAAATACCTAGGCATCACTTTCGACACTGCCCTCACCATCCATACCCACATCAACGCTCTTTCCTCTGCCATAAACTCTTGGATTGGCCTACTTTACCGCCATAGGGATTGCCTGCCCCTCGCTGTCCTCTGGCTGGCCATCACCTCCTCTGTCCTGTCCCTAGTGGACTATGGCTTGCCCATCTATGCTGCAGCTGATAACACCGCCCTCTCTAAAATACAGCTCTCCATCAATAAGGCCTGTAGGCTTCTAACCGAAGCCTCCAGCCGCACCCACACCTGCATGCTCTATTCCACCACCAACCTGCTCAACTTCGAGGAACATCTGCAGTATCAGACCTGCCTTCTTGATAAGAAATCCCTGCTCAGACTCTCCCCCCCCCCCGGAGTCTTTGCCTCCCTACCACGGTCATCCTCATATGTTTCCACCCGCAGCTCTGTTAAAGCCACCTTCAAAGTGCCCAGAACCAAGACCTCCCTCGCCCAGAGGTCCTTCTTTTATTGAGCCCCCTGCCTGGTTCAACTCTCTCCCTACCTGCATTACCAACACTGCCAAACCTGGTCCCTTCAAAACCGCTGTCCGGAACCATCTCTTTAATGTCCGCTGCTGTAGGTTCAACTAACCCTGCTCCCCCCCCAATCCTACTGCAGGACCTTTCCCTGCTTGGCCGCCCCTAATCTCGACAATGTCCCCTGGACTGCCGATCCATCTTTCCCCCTACCCCTTTTTACCTATCCCCTTAGGTTTATACAAGGATGTATTCTACTGCAACTCCAGAGAAATTGTACATTTTCAATTCTGTATTTTATACCAACATGTAACTAAGTGCATTCTGTGTTCAATGTCTGCACCTGTAATGTTGTTCAATGTCTGCACCTGTAATGTTGTCCAATGTTGTAGCTGCACAATGTTCTATTGTCTTGCCCTCCCTGCAATGAGGTGCCTTTATAAATGAGTCCCTGACTCAAAGGTTGTAAATCCGACTTGTACAAAAAAAATTTAAAAAAATGTCAAGGGTGTCGGGGTTCCTGCCCCTGAGCCATTAATTTGACTTGAGAGGTGTCTTTGCCTTAGAGACTTTGGGCTGGAGCAAACCTGTTAAGTGAGGTAAGGTCTTTGCTCAGTGGGTAGCAGCAGCGATTTTATAATTTTTTTCTTTACTGTCAGTGTGGCTAAGTCGTGGGGGGCTGTGGGACCCTCAGCCCCTCGCTCTAATTCATTACCAGACTATGATACAGGATGGGCAGTCCAAGCTACTGTGCAGCACTGCAAGCCCAAAACTTAGGCTGAGGGGAGCTATTGAGCATATTAGTAGTAGAAGCAGGTCGAACAGCCATGCTAAAGTGGCCTATAGCGGCAGCAGCTGATAAACTGCATATGGAGAAGTTTGCTGATAGGCTCAGATGTGCGCGCGTGATCGCTGCAATATAAGTCCAAGTCAATCAAGGGTGGTGGTGGGGGCAGCGGAGATCCTCTGTGGCCAGCAGAAAAATTCCAAGGCCCAGACCACGTGGCATCTTCTGATTGTTTCTCCATACCTTCAGCTCTGTGAGGGAGGGCTCCCCTATGCTGGCCCTCATGACCCTCCGCCCGTGGGGGGGGGATGTCTGCTGTTCGACTGATCCGAGTCTGTGGAGGAGCACAAGAAAGAAGGGATTAAATAGGGTAAGCCCTTTTGTTAGCTCTCGGGGGGGGGAGAGGGGAGCTGAAAGAGGGAGGGCTGGCTTTTCCTTTTTAGTGCCTTCTAAATTCTCTTGCGGATGTGCAGCTAGTGTCCCGAAGTACGCTGCAGTTTTTAGAGGAACTGGAGTTGGACACTGCAGTGTAAATGAGCTATAATGCGCTTTTAAGAACCCACTAGAGAATACTTTTAAATATCCCTCCTTGCGAACCTTGTGTTAGGCAGACTACCTTAGGGACTGCATAATTAAAGCATCCACAGCAGTTAAACGTGAAGCTTTAAACATACAAGAGAAGAAAAAGAAAGAGATGAAGTACCCACCACAGGGCAAAAAATCACTAGAGGGAAATAAAGTTTATACCATCATTTTATTCAAAAGGCACATAGCTCCGTGCCTTTTTAATAAAATGATGGTATAAACTTTATTTCCATCTAGTGGTTTTTTGTCCTGTGGTGGGTGCGTCACCTCTTTCTTTTGGTTGCCTGTTTATAGCAGCATCGCCACGTTTTCTTGGTGCTAGCTTTTTTCCCTGTATACAACAGAACAGACTGTGAATTATATCAGCCTGGGGTTGCAACTGCAGAACACCAGTTTCCTGCAGTTTTGAATTTTATTTTAGTGTTATACTATTGATTCGCAGCAGAGGGTGCTGCAACATTACTTCCTAATGCCTCAGATGGACTTGGTGACAAAGCACACTGTCATAGTTAATGAGCACCTGTCCCTTCCACTAGTGTAACCAGCTGTGTAGTGACCAGGGGAGGCACACTGAGCTGCAGCTCCCTTACAGATGCGACCCGGGGAGTAGCACGCCTACACCTTTAGGCCAGAAAACAACAGCTGCTTTAACCTATCCCGAGTGTTAAAACTGAACATTTCACATTTTACTTACTAAGTGGTACCTAAATACTGGATCTGCCCTGATCTCATCTAGAGGTGCTCAGAATTCGATTATTAGAATCCAAGCCCAAGCCATTGTTAGTATTTTCAGAACTGAAGACTAAAAATCTTAAAATCCTAAAAATCCAGAATCTGAAATCCAATTTTTTTTGTATTATTTTTTTAATTCCCTAAGCCAGCTGAGCTGCCCACTCCTTTAGGCAGCCAGTTCGCACCCCACTGCTCTCCCCGTTCCTCTGTCCGCCGCTCCCTCATCTGCTGCCCAACTGTCCCAATCTACCCCTTTGTTGGGAGTCCCCCTACTCATAGAGGCTACCAGGAGGGGAGACTGAGGTGCCCATCACATCTCCTTGCATTTGCATCGGGTGGCTCGGGAGTGGCTCGGGGGCTTCTTGGCTTTGTGGCGAGGGGAAGCAGGCCGCCGTCATCTGGCTGACATGGGTGGCTCTCCCGCCCATTGGGATGCATGCTGCAGCATCCTCACACTCGTGTATGCAGTGTGTGGTCACCCACACCACATAGTGCGATGCCGAGCCCAGCCGGGAGGAGCCGCCAAAAAGCGACACATCTGTGACCCCCCCCCCAGAAGGAGAGCATCCAGAGGATGCTATTGAACCCCTTGCTGGCTGCTGCTCTGATGTTCCTGAGCTAAGACCTAACCCAGGTTATGAAGGCAAAGTGATCCCCAATGCCGGTGCCACGGGCCAGCCAGAACTGATTTTGATTGCATGCAAGAAGTACTTTTTGTCTGCTAGGATTTTTAGGATTTCAGATTCCAATTCAGAATCAGATCTTCCATAATCTAAAATAAATCCTATCAGAGTGGATTTTGGCAAATACGAGCACCCGAAGTCTCATACACGTCAAGCACTAAAGTGAAAACTGTCTGGCAGGCTATGAAAGCTTTTTACTGTAGTCAAAGAAAAAATGTGTATTGGGCCATGAGTGAGAGTGGGATTTAATCCAACCTCAAGACATTGTGTGGTCGGGCTGGTTCATTAGCACAGAGGGCAGACGGCAGCATCGCTGGTTGTACCGCTGATTACCCATGTTTGGGGACATGCCTAGGCCAATAGAGAGTGGGAGAGGGGAGGACTGAGTGTCCCAGGGGTGCTCTTCTTCTAGGGAAGGGTGAGTGAATGACTCTGTTGCATCACTGCCACCTGGGTGACCACAGGTGGCAGCACGGGCAGGAATGCATTGGGAGAGAGGACATCAGGCCAGTTCTGACACTGTCACGCAACTGTGTATATGCATGCACAAGGAGCCCTGGGGATGGGAAAATAGGAAATGCATGGAGCCACTAATGTCACTTGCGGTACGCTAGGGTCTCTCGTCATCCATCTGCCTGAAGTCGCAGGATTCTCAGGGTTTGTAGGGTCTGGTAGCTGGACCATTTTCCCCATTGGGGGTAAAACATGGAGAGAGGGGATGATGGCAGGGGTGATGGGTCTGGGAGGTAGCAAAGGGCTGATGGGGAGGAATCAGGAGGGGAAACCAAAAAAAACAGTGTGTGGTCAAGTGGTTACAACAGTGAACTCTGAAACAGGAGAGCACTGGTTCCAATCCCACCTTGGCTAGTGGCTCGCTGTCAGTGTTGGGTAAGTTACTTTTTCTATTACTTTCTATTACGTTTGGAAACTTGTTCCAGGAAGCTTTGTGCAGTCACTAGCAAGGATGGAGAGGTACTAGAAAAAGTAATACATCTTACAATTATAGTTACTTTTTTTTTTATATATACAAAAATAATAAATAACTATAACAGATTGAATTTTTTGAAAGTAATAGGTTAGTTACTAGTTACCTTCAAATAAATGTAATCGGTTACAGTTACGTATTTCTTTTGTATAAAAAGACATAGGTAATTGTAACTGTAAGGTGTATTACTTTTTCCAGTACTTCTCCATCCTTGTTAGTAACTGCACAGAGATTTCTGGTACAAGTTTCCAAAAGTAATAGAAAGTAATTGAAAAAGTAACTTACCTAACACTGCTCGCTCTGTGACCTTGAACCTGTCATATGACTTCCCATGCAAGGTCATGCACATGGGTAGGAAAAACCCAGGGGATGAATGTAGGTCAGGGGTGTGACAGTCACAGTGTCTGAAGAGGATGAGGATCTGGGGGTAATGATTTCAAGCAACCTCAAGCCATCTGCACAGTGCAATAAGGCAGCGGGAAAAGCAAAGATGCTGGGTTGTACAGGTAGGGGATTCAGCAATAGGAGGAAGAGGGTTATCCACTGGTGCAGCAGTAGCACTATTGTTTATGACACCAATGACCCGGGTTCAGGAACAGGCTTGAGTCATCAGAGAGACAGCCAGGAGAGATGGAGGTCAGACTCTGCTACACTACCACCACCAGGGTGGCCACAGGTGGTGGTGCAAACGGAGCCGCGGAGTTGGGAGGGAGGATGCTGACATACTCTGATGTGAAACTCACACACACGCATGCACACCAGGAGCTCTTCTTGGCATCCTATGGGGCTTGGAAGGAAAAACACTAGCCAATGCAGGAGGATGTCCTCCCCTCACTGCAAGCCCCCCACTGCCAACCGTGGTGCTCTCCTTCAACTGAGTGTCCGTTGGATGTAGAGCCCCCTACCGATGTCCCCACTCTGAGGAGTAAGCCAGGGTGTCAGTAGAAGGAGAGGTAAGTCCCAAGGAAGGTGGGTGATCAGGCTGGGTGAATAGGTAGGACCAATGGGGGCCAGCTGACACTGGCAGAGGGGAAAAAAACATGCTAAAAAAAAGGAAAGGCAGTTATCCTCAGGACCCCTATTTTTTTTGCCACTCAAGTCCTTATTTTTGTGGCATGATTTATTCATTTCTGTTGCAGAATGCAGCCCCACCATTGGCCAAAATATGATGTGATGTCATCAATGATATCACATGCTGAGCATAGCATAGGAGCTTCAGGATAAACAAGGGGAAGGGAGCCAGGCACTATGGAAACAAACTGTATATCTGAATGCAAGTTCACCAACAGCAAGGAATTCCATGGCACTACAGATATTCTGTGGCATGATGCAAATTCTGCAGACAATTCTGCAGTCGTGTAATCACTTATAATTCCAAGGGCTTTGGCTATCCTGCCCTTGTACACCTGGTGAAGACCCACTTGGAATACTGTGTCCAGTTTTGGAACTCTCACCCGAGGAAGAACATCAACAAGATGGGAATTAGCTTAGATAAGAGTAATCAAGTTGATACAGGGTCCGCAGGGCAATATATTCTGTATACGCAGAGACTGCAAAGGATAACGTACTTGCTGGAGATCAGGAGGGATGGGGGGGGTAACGACTGAGACATTCAAATACATTAGTGATGGGAGGACTAGATCTGTGTCAGATTACAGCCCCCAAAGAATTGCCCGCCTCTGCAAATCACCTATTGGACCAGGTTCAGATTTCCAAGTTACCCAGCTTTGATCTGGCGCTGATAAGCTAAATTATTTTGGAGCTTCGTTTCTATGAAAAATGAGAAATCAATTGAAAAAACAAACATAATTACTTTAAATATTTATTTACATAAAAAAGGGCTTATGCATAGCATAAAGGAGTAACCTGATTCTGTCATTTTATTTATTTATTTAAAATTTTGGTAACCGGGAAAGGGCACACTGAGCTGAGGCTCGTTTCCAGGTGCGACCTGGTCCGGATCTACCTCTGACCAAGTTTTGGACTAGTCTGGAAATTGTACTGTTTTGGCAAACCAGAATAAATCAGAACTTTCTGGAGAAAGATAAGAGACAGAATCAGAACCAGGACATAACCAACCCTCCAATTCCTAAAATACATGAGAGGCATAAATTAGGTGGACTCTAGCGAAGTAGTACTAGTAGTAATTGTTATTTAAGTAGCACCCAATCCCAGGGACTTTGAGTGCTGAATAAACATACAATAAGAATATAACATCACCATAAACAACATAAAATTAAAACATATAAACAATTATAAAGAATAAAAATATTTAAAAGTAGCTCAATGCTGGTGAGTAGGTACATTTCCAACAGAATGTTACACAGTGCCATAAGCCTCCTGAAAGAGGAAGGCATCTAATGTGGGGGCCTCTCTCAAAGCCTTGGGAAGCCTGTTCAAAAGGACAGGACCGGCAGATGAGAACGCCCTATCACCAGATGATTTCAGCCTCACCCTTGGAATGGCTAGGAAGCCCACCTCTGAGGAGTAGGGGGGTAAGAGGTCTGGTATGGAGACAGAGTCACACAGGTAGCCGGGATCCAATCTGTGTAGAGCTTTATAGGTCAGTAAACCGACCTTGAGGGTAATACGCCACTGTACTGGCAGCCAGTGCAGTTTCCACAGGACAAGGGTTATGTTACCTGACCTCAGAAGGCCTGTCAACAGCCGGGCCGCTGCGTTCTGCACTATCTGCAAATGCCGAAGGACACCTCCACTCACTCCACAGTATAGAGCATTGCAGTAATCAAGTCTAGAGGTGAGGAATGCATGTACTAGTGAGAGCAAGTCTTCAGTGGGGATCAAAGTTTAAATCCTGGCGATGTTCTTAAGATGACAAGAGCCACTTTGGACTACAGCTGGCACCTGAAACCCAAGTGTCAGTCTTTCATCCAGAATAACCCCCAGATTCTTAACCTTAGCAGATGCCACCAACTCAGAAGAACCCAGCCGTACACTAGTCTCCCTATTGGTAGCCCCTGAACCCCTTTCTGATCAGGCTCAATCACCAGTTCCTCTGTTTTGTCCAGACTGAGTCACAACCAGCTTGATGACATCTAGTCCTGGATCTCAGCCAGGCATGAATTTATTACCTCGACAGCACCAGATGTCCCAGGCGCAGAAGACATACGGTTGGGTTTCATCCGCATAGCAATGAAAACCCAACCTGTATTGTCTCATGATCCTTCCCAGTGGCAGCATATACACTGCGAACAGCACTGGAGAGAGAACCAACCCTAGAGTACTCCACAGAACAGGGGCATCAGAGCGAGGAGAAACTCCCCATCACCGCCCTGTGTATCCTGTTTCCAAGGTAGGACTTAGACCAGCAGATGACAGTGCCAATGAGTCATAGATACATAGACAGTGTCGGCAGATAAGGGCCTATGGCCCACCTAGTCTGCCCATTTGAGCTTGTAAGTTCAGTTTGTTTTCCTAGAAGTCTATTTCCCCTTACCCCTGACCTCTAGAATTCCTTTATGTCTATCCCATGCATTCTTAAATCTCGTGATTGTTTCAGCCCCCCCCCACTTCCTCTGGCAGGGTGTTCCACTTGTCCACCACCCACCAAGTCCACAATACTTCTTGAGATGATCCAACAACAACGCACATTCCACAGTGTCAAAAGCTGAGGAGAGATCAAGGAGAATGAGAACTGACCATTCTCCTCTATCTCTAGCCCTGAGCAGATCATTCTGCACTCTGACCAGTGCCGTGTTGGTACTGTGCCTAGCCCTAAACCTAGACTGCAGATGTTCATAGATGTCAAAGGACATGAGGTGTTCTTCAAGCTGCAGAGCCACCACCTTCTCTATAACCTTACCCAGAAAGGAGAGGTTCAATATGAGCCTGTAATTTGCCAAACAGTCCAGGTCCAAAGATGTGTTTTTTTTTAGCAGAGGTCTCAAGAGAGCCACTTTCAATGCCACAGCAAAGACCACCTCCAAAAGGGAATACCAGATCAGTTTGGCAAATACTGGGTCCAGAAACCCCATACACCCAATTTTTTTTTTTTTAAGTTGTTTAACCAGGAGTAGCACACTAAGCTGAAAGCTTTTTAACAGGTGCAACCTGGGAGCACAGGGAAGTTAAGTGACTTGCTCAGGGTCACACAGTATGTAAGTGGAAGCTGTGGGATTCAAACCTAGGTCTGGTCTGCTGGATGTCACCAGATTTGCAGCTCAGAGCCTTAAACCACTGCACTATACTGCCTCCCTATATTGGCAAATTAGTATTACATGGGTTCCTTGCCCCATAGGGCTGCTGAATGGTTCCGTGCTTATGAGTAAGTGGGAGTGCAGGGCCCAGAGGGCCCGTATTCCCACCAACACATACTATTTATATTACACTTTCTCAAAAAGAAGAGAAATTCTTTGCAAAAAACTCTGTTAATGCATCAGTTAGGGTCGTTTCCACAGTGACAAAAGTTTGGACATTCGGTTTTAAGGTTAGCACCCCCCCACCACATCCTCAAACCCCTAACTCCATTCCCCACAACCCCCCCCCACACACACACACACACACACACACATTCAAGGCACATGCATGATTGTAAGACATTATACCAGTCAGTCATATCTGTAAGCACGATAATCACAACACTGTACTCCTTTCGCATAACACTATGTGAAGAAAAACACATACAGTATGATCAACTCTATACTGCCAGCATAGTATGATGACATATTGTTGCTGGCATATCTTTTTCATAAAGTGAAACTTAGTCTGCACGAACGTTCTAAATGCTGCTTTTTATGTGTCGTAATTCAACAATTGGGTCGCTGCTGGTATTGCTGCCACCACAGAGGCATGTGGTAGCAGTACAGACACAGCTGACACCTACGTAGTACTTTTCACATACTGCTCAGGTATGAAACTAGCACATCACATGTTGCAATGCTGCTGCATTAACTGCAAATAGTCATTAGCAGCATGTTATGGTTAGCTTTGAATGTTACAACTGTTGCTCTCACAGGTTGCTTGTAAACTATACTACAAAACATTACTTTTATTATTATTACCATTTCTTATTAGGACTGACTCACTCCATCAGAAAAAAAAAATATGCAAACATCCATTGACTGCTGCTAGAGTTATCCAAACTCTTATTTCTAATACAGCTATCTGTAGATAACATACTGTGTGTTCCATCATTTCTTAACAATTGAAATATAGGCATCTGCTTAAATCTTGTTATTGATGTTTGTAACAGAAAAATGCTACCTGTGGGCCATCTCTCATGGTTGCCCAGCATGCGTGTGTACCCACAAGACACTCTGATAGCAGCAGAACTCATACGGTTGCTGCACCACAGTGATGGATGTCTCTTGCACTGCCTGCAAGTGTGTATGTGTGTGGGGGGTGCGAGTTACGGTTTGAGGATGGGGTGGTGGTAGCACCCCAATACTGAATTTCCAAACTTTTGTCCCTGTGGAAACAACCCTAACTGATTAATTAATGGAGTTTTTTGCAATGAATATATAATTAAAACAAAATAGTGCTGGCAGGTTTCAGATTATTCTTCTTCTGTCATTTTAGTTTACTCCATCACTGAAGAGTCTTGATAAGAAGTTGAATAAGGGTTCTGGCATTTCATATTTTTTACCTGATGATGACTTTATGAAACCACATCAAGCTGTCTTTTCCTTCTAGAAATTCTCTTTGAAGTCGACTACCAACCTACTATATCTCCGCCTGTAGCCCGCTGATCCGAGCCACAGAGCTGAAACACAAACCCCAGGAGCTGTCTAAATTAATGTTGCAGCTTCTTTAATTAAAGAGCCCCAGAAATCCCTGGAGTCACTGTGGAAAAAAAAAATCATTTTAAGACACATCTCAACCTGTTTTTCATAAAGTTTCAGTGGTTGGCTTCCTTCCCCGCTTTCTTATTACTGTATACATTAACATGGAAAAGGTCGCTTCCCCTAGGTGCCATTGTCATTTTCTCTGGCTACTTGTTAAAACCTGAGCTCTTCTGCCTGTGAAAAATCTGTTGTCATAGAAAAGATTATGATGCCATAAACAAAACACTGTGAATTCATGCGTCGACAGGCAGCGCAAGCAGAGGAATCCAGGAAACAGTGATTCTGGTTTTCAGTTAACGTGCAGTTATTAATGAGCCCCTAATGCCACTGGGACACTTTTTAAAAAATGTAATCGTTAGGCACAGTTCAGCTTATTTTTCATATTTTTTCCTTTTTTTTTTTTATACTTCATATCTTTAATTATTTCCATCATATTCATCATTTAAGTTCTGTTTACAATTGCATTGATTCGCTCATTATATCCATATTTTTTCCTTAAATTGCATGCTCATTTTTTAATTACTTAGGACAATTTCATGAAAACAGGATCTCTGCTCTGTGCACACTGGCTGGTAGCCTGTACCTGACATAACAATTGTATTAATGATTTTACAGTCTCTTATTCTGTGGTTAATTATGATATGATAAACTGAGGACTGGGACGTCAGGTGTTGTCAAGCAGTCAAAGTGAATAAAGCCAAGAGGGCAGCGATATTGTTTTCATGCAACTGTCTTCATTGATCAAGAAAAAGGGGGAAAAATGACAGAAAATATATGAAACATAAACCATACTATATAATTCATATGTACACAAACCCCCCCCCCCCACCAGCTGCCTCTGCCACCATATCCACTAAAGAGGATGAGGCAGGCAGGCAGGCAATAATCCAGGGGCAGACTCCTGTGTCTAAGGTTACAACAGATGGAGCTTTCTTGGAAGCCGCCCTCTGTGGTACTGTATTTTCTCAGATCTGGCTTTTCCCCAAACCCTGGTGGTGTGGCCCACCAGGTTGCCATCTGTAACAATTTCTGGGCCACCCTGGTGGAACTTTTCTTGCCACGCTACCAGCTGCCCCTTCAGGGGAAACATTTACTTTCTTAGTCTTCTTTTTCTTTACGTTCCTCATCAGTGGATTCTTCGGTGTTTGCTCCTTAATGGAGGTTAAACATGTGAAAGGTATAAGCCAACCCGGTGGTGTGGAGGTCTGAGGCACTGGCACTCTACCTCCTGCCACGCTGGTGACCCCAGGTTCAGGAAGGAATACGAGTCTCTTGGGTATCAGTCAGGGGGAGGGAGGATTGAACATCCAAGGGACAGTCTCCTCCCTTGGGGGGAAGGGTTGTGCGAGTCACTGCAATGCTGCCACCTGGAGATGTCTGGGTGGCAGTACAGGTCTGGGTGTCTCTGTACGTAGGGCCATGGCTAGACATGTTAGAAAGTCTTCGTGGAGGCAGAACATGCCCGCCCACCCATTTCACAGTCCAGGCCCTAGGGGGAACCTACAGCCAAGGTGGAAAAAAAACCCTCGTCACAGGATGAAGTCTGATCCTTTGCAGGACCCACACTGGTGACTGGGCACCTCGCCACATTCCAGAAAGCCAAACTTTGGCGTGAAGGTCAGTCCCAGAAAAGCTGGGTAATGGGGCTGGGGGGGACGATTGGAAGGGTGCAAGCAAGGGTGATTAGGGAGCAAAAAAATAACATATGAGGGTATGGCCTCCTCAGGTGGATAGGGTGCCCAGCAGGACACTTTAATGCTCAGATAGATCACATTGGCTGCTGCACCTAGCCACAGGGGATTCAATGTCCAGCGTTTTTTGGTCACAGATACAGAGGCTTACCCTGGCTCATCATATCCTTTCTTTTTTTCCTTAGGTACAGATACTTGGCACCCACCAACTGCACTGGTCTTCCATGAACCTTTGCTCCCTTCAGCATTCTCTTTGGCCTTGATTTCTTGGCCAGGAACGTTCACACTTCTTCAATTGGAATAGCAATACAGTAGTGCAGACACCATCAGACTGCCTTCCTTGAGTGTGACCCATCAACAGACCCCTGCTGTCCTCAGTCCTGGACCCTGGGAAGGATCCTAGCCTTTGGAGACCCCCACCAGAGGAAGTCAGTGATACCCAGACCTAGGATCCTGCCACTGTCCTGAACCTACTTGTCCCCTCTGAGTAGTCAGAGCCAGAGAAGTGCACCAATAAGTGCCAGAACCCTCTGAAGTGGATAACATTTGACAGTTAAAGGTCATAAATTACAATTGATAGAGCAACTAAATTAGTCAGCACTGAGACTTGTAAACTCACAATGCTCCACACAGGCCTCCCCAGTTATGCTCTAAAATACATCGAATACATGTATAATTAATAAATATACTAAGCAAACACAAACATGTGATTTTACAAGTCTCCATGCTGACTAATTTAGTTGCCCTATCACTTTAATTTATGGGCTTTAAATATCAGATGTCATCCACTAGTTGACATCTTGAGAAATCATGCAGTGCACATTGAAATGCTGGAGGGAGACTAACGTCTGTCTATCTGTCTTATCACTCAGGTCTCTGACCTGGATTGTTATCTGCTTGTTTTTACTAAAAAGAAGTCTACTTGATAATCTTGAAGTAGTGGGACTTAGACAGGTGTACTGGCCTAATCTTTCAATTTACGATGCAGAGGTTGGTATCTCTGCAGATTCCTGTGTAGATAGACCTCACCTTTCAGAATTTGCTTGTTACCCCTGAGAAAATTGGTGGATGGCCCCTCAGATGGCCTATTTCTGATTTTGGATGTTGTGGACCCTCCAGGCCCCATAGCTCGGCCTAGGAATGCCTGATTTACAATTCCAAGGTGTCATTTTCTACATTTATTGCCATGCCAAGTTGGATGGAACAACTTAGAAAATCCAAAATGGCTGCCAGAATCCAATATGGCCACCAATTCTCTAGTAAATGCTTGATTCGGTAATAATTTCCAAATCCCTAGCTTCCAAGATGCCGATTATCAATGATTCATGAACGAGGAGTTTATTATTATTATGTTTAATATAAACATATATTAAATGAATATAATAGAACATAAATATCAATAAACGATGCATAACGCATCAATTTGCTTGTTTGTGCTGTTGACTCAAAATTACATCCACTCTGTGAGAATTTGCCACTTTGGTCTCAGGATTGTGTGGCGTGTTCATGCACAATGTATACCTGTTTAGTTTGTATTCCTAGTTTTTAATTTTAGTTTCTGTTTCTGTTTCAGAAACCTGGATAGCCCTCTAGCTGTACCTGTTGGATTGGTCAATCCATCCGATTTGCCTATCTGTGTTCTTTGTGAGAACCAAATTAGAGATACGGAACTGCAACAAATATTAGGAGAGAATGGTCTGAATACCATTAAGGTTTTTGCAGAGAAATGGTCAGTCACAAAACCAACTTCTGAGTATGCCAGAAACTTCAGCCTTGTACGGAATAAAATCCGTGACCAACTTCTCCCCAGCCCTGGAGAAACATTCCTACCTTTTCATACAAGGTGTCACCAAAATTTCACCAGTGAAAGGAAATTAAACACCAACTCAATGAAAGAACTTTCTTTGGATCAATCTTCTGAAGCTGAATTCTCCAGCATACCCGACCCATAGACGTCCAGTAGCAGTGAAGTGGTCCATGTAACTCGATGTAAAAGGACATTGTTGGAATTTAAGAAGGATGAGATCTGCTTCATCTGTGATAAGAAAAGAAAAGAGAGAGAAATATGGAAGAAAAACTCCAAAGAGTTGAACTTGAAGATGGAAAGATTACATTGCATGAAAGCATGTTACACAATGAAAATTCCAATGATGCTTTTTTGTCTGGTGCAGCCAAACGTTTGAAGGTCACTATCACCAATGTTGACGTCTTTGCCGCAGACATCAAATAACATCAAAGTTGTTACAACACTTTCGTCTACATCGGCAAATGAGAGAGACAAACACCAGGCAGATTGGAAAGCATTCACACAAAGAGTGCTGAAACGGAGTTTCTTCAAATCATGAGAAGAAAGGTTATTGAGCAGAAATGTTATTGGAAGATCTTCATAACCTCTACAAGTCCCATGGATGCGAACAAGATGCTGGAATAAATCACACATTTGAGTTGAACACTCTTATCAGCAATGAATTCAGAGATGAGATAGGTTTTACTGTGGGGAAGGGGATACACGGGAATCCTCTCATTCTTCACTCGACAAAAGTAAGCCCACTTGATTATTCTTTGGCAGCCTTGAGAGGAGCTGGGCTCAGAGATAGTGACATCACCAAGGCATTTGCAAAGATGATCAATTGGAAATTAAAAGATAGACAAATTGAGTCACCGCAGTTTCCTATGGCATGCGAAGACTTGCTTTCTGAGTTTGATAATTAAGAACCCATTCCGGAAATCTTCAATGCGATAGCTCTCTCAATAAGCCCTTCTAAGAAGATTAATGCTCTAGGTTATGTGACCATCCCAAAGAACTTCAAAATACCAAGATATGGTCCATTGCTAGTGACTGGCAACGCCTCATTACCCGAAAACATTCTCCAAAGTCAATAGTTATATCCATGGTTATTCATTGTCTCACTGGAAGTAAAGAAGCAGTCAATCTTCGACATCGTTCGGAGGCTGGTACTTCTTACACAGACGTCAAAAGACAAAACAAGAAATTGGCCCTTGATAGTAAATCTGAGGGAAAAAAAGTGCTGCACACAATTCTGCCTGGACAGCCAACTCATGTCACAATTGATAACTCAGATGGTAAGCAACAGACATTAACAGGAGTCTCAACAACACATGACACTAACTCAACGACTTACGTACCCCGAGTTTCGCATCCTGCTGTCATCTGCGATTTGCCAGCACAAGAACAGAACATTCCAAGCAGCTCAATAAAAGAAGTCCAGGAAACCTTTGAGAGCTCAGAACCTATTGACTATGGGGATTATAAAATAGAAAAGAGAAAACCCCCACCGATCATCCCATCCTATGATGAGGATGAAAGAAGGACTGAGCCTGATCTTTGTTTGAGCAAAGACTGTATTTGGGCTCTGGCAGCAAGCTTAGAATCTTCCAGAGAAGATGAATCTCTTCCAGTCCTAGGATCATGGACAGCTTTCAATAAAAAAGCAACATCAACCACTACCTTCAAATCCAAAATTGATTTCCTGCCCATTATACCACGTGAACCAGATGATGCAGTTTGCAGATATTACCTTGACTTTTTCATGGATCTAACAGATGACCTACAAATTGACCACATCTTTAGCCACAGCGATCATGCAGTTTTCTACCAGATTGCACATATAATGTGGGAAGAAGAAAAATATACAAAAGTGGTTAATTTGATGGGAGGATTTCATGAACTGAAGGTGAGCAGAAGATCATCTACAAGTGATACAGTGCTGTGGGACTTCATGACTGGTGGGCTCAGGCGGGGATATAGCAGATGGATCTGTTGACCAGGCCTTGGAAGGACGCCACTATTCTAGATTGATGAGGTTACATAAACAGTTCCTCGAGGCTCTCCTGCGATTCATGGGATCCAAGAGTCATGGCTCACTAACCGACGGACAACAAGAAAAACTCATCAACATGAGAAGATCTGTATCAGCAAAATCCCTGAATCTTGTCCTCTTGGATGAATCTTTCCCTGAAGTGCAGTCATCAATGCTGGAAACCTCTGGCACCATGGGACAGTGAGTGACAGCCTACATTGGTGACACCAGCTCTCTTCTTGCCCAGGTCGCCGCATACAGAGACAAGAATCTGAACTTGCATCTGCAGGCTCAACGAGATATTCTACCTTTGCTGTTTGCATTCAACAATCAAAACTGTTCTCAGCATTTGACATGGCATCATGTAGACCTCATCAATCTGAAAACCATCAGTGAGAACGCATAAAATGAACTGCAGGAATATGGCATTGGGGCTAGTCTGTCCAGTGAGGTGTTCTCCATGATACCTGGCAACCAAGAGACTGAGGCCTCAATCAACAGAGAGGTCAAGGTGAAGGGTGAACCCATGAGAGGCAGTTATAGTACATCTGAGGAAGCTGCTGGTGACTTTGCTTTAAATTCCCACAAGCTCACTAAAATGTGTTTGTCACTAAAGAAGACGCTTCTGAAAACATCGGCCAAACACAATGAGTTGACATATGGTGCCATGAAGAAACATGATGGTCAAGTTATAGAGCTACTGAAAAAACTTCATGCATATTCAGATCCATGTCAGGGTGTAGCATGACACATCGCAGCAGGCATTGAAATACCGCCGGCAATAGTAGAGAGCCTTTTGAAAGCAAGGGCTATAGGGAAAGTTATGTTGAGTGCATTTATAAATGACCGCCTCCTATCAAGGAAAGCTGGTTTCTTTGAGCCCATTAAATGCAGCAGAATTTACATGGGAATGGACAAGAAGAAAAAGAAACTCAAAGTGGAATCAGTCTTGAAAGAAGACCGTCGGCTCTCGGTATAATTTTTGCAAAGTGCCCTGACAAGAAAGATGTGTTTTCCCATCCACTCATAACATATCCTCTTGCAATAGCAACTCCAAACGGAAACCTCCACACACCTAATACCAAACATGTCTCAAGAAATTATCTCATCGATGAAGCAGAAGCTCGAAGTTCTTCCCCTCCTCTGTTATGCTCAGTGTACATATACGACGCCATGGTGATGGTCAGAGCACTTCCTGTACAGCGTACATGGGACAGCCTTTGGAAAGCACTTCTTGTCGCATTCACACCTCCATCTACAGCAAGCCCAGCAGAAGTCATCATCGTTTTTGATATTTATAAGGATGATCAGGAGTTCTTGGTGAAACAGCAAGAACGAGCTGAGTGAGCGGTAGGAACAGGAGGAATACGACTTCACATGGGATCAGATTTGCAAGAGATGCCGCAGGGAAAGTTGTATCAGCAGTACCTTCACAATAATGACAACAAAACAGATCTCATATAGAGCTTCAATGAGTATGTTAGACAAGAGGATGTCAGAAGAAACTTACAATACCCGTTTACTATCCGCAATGGCAGAAGCACGCATACTATATACCCAGATTCAGAAGAATTTCTGTTTTCCTACAACCGTGAGGAGGCAGATACGAGGATAGTGCTGCATTGTGCGCTTGTGAAAGGCCCAGTTGTTGTCCGAGGCAAAGATACAGACATCCTCGTCCTGATGGTTTACGCTTTTGCAAAGATCCTTCCAGATTCACCATGAATGCTCCAAATCGACCTCGCCGTATTTGTAAACAGGATCTATATACGATCACTTTGGACACACTGCAAGTCTCAGTTTTCCAGCATACCATGCTGTCTCTGGATGTGATGCAGTGAGTTACTTCTACAAGGTATCAAAGAAATTAGTCTTTCAACATTCACACAGGGTCGAAGAAAAAATAAATCTCCTTTCAGGGCTTGGGGAAAGCACATATACTTCACAAGACGCTGAACAAAACATTAAGACCTTCATTCAACACTGCATGTACAATGGTACAGGAGGAGAGGATCTGGTAGACAAATGAGTAAGGCCATGCAATAACCTGAACGTGAAGACTACGCAAATGATTCTACCAGACCCAGCGAGTCTATGTCAGTACATAAAGAGAGCAAATCCCGTAGCATACTATAAGCGCTACTGCACAGAGCTGGAAACCGTGAAAGTTGACTCTTGTTTGTCAGGATGGAAACGAGAGGATGAAACACTGAAACCTGCGTGGTTCACTGGGTTTCAGTAACCTGATGGCCTGTGTCATAGAAGAAAGGGCAGAAGGTTAGCTGGCTGACGATGTACAGCTGTCGGAGATGAGGCAGATGACAAAGGTGAGTCAGCACCTCAAAGACACACACAGAAGACCAAACCAAAACCTTTGACCAAAGCCCCAGTGACTGATTGTACAGGAGATGATGACACTGAAAACGACACATCGGCAGCCAATGAACAAACTTCTGTGGACAAATCTTCAAGCTTCGAGAGTGAATGTGACGGTTCAGATCCAGGGTGGCTCCAATATAATGACTTAAAAACTGGACATTACAACCGAGGTGTACTGTTGACCCAATATATTCGTAGTGTTGGGTCAAATCATTGGGTCAATGTGCATTCTACTACCGTGCACCACACTGGACCAATGCCCTTCCTTCAGACATCTCTGATACCAAACCATGGGTGCTTTTAAGCAAAAGCTCAAGCAGCACCTTGCCACAGATGACAATTGTGACTCTGCTGGCCATTCGTGATGACCAAAACAACTCTTCTACATCTGGACCACCATAAAGCAGTAGCACTTAGTGTTCCACCTAATCCTAGGGGCACCTACCTCTACAGCACTTCATTGTCCCACCCCCCATCTACCCCCTCCCCTCCCCACTTGGCACCCATTCTCCTCTCTGTCCCCACCTTCATGTCCCCCTCATCTGCTGCTCTCCTAGGCCCATTCTCTCCAACCATCCATAAATCTGTTCCTAACCTCGTACGCGGGCATACTCTTCACTATGCCGCAGCTGTGCCTGTTCTCCACTCTGTTTCTCCCCCCACAAGTAGGCTTAACTCTCTGACGCAAGCACCTTCTCACCAATGCCGAAGCAATATCTAAATGTTATACCTTAAGCTAAATGCTATCCCAATCTTGTAATCCACACCAGTTTATTGTCTACCTAGCTTGTAATGTATTGTTTTGTACCAGTGCAATTTTGTACTTGCTTGTAATGTAATGCCTTGTATGTAATGCTATGCACCTGCTCACTTTCTCCTTGTAACTAACACAGAACCTACAAATGAGCATCCGCTCACAGGTGTTCTCCAAGATATCATTAAATAAATAAAAATAAATAAATAATTAAATCATTGATAAAATGAATTAATTCTAAACAAGTTAGCACATACAACATTTACATTTTAAGCATTACTCTATGTACTTCAAACTATTTTATCAGTAAATTGCCTCGTGAATTCAATTGTTTTATGTAGTATTAATGTGTGCATTTGTTCCTGTGTCTAACAGGGAGCCTCAAACCAATGTATAGATGTCATAAGTGTTCATGAATAAATGTTCAATATATAGATGTTCATGAATCATTCATAATCGATACCTTGGAAGCTAGGGATTTGGAAATTATTAGCGAATCAAGTATTTACTAGCGATATGGTGGCCATATTGGATTTTGGTGGCTATTTGGGATTTTCTGAGTTGCTCCATCCAATTTGGCATGGCAATAAATGCAGAAAATGACACCTTGGCATTATAAATTGGGCATTCCTAGGCTGAGCTATGTGGCCCGGTGGGCCCAAAACATCCAAAATCAGAAATAGGCCCCCCAAGGAGCCATCCACCAATTTTCTCGGGGGTAAAAAGCAAATTCTGAAAGGTGAGGTCTATCTACACAGGAATCTCTGCATCATAAATCAAAAGATTAGGCCGGTACACCTGTCTAAGTGTTCTATTGTACAAGCTATGAATGAGCATATGGTGAGTGCATAGACTTTTGCACTGTTCCATAATAACATGTATGGAGCAGATTTTCTGAGGAGCAGGACAAGTGTATAGATACAAATAATTTAGGTCAGAAAATACAGTATGTAAAGTTTATATCTCACCTCAGTGCACTTTGAAGGGAAGGAGTTTAGGAGCAGAGTTTTGAGGTGTTTTTTGATAAATATTTTAAGTTTCTAAAAAAACTCTAAATGTTTACCCCTTCTCCAAATGCACACTGGTACCAAATGCTGGTAATCAACTTCCCTTCACTGGGGGTGCCACCAGATGCCAGGGGCTGTGTGTGGCTTGTGCCAAAGTGAGGGTGGGGGAGTGACACTGACATCAGAGAGAACTAGGCATGGGACAGGATGAGAGAGGGGAGTGCCACTGACATCGGGGAAAACTAGGCATGGGACAGGATGAGGGAAGGGAGTGCCACTGACATTGGGGAGAACTTGGCATGGGACAGGATGGGGGAGTGGAGTGCTACTGATATCGGGGACAACTTGGCATGGGACAAAATGAGGGAGGAGAGTGCCACTGACATCGGGGACAACTCGGAATGGGATAGGATGTGGGAGGGGAGTGACACTGACATCGGGGACAACTAGGCATGGGACAGGATGAGGGAGGAGAGTGCCACTGATGTCGGGGAAACCTAGGCATGGGACAGGATAAGGCAGGAGAGTGCCACTGACATCAGGGACGATTCAGCATGGGAGAGGATGAGGGAGAGGAGTGCCACTGACATAAGGGAAAACTTGGCATGGGACAGGATGTGGGGAGGGGAGTGCCACTAACACCGGGAACAACTTGGCATGGGACAGGATGTGGGAGGGGAGTGCCATTAACATCATGGACAACTAGGCATGGGACAGGATGAAGTAGGGGAGTGCCACTGACATTGGGGACAACTAGGCATGGGACAGGATGAAGTAGGGGAGTGCCACTGACATTGGGGACAACTAGGCATGGGACAGGATGAGGGAGGGGAGTGCCTCTGACATTGGGGACAACTAGGCATGGGACAGGATGAGAGAGGGGAGTGCAGCTGATGTCAGGGACAACTAGGCATGGGACAAGATGAGGGAGGGGAGTGACACTGACATTAGGGACAAGTAGGCATGGGACAGGATGAGGGAGGGAAGTGCCAATGTCATAAGGAAAAACTAGGCATGGGACAGGATGAGGAAGGGGAGTGCCACTGACACCAGGGACAACTAGGCACGGGACAGGATGGGAGAGGGAAGTGCCGTTGACACCGAGGACATCTAAGCATAGGACAGAATAAGGGAGGGGAGTGCCAATGACACCAGAGACAACTAGGCATGGGACAGGATGAGGGAGGGGTGTACCACTGACACCAGAGACAACTAGTCATGGGACAGGATGAGGGAGGGAGGGGCGTGCCACTGACATCGGGGACAACTTGGCAATGGACAGGATGAGGGAGGGGAGTGCCACTGACATCGGGGACAAATAGGCATGGGAGAGGATGAGGAAGGGGAGTGCCACTGACATTAGAGAGAACTCAGCATGGGACAGGATGAGGAAGGAGAGTGCCACTGACATCAGGGTCACCTCGGCATGGAACAGGATGAGGGGGGGAGTGCCACTGACATTGGAGACAACTAGACATGGGACAGGATGAGGAAAGGGAGTACCACTGACATCAGAGACTACTCGTCATGGGACAGGTTGAGGGAGGGGAGTCCCACTGACATTGGGAACAACTAGGCATGGGACAGGATGAATGAGGAGAGTGCCACTGACATTGGGGACAACTCATCATGGGACAGGATGTGGGAGGGGAGTGCCATTGACTTTGGGTACAACACGGCATAGGACAGAACGAGGGAAGGGAGTGCTACTGATATCAGGTACAACTCGGCATAGGACAGGATGAGGGAGGGGAGTGCCACTGACATTGGGAACAACTAGGCATGGAAGAGGATGAGGGAGGGGAGTGCCACTGATATCAGGGACAACTTGGTCTGGGACAGGATGCGGGAGGGGAGTGCCACTGACACTAGGGACAATTAGAGATGGGACAGGATGAAGGAGGGGAGTGCCACTGACACTGGGGACAACTAGACATGGGATAGGATGAGGGAGGGGAGTGCCACTGACATCAGGGACAACTAGACATGGGACAAAATGAGGGAGGGGAGTGCCACTGACATCAGGGACAACTAGACATGGGACAAAATGAGGGAGGGTAGTGCCACTGACATCAGGGACAACTAGACATGGGACAGGATGAGGGAGGGGAGTGCCACTGACTTCAGGGACAACTAGGCATGGGACAAAATGAGGGAGGGGAGTGCCACTGACATCAGGGACAACTAGACATGGGACAGGATGAAGGAGGGGAGTGCCACTAACATGGGGGACAACTCGGCATGGAACAGGATGAGGGAGGGGAGTGCCACTGATATCAGGGACAACTTGGTCTGGGACAGGATGTGGGAGGGGAGTGCCACTGACACTGGGGACAATTAGAGATGGGACAGGATGAGGGAGGGGAGTGTCATTGACATCAGGGACAACTAGACATGGGACAGGATGAGGGAGGGGAGTGCCACTGACATTGGGAACAACTAGGCATGTAAGAGGATGAGGGAGGGGAGTGCCACTGACATGGGGGACAACTTGGTCTGGGACAGGATGAAGGAGGGGAGTGCCACTGACATGGGAGACAACTCGGCATGGAACAGGATGAAGGAGGGGAGTGCCACTGACACTGGGGACAACTAGACATGGAAGAGGATGAGGGAGGGGAGTGCCACTGACATGGGGGACAACTAGGCATGGGACAGGATGTGGGAGGGGAGTGCCACTGACATTGGGGACAACTCGGCATGGAACAGGATGAGGGAAGGGAGTGCCACTGACATCGGGGAGAACTAGGCATGGGACAGAATATGGGAGGGGAGTGCCACTGACATTGGGGACAACTAGGCATGGGACAGGATGAGGAAGAGGAGTGCCACTGAATTCCAATGACTGCTTTTCGTGGGGCAGGGTGGGGAGGGAGCTACCACTGGATGACACAGGCCACCTGGCTTGCATCAGGGTGAGGGAGAAAGGTTTCACTGGACCCCTGGGACTGTTTGGCATATGGGCGGTGTGAGGGGGTGCATCTAGACATAAGGAACTGGTTTGTTTGGGGAAAATAAAGCAAAAAAAGACATAGAGCTCCAGATCTAGTATGCTGAGGCCTGTGAGTAAGGAAGTGTCCTTATCATAGTAGAATGCTAAAACAGGCAAGTGCACTCAGAGCTTCAGTAAGAAGATGTTTACGGTTGGTCCATTGACACAGTGGTAATGATACAGCTCGCCATGCCAGCGACCTGAGTTCAGGAACGAGCTCGAGTCTCTTGGGGCTGGCTGGTGAGGGTGAGAGGGCGGGGGATTGAGCATCTCAGAAGATACTTTTCCTTCCTGGGGAAGGGGGGTTCTGTCACCCATGATCACACTGCCCCCTGGATGCATGGGATGGTGTTGTGCAATTCGACCAGGGGTGGGAGGAGCTGTGCTGTCTATGGATGACGCCACACTCTCCGAGCATGCATCCTTGCAGATGTGTGCATGGCTCCTGTGGGACATAGGAGACACTGTAAAAAAAAAGTCCAAGCCCTGCTCCCAAAACAGAGGAGGATCTCCCCAGCACTGCCAAGCCCATCCTACCCACCATTGCTGCCTCCTGACAAAATCAGTAGTATATCACCTTCCCCCATCCCACTGCTCTGGTGGCAAGCCAAGGCTCAGTGGAGGCACCTTGGCTTCAGGTAAGGAAGGTACTAACAGACTGTCCATGAGGGGGCTAGAAGAAAGCTTGGGGCACAGAGGGTTCCATGTCAAATGGACGAAAGCGGAACAGCGACCGTAAAAACGACTAATGGATAATGCAGAATGGAAAATTCGGCGATGTCTCTTTTTACGCAGGCAACCCCCGCACCACCCTTGTGGGGAGCTGTCTCCCCCACACACACACACACTTACTAAATATACCAACTCCGAGGAGGCGGACCTCGGGGAAGGGGTACAGAAACATTGCCGAATTTGTCATTCGGAATTATCCATAATCTGTTTTAGCGGTCGCCATTCTCTTTTGCCCTTTTTTTTAACCTTGTTTTTTTCCTCTCCTTGGCCCCTGGTTGGCATCTATGTCCAGGCAACCTGATCCTCCGGCCACCATCCATCTGCGCTCATCTGCTATTTGGGCCACCATCCTGATACCCCATGGCTTACCCCTTGTGGCGGGGTGGCGGGGAGCCCCCAACTCCCCACCAGGACCAGATCCAGTACGAGTGGTGCCCTCAGACATGGGGCATTAGATTGATAGCCATCAAGCCGCACAACCATGGCAGCCAATTTTCCACTGTTATTGATGGTGGAGTGTGCAATGCCAACAATGGGCATGCCATGCATGCTTCCACATGCAGCGTGCGCACCAGCTGCTCCACCTCCATGCCCCACTGTATTGACCTGGCATTCCAACACCTAGCTTTTGCTAGATGTCAGACAAATGCCAGATGCTTATCCCCACCCTCCTCGGGAGAGGAGAGCAGTCCTCCGGACGCTCGATCCTCTCCCACCCCAGCTGGCCCCCGACGACCCACTCACACGGGTCGCTGAGGTGGTAGGAGGTAAGGCATCGTTGTCTCAGCCCTCTGCATCATTGGGCTGGATTGCTTTCATCCTTTTAACATGCTACTGGCACAGAGTAAGGGGAACAAGAAGAAATTATGAAAAAAGAATAAGAAGGTTACTCTATTTTGTTCCTGAAAATGCATAGGCGCCAAAAAAAGTGCCCATGGATACAGACGACTATCTGACTCCCCGATGTTTTGCATCACTCTGAAGCTTCCACTGGGGAGGAGCAGGTCATATCTATGCCCCATAGTAACTCAGACATTTAAAGCTACAGCACATCATTCTCGTCAATACATTATGTCATAGTTTTCTAATGAGTCTAGATAGGGGCATGCAAAGTGCATAATATGAAAGTGCAGATAAGTGCAGCAATAACATAGACAGCTACAATTCTAGGATAAAAAGAGAAAGATACTGCATAAATGTACTTAACTTGAAATAAATCGCACAATAGATTAATACAAGTAGCGCAGTTAATTCCCAGACACAAATTTTACAATGAATCGTGTGCTACATACTAACATACTATTTGCCAGCAGATTAGGCCTTATGATCTATCGAGTCTGCTCGAACCTCAGATCCCTAGTTGGGTGCCAAGGCCCTTCCCCCCTCTTGTGTTCCAGAAACCCCTATCATCCATCCCCCCCCCCCGGGACAGGCCATCATCTGATACATCCACTTTCTGTGTCTGTCCCACCCTCTCTTGAAGCCCTCCACTGTGGATCTCTGAACCAGCTCGCCAGGCAGTGTTTTGGTCTTCATTCCATAATCAGGTTGGGATGCAGTATTATGATGCAGTATAAAAATACCATATATATTGAGGGAAACTGAAAACACCTGAGAATGGAAGATTATTTATTTATTTTGTATTTCACGCCATTCTCCAGGAAAAACACACTGAGTTAGCAGCTCATTTCGGGAAGTGTCCTGGGCGAAGGGGATGTGGACAGCGCAGTAATCAGTTACATCAGTCACGTTACAGTTATAAAACAATAATAATTATATAAAGTAAAAAGTATGCAGTAGACAATTGAGAAGAAGCACAAAGTATGTAGTGCAAGTGTAAGTAGCTGCACCCGTGGGTGGCAGAGGGTCCTGCGCATGAACTGAGAGATGGACTCTTTGCTCTGTGGGTCTGTATCTGTAGCTGCATAGAAGCGCAGGGTCCAGGGGGGCCTGTGCCTCTGCAGCTCACCGGACAGCCCCATGAATTCTTGTCATCCATCGCGGCACAGAATTGCAGGCTCAGCAGGGCTCTGCATTTCTGTAAGCAGACAGAGTCTTCCCTTGGCTGGGCCCTGCACATCTGCATCAGTTCACTATTCTACTATCTCAAAAAGAAAGGAATTTCTTTACAGAAAACTGTGTTAAAAGTCACCAGTTAGGGTTCATCTTAATGCAACAAAAGGTTTCAAACCCTAACTCCCCACACCTCCGAAGCAGCAAAAGGATAACACCACACAAGCAACCAGATAGCCATCATCAGGTAAGACAAACAACATACTACAGTTTCCAGGTGACACAAATGCAGTAGCACTGATGTGTTACCTTCATGGATTTCTAGCTGCGATTGCATAAGCACAGGCCCTGCAGGGGCCTCTACTTATGCAGCCACACCTATATATGTCGTACTACGTACACGAGTATGTTTGACTGCAGAAGTGCAGGCCCCATGTCTAATATCTCCCTCTCATCCTTACCAAATTTGAATCATACAACAGGTGTTTAGGTGGTTTTGTGCTAAAAATGATGAAATGTTACAATAGGAAAAAAGTACAAAATGTAAACTGTGCCCCCTCTGATCAATGGATCAGCACAAGAGAAGCAAATTAATGTAGTACAAATCATTACAATCAATACAGATGCAAACTGGAATGCAACCAAGTTTACTGAGTACAGTATCTCACATCTGCTGGCTTCAGTGCTGTACATGGCTATTGTGATGTCATCAGCATTGTTAAAGCTGCTCGCTGATTGGCTCAGTATTCTATTGTGACATACTCAGCTTTGAAAGATAGTAGTTCTATCTTGCTGCCATGTGGTTTATGTAGAATCTAACCTCTCGGGTGTGTGTAAACTTCTCATTACACACATCACCCTATACTTTATTTTATATCATTCCTGGGTTTCCCTTTTTCACCACAGCAATTATATAAAATAACAGAGGTTCTCTGACTGAGGGGGGCTGTGATCCATTTTCCTTCGATGAAGATGTGTGATTAAGATTAAAATCTTAACACCAAGTTACTGTGGTGGACGGCAGTTGACTTTTCTTCGAGGGCAAGCGACGCAGTCGAGATGTGGTGAATCGCGGCAGGTCTATGCGCACAGTGAGGGAAACTGTACGTGTGTTTGCCATTATAAACGCTCCTTTATAACGCAAATTATGCCACAGCTTCCCTATGGAAAAAAGGGGGGAACCCATATATTATATAGCAGTTCTATCTTGGTTAATATAACATAGGCTTGGAAATCCCTGTGTTCTGATTGGCTGAGACTTAATTCTAGCCACGGCAGTAAGACAGCACCACCAATGGTTAAAAACAAGTCCCTGCTAACCAGTGCAACTCATAGAATTCATAAGCCATGTACTTCCTAATTTCCATCAGAAACATGGCTGCAACATTTACTCATATATAAAAAAACTTCAACTAGGCCCTAAAAATAAAAGTCCATTAAATTAAGTAAGTAAATAATTTAATGTTATTTTCACTCACGAGCCCCTTCCTACACACATACACAAATTTAAAACATCAAGTACTATTTAGAGTTTCCATTGCTGGTGTTTCTTTGATAGCCGTGAAAAATTCCCCTCCTATCCCTACCAGTTTGCCAGAGGACTCCCTGTTCCTTACCTGGCAACAGATAAAATTGAGGTTCTGGCACCGCCGGAGGTGTGTGTGTGTGTGGCACGCCAATGGAACTCAGAAGAATTTTGAATTCATGTATTCCATGTTACCATTCCGTGTGTGTGTTGTGGGGGGATAGAGGGGCATTCTACTGCTGGAATAATGCAGAGCTTTGAATACTTCTATTCCATGATAAACAATCATACAACATATTGAATGTGAAGAAAGACGGATGACTGACAGGTGAAAAACATCTGCAGAGGGACTTTTTTCACATTATTTAGTAACATTTTATTGACTTTTTTGTGACTTTGAAAACTTTGAGTGCTCGTTTTTTAAAAGTTGCCTATGGGCCCATTTTATATAAGCAATAAGGCACTCCAGGGACATTGGTGGTACTAAGCTTATCCCACAGTCAGGGGGCTGAAGGCACTCGGCTTTGCCTCATGTCTCACTACATCCCTGACCATGGGGTAAACCTAGTACCAGCAACTCCCCGTCATGCCTTATTGCTTAAATCTGGACTCTCACTGGCTCAGAAAAGACACTATAGATAGGGTCGAGTAGGCACTTTAATGTTAACACTCAGATTTTGCACTTTAATATCTTCGCAACCATTCAACAGATTTGCACGAAATGCTGCATGCATGGTCTTGTGTTGTGGATCTCTTGATGTTTTAAGTTTCATTCTGTACAGATGTGCAGATTCTGAGATGCAGATAGTAAAAAAAAAAACAGCTGGGTTTTGCTGGTTTTTTTTGCATCATATAGCACCCAGACGGTTAGGAATTTTGGTCTGAACTTTTCAGGGTAGAAAAAGATTGGCTCAGAAGGATGTCCTTTGCTGGTTTGGTGAAAAAAAAAATTAATCAGTTCCAAAGTTATACAATTTTAAAATTTCAGGTTCTGAGCATGCTCAGTCAGCATTTCAAAATAGCCATAAGAAGTTTTTGTATGAATCCTTTTTCGTGATGGCCATAATCTTTTTATGTTTGCTTGCATGCATGCGCAAGAAACATGTCGTGGCAGCTTGCTGCAGAAGCAGGTTGTGGAGGTGCGGCACTGTTGTGGCCAGTGCCACCACTATATTTTGGGGCTTGTGTATTGGGCACCGATAAAGGAGGACGCTGCCCGTGACACTGCTTTAAAGCATGCCACCACCTTGAAAAAAAAATAGCCGCACCAGTCCAGGAGAGCCTCGTCATAGCAGCAGCAGCCTGCCATTTCGGCCTGAACAGTGTGCATAGAGACAGAAGTGGATATCCTGCTATATGCAGTTTGCTGACAGAAGCTGAGGCTGCGATGGCGGAGCGGCCCCGACTGATGTGGCACAGTGTTGGTCTTCTGGCAGTATGCTTTTATGCCCAGTTCAATAGCTGAGAACAGTTTCTGCTCAATTTATGCCCCGTCACCAGTACCTTTTTGTTGGTGACCACAACAGAGACCAGTGCATGTGCAAAAATATTAAATTCCTGTTCCTCAGTCCTGGTGTAAAATAGGGTAAGCTAGTTCATTTGCCGATGGGGAAGCCCACTCCTCATTGGCATAATGCCCCCCCATTTGTTGTGTGCCAAAGGAGTGCCCAATCCCCCTTTGCATCATGCGCCCCCCCCAACAGTCTTTCTTTGCTGATGGGGCCCAATCCCCCCTTCCCAGTTCAATTTGCTGACATGGTAGCCCGCTCCCATTGACATAATGTCACCCCCCAATTTTTGTATGCCCAGGGGTGCCCAATCCCCGTCGGCTACAGCCTCCCAACACTCAGGTGGCATGCTGGGAGCCCAATTCCCCAGCATGCCAAATGTCCTGTAAAAACACACCTTTCCCACGATATGTTTTCAGTTTTTGTGTTTTTGTAAACCTGTAAAACAGAAAACGGTCTCTTGTTCAGTCTAGTGGCCCTTCCCCAACCCGCGCCCACCCTCTACGCACCCTGCCTCCCCACACCTCCCCCTCACCCCATACTTACTTCCGGAGCCTGGCGCAATGATCTTCGGTGGACTGGGAAAACATCTGCACTCTTCAAAGCCGACTGCAAACTGAAGAAATGCCGGTAAACTGCTGTATAATGGCATAAATAGGGTATAGAAACATAGAAACATACAATATCTCAGGCATTTCTGGGACTTTTGGCCCCACATTTTCAACATGGGGTTATTGTGACCCCGCTTCATGGATTCAGTCACTGTCATGGTGTTATTCAGTCCCGAAAGGTGATTTTGAGGTCACTGTGCAGAACCATCTCTCTGGACTGATTAACTAAATGACAGTGCCACTGTTCATGAGGTGGACTCTCAAAAAGTCTATGTTGCAAATTTGGTGAAAAAAATCCAAAAAATTACTGTTTTACGAGTTTGTGTTGCGCAGTTTCCAAGCACGCTTGTAACTGCACAGATCTGTAATATTTTCACTCCAGATTTTCAACATTGGCATTTTTCCACACCTTCTTATGAACAGTATAGCTGTCATTTTACACATCCTGGCCAAAATGTGTTTTCGCACTTCCGGCACAGAATGGAGCAGTTGCTGTGGGAAATCAGTTTTCGAGATAGATTGAGAAAACGACAGTGACACTGTTCATGAGCAGAGGTCCTAAAATTCCTATGTTGAAAATTTGGTGATGAAAGTCCAAAAAATGATTGTGTTATACCTGTGTATTGTGCAGTTTCCACGCACCCTTGTAACTTCGCAACTGTAATATTTTCACACCAGATATTCAACACTAGCATTTTTTCACACCTCCTTATGAACAGTACAGCTGTCATTTTTACATCCTGGCCAAAATGTGTTTTTAGCACCTCTGGCGCAGAATAGTGTGGTCACTGTGGGAAATCAATGTTTGGGACAGATTAAGATTGAGCAAGTGAGAGAGGAGGAGCGAGCGAGCTCAATGGAGCTCTGTCGGGACTGCTGTGGATTTCTTTGTGGGCAGAAAAAGGCCCCAATGCAGGCAGAAGTTCAGTACAAAAGGACAGCATGCAGCGCCGGGAGAAACGGAATGAACGAGTGAGAGAGGGGGAGTGAGTAAGCTCTGCAGAGCTCTGTCTGGACTGCTGCAGATTTCTTTGTGGCAGAAAAAGGTGCCAACAGAGGCAGGAGCCTAGTACAAAAGGGCAGCCTGCAGTGCCAAGAGAAACAGAATGAGTGCGTGAGACAGGAGGAGTGAGCAGCCTCAATGGAGCTCTGTCGGGACAGCTGTGGATTTCTTTGTGGGCAGAAAAAGGTGCCAACACAGGCAGGAGCCCAGTACAAAAGAGCAGCCTGCAGCACCTGGAGAAAAGGAACAAGCGAGTGAGAAAGGGGGAGCGAGCGAGCTCAACGGAGCTCTGCCGAGACTTTAGAGTTGTCCACCCTCCCACCCAGTGTCCTCTGTGGTCCTATATTGTAGCAGGGTCTCTGGGGTGGAGGCAAAGCAATGACTGGATACTTTTAGGATTGCTGTAATAATACAGATTTAGTTCTGTTTATTTCTCTAACTGAGCTAAGTACTGAGCTATACTGTTATGATTGGTGTAATAATACATATTTATTTGTTCTGTTTATTTCTGTAACTGAGCTAATACTTGGAGTGCAATAGGATTTCTAACTGGGCTAAGTGAAACTATGAGGGCTGAGAACAAAAAGTATGGTAGCTGAGGGGTGAAAAATGGACAAGGAGGTTTTAGGATTGCTACAGTAATATTGTATCTAACGGATGAGATTTGAGACTGAATTAACCCGGTCGACAAGGGGGCAGTAGGAGGACTAGTGTGGGGGAGAGAGGAATTTGAGTAAATAGGGGCCTAACAGTTGTAGTAAGGTACAGAACCTGGGAGTAAGAGCCTGTATCAGAAGATGGGGGCAAAAATGGGTCAGGTGTCACATGTCAACAGGGCGAGCATCTTTGGAAAGGTGGTGGGGTGTACAGGGTGTGGGTCCGCCATGATCTTGGACTGAGCTTGGAGGATGTTTTTTTTTGGGGGGGGGTGTATGGTCTATAGACAACTGGCTAGTTTGAGGGAGGAACTGTGGAGGTTAGGGAGGAGTCTAACTGGCAGGGCAGAAGAGTATGGTAGGCATCCTGGCTGGGGGGGGGAATAGAGGATGGCAAGGGGGAACAGAGGAAGAACAACTAGGGGCTGAAACCGACCCCAGTACCAGAGGCACTAGCAGAGAAGAGAGGAGAAGGGAGGGGATGCCTGAGGCAAAGTGGGGTCCTCCTGATGGGGAGGAAGAGGCCACGAGGAGTACCAGGGAGAGAGCAGATGGCTGCAGGTAGGGACGGACCAGGGTGGGACCAGGAGTGGCACAGAGGTGAACAAGTAGGAGGGGGGAACTGATAGGGGGAAGAGATGTAGGAGGAGTATCAACTAGGAATAGATTCAAGCCTCTGCTATGGGAGAGACGGGGAGCAGGAACATACTGAAGGGGAGGACAAGCAGGGCATGAGAGGGATGGCAACAGGTAGGGGAAGAGATAGCAAGGACAAAAGGGTAGAAGGGGGCTAGTAAGGAAGGAGGGGTGGTGACTGGAGGAAGAAGGCCTGGGTAGGGGGAAGGATGGGAGGGGCATCACTATCGGGGTAGAAGGGAATGGGGGCGCTAAATCAACAACAGCGGGGATAGGAAAGGGGTTGGAAATCAGCAGGGGAGGAGGGGAGGTCGACATGGGAAGCCCAGTAGGAAGTAGTCAGGCTGGGAAGGGGTTCAAGTGGGTGGGAGGAATAGGGCAGAGAAAAGGGGTGAGGTGGAAGTAGGGGGTACAGATACGGAAGTCACAGAGGGTGCAGCTGGCGGCATGAGGGGCAGGGAAGAACGAATACTGGGGTGGTGGAAGGGGCATTAGAAGGGAAAGGGGGTAAGGGATGGCGGGTACTCATCCTCGGGGATTATATACTGAAAGGGGGTGAGATGGGGTGGAAGGGAGGAAGGCACAGCCTTATTTGGATTGAAGCTATCCCCAGATTTACTGCAGGAGGGGCAGGAAAGGCACTGTTCAAATGTGCAGCGAGGGGGAGGAAGAAACCTCATTAAGTGTTGCATGTGGGTACAAATGACTTGGCGGGGGAAACTGTGAAAGTAGTGAGGGGGAGGTTCAAGTAGCTGCATAGGCAAGTAGTGTGAGGGGGTGGGAGGGTTGGTGGCATTCTCAAAGGTACTCCTGGTGCCATGTGTAAGCATGGAGAGGAAGGGTAGGATTGAGGAGTTCAACGACTGGCTGAGGGATTAGTGCCACACCAAAAATTATGGGTCAGTGACTAACTGGGGTAGGGTCTGGTGGAATAGTGATTTGTATGCAGGGGACAGGGTACACTTGAGCGGGGAAGGGAGTATTAAAGGCAGGATTAGAGGTGTATATCTCTACTATGGTGGATTTAAACTAGTGAGGGGGGGGTGGCCAAAACGCTGAGGTTGGTAGAAAGGTCCAGACAGGGGAGCCTAATGAGCTCACCCTCCTAGATATAGGTAAAGTCAGAGGCATAGTAACCCTGGGAGGGGGCAGGCAGAGTGGTCTGAGTGTAATACAGAAGGCACCACCACCCGGTAAGAATAAGGAGGAGAAAGGGTGCGGACTACCAGGAGGTGGTACACAGGCCAAGGAGGAGAAGAGTGAGGAGAATGAGGGGTACGGGTGGAAGGCAGTCTCTCTCAACGCAAGAAGCCTGGGGAACAAAATTGCAGAGCTTCAGGTGCTCCTTTCAGAGGGGAAGGTGGACATTGCTGCAGTGACAGAGACTTGGGCCACAGAGTGCCATGATTGGGGCTTGGCAATCCCGGAATACAGGACATACAGGAGGGACTGGGGGGTTGGAAGGGGGGGTGCACTCTATATGAGGGAAGGGATTAAATGCATAAGGGATGAGGGAGAAGAGGAGAGGACAGAGGAGCTTTGGGTGCAGCTCCTGGACAGGGCAGAAAGCTGAGTCTGGGAGTGGTATACAGATCAGCAGCCCAATCCGGGGAACTGGATGGGAAGTTGGCAGAGCAGATAAGGAGGGTGTGTAGATGGGGGAGTGTGGTGATAGTGGGGGATTTTAACCTATCACAGGTTGACTGGAGCACCATAGCCACTAGCAGTACCGGGGAGCAGATGCTCCTTGATGCATTCCAGGATGGCCTTCTGACACAATTGGTAAGTGGGCCTACAAGGCTTGGTAACACTCTGGACCTAGTACTGGCAAATGGGGAGGTGGTGAGAGAGGTAAGGGTGGAGGACCCATTAGCGGGTAGTGACCACCAAACAGTGAGCTCGTTGTCATGCTGGGCAGGGAGACAGAAGGCATGGGCACTTAGGTGGTGGACTTTATTAGGGTGGACTTTGGGGGGATGGGTGCAGTAATACTGCAAGGGAGACTCCAGGATATAAGGCCGGGGATGGATGTGGAACAAAAGTGGGGAATTTGGGCTAACAGAGGCCACAGTAGCCTGCACCAAGGGCCAGGAGTTAGAAGAGCAGAGGCAAGAAATCATACTGGCTGAACAAGGAAGTGCTGCAAGGGGTGAGGGCAATGATGGCTGCATACCGGAAGTACAGGAGAACAGGGAAGGGAGAGAATAAGGAGGCTTTTCGGTAACTGGTCAAGGGAGGTTGCCAGGAAGGTGAAAAAAGCTAAGGCCTCCAGGCACTTAAGTTCCGCACAGGGCATAAAGGGAGGGGAAAAGGATGTTTTTAGGTATGTCAAGGAAAAGAGGAAGTGCAAGGAACGTATTGTGAGGATAAAGCCGGGGGTTGGGTGGAAAAGGCAGAGGAGCAAGTGGAAATTCTAAATGAGTACTTCTGCTCTGTTTTCACTAAGGAGAGGATGGCCCACTACCAGAATGGGCTGGGGGTGGGAAGGGGGAGGAGGCGACAGTCAAAGTGATCACAGGAAGTAGGGTGCTCGAGGGGCTGAGGGCAGTAAGGGTGGACAAGGCACCAGGTCCCGATGACATCCACCCCAGGGTGCTGAGGGAGATGGCAGAGCTGTTGGCTGAGCCACTGGCAGATCTGTTCAACACATCCCTGGAAACGGGGTGTGTGCCCCAGGACTGGAGGGTGGCCCATGTGGTGCCCATACACAACAGTGGGCCTAGGGAGAAGCCAGGAAATTATCATCTGGTAAGTCTCATATCCATAGTGGGTAAGCTTATGGAGGCGATACTAAAGGAAAGGCGGGTGGCATTCCTAGAGAGTAATGGCCTCCAAGATGGGTGGCAACATGGGTTCATCTCAGGGAAGTCTTGTCAAACCAACCTAATAGAGTATTGTGAGTGGATGACATGGGAGTTGGACAAGGGCCATGTGGTACATGTCCTGTACTTGGACTTCAGTAAGACCTTTGATACAGTACCTCATGGGAGACTAGAGGAGGAGCTGACGGCAGTGGGTTGGGAAAAAAGCTGACTAAATGGATAGAGAACTGGTTACAGGGGAGGATGCAGAGGGTGGTGGTGGTGGTGGAGGAGCTCTCGGCACCCAAAGCAATGACAAGCGGGGTACCGCAGGGGTCAGTGCTGGGCCCAGTGCTACTTGGGCTCTTTATCTCTGATATAGCACATGGAGTGGGGAGCAGGGTTAGTCTGTTCACACGTTATACCAAATTGGGGGTGGTGGTGGATGAAGAGGATGGATGGCAAAAACTGCAGGGGGACCTAACCAAACTAGAGACATGATTGGTAGAGTGGCAGTTAGGATTCAATGCAAAGAAGTGTAAGGTGATGCACTTCAGGGCTAAGAACCAGAAGAGGGACTATTGGTTGGGGATCAGAGCAGACAAGAAGGATCTAGGGGTGTTGGTAACTGGGAGCATGAACAACTCTGCCTAGTGCAGGACAGCAGCAGTGAAGGCAAACAAGATGCTGGGGTGCATCGCAAGGGGGTTCTCATCCAGACAAAATCATGTTAGGCTGAAGGAGCTGAACATGTACACACTGGAGGAGAGGAGGGATGGAGGGGTATGATTGAAGCGCTTAAATACCTGAGGGGGTAAATAAACCTAGCACCAAGGGGGTGTTTAAACTGAGGAGTGGAAGAGAGATGAGGGGGCACGGACTAAGGTTGCAAGGGGGATGTTTCAAGAGGGAAATGAGAAGGCACTACTTCTCTGAGAGGGTGGTGTCTAGTTGGACTGTGCTGCCAGAGGGGGTGGTAACATGCAGGATAGTCAATAGCTTTAAGGAGGAATGGGATAAAGCAAGAGGAAGAGTCGGGGGCAGGGGCTGGGACAAGCGGGGAAGGAACTGAGAGGGAGGAGGCTGAGGTAGCTGCAATCTAGGGTGCTAGCTGCACACTCAGGCAGACTTACATGGACCGATTGGTGTTTTCTGCTGGCAGATTCGTATGTTCGTATGTATGTTCCTATGTAAAATTACAGTGTCTGTGTTCATGAGCAGAGGTCCTAAAATGCCTATGTTGAAAATTTGTTGACAAATGTTCATAAAATGACCGTGTTACAAGCGCGCGTTGTGCAGTTTCCATGCACCCTTGTAACTTCACAAATTTGTAGTATTGTCACTCCAGATTTTCAACATTGAAGTTTTTTCTGACTTCCTTATGAACTGTATAGCTGTCATTTTTCACATCCTGCCCGAAATATGCATTTACACGTCTGGCGCAGAATACTGTTGCTGTTGCTGTGGGAAATCAATGTTCGGAACAGATTAAGAAAATCATAGTGCCAGTGTTCATGAGCAGAGGTCACAAAATGCCTATGTTGAAAATGTGGTGAAATAATGCCACTAAATGACCGTGTTACGCGCATGCATTGCGCAGTTTCCACGTACGCTCGGAAGTTTGAGCATTTTTAATATTTTCACTACAGATTTTCAACATTGCCATCTCTTCACTCCTCCCTATGAATGGTACAGCTGTCATTCTTAACATCCTGCCCGATCTGTGTTTTCGTACATCTGGTGCACAATGGCATGGTCGCTGTGGAAACACAAATTTCAGGACACATTGACAAAATCACAGTGCCACTGTCCATGAGAAGAGGTCCCAAATGCTGTCATGAGGTGGGGGCCATAAAATGGCCATGTTGAAAATTTGTACTGCAAATACCAACAAATGCCCAGGGCATTACGGTTTCTAACCGTAACGTCCCACCCTGTACAGACTAACAGGCATCAGAGGTGTGCCTTTGGATTGCTGACTGTAATGCTCATACCATTCCAACCCAGCCCCCCCACCCTGCAGCCACTGACAGGTGTCGAGCTGTGCCTTGGACTCTTCGGGCCCAGCGTTCACCCCATTCTACATTGCACACATTTCAGCATATGCTCTTATGGAGTGGGATGACTGTAAAGCCGAACACCCCAAGGCACACCTCAACACTTGTCAGTGTCTGCAGGATAGGGTGAAGTGAAATGGCATGAACATTATGGACAACAACCCAAACGCATACCCCAATGCCTGCCCATCTCTGCAGGGTGGCGGTGGGGTTGGCGTGACGTTCAATACTTCACTGCCATTCCTACTCTGCATCTGTCTAACTCCTGCACTTCCAGTGCTAATACCAGCAAGCAAACATTCGGCATTGACAAATGCTTGTTTCATTTGCTGCCATCTTGTTTCCCATTTTTCCCTAAAACTTTTAATTTGGTAAACCACAAAAATGACATTCTGGAGAGCAACCAACACATGTAGCCTGTTTATCAGGATCCCCTTAGCTGGATTCTGTACTTAACTGTTGGAGAAATGCTCTTGAAATGTTGTGTTTTTAAGATTATAAATCTTTTTTCGTGACTTGTGATACAAAAAAAAAAATATATCTTTCATTTTACGAGTCAGGAAAAATTATCCTTTTTCATGAGGAGAAAATCCTCTTTTCTTTGACAGAATCTTTTCCCTGATACCTAGTGGTGCCACCCACCCCCCACCGTCCGATCGCAGTCCCTGTAATAACAGTATATTTCCCTGGTGTCTAGTGGCACCCCACCCTCCATTGCCCTCCCCATATTTTTTTATGGTAATATATTTTACGAACACTACTAACCTTGATCACAGGGTATCCACTAATGACATCATTGGAATTGCAGCTGAAATGTTTTTCCAGTCAGACAATTTGATGAAAATTATATGCAATCATTGAAAATATTACTTTCTTATGTTGTTTATTTAAGAAGTACTTGACCATTTCATCAAGACCTTCAATGCGGCATGCAACATTTATGCCCCCTACTTTAAGTGGAAAGTTCATGGGGCTTGTAAGTCCTGGATCAATCCACCCCTCATCGAACTTATGAAGCAAGGAGACAACCTCTGGCATAAAACTAGAAGCACCGGCTTTCAAACAGGTAATCAGAACTATAAAACTGCCTGAAATAGATGTACCTGGGCTATTTGTCAAGCAAAAAGCCGTTTCTTCAAAAACGAACTGGCTAACTCCTGGGGGGACAGCTGCAAGTTCTGGGACAATATCAGGACCCTAACAGGGAAACCAAACAAGACACCTCCAACCATGCTAAATCTTGAGTGAAACCACAACCCAGGATCCCAAAATCATAGCAAACACCTTTAATAAGGCATATACTGACTTAAGTGGTGTACTTCCCCCTGATTTCCTAGACGCCCCCAAGTGGCACAAATCTAAATAACAGGCAGACTACCCATACTGGCACTGCCCCACCTTTCTACTTCAAAATTATCTCAAGCCAAAGCCAAAAAACATCTTCTACAAGTTTTAGAAAAAAGTAGAATGAGTGATGGCAAGGTCGACCTCAAGCTCATTGCTCTCACACTTGATGAGTTACTGTCACCCCTTGCCAGAATTATGAATCTGTCGCTTATAACCGGTAAATTCCCACAGTTATGGAAAGTGGCAGTGATCACCCCTGTTTTTAAAAGTGCTGACATGGCTAGTCATAACAACTGCCATCCAATCTCCATACTCCCCCCACTCTCAAAACTGCTGGAGCGTATTGTTTATGACCAGCTTGTCAACTACCTCAACAAATACCAGCTGCAATGCCCAGAACGGCATGGTTTCAGGAAACAACATAGTACTACAACAGTGCTGGTGGAGTTCACAGGCTACATTCATGCTGCACTTGATTGGGGGCTTATGGTGGGGGCAACCTACATAGACCTCACTAAGGCCTTCGACACAGTCAATCATAAAATGCTGCTGAACCAATTAACCTGCACTGGGTTGTCACCTGAATTAGTGGGGTGGTTCCAGAGCTACCTCTGGAATACCCTCTCTGAAAGTCTGAATGTCAACACAAGAGTCCTCCAAGGTTCAGTCTTGGACCCCCTGCTCTTTAGCCTGTTCCTAAATCGCCTACATCTAGCGTACCAGAATAAGGTCCTACTGTATGCTGGTGATGCGGTACTCTGCACCAGCCACACAGACCCAGAAGCACTGGAAAAGCAAATGCATGTTAATGTCTCTTCAGTAAGGCCTGGTTCCTTGATTCAAAGCTCTTGCTTACTTATAAGAAGACCAAGACAATGCTGTTTGCCTCTCCTCACAACCGGCAGAGATCCTATCAATTAAAAATAGTAAACAACCAAAACATCCTGTTGTTCCCTTACATTTTCACAACAAATTGACCTTGTAGCCATGACTGTAAATGTCAAAATTGGCCAACTATTTAGGTCTAATGCCCCCCAAATCTGGGGGCTTACTTTATGTCCATTTCCTCATTCTGCTCTCACACCAAGGAGTGCCTCCAGGTATGCCTGACGTTCTCCCTGTCATGTTCCCACTTCACTGCCACAGCCCAAGTCCTTTTTGTGCCCTTTATCCTCCCCAAAACAGCCCCAGTATAATTTCAGCCCATTCAGGCTTAAAAACTTAAACCACGACCTGCCGCTCCTCCAGTAGCTCTCCTGTGCTAACGGGGGTTGCACATGTGCAAGACTGTGCCTTTGGTCTCCTGACCACCAACTTTGCGGTCTAACGGGAAAGTACTTGGTGGTCCTGGTCCCTGCATTAGGCAGAGTGGGGACCGGTGACCTAGGCAAGGGCCATGAGAGACCTCTTCTAAATTTAGATAAAAAAATGCCACAAGGCATTAGGGTTGGGGCTCATGAATATTACTGAGAAGAGTCCCAAGCCTTACAAATATTAATGAGGGTTCTGTCTGCCCTCTGGGAGACTATTTTCAGCGGCTGCTGCAGGGAAACAGAAATGTAAATCAAAATAATAGCAGCTGCCGTTGGACACTAAAGGGGCCAATGTTTGAACTGGCTGCACCAGATAATGTTGGGACTCAGACAGACAGCCTGTCTGCAGCAAAAGGTAGCTGTAAAATATTGGCAGCAGCAACAGGAAAATGGACTGAGCACATTGCCTAAGGTGGGTAGCGACTAAGAGGGCACACAAGCAGCTATTGAACTGTGGGGCAAGTGGGCAAATAAGGTTATTAATCTGGCTGTACCAGGACTTTTATTTGGGTCTGTGTTAAATCTGCTACAGGGACTGTGTGTTTAGCAGCCATTACAGTACAGCAACAGCCAATCAGAAAGCAGGGATTTTTAAGCCAGGACTTATGGGACTTTTGCTAAAGTTCATGGGACATTACCAAGTGCTTATGGGGAACTGCAGGAACCTAAATTCAGGCGCCAAAATAGGCAGCTTGTAGTGCATCAAGGAGGCTTTATGAATAATTCATTTTTGTGATTGGCAAGCACTTCAGCCAACCATAGGTGGAGTAACAAATAGCTTCAGCCAATAGGGAGCCTCAGGAGAGCCCCATAAACGACTGTGTTTTCTGGCTGTTCAAGCAGATTTGAGCAGGAGCCCCCCACAGGGGTGGGGGATCAGGCCCTCATCTAAGCAAAATGGACCTAGTGATCCAGTGCACGCCCTCCGCAGGCAGAGGGGCTTTTCCTCTGCAAAACGGGAAAATCACTGGCTGCCTAAAGCAGAACCTACTTGCCTGGGGGTTTCCAGAAAATGTCCTCCAGGGGCAAGCTTAAGCCTTTCCATGTTTGGGAAAAAACGTGGGTCCTGCAACCTGATGCCAAGCCAGCTGTGAGAGAACTGAACCTGCCTCAGCAGTGAGAGTGCTGATGTCTTCAGGAACCTCAGATGAAGGAAAGCCATTCCTGCGAGGATGCCTGAGTGAGTACAATTGCATCTACCAAGTGCTAATTGTATGAAAAGAGCCCAGTGAGCTAATGCCAAGTGCAAGTTGTATGGAAAGAGCCCAGTGAACTAATGTAAACTGTTATTGCCAAGAGCACATTTGCTTCAAAAGAAAAAGAGAAAAGATGTCCTCAGAATGGACAAAAGTAGCTGGCCAGGTGGCACTGAGGGTTGAGGCACTGGATGCCACACCTCGCGCTGTGCTGGCGACCCGGGTTTGGGAATGAGCCAGGGTCGGCGGGGGTCAGCGGGGAGGATGAAGGATGGAGCATCCGCTGGACTGCTCTCCTTCCCCAGGGAGGGGGGAATGCTGCCACCGGTGCTCTGGTGGCCTCTAGCAGTGGCTGGGGGTGAGTCAGTAGCACAGGCAGCCGGGGGCGGGACGTTCTGGGGCCGATGTCAGGAAGGCGTGTGTGCAGTAGCATGCGTGCGACTGTCCCTTGGCATCATTGCACGCCTCGCACATCATAGGGGAGAAAACGGGAAAACTGGCACTGGTTGTGGCTGCATGATGGCCGTCTCCGACGGGGAGCAACGGCTCCGAAGGTACGTGGCGACATACTGGATCCTGTTTCGGCGGAGGGTGCAGGGGGGCCCTCCATTGCCCCGCCATGGGGGGGTAAGCCGAGGGAGGGCTACTAGCTGCAGAACCTGATTTGGAGCCAGGGATCCTTGGAGATGGTGGCCGGAGACCTGAAGGGGATACCAGGATGCGATAGAGGTAAGCAGACCAGGGCCAGAGGGAGAAAAAAATGATTAAAAAAAAAAAAAAAAAAAATGGACAAAAGTTCTAAATGTATAAATGTGCTGAATGTGGACTTGAGAAATACAAATGTGCCGAATGTACACTTAGAACAGAAATGTGCGAAATGTAACCTAACCAGCCTGTTGATACCACAAGTGTTCTCAGCCTAGAAGGGGGGCCCAGGCTTCAGAAGTTAAAGTGCTGTTTCCATTGTCAAGCTTTAAAATCCTTGCAGTCAGTTTAGGTGTGCCTGGCTGTTGGCTTGCCTGCAGTTTAACCTCCAGGGATAGTGCCCACTTGCTGAGGCACTCAATTTCAACCTGCCTATACAGAAGTCTGCTGTGGGTAGTACAGAGCCTCCCCTGCACTAACCAAAGAAATTGTAAATAGTTTTACAGGTTTAATCTTCCAAGCATAATCCTTAATCTTCCTAATTAGCTGGCTAACAAACAGCTGCATCGTCCATCAGGCCAGCACCATTTATGGACTATGGTTACTGGGTACCCAGGTTAGGGCTGGGATTGTGGGGTCTCATGCCAAATATGGGGACTGGTACCAGTGTGGGTATTAATGATAACTGTGTTAAGTGATTTAGTGCAGCCAGTTAGATAGTCAGGACCTAGCTATTCCAGAGGTTGGTGGGGCTAATAAGTTTGATATGTGGTTTAAAGTACAATGGTTAGTCTTGAACCAAACCAAATCAAAACCAATTAAACTACATGTAAATATTGTAAATGCCATAAACTGTATTCCAGCTTTACCCTTCCTGACCCTCTCCATGTAAATAAAATTGTTGTTGTTTTGCAGATGCCTGTGTCGTGAGCATATAGCGTGGGGTGAGAGGGGTAAGAAGGTGGGGGGGGTAAGGGTTGAAAGTCTAGGGCAGGGGATGGAACTCCTATCATTATGCACAGCAGTTGCACTCTTGGGATTCTACTAGGAGATGGAGTTCTTTTTTGAATTGGCCGAGTTTCTTAAAGTGAAAAGGGGGGGGGGGAGTAGGTCATTCATCCAGTGAGCACCTCAATAGGAGAGGGACCTCTGGGCGAAAGAGGTTAATTTGTAAGGTACATGCAGTACCCCTCTAACAGAGCTTTGGGTTGTTTTAGTGTTGGGGTTACATTGGAAAAGCTTCAAAGCCGAATCTGGGACCAGTCCTAGGAGGGCCTTTTTTCCTATGATACATGCCCAGTACTGGGACCTTAGAGATAATGGGAGCCAGCCAGTTGTGGAGTAGAGACTGCAAGAGTGGGAATACCAATTATCTCCTGGAACAAGTCGGCAGGCTTTGTTGAGCAGGAGTTGAACCTTTTTGAGAGAAGTTTCAGTGGCCGCACTATAGATAGTCAATCCATAGTCAACAATGGACAGTATTGAGCTTTTGGTGACAAGGCTGAGGGCCTCAGTGGTCATTGTAGTTCTTTGTCGATAAAGGGGTCTGAGTCTGATGTTGGCTGTTTTCACGACATAGTCAATATAGGTGTTGAAAGAAAGGGTGTTGTCTAGGAATAATCCCAGGTATTTAAAGGTAGTAACCTGTTCGATTACGTAAGTGGGCCACCCTGCTTTTTTGAGCTTTGTAGGGTAAAGTGCATTGCTTTTGTTTTTCTGTAGTTCAAGAGGAGTTTGTTGTGAACAAACCATGACTCCAGTTTGGCAAAGCTGCTTTGAAGGGTAGCTGTTATTTCATGGAGGTGTGTTCCTGGAACGGAGATCATTGCATCGTCTGAGTAAAGCAGCATCTTGGCAGGGAATTGATAAAGAGCTTGAATAGTAACGGCCCTAAAATTGATCCTTGTGGGACACCCAAAGTAACATTCTGGGGTTCAGAGGATACATCTTTTATCCTAACTCTGCAACCTGTGCGAGAGGTAGCTTGAGAACCAGGACAGTGTATTGGTGGAGAGGCCAAGGGCTGCGAGGCTGTTGAGCAGAATGTGATAATTGATGGTGTCAAACGCTTTGGTTAGGTCAATAAAGATTGACCAACTGTTTTTCCACCATCCAGGGAGTCATATAGGTGTGAAATAAAGTCGGTGAGTGCAGTAATAGTGCTGTGGGATTTACAGAACCAATGCTGCTGAGGGCAGAGTAGATTATACTTGTTGAGGTACTCTGTGAGCTGGTCTGACACAATTCTCTCTAGGGCTTTCGAAAGGGGTGGTAAAATAGATATGGGGCGGTAGTTGCTTATGCTGGTCTTGTCTCCACTTTTAAAGACTGGGGTAATGAGGGTAGTTTTCCGCTTGTCAGGGAATATGTTCAGCTTAAGGGATATGTTAAATAGTTGCATTTGTGGGTGGGCAAGCTCTTCTAGGGTGATGGCGAGAAGCTTCATGTCGAGCATATCACTACCCATTCTAGTTTTGCCAAGGATCATCTTCACAAGTAGAATGGGGGTTGAGTGGTGTTTGCGGTGGTAGCGGGGTTTGGGGGACGACTGTTATGGTCAGTAACAAGGAACTCTTCAGGAAGGATGGAGCTGAGGTCTGTAACGGCCAGATTAAAGGCATTAGCTAACTCTTTGGGTTGATGGAGAGAGCCTGCAGGGGTGATAATTAGATCTGATGGAGCTTCTTTCTCAGTCAGTGTCTTTACATTCTCCCAGAATGCTCTCCCATTCCCACAGCACTTTTGGAGTTCCTTTCTGTAATAGGAGGCCTTAGCATTGCTTATCAAGTGGGTGCATGTATTCCTTGCAGTCTTGTAGGCTGTAAAATCTGCCTGTCTTCTGGTAGTTCTCGCTACATGCCAGAGATTGTCCCTATTCTTCATTAGTTCTAAGAGGGGGCCATTAAGTCAAGGATTGGATGCCCCTTTTGTTTTGGATCTTCTGAATGGTACAAATAAGTCACAGGCTTTATTGGAGATGGTAATAAAGTATTCCAGATCCTGGTTAGTGTCAGGGCAAGTGACAAGGGGAGACCAGTCTGCGTCTTTCAGGTTGCTCTTGAAGAGGCCAAGTTGCCCTTTCCTCAGGTAGCTTTTTTTTTTCTGGTTTGCGGCGTGTCCTAACATAGTTGGTATGTCCCATTTTCCACTTCCAGCCACTCTAACCATACAGATGGTTTCTCCCGCTGTATAAGGTGGAATGTTGGGGGATGATGTCCAGCTGTGGCCATGCCCCACCGTGGGGGTTTGGCCACAGGGTCAAGGGGTGGAGCTAAGTGCTGGAGACGTGGAGGGAAAGGGTTGGGCCTGACAGTGAGATGGTAGAATGCATATTATTATTAAAAAGCAGCAGTGCACGCTGCAGAGAAAAGGTTTTGCCTGTACATTTTTATTACATTTTAGAGTGCTGTTTTCCTCTTGTCTTGTAAGATGTACCTTTTCTCAATTGTGAGTATGCTTTAACCTCTCTTTTACAATTTTTAAGTAATTAAAAGGAGCATGCCTTACGGCATGGCTATTTCCAGGTTTTCACCATCGGTCAAAGCTGTCCGTGAACACCCATTGTTTGCCATCACATTTCTTGTGACTAAGGTGAACTAGCATGCAGGAGACACTGCACTGTGAGCTTACGGGACAAGTGGCACTCAAAAAACAGCTGAGACTTATGATAAAAGCTGGGGACAGACATATTAAAAAAGTGCTCATTAGGGCCGGTCTGCATAGCAGACCAGTTCCTGTTAGGATCAAAGGCAGGAAGTGCTTTGTTGCTGTCCCATTGAAATGCATTGGGGGACTGGGATACACATTTTTATGACTGTCAGTGAGTGAGGGTTCTGCTGGCTATTGTTCCTTGCAGCTGTCTGTAATGCTTTGCTAACTTACTGCTAGCTGCAAGGAGGACAGTGCATGAGAACGTGTTGAGCAAGTGGGGACACTCTTGCGAACATGCAGGTGATACACTGAAGAAGTCCTCAGGTTCTTTAGCCCCCCTCTCTCTTGCCACTGCGATAACATGAATGGCAGTAAATGAGCTCAGAGAGAAAGTACTAATTAATTCCCTCTCTCTCTCTCTCTCTCTCTCTCTCTCTCCGTACAACTTTGGGAATGGAAATCTAACCTTTATGTTTTTTCTGGACAAAAACAAATGGAATTGCCTGTATGAATCTGAGAGTTTTCACGGTACTAAATTATTGTAATGCAAAAGGACAAAGAATAGTATAGCTGTAGCACCACTTGATGCTTGCAGGAACAAGGAAGTGTCTCTCACAACCCCTTTGTATAATGAAGAAACAACTGTGTTCCAGTCAGTCCGAGTAGCCTGGCCATGGCCATGGACTGGGAACACAGGGGGAGGGTATCAGTTGCTGGAGCAAGGGGGGGTGGCCAGGGTGAGACAATTTACAAAACAATATTTAACCAACATGACTTTCATACACACTGTATCTCGAAGTGATTTACAAGGTACAGGAGTTCCATACTGGTAGCACAAACAACACTTAAACCAACATGACTTTTATATGCACTGTATCCCAAAATGTTTTATAAGGCACTGGCGTTTCATACTGGTAGGGCTGGGAAAATAGAAGAGCACAGAATAGAATACAATAGAGTGGAGTGGAGTGGAGTGGAGTGGAGTGGAGTGGAAGGGAGTGGAGTGGCGTGGAGTGGCATGGAGTGGAATGGAATAGAATAGAATAGAGTGGAGTGGCGTGGAGTGGCATAGAGTGGCATAGAGTGGAGTGGCGTGGAGTGGAGTGGAATGGAATGGAATGGAATACAATAGAGTGGAGTGGCGTGGAGTGGAGTGGCATGGAGTGGCATGGAGTGGCGTGGAGTGGAGTGGAGTGGAATGGAATAGAATAGAATAGAAAATGAAAAAATCTGACCCCCTTTCTCAACTACCTGATGGATCTGGTGAGCAGCCCGGCCTGTCAGGGAATAATAAAAATAATAATAATCATAAAAAACAAATTTCGCCCTCTCCCCCCTCCAACTACCAGACAGGTTTGATATCCAATCCAGCTCATCAGGTAATAAAAAATATGTCCCTCTCTCACAAACTGCCTGATGAGTCCTGTCTGCAATCAAGCCTGCCAGGGAATAAAGCAATATGTCGCCTTCCGCCAACAGCCGGATGGATCCAGTGCCCAATGTGGCCTCTCATCGAATAAAAACATCTACCCCCCCACCCCAACCCACCATTTTCATGCTTATCTACCGGTAGCGATCATGTAGACTCAGCCCAACTGGCACTGGTACACTAAGCATAAAAATGCACTATTACAGGTATTAGCATACATTACTAAGTACCAGTACGTGGCCATCCCCCGCAGCTTAGCCCATCGCTCACATCATCACAGAGCTGCCCGCTGGGGACAATGAGACTGTTAGTATGGCAGCATGGTGGGCGGAGGGGCGCAGGATCAATCAGACATAAAGAAAGATATCTAACCTGTCAGAGGTTTTAAAAATTATTTCTTTAGGTTGTTTGCTTAATCAGGACCTCTAGGTCCTCCAGTATTAAGGCAAGGGAGCTGAGGATTCCCCTTTAATCTTAGTAATGCCACCCAGAGGGGCTCCATCCTGCTGTTAAAAAAATGCCTGTTCTTGGTATTAGTAGCAGCCACAGACAGGGCTGTAACTCAGCTTTTGGCTTACAAGTCATAGCCCCTCAGACAGACAATGGCCTATAGACAGGTGTACCAGCCTAATTTTTCAATTTATGATGCAGAGGTTGGTATCTCTGCAGATTCCTGTGTATATAGGCCTCACCTTTCAGAATTTGCTTGTTACCCCCGAGAAAACTGATGGATGGCCCCTCGATGGGCCTATTTCTGATTTGGGATGTTGTGGGCCCTCCGGCCCCATAGCTCGGCCTAGGAATGCCAGATTTACAATTCCAAGGTGTCATTTTCTACATTTATTGCCATGCCAAGTTGGATGGAACAACTTAGAAAATCCAGAATGGCCACCAAAATCCAATATGGCCACCATATCGCTAGTAAATACTTGATTCGCTAATAATTTCCAAATCCCTAGCTTCCAAGATACCAATTATCAATGATTCATGAACATCTATATATTGAACATTTATTTATGAACATTTATGTCATCTATATATTGCTTTGAAGCTCCCTGTTAGACACAAGACCAAATGCATATATTAATACTCCATAAAACAATTGAATTCCCGAAGTAATTTACTGATAAAATAGTTTGAAGTACATACAGTAATGCTTAAAATCGAAATGTTGTATGTGCTGATTTGTTGTTTAGAATTGTCATTTTATTAATGATTTGACTCAACACTATGAATATTTTGGGTCAACAGTACACCTTGGTTGTACTGTTGACCCGAAGACTGGAGAAGGGCTCATGTGATCCCACTCCACAAGAGTGGTAGCAGGGAGGAGGCGGGGAACTACAGACCGGTCAGTCTTACCTCAGTAGTGGGCAAGATTATGGAGGCACTCCTTAAGGAAAGGATAGTGCAACACCTGGAATCCATAGGGGCACAGGATCCAAGACAGCATGGGTTTACAAAAGGAAGGTCCTGTCAAACTAATCTCATAGATTTCTTTGACTGGGTAACCAGAGTGGTGGACCAAGGGGGAGCAGTTGATGTCGCCTACCTTGACTTCAGCAAAGCTTTTGACACTGTTCCACATAGAAGATTGATAAATAAGCTAGGTAGGCTCGGGTTGGGTCAGAAGTTGGTCAACTGGGTAGCAAACTGGTTGACTGGCAGAAAACAGAGAGTGGTGGTAAATGGTATACAGTCAGAAGAGATGCAAGTCACAAGTGGGGTACCTCAGGGATCAGTCCTGGGGCCAGTCCTATTCAACATCTTCATTAGTGACCTCGCAGATGGACTAGAGGGTAAGGCTTGTCTGTTTGCAGATGACACCAAGATCTGCAACAGAGTAGATGATCCAGATGGGGTGGGCAGAATGAGAAGAGATCTGGATAAACTAGCAGAATGGTCAGAAGAGTGGCAACTGGGATTTAATGCAAAGAAGTGCAAATCATGCACATGGGAAGAAAACCCTGAAGCCACTTATAGGCTGGGAGGAGTTGCTAGCAGTCACAAAGGAAGAAGAGACTTGGGCATCATCATCACTGATGACCTAAAATCATCCAAGCAGACCTCTAAAGCAGTAGGTAGGGCTAGGGGGTGTTAGGATGTATTAGTAGGGGTATCACAAGTCGTAGAGGGAGGTAATAATCCTCTGTACAAGACATTGGTTAGGCCCCATCTGGAGTACCATGCAGTATTGAGGCCACACCTTCACAAGGACATTAACCAAATTGAGGCAGTCCAGAGAAGGGCAAGCAAAATGGTGCAGGGACTGCATCAGAAGACATATGAGGACAGATTAACGAGCTCAATATGTATACCCTTGAGCAAAGGAGGAGAGAGGTGATATGATTGAGACATTTAAACACCTTAAGGGCATAAACAAGGTGAAAGAGTCTAACATGTTTAAATATAAGAAAAATAGCAGGACAAGAGGACACAGCATGAGATTAGAGGAGGCCGATTAAGGGGAATGTGAGAAATTCTTTTTCACAGAAAGGGTGGTAGATGCATGGAATGGCTTACCACAAGAAGTGGTGGCTATGAATACAGTGCAGGGCTTCAAACAGGCATGGGATAGGCATAAGGGAGCAATACAAATGACTATGAATAGATAGGTCACTGACAGAGCAAAGGCCGATGGCACATTTATAAGGTAGAAAAAGAAATGGGCAGACTGGATGGGCCTTGCGGTCCTTATCTGCCGTCAACTTCTATGTTTCTATGTTTCTATGGTTGTAATGTCCAGTTTTGAAGTCATTATATTGGAGTCCGCTCTGGATCTAAACTGTCACATTCACTCCAAAAGCTTGAAGATTTGTCCACAGAAGTTTGTTCATTGGCTAACGATGTGTTGTTCTCAGTGTCATCATCTCCTGTACAGTCAGTCACTGGCGCTGTGGTCGAAGGTTTTTGTTTGGTCTTCTGTGTGTGTCTTTGAGATGTTGACTCACCTTTGTCATCTACCTCATCTCCATCAGCTGCACATTGTCGGCCGGCTAACCTTCCGCCCTTTCTTCTATGACATAGGATGTCAGGTAACTGAATCCCAGTGAACCACATAGGTTTCAGCATTTCATCCTCTCATTTCCATCCTGACAAACAAGGGTCAACTTTTGGGGTTTCTGACTCTGTGCAGTGGCGTCAATAGTAGGCTACCAGATTTGCTCTCTTTATGTGCTGACACAGACTCGCTGTGTCTGGTAGAATTGTTTGCATAGTCTTCACTTTCAGGTTATTGCATTGCCTTACTCATGTGTCTACCAGATCCTCTCCTCCTGTACCATTGTACATGCAGTGTTGAATGAAGGTCTTGACGTTTTGTTCAGTGTCTTGTGAAGCATATGTGCTTTCCCCAAGCCCTGAAAGGAGATTCAGTCTTTCTTCGACCCTGTGTGAACGTTTAAAGACTAATTTCTTTGATACCTTGTAGAAGTAACTCGCTGCATTGCATCCAGAGACAGCATGGTATGCTGGCAAATTGAGACTTGCAGTGTGTCCAATGTGATCGTTTATAGATCTTATGTTTACAAATACATCGGGATCGATTTGGAGCATCCATGGTGAATCTGGAAGGGTCTTTGCAAAAGTGTAAACCAACAGGACGAGGATGTTTGTATCTTTGGCTCAGATGGCAACTGGGCCTTTCGCAAGAGCACAATGCAGCACTATCCTCGTATCTGCCTCCTCATGGTTGCAGGAAAACAGGAATTCTTCTGAATCTGGGTATATAGTATATGTACTTCTGCCATTGCTGATAGTAAATGGGTATTGTCAGTTTCTTCTGATATCCTCTTGTCTAACACACTCATTGAAGCTCTGTATGAGATCTGTTTTTTTGTTGTTGTTGTTGTGAAGGTACTGCTGATGCACCTTTCCCTGGGGCATCTCTTGTGAATCTGATCCCATGTGAAGTCGTATTCCTCCTGTTCCTACCACTCGCTCAGCTCGTTCTTGCTGTTTCACCAAGAACTCCTGATCATCCTTATAATTTTCAAAAACGATGATGACTTCTGCTGGGTTTGCTGTAGATAGAGGTGTGAATGCAACAAGAAGTGCTTTCCAAAGGCGGTCCCATGTACGCTGTGCAGGAACTGCTCTGACCATCGCCGTGGCATCATATATGTACACTGAGCGTAACGGAAACGGGGAAGAACTTCGAGCTTCTGCTTCATCGATGAGATCATTTCTTACGGCATGTTTGGTATTAGGTTTGTAGAGGTTTTCATCTGGAGTTGCTGTTGTAAGAGGATAAGTTGTGAGTGGATGGGAAAACACATCTTTCTTGTCGGGACACTTTGCAAAAATGATACCAAGAGCCTGATGGTCTTCTTTCAAGACTGATTCCACTTTGGGTTTCTTTTTCTTCTTGTCCATTCCCATGTAACTTCTGCTGCATTTAATGGACTCAAAGAAACCAGCTTTCCTTGATAGGAGGCAGTCATTTATAAATGCACTCAACATAACTTCCCCTGTAGCCCTTGCCTTCAAAAGGCCCTCTACTATTGCCAGTGGTATTTCAGAGTCCATTGTGATGTGTCATGCTACACCCTGACATAGATCTGAATATGTGTGACTTTTCTTCACTAGCTCTTTCACTTGACCATCATGTTTCTTCATGGCACTGTATGCCAACTCATTGTGTGTGGCCAATATTTTCAGAAGCATCTTCTCCTTCAGTGACAAACGAATTTTAGCGAGCTTGTGGGAATTCAAAATGAAGTCACCAACAGCTTCCTCAGATTGCCTCAGTAACCGCCTCTCATTGGTCCACCCCTCACCTTTACCTCTCTGTTGATTGAGACCTCAGTCACTTGGTTGCCAGGTATCGTGGAGAACAACTCACCAGACAGACTAGCCCCAATGCCAGATTCCTGCAGTTCATTGTATGCATTCTCACTGATGGTTTTCAGATTGATGAGGTCTACATGATGCCACGTCAAATACCGAGAGTAGTTTTGATGGTTGAATGCAAACAGTAAAGTCAGAATATCTTGTTGAGCCTGCAGATGCAAGTTCAGATTCTTGTCTCTGTATGTGGTGACCTGGGCGAGAAGAGAGCTGATGTCACCAATGCAGCCTATCACCCACTGTCCCATGGTACCAGAGATTTCCAGCATTTGTGACTGCACTTCAGGGAAAGATTCATCCAAGAGGACAAGATTCAGGGATTCTGCTGATACAGATCTTCTCATGTTGATGAGCTTTTCTCGTAGTCTGTCAGTGGTGAGACATGAATCTTGGATCCCATGAATCATAGGAGAGCCTCGAGGGACTGTTTGAACCTCATTGATCTAGAATAGAGGCGTCCTTCCAAGGCCTGGTCAACAGATCCAACTGCTATTATCCTCACCTGAACCCACCAGTCAGGAAGTCCCATAGCACCATATCACTTGTAGAGGATCTACTGCCTCACTATCAGTTCATGAAATCCTCCCATCAAATTAACCACTTTTGTATATTTTTCTTCTTTCCACATGTAACCCCTAGATGGCGCTATCCCAGGGGCTACTACCCCTGCCTGATTTGCCACTAACAGGTTGAGGGGCCTGGATCCAATGGCGGGTGCCTCCACCCAGAGGTCAGGCGTTGCAATAGTTAAACTAACTTGGTCACAGCCCTCTGGGACACTGCAACCTTTCTTCCCACTAGTGGCCCACACAATATATCAGAATTACCCACAGTATCACACTTACCCCCAGGTCTGGTTCGGCACTGGGACCTCCTGTAGAAATGAGATACAGTGCAACAATCACAGTACAGTACTTTAACATAGACAAATACCTCAGGCAGTATAACTTTGCTGAAACGAGCAGCTCTGATTTATTTAGGGGATATAACAAGGACGGGGGAAATCAGGTTAAGTGACTTATCACTAATAATCTACCTATGGCTCTGTGCACAGGCCTATCCCTATCAGTTACTGTCCCTAGGTACCCAAGCCTAGTGGCTGAGTCAAACCGTGGCAGCTGGTAGGGGCCCCTTTCACCAGAAAAGGAGAATTAAACAGTCACAGTACAGTAATTCCATTTGGATTTAATGTGGCAATTCAACAGGGAGCGACCCTGAATTAGTACTCACGACCTCCAAATAAGATAGGGTCCTTCAATGTCAGCAGGGCTCACTTGAGGTACACAAACCTCTTCCCACATCCATATAAAAAGCACTATACCAGGCAGGCTGCATCTGTATCGATCGCAATTACTGCACAATACCGGGAGAACACACAGCAGATTCAGTTCCTGACAGACCAAAGTCCAATTTTCAGGAATTCCTCCAGTCTTCTACAGGGTGAGCCTGGTTTCTACTCTCAGAGATCCTTTGATTCTTTTCACAGGACCAGTTCAGTCCTAACAAGCTGTTACACAAGCTGCAGACCGGAACTCTGGGCCTTACGTTTTTTGACTAAAACTGCACTGAAAAAGCACAGGGCTCCTTCCTTCTTCACTGCAAGCTCAACTCATCCGCTTGACAAAACCGGGCACTTCCTTTGAGTTCCTCCCAGTTCTTGACTGGATTGGCTGTCACTCACAATAGACTGCTGCTGTTGGTCCAAAAAGGCACTGAAGTCTAACTACATCTCCCAAGTCACTGCCCATACAATCCTCTTGTGGCTGGCTCAGATTATGAGTCAAGTTCTGATTCGTCCAAGGCACCATTTAGAGCTAGCTTACCCCACTGATTGGTCCAGTTCAGCAGTTTCAAAACTAGAATGGGAACTAGCAGACACAGTTCTGACTGCAAAGAAAGCAGGTTAGACAAACTGTAATTTCATTATTACTCTAAATAATTTCTGGTAAACAGTTACATCTTTCAGATAGGTTCCTTTGCACTCCTAGTGACTGCAAAAATTAAGTGAATTAGCGGCAGCTCAGTGGTACTCAATCAAAGAAACACACAGTCCCCCATATAAACTAATTATGTCTGCAAGCAGACAGCTCTTAAAGACAGTACAGGGTTCTAAAAACACTCACTGATAAATGGCTTAGCGCGCCAAACACCATTCAGGCTTGGAGCATTCAAGCAAGCTCCTGGAAGTCTTTTGGGAACCCCCATTTGCAGGGGTTACACCCTTCCTGGCCTGGGAAAGCTTGACGTCGCGTCAAGCAAGTACCCCATAAGTTTCAACTGCAACCATATACATTTGCATTAGGCTCGCATGTAATCATCAGTCAATATATCATTTACCAAGAACACATTTCTGAAACATTGCAGTACGTCACTCTTTAGACAGTATTACATACACATTGTACCATAACTCAAGTTATTACCTCTTGTACATGAAACCTGAAGAGGGCCCTTCCTATCAGTTACCTTGGGAACAGACGGGCAAAGGCACCATACTAGGAGCAACACAAGTAACTTGGAGTTAGCACTGGCGCTCAGTTTGGGCAATGAGCTCGGGGACACATACACTCCTTTATGGACAACATTGAGAGGCAAATCCACAGGCCTCCCAAGGAATCATAACTGAGGTGCACCACAGGCTTTACAGCTCGACCAGTCTTTCTAGGGGGAACTGTTAGTCTCTGCACTCTGAGCCTCATTTTCAGCATTGTCCTCACTTGTCAGGGGAGTCTCCATGGGGGTAGAGAGGCTAGAACTTGGGGCACTTTCAGCTCCAGAAGTTACAGTTTCTGAGTCCACAACATTTGGCTCGCATGGAGAGCTTTCGGACACTGGCAGTGGACTGTCAGGGCACTCAAAATACTCTTCTTGTTAAGATGTATCACCAGTCTGCCCCAATCTATCATTTTCCTCCCTGAAGCTCAAACAGTTCAACCATGCACAATGATTCCATTTCATCTGATCTGATGCTTTACTTCACTTTCTGGAACATTGGCTCCAGGGATGAAGCTGGGGGCCAGACAGTCCAGAAGGCCCAGCTTTGTCTCCAGTATTGACTAGGAGATTGCCCGAAACAATTGACTCAGTTCGTAAGAAGGATAGTATTCAAAGTCACTCTCACTTTCTTCCGATATGGACTGACAGTCATGCTCAACTGGGACTTGTGGAGGGAACACTTTAACTTTGCTTCTGTAGGTGCAGACTTTCTTGATCTTTTCTTAGCAGCAGCTCTAGTCACTGGTGCAGAGGGGCATCTTCTAGGGCTCAGACTCAATTAAGATTTGTCAATGGGCTGATAAATGATTTCTATGCATTGTTTTACATCTTTTGAATTATTCTCAGGCCTTACTTTGTACACTGGCAGATCATCTGGTTTGCCCACTACAATGTGAGGAGATGGTGCCATCTGTCAGCAATCTTGTGCTTGCTGTACAGTCCAGATTTCTTAACAATACCCGATCTCCTCCTGGAGTTCCTGTGCTTTCACCTTTTATCATACCTTTCTTTGTTGGCCAGATTTCTTTTGGCAGCCATGGTTTGAGCCAGTTGAGTGCATGGGTTAGCTGGGCCTTTAACTTTTGCACATACTGTAAATAGTTGTCAGCTTGAACCCCATCAGGAGAGACCCAAAACACATCTACTGGTAGTCGAGAGCTTCTCTTCCAAACATCAGGCGGTGAGGAGAATCCAGTGGCATCACTTTTGGTGCAGTTATAAGCATGTACCAGGGTGCTAATTTGTTAGCTCCATCTAGGCTTGTCCTTTGGGTGCAGGGTGCCTAGCATATCTATAAGTCATGGTTTGAGCGTTCAGGCTGTGGGTCCCCTGGGGTGGTAAGAGTGGTTCTGTTTCGCACTCCCACAGAGAAAGCATCTCTTTGATCAGACGACTCTCAAAGTCTCTCCCTTGATCAGAATGGATTCTTTGTGGAGCCCCATAGTGAACAAAAAGTTTTCTACAAGTACTTTGGCTACAGTGGATGCTTTCTGGTCTTTGGTGGGGAAAGCTTGGGCATATCTCGTGAAATGGTCAGTGACCACCAGCACATTACTGATATTTCTTTGATCTGACTCCAAACTCAGAAAATCAATACAGACCAGCTCCATGGGTGCACTGGTGGTGATGTTAACAAGGGGCAGCCCTCTGGGGCAAAAGCTTTCCTCTGTAACAGCGACTACAAGTTCAATGTGTTGCTCCCATCAGCCCCATCTTAGGCCAATAGAATCTGGATCTCACCAAGTCAAGTGTTCTATCTATACCAAGGTGCCCATGTGGTTGTGCAAGGACCTCAGTACTGAGTCTCGAAAGGCAGTGGGCAGCACTAGTTGTTTGTCTACTTGTCCCCCTCTCTACTGTTTCTCTGTATAACAGTTTATTGATCAGTTTCAACTTAGGACCTTCTTTGTATAACAGTGCAGTTCTCAAATCAGTGGGCGTAATTTGGACACATCTTTTCTGCATAGAAGCTTCTAAAGCTTGCTTTGATCATGGGATCGTGAGTTGAGCCCGCCGAATACTGTCATTGTCCAGCTGAGGCAGTGCACCAATGTCTATTGCAGAAAAGTGGCAATAAGCAGCAGGTATGCAATTCTCAGAGGCTCCAAAGCAATCCACCATGCAGTCCACTGCGTCCGTGGACATTGTTCCTCCCTGTCAAACTTCCGGCAGAGTGCCCGAATGTCAGGTTCTGCAATCGGACCCAATCATTCTGGGAACAGGCCTCGGGAGAGCATCAGCATCTATGGTTCAGACCTGCTCGGTATTCGAGGCATAGTCATATGTAGATAATGCGAAAGCCACCTATAGCCAGTGGCATCCAACAGCTGAGGTCTGCACATAGGTCAAAGGATTATTGTCAGTTTTTACTAGTATTTTAGCCCCATACAAGTACTCATGGAATTGGTCAACAATAGCCCACTTCAAGCTAGGAACTCTAACTTATGTACAGGATAGTTCTTTTCGGATGGGGTCAGGCTTCTACTGGCAAAGGCCACCTGGTCTCAGAGCCATTCTCGTGCTCTTGGTACACACAGCCCCAACCCTTGCAGCTAGCATCAGTGTGCAGGGCGTAAGGTTTTCTTGGATTGGCATAGGCCAGCACTGGAGCATGGGTAAGTTGATATATGATCTCATGAAAAGCAGTCTCACAATCAAGAGTCCAGCGGGCCCAAATACTTCACTCGGATGAAAATACACTCTTTCAGTCTTGAGGAGCTGACTTTTGGTATTTTTGTGGGTTGGGGATACCCTTGAGTAAGATTAAGTAAAGGCGGATCACTCTTGAATAGTCCTTGATGAGCGCCGATAATAACCACAAGTCCCAGGAATCTTTGCAGTTCTTTTAGATTTTTGGGCTGTGGCCAGAGTAGTCAGGCCTCAACTTTACTTGGGTGGGTCTCTATTCCTCAGTGGATACTATGTGTCCCATACTTTACTGATGTTTGAAAAGAATTGACACTTATCAATGGACAGTTTAAGGCCAAAGTCCTCCAGTCGGTCCAATACCTTAAATAATCTGCTCTCATGTTCCTCCAGTGAGCTGCCAAACACAATAACATCATCTAGGTATACCAGGCACTCTAGTAAGTTCATGTCCCCACTGCACGCTCCATCAATCGTTGAAAAGTGGCTGGGGCACCTGAAATCCTTAAGGCATCCTCATGAATTCATAAGTCAGCGGACAGATAAGGCCGTCTTCTCACGGTCCTCTGGGGCCATCGGGATCTGAGTAGTACACTACGGAGATCAGCACAGAGAACCACTTGCTCCCGTTTAGGCAGTCAAAGCATCCTGATACGGGGCATTGTGTACTGATCAGGGATAGTCCGCCCGGTTTAAGGTGCGATAATCCACACACATCCTTACTGTTCCATTCTTTTCCTCACTACCACAATGGGGAAGCATAAGGGCTTCTGATTCTTGTATTACACCAGCAGCTAACATCTCTTGCAGATGCCGTCTCACATCATCTATGTCAGCAGGTGCCAGCGTCGAGACCTCTCACGAAATGGTCTTTCGTCATGCAGCGGATATTGTGCTCAACTCCTTGCACGCATCCTACATCCCATTCCTTTAAAGAAAACACCTGGTCTCTCTGGGCAAGCTTCTCACTGATCCTCACTTTCCATTCAGCTGGCAGCGGAGTCGCGAAATCAAACAAGTCAGGCGTTACTCTGTCATTCTTCCTTGAACTCTTGCTGCTGGGTAGCACTGCAGTGTCTGCACAATGCACATTAGCCAGGATGCAACCTCTGTTTACTCGAATGTCTCTTTCAGACACATTATGAACTTGGACCATTACCCTTCTGGCATAAGCATGGGCTCTAGCGGGCAAAATACTAGGCTTGACCAGCAGTCCCTCTAGCAATTTTCCATCGCCTGGTGCATCCAACATTAATATTTTATTCTTAACATCCTTTCTGATACGGACCTCTCCTGTAAGGTACACTGGGCATTTGGCGCAGGATCAGAGACTCAGGATCCTTCTTCCATACAATTCCGACCCGGTTCCTCTGGTTCTGTTTTTCAGCATCTCTCTGTGCCTCATAGGCCTTCTTAATTAAGCAGACTCTTAAAGCTCTACTAGTCTTTGACCCTGTTTTCATAACACAACTGTGCCAGCCTTCCGAACATATGAGCATTTGTTCCAATCAACAAAGGGACACCATCATACAGTCCAGTGGGGGACACACTAAGGCTAGGGTCTCTACTTGTTCAGCCACTCCAGCCACGGAGGTGGGAAAGACAGCCAAATTCGGATATACCGGAATAGGGGTAGAGCCTTCTCACTTAACCCCATACATGCAGTCCTTCTAATGGTTGTAAGGGTACGTCTGACAAATGCTTCTGATACCAATCCTGGAACATAATTGTCACTTGGAGCCACTGTCTAATACAGCTCTTGTAGACACTCCATTCACCTTTACAGTGGTCTCCATGGAGGGACCCACTATTCTGGACCAGTCTGGAGAGGCGGTAGTGGGGGCCTGGGCAACTGAACTTGCACAGAAGGGCGTGAATTAGCATTTTGGTGCCCTCACTGGGATCATGTCGTGCACCTCTTAACCACTGATTTCTTCTCCAAGCTCTCCTTGTAGCCTATATGCAACTTTGTCAGTGTCTTTTGGGACTGGCATTCCCTTTCATGTGCCCATCTTTCCCACAATTATAGCAAAACATACTTTCTGGAGTTTGAGCTGGCCGAGGCCCACACTGGGAGCCAGGGCGAGGTATACTAACTGGAAACCTGGGTGCCATCTCTGTCTCTGGCGTGATAAGCATTTGGAGACATCTCGTCAGTTTCTCCACTTCCATGGTCAAGGAATTGAGTTTGGAGCTGTTATCAGCAGGAGATACATGGGTGGGTACCCCACCCCATAGCAGATGCAGTCGGATATAGGTCAGGGCCATGTACTTGCAGGCGTGGCCTTCATAAAGGACTGTTTTTGAATTCCGGATCTCTCTCAACAATTCGCCCCATTGTGGCATATCTTTCCTTGTCAGAGCACTCATTGACTGTCAACCTCTGCCCTAGAACTTCACTTGATGGGTCACCCTCAGTCACTCTGGGTCGTAGCCACAGCTGTTGGTGCAGGTACCTCCGAGGTGCCTTTTCTCAACTCCTCGAATTTCTCTCATTAACTCATCATAGGAGGGTGGGGATTCCAGTCGATTTGCCAGGCGTAACTGGAAGCAACAGCAGTTCTGAGAAGGGGCAGACTTAAGGATTCTGTCCAGTCTGGTTCGGTCCAGTTCAATCGCTGGCAAACTACCCTTTCTGAGCATTCTTGCAACAATTTTCCAGCCGAGAGACATACACAGACAACAACTCCCTTGGTACTGTTGTGCATTTCTTACTCTCCACCATGAGGTCCTCATCAGAATCTGGGCTCCATACACATTCTCCAAGGCCTCAAGATAGGCCTGTGCAGTCGCTTCAGGGTTACTGGCCCGTTTAGCCGGATGGTAGCCAGGGCAGGACCTGGAGGCTCTCACTAACCCTCTTTACGCTTTCGCCTTCCGGCATTGCCATTCTAGCACTTGGGGGCAACATAGTCTATCCAGGTCTCCCAGTCATCCTCCTTGGGGGTGGGGAGGTGCCAGAGAAAATCCTCAACCTTGGTGAGTCGTGACTAATGGCAGGTGCAGAAATAGGAGTCTGCATTGGTTCAGCCACCATTACGGGCACTGGAGCAGGAGAGGTGTTGGGGAGGAACACCCCAGGTGGCAAGAATAGTTTCTTCAAGTCCTCCACAGTTTCCCTCTCCCAGCAACCATTCAGCAAATTTCTCCTCAAAAGTTTCAGATAGTGGTGGGGCTGATTCCCCCGGTCTTACTGTCCTTAGTTATCACTCTCCAAGCAGTGAGGGCTCCCTCTGGGGTAATGGTCTGTGGCACTTTGGAGCTATCTATGGGATCCTTAAACTCTACTAGGGCCAGGAGAAGTGTGGGTGAGCAGATTAGCATGCCGACCCACCACCACAGGGTTTGTAAACCTTCCACCTGGAAAGTACTCCCTGCACAGTGTCCGTATTGATACCCAGGGGATGTCAGGATAAGCACTAGCATTTTGAGTTGATCTCCTCCCAGTACACCTCCACCAGCGGTGCACAGCCACTTCTGTCGGGGTACCCATTTTTCTTAACAGTGGTTCGTAAATATGGCCACTAGAGGACACACAATCCAGCGGTGAGCCTCAAGATGTAACCCTAGATGGCGCTATCCCAGGGCTACTACCCCTGCCTGATTTGCCACTAACAGGTTGAGGGCCTGGATCCAATGGCGGGTGCCTCCACCCAGAGGTCAGGGTTTGCAATAGTTAAACTAACTTGGTCACAGCCCTCTGGGACACTGCAACCCCCTTTCTTCCCACTAGTGGCCCCAATATATCAGAATTACCTTCACAGTATACACTTACCCCCAGGTCTGGTTCCGGCACTGGGACCTCCTGTGAAATGAGATACAGTGCAACAATCACAGTACAGTACTTTAACATAGACAAATACCTCAGGCAGTATAACTTTGCTGAAACGAGCAGCTCTGATTTATTTAGGGGGATATAACAAGGACAGGGGGAAATCAGGTTAATTAGCTTATCACTCTAATAATCTACCTATGGCTCTGTGCACAGGCCTATCCCTATCAGTTACTGTCCTGGGTACCCAAGCCCTAGTGGCTAGTCCAAACCGTGGCAGCTGGTAGGGGCCTTTCACACAGAGAAAAGGAGAATTAAACAGTCAGCAGTACAGTAATTCCATTTGGATTTAATGTGGCAATTCAACAAGGAGGCGACCCTGAATTAGTACTCACGACCTCCAAATAAGATAGGGTCCTTCAATGTCAGCAGGGCTCACTTGAGGTACACAAACCTCTTCCACATCCATATAAAAGAAAGCACTATACCAGGCAGGCTGCATCTGTATCCGATCGCAATTACTGCACAATACCGGAGAACACACAGCAGATTCAGTTCCTGACAGACCAAGTGCAATTTTCAGGAATTCCTCCAGTCTTCTACAGGGTGAGCCTGGTTTCTACTCTTCAGAGATCCTTTGATTCTTTTTCACAGGACGGATTCAGTCCTAACAAGCTGTTACACAAGCTGCAGACCGGAACTCTGGGCCTTACACGTTTTTTGACTAAAACTGCACACTGAAAAAGCACAGGGCTCCTTCCTTCTTCCTGCCAAAGCTCAACTCAACTCCAACCGCAAAAACCGGGCACTTCCTTTGAGTTCCTCCCAGTTCTTGACTGGATTGGCTGTCCTCACAATAGACTGCTGCTGTTGGTCCAAAAGGCACTGAAGTCTAAACTTCATCTCCCAGAGTCACTGCCCATACAATCCTCTTGTGGCTGGCTCAGATTATGAGTCCAAGTTCTGATTCGTCCAAGGCACCATTTTAGAGCTAGCTTACCCCACACTGATTGGTCCAGTTCAGCAGTTCAAAACTAGAATGGGAACTAGCAGACACAGTTCTGACTGCAAAGAAAGCAGGTTAGACAAACTGTATTTCATTATTACTCTAAATAATTTCTGGTAAACAGTTACATCTTTCAGATAGGTTCCCTTTGCACTCTAGTGACTGCAAAATTAAGTGAATTGGCAGCAGCTCGAGTGGTACTCAATCAAAGAAACACACAGTCCCCCATATAAACTAATTATGTCTGCAAGCAGACAGCTCTTAAAGAGACAGTACCAGAGGTTCTAAAACACTCACTGATAAATGGCTTAAACGCCAAACACCATTCAGGCTTGGAGCATTCAAGCAAGCTCCTGGAAGTCTTTTGGGAACCCCCATTTGCAGGGGGGTTACACACATTATTTGTGCAATCTTGTAGAAAACTGCATGATCGCTATGGCTGAAGATGTGGTCAATTTGTAGGTCATCCATTAGATCCATGAGAAAGTCATATTTGCAAACTGCATCATCTGGTTCATGTGGTATAATGGGCAGGAAATCAGTTTGGGATTTGAAGGTAGTGGTCGATGTTGCTTTTTTATTGTAAGCTGTCCATGATCCTCAGACTGGATGAGATTCATCTTCTCTGGAAGATTCTATGCTTGCTGCCAGAGCCCAACTACAATCTTTGCTCAAACAAAGGTCAAGCACGGTCCTTCATTTATCTTTATTGTAGGATGGGATGATCCATGGGGGTTTTCTCTTTCCTATTTTATAATCCCCATAGTCAATAGCTTCTGAGCTCTCAAAGGTTTCCTGGACTTCTCTTTTCTTGTACTGGCAAATCGCAGATGACAGCAGGACGCAGAATTCGGGGTATGTAAATCACTGAGTTTGTGTCATGTGTTGTAGAGACTCCTGTTAATGTCTGTTGCTTACCATCTGAGTTATCAATTGTGACATGAGTTGGCTGTCCAGGTGGAATCGTGTGGGATGCTTTTTTTTTTTTCTCTCAGATTTACTATCGTGGGCCAATTTCTTGTTTTGTCCTCTGATGTCTGTGTAAGAAATAACTGCCCCCGAATGATGTAGAAGATTGACTGCTACTTTACTTCCAGTGAGACAATGAATGACCATAGATAGAACTATCGACTTTCGAGAATGTTCTCCGGTAATGAGGTGTTGCCAGTCAAAAGCAGTGGACCATATCTTGGTAGCTTGAATTTCTGTTGGGATGGTCGCATAACCTAGAGCATTAATCTTCTTAGAAGGGCTTATAGAGAGAACTATCACACTGAAGAGTTCCGGAGTGGGTTCATAATTATCAAGCTCAGAAAGCAAGTCTTCGTATGCCATAGAAAACTGCGGTGACTCAATTTGTCTATCTTTTAATTTCTGATTGATCATCTTTGCAAATGCCTTGGTGATGACACTATCTCTGAGCCTAGCTCCTCTCAAGGTTGCCAAAGAATAATCAAGTGGGTTTACTTTTGTCGAGTGAAGAATGAGAAGATTCCCATGTATCCCCTTTCCTGCAGTAAAACCTAACTCGTCTCCGAATTCATTGCTGGTAAGTTTCTTCAGCTGAAATGTGTGATTTATTCCAGCATTTTGTTCGCATCCATGGAACTTGTAGAGGTTATGAAGATCCTCCAATAACTCTGGGAGTAAATAGCAACATTTCTGCTCAGCAACCTTTCTTCTCACGATTTGAAGAAACTCTGTTTCAGCACTCTTTGTGTGTCTTCGTAAACGAGATCCCCTTGGCTCCGGCTCATGGGTCCTCAGTGCGGTAGGCAGATGGCCTAGTCATCATGACCAGCTCCCGGGACATCTCTACCATCAATGCCAAACTAAACTCGGACTTTGACCAAATCCAAGCTTGGTTACAGGACCATAAACTTATGATTAACCTGCAGAAGATGCAGGCCATGCTCTTTGGTTCAGCAGCCAAGAAAAAAGCTGTCCCAGATTCACTACATTTCTCTGGGGCCATTGGGTCCCTACTGCTAGTTGCAGATTCTGTCAAGTACCTGGGCATGACTCTTGAACCACAACTGGATATAAACATGCATATACGCAATACATGTGGGGCCTCAAACTGCAAGTTGGGCCGCGCATACAGAGCAAAAAGCTGTCTCACTCCAGCTGCCCGTCTCACCTTAGCCAGGGGAGTCCTCCTACCTACGCTCTGCTATGGACTAATCACCTTCACTCACGTTGCAAAAACTAGTCTAACAAAGTGGGACTCAGAGTACAACAGCATATGTCATTTTGTGCTCTCAGTTCCACGCCTCACCCATCACTGTGAGCTCTACTCCCAGCTTAAATGGCTTCCACTGGAAACTTACCACTCCTATGTTGTGGGCAACTTCATAGACAGTGTTGTCAGATCTGCCACCCCCCCTTATACTCGCTGAATCCCTCGTTCCGGCTATTTCCTCCTACCATCTGCATTCCAGTGACTCTCATGCTCTCCTGGTACCAAAGATCCACACTCAAATGGGTGACCGAGTCTTCGCTGCGTATGTGCCCAAGTTTTGGAACTCTCTTCCATCAAGCACTTGCTCCTCTCCCTCCCACTAATGCTTTAAAGCCTCCCTCTGGGGCTTTCTCAAAACGGCCTCTACCTGCCTCTGCACTAGATAAACCCCCTCAGCCTATGCCACTCCAAATAACTGAGATACTACCTAAATAATACAACATAGGCAGTGCCCCTCAGCACTTTACACTCTTCCTGTACTCACAGCTTACTAGAAGGATTAGACCACTTAGGCCCACCTGCCCAACAGGAAGAGCACTGTTACTGTACAACTTCCTTATCTTGCTCTGGGTCCCCTCTATCCCAATTTGTCTCCTCTCTGCCTTCCTGCAAGCCTTGGAGCATTGCTGCCCGGCATGATGAACACTGACTTACATATGACTACCATACTGTTCTTCTACCATTGCCTGCATTGTAAACCCCTGTTGTAACTTTTATTGACCCTGTGTGCTAGTGCTCTTTAATGTAATCCTTCACTTGTTTTTCCGTGATGTTCATGTATGTACCTTGTAATCTCCTGGGTCGTACCTGAGAATAGGCACTTGGCTGTCTAGTGTGCTTACCCGGTTAACAAAAGCAAATAAATAAATAAATGCTTTCCAATCCACCTGGTGTTTGTCTCTCTCATTTGCTGACGTAGACAAAAGTGTTGTAACAACTTTGACGGTATTTGATGTCCTCAGCAAAGACGTCAATATTGGTGGTAGTGACCTTTAAACATTTGTCTGCACCAGACAAAAGATCATTATCAGAATTTTTATTGCGTAACATGCTTTCATGTAATGTAATCTTTCCATTTTCAAGTTCAACTTTTTGGAGTTTTTCTTCCATATTTCCTCTCTTTTTCCTTTTCTTATCACAGACGAAGAAGGTCTCATCCTTCTTAAATTCCAACAATTTCCTTATACATCGAGTTACATGGACCGCTTCACTGCTACTGGATGTCTGTGGGTTGGGTATGCTGGAGAATTCAGCTTCAGAAGATTGATCCGAAGAAAGTTGTTTCATTGAGTTGGTGTTTAATTTCCTTTCACTGGAGAAACTTTGGTGACACCTTGTATGAACAGGTAGGCCTGTTTCTCCAGGGCCGGGGGGAAGTTAGTCACAGATTTTATTCCATACGAGGTTGAAGTTTCTGGCATACTTGGAAGTTGGTTTTGTGACTATTTCTCTGCAAAAGCCTTGATGGTATTCAGACCATTCTCTCCTATTGTTTGCTATAGTTCTGTATTGACCAATCCAACAGGTACAGCTAGAGGGCGATCTATGTTTCTGAAACAGAAACAGAAACTAAAATTAAAAACTAGAAACTAGAAATACAAACTAAACAGGCATACATCGTACATGAACATGCCACGTAATCCTGAGAACAAAGTGGCAAATTCTCACAGAGTGGAAGCAATTTTGGGTCAACAGTACAAACAAGCAGACTGAGGCATTATGCATTGTTTATTTATATTTATGTTCTTTTATATTAATTTAATATGTGTTTATATTAAATGTATTAATAATAAACTCCCTGTTCATGAATCATTTATAATCGGTATCTTGGAAGCTAGGGATTTGGAAATTATTAGCGAATCAAGTATTTACTAGCAATATGGCGGCCATATTGGATTTTGGTAGCCATTTTGGATTTTCTAAGTTGTTCCATCCAACTTGGCATGGCAATAAATGTAGAAAATGACACCTTGGAATTGTAAATTGGGCATTTCTAGGCCGAGCTATGAGGCCTGGAGTGCCCATAACGTTCAAAATTCGAAATAGGCCCCCCAAGGGGCCATCCACCAATTTTCTCGGGGGTAACAAGCACATTCTGAAAGGTGAGGTCTATCTACACAGGAATCTGCAGAGATACCAACCTCTGCATCATAAATTGAAAGATTAGGCCAATACACCTGTCTATTAACAATGTTTGAAGGATTCAAAGTATAGAAGCAATTACAGCTCTATTGAGGCTAAAACTGGAAAATTTTAATTTTCAGGTAGCTCCCATTTTTCCATTAAACAGAAGGGAGGGAAAACCTTTCTGTGTTAGAGTGACTACTGAGCTAATTTAAAATGTGTTAGTCCAGCATTTATGATTTTTGTCTGATTAATGTGAGATCACTGAAGGATGACTTCTAGCAGAAGTATAGAGCACAATTGCTAACTGTTCTGTTTATTAAATTGTATTGCAGTTTATATGCATTTTTAGGTGGCAATACAGGTTTGCTGCAGCATACAAGGACTTTGCAGAGATGGTATTCCATCTACACTGACCATTAACAGCTCCCTTATAGGGCAAGATGGGCACGAAAGAGTTGGAATTCTTCAGTCAGCGGCATCACCTACATAAGAGAAAAGGACTGGTTCCATGTCTCAACTACAAGGTTTTCAGAGACTTATGACTTTCATAGAGCTATAGATGGCTGACTCTTTAATCTCTTGGGGCTGGACTTTCAAAGGGCACCCTGCGTCAGACCTGTTTTTTTGGTGCAGCTGCACCAAACTCCTTTGCCGCAACTGCACTCAATTTTTGTAGCTCAGGCATAGTCGTGACACCTTACCCACTTTATGACAGCTTGAGCCAAATATTTGTCGCAAGCCCCGTAAAAAGGGTATCCGGGATTGCTGCAAGCTAGACCACAAAAAGCTGGTCTAACTTGCGGCAACTGGTGCATGGGATAGTAGAAAATCCCGATGGCCAGCCAGAAGAATACTGCAAGCCCCTTGAGCCATATGTCCGGGGTAGCCAGGGCTTGTGGCATTTCGGTATGTGTAAAAATCAGGTCCCTGGTGTCACAAGTCCTGCTAACATGAATGGAATTGTACTGTATGCTGTAACCTATAAAATATTTTTAATGAAATATACAAGTTAAAAAAAAAAAAAAAACTGTCTTCCTCGCTCAACAACCTGAGAGGTCTGATGCCCAACCTGGCCTGTCAGGGAATTAAAAATAGATACCCCAATAACCCGACAGGTCCATTATTCAAACAGGCCCTCAGGGAATAAAAACAATCTGGCCCTCTTCCCAACACCCTGACAGGTTTGGTGTCAAACTTCTGGCAGGGAATAAAAATAAAATCTGGCCATTTTTCCCTCCAAACATCTTACCAGTCCAGTGCCCAATCTAGCCCATCAGGGAATAAACAAAAATCTGTCCCTCTTCCTTCAGCTACTTGAGCCGTGTATTAAGCTGAGCAGAGGAGCAGCAGCAAAGCGATGAGCAGAAGGTGAAAAAGGCAGGATAGTAAAATGGCGCTCTCCCCATGCCCATCCACTCAGGCCACAGTGAGGCGCTCAAACACTGCATGGGAGGCTTATGGCTGATGCCGCATTACTGCTGCTCCCAGCCTGTTGAGGCATCTCCACCTCCTTTGGCCCACAGCACACTAACATGGGAGACTGGACTGAAGGGGACTGGTGGCGCACACTTCTGGGGCTGTAACCCAAAGTGCCAGTGATCCCGACTTCACCTCCTGACACTCCTGCTCTCACTTTTTCCTTCTCTTGGACTTCAGTCTCAGCTCTGCACTGTTCCCAGTATGCACATAGAGATTACACTGCCATGCACATCCCAACCCAGACTGATGAGCAGCAGAATGTCCTGTGCCAAACCTGGTCCATCAGGGAATGAAATAAAATCGGTTCCTCTCCTGTAAAGGTAGCCCATCAAGATCATGAAGAAGGAGCCATGCGGTCGAAAACCACGCGGTCAAAACAGCGAGCATGGCTCAGAGTTAATCCATTTATATTAGCATGGTTTTTGACCTGCACACATTTGGGGTGTCCAAGCAGCACTCTGTCTGACTGTGTGAGTTTCCACTACGCGATCAAGTGGGTAATGTGCTGCAAACTACCTGATGGGTCCAATGTCCAACCCAGCGTGGAATAAAAAAAAATATGGTCCAGTCCCCCAACTACCTAACAGGCCCAATGCCCAACACAATTCATTAGAGAATAAAAAAAAAATCTGTCTCTCCGCCTCCACCCTACTATCTGATGAGCCCCAGACCAAACCAGGACCATCAGGGAGTAAAAAAATTCTGCCCCCCAACAACCAGAAAATCTCAAAGCCCCACCCAGCCTGTCAGGAATAAAAAAACATCTGTCTCTCTCCTCCAAACCAGCTGATGAGTCTGATGCCCACCTTGGCCCACCTGGGAATAATAAACCTCAGGCCCTCTCTCCCCAACTACCTGATAGGTCCGGTGCCAACCTGGCCCATCAGGGAATAAAAAAAAATCTGGCCCTCTACCCCGAACTATCTGATGGGTTTGGTGACCAACCTGGACCATCAGAGAACAAAAAAAACAAACGGTGACATGGAGGGCAACTATAAGTGAGTTTGGAGCTGGGGGGATGAAACTAATAGCCTGTTGTTGGGTGGAGCGGAACCATTGTGTGCAGTATAGGGGGCATTACTGAAAAGCAGTGCCGCTGCATTAAAGCCCTTGCTATGGGCACTATGTACAAAAAATCTGTAAGACTGACGTTGGCTACAGTCCTCATATAACTGTAATTATTACAGTGAGACTGGTGAGAGAGAGTAAGTCCTCCTACAAAAATAAACAAAGACAATATAAAAAAGCAAGACCAGCTCTGTTGGCACCAGCCAAATCTTGTCTTGTTATTTCAAATGTAATAAATGCGAAGGCAGAGCCAGAACAGTGGGAAGAAGGCATCTTACAAGAGAGGAGAAACAAGGTAATCTGAAATGGAATGAAAAGGTAAGGGTCAAAATGCTCACTGTAACTTGCACCGCTGCTTTATCTGTCCACATGGAAATGAGCTATGACACAAGGATGTTCAGTTGTGATTGGTCCCCCCAGTTTCACAGTCCATGCCTCCTGCTGTTTGGGGCTGAGTGCATTATGCATTAAGCTATGAAGACTCAATCGATATGGATTTTTTACACCTGGTTTTCAGTTTATTTTCTGCTTTTCAATTGCCTTTTTTAGGATGGAAAGTCCAAATTCGAAAATATCTCTTCAAAACTTGTAAACTCAACAGAATTTAAAAAAAGTCTCGACTGGTGAGTGTTTTTTTCAGCCTTAATGTTACCTTTTACTGATGACAGAGTTCAGGGTGTATGCGCTAAGTGTGTGGGCATCCACATGTGGTTGAGTGTGTCTGTGCGTGTGTGGGTGTGTGCAATGAGGATGCCACTGTACATAGGATAACAGTGAAATATAAAACCATGATTATGAGCAATGCCATTGTATTTCATCAGCCACTATTTGGGGTACAGAACTGTGGGGATTGAGGGTAGGGCTTGTGTGGGAGAGACGTTCAACACCCCCAAGATGGGTAAATCCAGAGGGGGTATTATTATTGGCAGCCCTGAGAATCACAGTATACTGTGGTATGTTTTTTTCCTTTCTTTTCCCCCCCATTGTTTTGTCCCTCTAGTCCCATAACATCTGGATCACCATGGCTCCACCCTTTGGTCATAGTGGGGGGGACTCCTGCTCTGAGGTCAGCTAGCTGGGGGGGGGTGCACCAATGTTCAATGGGTTGTCCCACTGTCCCTGGGAGCTGAGCCCCTCACATTCACAATGTATGGAGCAGACTGGTTAGACCATAAGAACAGACAAACAAAGGACTCCGTGCACACAGCAAAAAACTGGCAGGAGTGCTAGCTGCGATTATCTAGGTTCTACACACAAGAATACAAATAGCTGAACTCCAATAGAAATAAAGGAAGTTCCAAGCAGAAGTGTTGAAAACTTAAATACTCATGGTTTTAGTCAACAATCTCTCACAACTGAAACTAAGGGACCACCTCTAGGCAGTTGCCAGGGCCACTGGCAAACAACTGGACATCCAAAATTACAAACAAGCACAAAATGCCTGTACAAAAGCCATCCAGCTCACGAAATCCACCTATTACAAAGACACTCTCACAAATACATGGGGAAATGGTCGTGCTTTCTGGGACAATATCAAGAATGTCACGGGGAAGCAGCCAAAAACGTCTCCGGCCATGTTAATGGTTGATGGATCCTCAACCCTCGACCCCAAGGTGATCGCAAACATCTTTAACACGGCTTTTTCAGATCTTAGTGCTGTCCTACCCCATGACTTTTTCTAAAACCGGGCCTTCTCCCCAAATACCTCAGCCCCATGGTCTAACCATCCCCTCTTCTACTTCAGGGAGGTAAGACTGAATGAAGCTAGTCGCTATATTACTGCAGCTATCTCTAAATCTAGATCTAGCAGTGACACCCTGGACCTTAAGCTTCTGTTGCTCACCCTCAATGAGGTAATTCATCCATTAACAAAAATCCTAAACCCCTCTCTCAGCTGTGGAAAATTCCCAGACCTATGAAAAACAGCCACCGTGACACCCGTTCATAAAAGTGGAGACAAGACGATTCACTCAAATTATCGCCCTATCTCCATACTGCCCCACTCTCTAAGGCACTCGGGCGCATCGTGGCTGATCAACATACCGACCACTTGGATAAATACAATAGACCTTGTCCATAACGACACGGTTTCTGGAAAGGTCACAGCACTACCACAGGCCTGCTTGAATTCACTGGAGCTTTGCACAAATCCCTTGACAACGGCCTTCTCACAGGGGCCGTTTTCATCGACCTTGCCAAGGCCTACGATACAGTACACCATGGACTACTAATTGACCAACTACTGAATGCCAGGCTATCACCTGACTCTTCTCTCTGGTTTAAAAGCTACTTAGAAAACCGGTCACAGAGGGTAAAAATTGCTGACGCTCTTTCTGACACCCTGCCTGTTCGCTCAGGTGTCCCACAGGGATCCATACTGGGCCCCCTCCTTTTTAGCCTTTTCTTAATCTCCCTCCCTTACCACTGCTCTGAGCAGATCATACTATATGCCGATGATGCTGTTGTATTCTCCACTCACAAAGATCCTGCAACTCTTCAACACAACCTTCAACTTGGTTTCAGTTCTGTAGAGACATGGTTTCTTAATCATAAACTGGTCCTCAATGACAAGAAGACCAAATCTATGCTCTTCTGCAGCTCTCATAACCCACACAAGCTATACCACTTGGCTATCTCCACCACGCAGGGGAACACCCTAGATCAGGTAGGGTCCTTCAAATACTTAGGAATACAGCTTGACCCTAATCTCTCCTATGGACCTCACATAGATAATGTAGCAAGAGCTGCTAATACACAGCTTGGTCTCCTCTACAAACACAGACAACAGCTCACGCGAGAAGATTTGAAGGTTGCAGTCCTGAGCTCTGTGATCTCTGTAATAGACTATGGTCTCATCATTTATGGCTCGGCCACAACCACAACCCTTAGATGCCTCTCAACTGCCTTAAATAAGGCATGTCGGCTCATCAATGGTGCTCACCATCTCACCCACATATGTGACCTGTACACCCAGACCGGCTGGCTCCAATTATCAAACTGCATAAAGTTTCTCACCTGCTCCATGGCAAAAGAAAACTACCTTGGCCGTGCACCTTCTAGGGTCTCAACTCTGTTACAACACCAAACCAACAAACGGTGCCTTCAGAGATCCACACTACAGCTACTGAAAGTCCCCAACTGTCACACTTCACAGGGACAATGCTCTTTTGCTTATAGAGCACCACTCTGGTTCAATGGCCTCAGCCCCACCATCTCCTCTGCCCCGACAATTGGTATGTTTAAAATTAGACTCTGGGACTATCTCACTACCAACAGCTCCTGTGACTGCCCAACTTAACCTTGTTTCTCCACTTCCCTGCCTGCTCTAGCGGTCTCCCCCTCCTCACTGGATTCTACCTTCACATCTTGGTATACCCAATCCTGCACTTTTCAACCTCACCCACCCTACCTACATTCCTTCTCTTTCCCCCCTCCCTTCCCTCTCCCTATGACTCTGGCACTTCTCATCTCTTGTCTGTTTTCTCTGACAAATGCCGCTGGCTGCCTTGCTTACAGTGTTACCCTTGAATTGTATTAATCTGTAATCTGTTTGCAATGTCCACATTGTTGTAATGTCTGTCTTGATGTTCCCCATAATTTGTATTTCTCTGACATGGAACCTTTGTAAAAGAGCCTTGGCTCAAAGGTATTTGTAATCCTAGACTTGATAAAATAAATAAAAAATAAAATCTCTAAAGTCCAGGAAGAGTGTGGCACAAAACCTGGCACTTCGGACCTATCACTTGACCCCTACTGATGAAAGATTATGTGATAGACCCGAAATGCTGGTGTTTTATGCCACGCTGTTCCTGGAGTTTGGAGATTGTTGAATAAAACCATGAGCATTTAATTTTGCTATATGTCTGCTTGGAATTATTTTATTTCTATCGGAGTGCAGCTATTTGTGTTCTAATAGTTTGATCATAAAGCCTTCTTCGGCCAGCAGTTTACTATGTTTCTGTGTACATGGACACCTGATGGCTTCAGCATGATATTCTGCAGATCGCACTTGAATCTTGGCCTCCCAGGTGGTAAGGCAACATACTACACCATGCCACTGGCACAACCCCATAATACACAGTTACTACATTATAGCTTGAGGGAGCATTATGTGACATCCTTGACCAATCACAGTGCTCCTTTTGTTAACATATGAGGCAGTCCTATTTCGGTCACAGTGCCTCACATGCAGCACCATGGCAGAACACTCAAATGACGGAAATAATAGTCCATTTAAAAAAAAAAAAGGTATTTCTCCAAAATGAAGACTGCAGAATAAATCGGCGTCATTCACCAACTGAGGAATGCACAAACAGAACCGGCCTTAGGCACCCTCAGTCCCAGTGGTCGCTGGGGACCCCTTTCTCAGAGGAGCCCCCCAGACAGAAGCTGTGCAGATCATTAGTATTTAACGTTTCATGTGTGTTTTAATTTATGCATGTCATTTCTTGTGTACTGTTGAAAGATCACATAAGGGACATCACTGGCCTGGGCAGCCTTTCAATAAAGTGTCATAGTACCATAAGAATACTCATTGAGTTACACTCAGGGGCCCCCAGTGACTAACCCTATCTAAACTTTTGTTGGTGGATGGTGTCCTTTTATTTGGCATGCTTGAAATTTCATCCTGTAACCTGGCACATCGGTGTACAGAGCAGCTACTACCGTTTTTTCTTCACTTCTCTTAAATATAAACAGTTCCTCGAGCTATAACATTCTGATATGTCAATCCGTCAACACTCATTGCAGGATAACAGGTTTCACTTGTGTTGGTCACATGTCAGAAAAACTCAGCTTCCCTTTCGCTGTTCTCACGCATGAATGCATGTGAAATCATTCTTATCATGCAACAAGTGGATCTGGGGGACTTAATAACATATAGTGTGGAAAATCGCTCACAGTATCAATACCATGATTTACAATACAGCGGCATACCATGAAACAGTGACACCCCTTGTGTGTGTGTCTGATGGTGTGTTTGAGACTGTGAGTGGGGGTGATGTACTTTCTGCAAAGTGCAAAGAAACCTCTTCATTTTTTGGTGACCTAGTGGCTAATAAACTAAAGGTTTCAGTGCCCAAACGCCTGAGACAATGGCCTTTTCCTCTAACCATACGGGACTAGTGCTTCAAACCCTGCTGGCTGCATGAAGGCTTCAGTCAACAGTAAACCATGATTGGGTATGTGCGGTAAGACTGACCTTACCACAATGCACTGAGGGACATGAGGTGAAGCCAAGTTCCTTTAGCTACCCAGGAAATAGAGTAAGATTTGGCCTATCACACACCCAGGAGTGGATAGTTTTGCTCATAAATTGACATTTATTGTAGGAAAAAAGCCACAAATTTCAATTTTATCTTTATCTTTCTTCGATTTGTTTTGCCCTGTAGAGCCTCATAGGCAACCTACCTCCTTCACAAAGTCTCTCCATCCTTTGGCTCCCCTTTTTCTTCTGTGCTGTAGCCATTAAATCCAGTTTCCTGCTGCTACCGCTAACTGCCCAGAATGTCCAATGTGGCAGGAGAACCCAGGTGGACAGCAAGCAATCCATTGCAAGAGGTCAGGGCGACGGGCTCATGTCAATGCCTATTCATGAGAGCAAGCACTGGAGTTGTCATGTGACAGATCCATGACCCATGACCAAGCCCTATCTTGCCTCAAGGAGCACAGCTGCAGGAGGGGCAGTAATACTCTGTGTGACTCACTTCTCCCCAGGCCATCAGGTGCAGTCACATAAAGTTGGGTGCCATGATGCAGCTCGCATCTCAAGAGGATGCACTATACCTACGCAGGACCAAATGGGATCCAAAGGCCTGGGATATGAACACAGGTCCCCCCAGCCTGGAAGGGGGTTGCACCACCCACTGAACCATCAACACCACATTGCCTAGGCAACTAAAAAAAGGGGAAGTTTGTTAAATGTAGGAACTGTACAGAAACTTCATCTGCCCGACACCTTGTTCATGGTGCTGGTATCTGTAGCCCAGCTTTTGGCTAATATGAAGGAATCTGTAGCCCAACATCTGACACACGATTAAAGCATCTGTAGCCCAACATCTGGTTCACAGAGCAACTGTCACCCAGCAGTTGGCCCCCAGTACAAGCATCTGTAGCCCAACATCTGATTCACAGAGCAGCTGTCACCCAGCAGTTGGTCCACAGTGCAAGCATTTGTAGCCCAGCAGCTGGTCTACAGTGCAGGAATATGTAGTCCAAAATTTGGTACACAGCCCTGGAATATGTACTCCAAATGTTGACTCTTTCCCAACATCTGGTTCACAGTGCAGGAATCTGTACCCAACATCTGGCCCACAGTGCATGAATCTGTAGTCAAACATCTGTTCAACAGTGAATAAATCTGTTAACCCAACATCTTGCCCATGTACTGAAATCTGTAGCCCAACACTTAGTCTACAGTGCAGGCATCTGTAGCCAAACATCTGGCCCAAGCATAGTCATCTGTAACCCACATGTCTGGTTGATGTACAGGCATTTGTAGTGCAGTATCCGGTCCACAAACCTGATGTCTGCAGTTCGTCTGACTTATATGCGGGCATCTGTATGGCAACATCTGGCCTGCAGAGCAGCTGTATGTAGCTCTACTTCTGAACTACAGTGCAGGCATCTGTAGGCCAACATCTGGCCCACAGAGCACTTATCCACAGCCGAACATCTAGCTAATGTACAGGCATCTGTAGCTCAATATCTAGTCCACAAAGTAGTCATCTGTAGCCCAAGTGCAGGCATCTGTAGCAAACATCTGGTCCATGTGCAGGAATCTGTAGCCAAATATCTGGCCCATAGAGCAACTCTCTGTAGCCCAGCATCTGGCCCATGGGCAGACATCTTTAGGACAACATCTGGCTCACAAAGGACTGAATTGGGTGGTGGTAAAGCCCCCTCCTGAAGAAGTCTGTTTGGACCCCAAGGATCTGGCAAACTACAGACCTGTCTCAAACTTCCCCTTTCTAGGAAAGGCCTTTGAGAGGGTGGTAGCAGCTCATTTTCAAAAGCACCTGAGATGCCATGAGATCTATAAGCCCCTCCAATAGGGATTCAGACCTCACCATAGTACTGAGATGGCACCAATCAAGGTAAAAGACAAAGAACCTCAGCACGCAAGCACTGAGGCAATGGTTACCCCCAAAGGGCATTGGCCAGGAAGCCAAGTTTCAAAGAACTACAAAATCACACGTGCCCCCATAATGCAAAGCATCATGGGCTGCATATGCAAATCACCGCAGAATATCATGCTGGTTCAACTTTAAACAGAAATGCATGGTGTTCAGTGATCTCCTGTCTGCGAGAGATGGTGGTCGATGTTCATCTTGGTCTTGCTAAATCTTTCCTCAGCATTTGACACAGTGGACCATGGGCTACTATTGGATTGACTGAGGCACTATTTATTTATTTACTTATTTTTTTTTTTTTTTTATCACAACATTGTTTCTCCCCACAGCTTGGTCTGCCATCATCTGGCTACCGTCCTCTGCACCCCATGTGATCCCTGTCAGCTCACGCACACATACAGGGCTAACACACACAGCACCCATGGTGGGGACCTCCAATCCTGGTCTCCAGGCCCGGATCTAATACCCAGATGCGATTCCATACGGGTCTGAGTGTGGGCAGAGGGACGGCCATCAAGCCACCATGACTGACTGCCATTTTCCGCCATGTTTTCTCTCCTTAGGAGTACAGATGTGCAATGGTGTCTGTGCACAACATGCCATTGTCCACCATACTCCTCCCTCTAGATGCACTGTGGCTGTGGAACCCAGATCTCCATTGGGGCTGCTGTAGTGCAGTGCAAGCCCGGAACCCACCCCAAAAAGAGGAGAGCAGTCTACCGACGCTCAATCCACTCCTTCCCCGGCCGATCCCCAACGGCTCAGGCTCATTCCTGAACCTGGGTTGCCAGCATAGCACAAGGTGTGGCATCCAGCGCCTCAACCCTCAGCGCCACTAGGCTGGCGTTATTTATTTATTTATGTATGTTCATTTTTTTTATTTTACAATTTTTGGCCGGGAAAGACACAGTAAGGCAAAAATTATTTCCAGGTGCACCCTGGGAGGACATGGAAGCTAGGTGACTTGCTCATGTTCACACAGTATGCAAGGGGTCACTGGGGGATTCAAACCCAGTTCTCCAGGTTTGCAGCTCAGTACTCTTAACCACTATGCTGTACTGCCTCCAACCTTTGTAGGACTCGCAGGTTTGAGCCCTACTTGACTGGCAGAGTGCAGCAGGTAGTGCTTCGGGGAAACATCTCAGAAGCTGCTACTCTCAGCTGTGGAGTGCCTCAGGGGCTAAGCCTAGCCCCCGTGTTGTTTGCTGTATATATGTTGCCATGAGGGGTGATCATTAGATAGTATAGTCTCAGTTTTCACTGCTATACAGATGATACTCAGATATACATGTCTTGAGTTGGCTCATCGGCGCAGTGGTAGGGCTACCATTTGCGACACCAGCGATCCAGGTTCTGGAATGAGCCTGGGTCATCGGGGCGGGGGTGAGCTGAGCATCTCAGGTGATGCTCTCCTCTTTCCAGGGGGGGAGGGTGCCATGTCCGGCTGCACTACCGCCATCTGTAGATGTATAGGTGGTGGAGTGCATGAGACATGGGGAGGAGGGGACGAGCAATGCTCCGTATTGTGTGAGCATGCCGACACACACTCATGCCAGGGACTATGTCAAAACTTCAGCATCCCACAGGCTCAGGGATCCATGGCACAAAGAGAAGGGGAAACTAAGATAGAAAATCCCTCCTTCACCCGCGGCAGTACCATGAAGTCCAGTACATTCAGACTGAATGCAGGTAAGTTTGCCACAAATAACCAGGGCAAAGGAGGCGTAGACAGTGTAAATAATAATAAAAAAAAGATATACATGCCTTGTGCACCAGACGAGGTGAACGCTGTGGTGGTACTAGGCGCGTGCTTGACAGAAATTTAGAGTTGTATGGCCTCCAGCCGACTCGGACCCTTTTAAGACAGTGGTATTACTGGTGAAACCAGGTCATGTGTGGTGGCTATGAATGGCTATGGTTCCCAGTTATCATCTTTAAATAGGACTAGGCTGCGAGCTGCAGATATGGTTACAAATCTGGGCATCATTGTGGACAGCCAATTAACACTAGAACATCAGGTGTCATCTGATGTCTGTCCTGGCTTTTACCACTTGTGCAATATTGCCTATTTAAAATCCTGTCTTGTGACAACTGCCTGGTGACCCTAGTCCGTGCATTCATTACTTCAGGGCTGGGTTACTGTAATGTTTTACACCTAGGGTAATCTGGGGGGTTGGTACATGTTATCTGTGGGATTGGTGCATCACTTGCAACATGTGCAGAACGCTGCAGCTCGATTGATTGCTGGGATCTCGCGGTCCGGGCATATCACTCCGGCGTTGCGTGAACTCCACTGGCTGCCAGTGAGGTGGCACATCAGTTTCAAGATCTGCTTGTTGATATACATGGCCCTACAAAATTTGAGCCTGGGCTACCTGAAAGACATCCTATCTGTATACATGTCCATCTGTCCTTTTCGCTCCTCTGACGTGGGTCTCCTCACAGTCCCCCCGATCTCCTTTGAAATCCTCTGGGGTTCGTGCATTTAAGGTGGCAGCCCCACTGATATGGAATGACTGTGTTTTTGAGCTGTGAGGAGCCCCATCCATTACTATCTTTAAAGCATTGTGAAAAGCTCACCTGTTTCCTTAAACTTTCGAGTGTGACAAGAAGATGGCTGAGAGTCTTAACTGAATGCTTTAAAATAATTATACCGGATGTTATTATCTGTATATTCTTAATTTGCTAATCTGATTTGTATGTCTCATGAAATATATGGAGCCCACAGTCTGAATGAGCACCTAACAGATAAATTTGCCTTCTCTATATGTAGCAGCACTAACACCAAATCCACCATTAACAGTATTTTATTCCTTGCAGTTACAAGTCCAGCAGCGAAAAGCCCACTAAGTGCACTGACCGGTTTCGCACATGCGCGCTTCCTCAGAGGCACTTAGTGGGCTTTTCACTTCCTGCTAATATACCCCAACAGCTGGCCCACAGTGCTGGCATCGTTAGTTCGCCATCGGATTAATGTACAGGCATCTGTAGCCCATCATCTTGTCCACAAATCAGCCATCTGTAGTCCAATATGCACCATGTGAAGGCATCTGTAGCCCATGTGTAGGCATCTGTAGCCCAGCATCTGTTCCAAGTGTAGGCATCTGTAGCCCAGCATCTGTTCCAAGTGTAGACATCTGTAGCCCAGCATCTGTTCCATGTGTAGGCATCTGTAGCCCAGCACCTGACCCATGTGTAGGCATCTGTAGCCCAGCATCTGTTCCATGTGTAGGCATCTGGAGCCCAGCACCTGACCCATGTGTAGGCATCTGTAGCCCAGCATCTGTTCCAAGTGTAGGCATCTGTGGCCCAGCATCTGTTCCATGTGTAGGCATCTGTGGCCCAGCATCTGTTTCATGTGTAGGCATCTGTGGCCCAGCATCTGTTGCATGTGTAGGCATCTGTGGCCCAGCATCTGTTTCATGTGTAGGCATCTGTGGCCCAGCATCTGTTTCATGTGTAGGCATCTGTGGCCCAGCATCTGTTCCATGTGTAGGCATCTGTGTCCCAGCATCTGTTCCATGTGTAGGCATCTGTGGCCCAGCATCTGTTGCATGTGTAGGCATCTGTGGCCCAGCATCTGGCCCATGTGTAGGCATCTGTATCCCAGGATCTGTTCCATGTGTAGGCATCTGTAGCCCAGCATCTGTTTCATGTGTAGGCATCTGTGGCCCAGCATCTGTTCAATGTAGGCATCTGTAGCCCAGCATCTGTTCCATGTGTAGTAGTAATAGTAGTAGTAAAATCTTTATTTTTAGTCATGTAGAGATGCCATTTCACACCATTAGTCCTATTTACAAGGTACACCTGTTATCCACATAAAGTTACACATACAGTTTTGCAGAAAATTACACATACAATTTCACATTAAGTTAATAACACAGTCATCCTACAAACAATTAAATATATTATATTTCTAGTGTAGCGATGGGCCTACACATCTGTAGCCCAGCATATGTTTCATGTGTAGCCCAGCATCTGTTTCATGTGTAGGTATCTGTAGCCCAGTATCTGTTCCATGTGTAGGCATTTGTAGCCCAGCATCTGTTTCATGTGTAGGCATCTGTAGCCCAGCATCTGTTCCATGTGTAGCCCAGCATCTGTTCAATGTGTAGGCATGTATAGCCCAGCATCTGTTTCATGTGTAGGCATCTGTAGCCCAGCATATGTTCCATGTGTAGGCATGTGTAGTCCAGCATCTGTTTCATGTGTAGGCATCTGTATCCCAGCATCTGTTTCACGTGTAGGCATCTGTATCCCAGCATCTGTTTCACATGTAGGCATGTGTAGCCCAGCATCTGTTCAATGTGTAGGCATATGTAGCCCAGCATCTGTTTCATGTGTAGGCATGTATAGCCCAGTCTCTGGCTCATGTGCAGAAATCTGTAGCTCAACATCAGTCTGTGGTGCAAACATCTGAAGCCCATGTGGTCCGCAGTGGAGATGTCTGCAGTCTAACATCTGCCCTACATGCAGGCATGTGTATGACCTTTGGCTTTATGCTCCAGTTGTATATGACAGCATGTCAATTCGCTATGGGCAATTCGCCTTCTGACAGTTCGCTCCATCTCTCTCACACTGAAATGGAATCAATCAATCAAAATCTTTATTTATCCAGGTGAACATCATTGAGCAGAGCTCATTTGAAAGACAGACCTGGTTATGATGAAATCTCAGACAAAATACAAAAGATGAGAGATACATATCTAATGACAATGGGACAATTTGATACATACAGGTCATAGTCACAGAAACATGGTACACACAAAACCATGACTGGGACATAAACATACCAGGATACACTGTGTACAGGAGGGACAGGGAGGGTAAAAGAGGAGGAGGAGTAGTCTTTACATAAGGGAAGGAATAAAAGCAACAGAACAAAAAGGTACACAGGGAGGAGAAGAAGCACTGTGGGTAGATTTGGAGACAGAGCAGTGGCACCTGTCTGGCATGAGGGTTGTATACAAACCCCCTTCTCAGGGGAGGAAATGGACAGGGAAATGATAGAAAGTATACTTAGAATGGCAGAAAAAGGGGAGATATTGCTGATGGGTGATCTGAATATGCAGATGTTAACTGGAGTGCAGTTGCAGCTGCCCCGAAGAGTGCAGTTATTCTAGATGCCCTACAGGGGCATGCCTGAACAACTAGTACTGGAGCCCACTCGAGAGGAGCAATATTGAGACTTGATTCTCTCAAATGGGATGGTGAGGGATTACAGATGTAAAGTGGGTAGCCATCTGGAAATAGCGACCATCGAACAGTATGGTTCACAATAAACACAGCAATAGAGTCAAGCCATACAAAGACAAAAGTACTGGACTTTAGGAGGCTGACTTTGCCAAAATAGGTGAGTGCCTAAGGAATGCACTAGCAAATGGGCAGGAAGGAGGGTGGAAGAACAATGAGGAATAATAAAACTGCCATCACAGAGGTAGCGAGCCTTTGTGTGAAGCAAATAAACAAAACAAGACGATGTAAGAAACCACTATGGTTCTCAAAGGAAGTGGCAGTGAAGGTTCAAGAGAAAAAAGCATTCAGGAAGTACAAGGAATCGCAGAAGGAGCAGGACAGAGAACTGTATCAGTTAAAGCAAAAGGAGGCTGGGAAGGCAGTCAGAACAGCAAAGGCCCAAACCGAGGAAAAGATAGCCAACTCAGTTAAGAAGGGGATAAAACCTTTTATAGGTACATCAGGGAGCGAAGGAAGACCAAGGGAGGGATAGTGAGGCTTAATAAAGGGAGGGAGGGTGGGCAGGGGAGACTGTGAAAGGCAGAGATACTAAACAAATATTTTTGCTCAGTATTTACAAAGGAAGAGGAGGTACATAAAACAATCAGTAGTAACACTCTGGATACAGAAGTTGATACCGCCCATTTACAGAACAAAGGGTTCTGAAAGAACTCTTAAAACTGAAGGTGGACAAAGCAATGGGGCCTGATGAGTTCATCCCAAATTCTAAAAGAACAAGGTAGAACTAGTGACACCACTGACTACCCTTTTAACAAATCATGGGAGGATGGGTGGTACCCGAGGACTGGAGGAGGGCAGATGTGATTCCCTTCACAAAAGTGGAGCAAGGCAGAAGCAGGAAACTATAGACCTGTTAGTTTAACCTCAGTGATAGGAAAATGATGGAATCACTTCTAAAGGAAAGAATTGTCGAGTATCTAGAGGCCAGAGGGCACAGGACCCTAGGCAGCATGGATTCACAGCGGAAGGTCATGCCAGACGAATCTGATAGATTTCTTTGACTGGGTGACCAAAGTAGTAGATCAGGGAGGGCTGTGGACATGGCCTACCTAGACTTTGCAAGGCATTTGACACAGTCCCACACAAAGATTAATATGCAAGTTAGCCAGCCTGGGAGTGGGTCCCAAGATGACAGCCTGGGTAAAGAACTGGCTGGAGAATAGGACACAGAGAGTAATAGTAAATGGAGTCCACTCAGAAGAAAGGAGGGTTACTAGTGGGGTACATGAGTTCAGTATTAGGACGGTCCTCTTCAATGTCTTTATAGCGACATTGCAGAAGGACTGGAAGGAAAAGTATGTCTTTTGCAGATGACACTAAGATCTGCAACAGAGTTGATGCACAGGGTGGGGTGGAAAGGATGAGAAAGGACTTGGCAAGGTTAGAGGAATGGTCAAATGTATGGCAGCTTAGATTCAATGCTAAGAGTGCAAGGTAATGCACCTGGGAAACAAAACCCAGGGAAGAGTACACAATGGGGGTGAGATACTAACAACAACAAAATGGAAAGGGACCTGGGGTAGTCATATCAGATGACCTAAAGACGGGCAAGCAATGTGAGAGGGCAGCAAGGAGGGCTAGGGGATACTGGGATGCATGGGAGAGGCATCACCAGTAGAAAACAGGAAGTTATTATCCCTCTGTACAGACAGCTGGTGAGACCCCATCTGGAGTATTGTGTGCAGTTCTGGAGACCCAATCTCCATAAAGACATAGACAGGATGGAAGCTGTCAGAGGAGGGCAACTAAAATGGTGCAGGGTCTGCACGGAAGACATATGAAGAGAGACTTAAGGAGCTTAATATGTATAGCCTCGAGGAAAGAAGGAGAGGGGACATGATGAAAGCGTTCAAGTACCTCAAGGGAATCAACAAAGTCAAAGAGGTAGCATCTTTCAAAAAAGAGGTGTGCAAGAACAAGAGGGCACAATTTGAAAATAGAGGCTGTCAGAGGTAATTTAAGGAAGTATTTTTTACAGAGAGGGTTGTGGATGCATGAACGCCTTCCGAAGGAGGTTGTGGAGTCAAAATCAGTGGTGGAATTCAAGCATGCATGGGATAGTCATAAGGCAGTTCTGGGGGATGGGGGTAGGAAGAAGTAGGCTGCTGGTTAACTAGGATCTGCAGCTTATCCAGTAGGTAGGGAAATGGGCAGACTGGGTGGGCCAAGCGGTCCTTATCTGCCGTCAAATTCTATGTTTCTATGTAGTGCACAAGACATCAGCCAATAACATAGAATAAACAATGTTGCAGCAGTATCATCTGCAAGTGACAAATTGTGGAACATACTAACATACTATTTGCCAGCAGATTAGGCCTTACGGTCTATCGAGTCTGCTCGAACCAAGATCCTTAGTTGGGTGCCGAGACCCTCCCATCCCTTGTGCTCCAGAAACCCCTATCATCCATCCCCACCCCCGGGACAGGCCATCATCTGATACATCCACTTTCTGTGTCTGTCCCACCCTCTCTTGAAGCCCTCCACTGTGGATCTCTGAACCAGCTCACCAGGCAGTGCATTCCAAGGGTCCACCACCCTCTCAGTGAAAACCTCCTCCTCTTTTCCCCTCACCCTTCCACCTTCAACTTCAAACCATGCCTCTGGTGATACCTCCTGCTTTAGTCTAAAGATCCCTCCATGTTTACCCTATTTATTCCCTTGAGGTACTTGAAGACCTCAATCATGTCCCCCATCTCTCCTCTCCTCCAATGAAAACAGGCAGAGCTCCTCAAGTCTGTCCTCATAAGTCAAACTCTAGCCCTCGTATCATCTTTGTTGCCCTCCTCTGTACCCTCTCCAGGAGCTGGATGTCCCTCTTCAAGTATGGTCTCCAGTACTATACACAGTACTCAAGGTGTGGTCTAACCAGTCCATTGTACAGCGGCAGAATCACTTCCTTGCTCCTAGAGGTGATACCCCTTACAATGCATCCCAACATCCTGTTTGCCTTGCTAGCTGCTCTCCTGCACTGCTCAGAGTTATTCATACATGTATCCACCATGACCCCTAGGTCTTTTTCCCCTATTGAGGCCTCCAGCGCCTCCCTCCCAGGGTGTACCTGTGTTTAGGTTTCTGACCAAGATGCAACACCTTGCACTTGGTGATATTGAAATTTAATTTCCATGTGTGAGCCCAGCTTTCCAGGGTGTCCAGGTCCCCTTGCAGGGCCAACCTCCCCTCTTCTCCCTCAACTACTGCTCCCATCTTGGAGTCATCTGCGAAGAGACTCATTTCACACCCTATACCCTCCCTGATGTCCGATATGTATGCATTAAACAGGATCGGACCCAGGACCGAGCCCTGTGGTACCCCACTACCAACCTCTCTAGGGTTCGAGAGCTCCCCACAGACCACTACTCTCTGAGTGCGTCCAGCTAGCCAGTTTTCAATCCATCTGACCATCAAAGGGCCTACTCCTAACCCCATCAGTTTCTCCACCAGACCATTGTGGGGGACAGAGTCAAACGCCTTGCTGAATTCCAAGAATAATACATCCACAGGCTTACCCCTGTCCAGTTCTGATGTTACCCATTCATAGAACTCCACAAGGTTGGTTTGGCATGATCTACTTGGCACAAACCCATGTTGCCGACTATCCAGACCTCCCACCTCCTCCAAGTACACCCCCAATCGTTCCCTTAGTATACTCTCCATTAATTTTCCCACCACCGAGGTCAAACTGATGGGTCTATAGTTACCTGGTACTTCCCTCGAGCCCCCTTTATGGATTGGTACCACAGGTGCCTCTCGCCAATCCCTAGGTACCCTCCCTGTCTCAAGTGACCTGCTGAAAAGCTCCGCCAGGGGTGCAGCCAGTATGTACGCCAATTCCCATAGTACTCTTGGATGAATGCCATCCGGCCCAGGAGATTTGTTTTTCTTTAGGGCCTTGAGGGCTAACCACACCCTTTTGGCGGAGACAGCATCATCCGTCCCCTCCGCCTTACTGGTCTTTTTATCCTTATCCAGATGTGAAACCCCTGGGGTACCTTTCCCTCCCTCTTGCTCCATTTCTGTTGCTCCCCTGATCCCACTCCCTGCCGCTTCTATCCCCTTCATGCCTTGCTTTGTAGATATCCCATCCCTCTCCCTAGTGAACACAGAGGCAAAGTACTGCTAAATACCTCTGCCTGGTCCTCGCCTTCTTCCACCACCCTCCTTCTGATCTCAATCTGCTGAGATGGCCTTAGTTTTCTCCACTCCCCAATGTACCGGAAGAACCCCTTTTCCCTCCATGTATCCCTGTGCGCCGCTGCTCTTTTCTGACTTTGCTCCTCACCATACGGTGACTTTTCGAGATGCAAGCTGGTACATTCCTTATCCCTATCCCTCTTATTGTTTTATAATTTTGTAGGCGTCTTCTTTTCTCTGACTGCTACCTGTACCTCACTGGACCACCAGTATGGTTTATGTGACCTTGCTCCCTTCGTTTCAACTTAGCGCAGATCCTGACTGCCTCATGAAGTCCCCGGTTTATGACCTCCCATCTCCTTTCCACACTTGTCGTTGAGGTAATCCCCTTCAAGTGATCCTTGAGAATATTTCCCATGCCCATAAAGTCTGCCCCCCTGAAGTCCACTGCCAGTGTCCTAGATCTCACCCCCACTTCCCCCATGCACTGGGTGGGGGGGTCCTGGGGAACACTGCAGCATGATTTTTATTTATGTTTCTTGAACTCCCTAAATTAATAACTTACCTTACACTGGGAAACATTCACTTTCCTGTGACAGTTCCCGAGATCTGGAGGGAGCGATCTGTCATGGGGCGACTAGCCCGTAATGAATCGTTGAGTATCCCTTGTATACAGCCTAACATATGGGCTATGCAGAAGCATATTTAGCCCACCAGACTCTGGAATAATAGACTTTAAACATTTTCAGAAGTGTTGCAGGAACTCAAAATTCTAGCATCCTACTGTAACAGAATTACAACAGGTTGCCTCTGAACCCATTTCACAAGAGCAAGTACAGGTCTGGGTTCAACTGAACAGGACTCCACGTCACAACAAATTCAACCAAAGACTGTTGAGCATGAATCGGTACACCTGGTGGTCTTTATTCTAAACTAATCTAGGTCTAAGCAAGAAGGAGGCCAAGTTTCCCTCTTGCCCCATGAGTTGGGGGCTTATCTTAGTTTTGGGTGGTTGAGGTATGCTGGAAGGTTAATGAACAGGGTTCCTGCACTGTTCCCTGTCATTCTGTACCTGCAGTGTAAATGAACATACTATTATAACACAGATGTCTCTTCTCATTCACTGTTACTTCCTCTGTTGTGAGAGGAAGATGTAAATAGTTTATGCAAATGAATCACATCACGGGTAGAGATATGCAAATCCTTGTATTGGGCGGGCTGACTAGGCTTCATCAGAAACAACGATTGCCTGAAAGCATGTTTTTACATTTGTTCCAGTGTATCTGTGTGGTTGGACAGGAGACACAGAAACCGAACAATGTGGGCACTTGTTCTCTCACCCTGCATCCTTATGTGGATCCTGTTCTTCTCACAAACTACTGCGGCTGGCTCTGTAGCCCAGAGGTTATGAGCAGGGTTCCACAGGGATCGGTCCTGGGTCCGGTCCTTTTCCACATGTTCATTAGTGGCATTGGAGAAGGAATACAGGGCAGGTTGTGTCTCTTCGCAAATGACACAAAACTGTGTAGGAGGGTGGATAGTGATGAGGGAATAAGGGAAATGCAGACAGACCTACAAAAGCTAGAGGGGTGGTCAGAGGTCTGGCACTTAAAATTCAACACTAGAAAGTGCAAGGTAATGCACCTAGGGAAAAAGAACTCTAAGACACAGTACAGGATGGGAGGAAAGAAACTTATCACTACAGCTGAGGAACGGGATCTGGGAGTTATCATTAGCAACTATCTTAAGCTATTGAGTCAGTGCAACAAGGCCTGTAGCAAGGCTAACAGGATGCTGGGATGTATCGGGAGGGGTACTGATAGCAGAAGAAAGGAGGTAATACTTCCCTTCTACAGATTCCTGGTGAGGCCTCACCTGGAGTACTGCATCCAGTTCTGGAGCCCTCTCCTCAGAAAGGATAAGGAAAGGATGGAGACAGTGTAGCACAGAGTAACAAAAAGGGTTCAGTGCCAGCAGGACAGATCGTAGGAGGAGCGTCTCAAGGCACAAAATACGTACTTACTGGAGACCAGAAGGGAAAGAGGAAATATGATAGAGATCTTCTAGTTCCTTAAATGAATTAACAAAGAGAACTGTGGGGAACTATTTAACCTGAATACCAATTCACAGTCACATGGACACAAATGGAAATTAACAGGAGGTAGGTTCAGGAGAGATGTGAGGAAGTACTACTTTACAGAAAGGGTGGTGGAACCTTGGAACAGTCTGTTGGCTGAGGTGGTGGGTGCAAAAAGCAGCCAGGGGATTCAAGCAGAGCTGGGACACAATGAAGGGAATAGTGGTTACCTGAACGACGGGATCAAGGAGGAGAACAGAGAGCGGACGGGGAGGGTCAGTACCCTGGAGGAACAGTAGGTTCCAGGGATTGTAGGGAACTTGGGCAGACTGGATGGACCTCTGTTTTTTTTCTGCCGCCATCGCCTATGTTTCTGTTAAAGTAATGAGTTGTGAATGGGTTTGGTCCATCCAGCAGACCTGGGTTTGATTCCCACAACCTTCACTTGCATACTGTGCGACTCTGAGCAAGTCACTCAACCTTCCCATTGCTCCAAGGTCACCCCTGAAAACAGGCACTTGTACCCAGTGGGCCTTACCCAGTTACCGAAAGAATAAAAAAAAAAAAAACCTTCCTCTTCAGTATGCTAGTACCTCTGACTCTACTAAGTGTCTGTTTTCCTTTGAGGCCCATTTGGTACTTGGATGAGACTGCTCTACATTTCTTTTTTTGGGGTTATTTGATTTTTTTTTTTCCTTTGTCTCTCTAGGCTTGCCGCCTTCATGTGGACCTCCACATCCCCACCGCCCGGCTTCTCTTGGACTTACTCCTGATTCCCCCACAGTTCACCCTTCACGACAGAGGCAGCGGGGCTCCCCATGCTCCACCGCAATTGAATCCAGTTGTAGTAGGACCAAGTCATCAGTGCTAGGAGGGGAATATGGGAGGTCCAAGTAATTCTACTGACGCTGGGTGTTTTTCCTTGTTCTGCTTCCCCCTCACCCACGGATGTTGGCATGCAAGGGCACAAGCACAATCAAAACATGTTGCGCAGCACTCGCTGGCGTCCATCCCTCCAAGCGCAACTCTGGCTGCACTGCCACCTGTGGTCACTGGGTGGCAGCAGTCTTGCAGCTGAGCCTCCAGCCTTCCCTAGCCTAAGAAAAAGAGCGTCCTTTGGGATGCCAATCCTCCTACTCCCGGACATCCCCCGGTGACTTGGGCTCACTTCTGACCCCAGGTTACTGATGTTACCAATGGTAGTCCTACTGCTGCTCCAGCAGGCCAGCTTACGCTGAGGAGTCCTCAAAGGATAGAACACTGTTGACAGTGCATGATGACAGCGAAAATTTCAACTTATGATGCTTTATTCTACTTTAGAGTGCCTCTTATCTCCCCACCTTCTAATATGGCTCAAACCAGGTTTTCATTGGTATTTTCAGCTGGTTTTGTACACCTGTTGTCCCGTAAGGTCAGGGAGTAGTGTCTGCTGCATTCCAGTTCATCATAGTACCAAAGAAAAGTTATCTTAAACAATGGGTGTTTAAAAACAACAGAAAATACTGATGAAAACCTGGTCCATGTCATATGAAAAGGAACCCTCATTTTATTATTTCAGCTGTGAAAAAAAATGGTAAAGCAGCCTTAAAATGGAGAAAAAGGGTATCCTACAAGTCAGAAGGTGGCAATCTAAAATAATATAGAAAAGGCCAGCCCAGTGGCACAGAGGGCTAAGGCACTGGATGCCTTACGTCGCACCATGCCAACAACCTGGGTTCGGGAATGAAACATAGAAAGAAACATAGAATCTGACGGCAGATAAGGACTGCTTTGCCCACTTAGTCTGCCCATTTCCCTACCTAACAGATAAGCTGCAAGATTCTAGTTAATCAGCAGCTCACTTCCTCCTACCCCCCACTAGAATTGCCTTATGCCTGTCCCATGCTTTCATGAATTCTCCCACTGTTCCTGACTCCACAGCCTCCTCAGAAAGGCTGTTCCATGCATCCACAACCCCCTCTGTGAAAAAATATTTTCTAACATTACCTCTGAGCCATTCCCCTCTATCTTCAAATTGTGCCCCCTTGTTCTTGCACATCTCCTTTTCTGAAAGATGCTACCATCTTGTACTTTGTTAATTCCCGTGAGATACTTGAAAGTTTCTATCATGTCCCCCCTCTCCTTCCTTTCCTCAAGGGTATACATATTAAGCTGCTTTAGTCTCTCCTCATATGTCTTCTGGTGCAGACCCTGCACCATTTTGGTTGCTCTCCTCTGAACAGCCTCCACTCTGTCTATGTCTTTGCGGAGATGGGGTCTCCAGAGTTGCACGCTGTACTCCAGATGGGATCTTACCGACTGTCTGTACAGAGGGATAACAACTTCCTGTTTTCTACTGTTGATGCCTCTCCCTATCCATCCCAGTATCCCCAGCCCTCCTCCCTACTGCCTTTTCACATTGCTTGCCCCCCTTTAGGTTATCTGATATAATTACTCCTAGGTCTTTTTCGATTTTTGTTGTTGTTATTAACTCACCCCCCATTGTGTATGCTTCCCCTGGGTTTTTGTTTCCCAGATGCATTACCTTGCACTTCTTTACATTGAATTTGAGCTGCCATATATATTTGACCATTCCTCCAACCTTGCCACTCGGGTCATCAGGGACCAGCCCAGCATGGGAGGGTGGGAACAGGATTGAGCTGCCTAATGGCTGCTCTCCTCTTGGGGGGGGGTTGTCCTTCCGCAGTCCCGCCTCCTCTAGGTGGCAGTCCGGTGGCGGCACAGGTGAGTAATGGGTGACTGGTAGGGTGGGGCATCCTGCAGTGCGTGACACGCGTATGCCTCCACACATGCGTGCTCATGCCAAGGACATGAGGGTGAGCGAAAAAGGGGGGGGGGATGGCTAAACAAATAATAGAGAAATAATGCAGAAACGTATAGGTCAAACTTTTCACCACTAGCATGCAGTGCTGCTTTAATCTCAGATTAAACAGGAACAAATGTAACAGCCTGTTTTCTGGGCACCGTTTGCTCCAAGTGAGGTGTCACCAGCCTGACTTTGTCATGGATTTGCATACTGCTACCCACAATGCACTGCACGGGTTTGCAACTTTAGAGTAGATACATGTGGTTGGAAGGGAGGCACACTAATTAAACACTTTAATCCAAGTGATGTTGTTTTCTTACAGGTTACCCCGAAAAGCAGTGGAGGTGATGTCTTCCCAGTGCCTACCCGAACTCCTGCTATCCTCATTATCTGGGGATGAGGGTTTTCGCAGCAGCCAGCAGGGACTGCAGAGCCTAAAGGAGCTGATTAAGCAGATCGAATCCAGGGCTCGCCATTTTGTGAAACAGATTAGGGGACATTGAGCAGAAGCCAGAAGCAGCCAGACACTAGATGTAGCAGATGTGGCACTAGCCATCGGTCCGTGATGAGACATGATTGGATTAGCAACAATGACAGCTGTCAATCAGAGGATCGCCAGTTAGGATTTGGAAATCTATAAATGTCTCCCCTGTGGTCATGGCATAGAAGCTGTTGAAGGTATGGGGGGTAGGGGGCCTGCAGGAGCTCAGCCCGTACAGCTCTGAAGTAATCCATGTTAGTTCCTGTGCCCTGCTGCCCTTTAGGTATAACGGGGAAGGGACTGCGTCAATCAATCAATCAAAATCTTTATTTCTCTAGGCAGACATCATTGAGCAAGGCTCATTTGCAAGATGGACCTGAGTATAACAAGGTCAAGTACAACAAAGGAAATCATATATATATATATATATATATATATATGTGTGTATATATATTAGAAGCAAAAAACTCTGTTTAATGCATCAGTTAGGGTTGTTCCACAGCGACAAAGTGAGAAATTCCAGTGTTAGGCTTGAAAACCCCCTTGGACCTCAACCCGACCCCAACTGGCATTTGAGTGAGCATTAGGGTTGTTGGCCTAACTCTCACCCCATCACATGTGTAAAAGAAGCAGAGGTATAGAAGAATGGGCGAGGAGTTGGGACGAAGACTCGCTTCAATGCCAGTTGGGGGTCAGCTGGGGTCAAAGGGGTTTTCAACCCTAACACAGAATTTCCTCATTTTGTCACTGTGGAACAACCTAACTGATGCATTAAACAGAGTTTTTTGCCTCTAATTTCCCTTCTTTTTGAGAATGATAATGATAAATAGTGGATATGTGTGTGTGTGTATATATATATATATATATATATATATATATATATATAAACACATAATATATAATATACATATGTATACAGAAGCAATAATGATACATAGGAGTATGGTACAATACATGAAGGCCATTCACAAGAGAACATATTACAAGAGAACAGGGCTGCAGCTATGAATCCTGGGGCCCCGGACAAGTCACTTGGAATGGGCCCCCATTTCCCAAACCAGCTAATGCCAGCTCCTCAGGAGGGCCTCTTCTGAGCTCGAGGCCCCGGACAACTTCCCCACTTACCCCCCCATTACTGCGGCCCTGCAAGAGAACCGTATACAGTTGTGAAGCGATGGGTGATGTGCCATTCACTAGGTAGCATATTGCAGGAGAACCATATAAAGGCTGCAGCCCCCATGTGTGGTTATAGTGCGGAGCTTAACCTGGGGGACCCATTTTAAAAAGAAAAAACTGCCAGAAAAATACAACAGCGAGCAGGGAAGGGAAGAAACGGGGAGGGGGGCCCAGATAAGTGTGTAATGTAAGGATTCTAGGGGTCACCGTTCGGGAATCATGGTAAGGAAATAAAAAGGGTGGTAGAGAAGCTGAGATAAGGACTGTCCTGCCTCATAAAATTGGACACGCTGTACCACAGAGCTCTAAGATTCATCACAGGTCCCCCTTTTTCTACTAACCACTGCTCCCTATATGCAGCCGTAGGCTGGTCTTCCCTCCAGTATAGATGCAATAGAAATGCTGCTATATGGACCCTCAGAGCAGGCTGATCGGAGCCCACTGGGCTGGTACCACTGACGCGGTCCCCTCCACAAGCAACTCACCTGCCTAGGACAGGCCGAGAAGGTGCCTGCTGTCCATGCACCTCCTTGGCCTATAAGGCTGATAGTACCGCTGACGCGGTCCCCTCCAAAGGCAACCGGCCTGCATAGGACAGCCCAAGAAGGCGCCTGCTGCCCACACTCCTCCTTGGCCCATAAGGCTAATCAGAGCTCACTGGGCTGGTACTGCTAATGCAGTCCCCTCCACAAGCAACCTGCCTGCCTAGGACAGGCCGAGAAGGTGCCTGCTGCCCATGCTCCTCGTTGGCCCATAAGGTAACATCTGGTCCTGGACCCCAGAACAAGGAAAGAGGATTTTTGAGCCTTCTTTCCAGAGGGAACTGAAAGGTTCGAGATGGCCCGGAGTGCTGACACTGGTTTCCTGCCCAACACTGAAGCCAGTGCTGAAATCACTGGACTAGAGCATAAGACTGCAGAGAAACACTGTTAAGTGCAGAGCAGCATTTGCGTAACCTGCACTGGCCTGTCAGTAATTTGTTGTTTTTTTTTCTTGTATTATTTATAACAATCCTGCCACTAGGGTTTCCTCAAATGGACTGTAGAGTTGATTTTCAGAACTAATTTTAAGTTGTATAGTGGTTACATTGTGTATTAGACTACTGATGGTAATTTCTGAACTTTTCTTATAAAGTTTAAGATTTTTTCTGCATTTCTAATCTGTCTAGCTACTAGACCTGCCCATAGGACCTGGCACCAAACATTTCAGGTCAGATACATGCCCCCAATTAACATCCTTTGTTTGAACTCTATGCTGCAGTTTGTTGCTAGCACCTAGCCAGAGTATGTAACAGAGCCCCCCTCCCCATCATCCAAAGTCCTTTCAACTGTTAATTTATTTTTGTCTCACCCCTCCTTGGTCTGACCCCTCCCCCGACCTTCATGAAGGCTTATAACTGCCATCTCTTCTGTTCCTTTCTCTCAGGCTGATCGGAACCCACTGGGCTGGTGCCGCTGATGCGGTCCCCTCCACAAGCAACCCGCTTGCCTAGGACAGGCCGAGAAGGCGCCTGCTGCCCATGCTCCTCGTTGGCCCATAAGGTAAAATCTGGTCCTGGACCCCAGAACAAGGGAAAGAGGATTTTTGAGCCTTCTTCCCAGTGGGAACTGAAAGGTTCCAGATGGCCCAGAGTGCTGACACTGGTTTCCTGCCCAATGCTGAAGCCAGTGCTGAAATCACTGGACTAGGACACAAGACTGCAGAGAAACACTGTTAAGTGCAGAGCAGCATATGCATAACTTGCACTGGCCTGTTGGTGATTCGTTGATTATTTATTTATTTTTTTTAAGTGTCTACTTTTCCATTTGCAAATTATACTGTAAAGCCACTATGGGGCAACAACACAAGTAGGTTGCTATCCTCTACCCACTTCTCTCCCCTATTATTCCTGGTCCTGGGTCATTCATACCTAAAGCAAATTATTCACATCCTAACATTCAGTGGTGTGATCTGAATCTGTAAGCCTGTTCAAAGCCTCTACTACCCTACACAGAATGGTTTTCATCTCCCTCCTATTCACACCCTTCCGGGTTCTTACCCTTATCCCAGTCTCCCTCTCTACACCTACTGCCACTTCTCTCTCCCCTTCCCTTCCAGATACCTCCTTCATTCTGTCAATCACCCCTGCAGCTACTCTTGTAAGCAGACCACACTTTCCCTACTACCCTCCAGCACCTCTGTGTTCCCTTCCTAATCACTTTTCCTTTCTTCATTTCTTTATCTCCTTCTCTCCACCCCTCCCCCCTTCTTCCCCTCCCTCACGTATTTCCTTCCCCAATTACAAAAGTCCTAAACTTCACTGTTTCATCCTTGCCCTCCTCCTTCTTTCATCAGGGAACATTCACCCAGTCCCTGGCCCTATTTCTTCCCCTACCCTGGCTCCTTACCCAAATAACATGTCTCCAAACCCCACTCCCACTACAACCCTCCCTAACGGGTTGAAGCTCCTCCACCTGAACATCTGCAGCCTGCTACGTAAAATCGACCTCCTACAAACTCTTATGATTTCACACACCCCTGACATCCTAATTATTACCGAGACATGGCTCAAAAAAAGCACCCCTGACAGTGCCATTGCTATCCCTGGGTATTCCCTCTCCAGACAAGATCGATCAGGTCGTGGAGGGGGAGGGCCATGTACAGTATATCCTGTCCTCACTGCAGTTTACTACCATCCTATCTACATCCATCCCAGCTACCTATGAAGCCCATGTCACCTGCATTACCCTTCCTTTCTCAATCCCAATCTTTGTGGCTGGCATCTATTTCCACCCAAGCATTCAACCCTCGGTCACGACTGAACTCTTAGCCAATATCACCTCCCTCTCACAATCTGGTGAACTTTTCATAATGGATGACGTGAATCTAAATTGGTTGTCTCCCAAGTTAAACAAGCTATGCAATGATGTCGCTGCTCTAAACCTCACTCAAGTTATACTTGAGCCCACACACCCTAATCCCAAAACACAAAATCAAGCCCTGCTTGACTGGGCACTTAAAATCCACCTGTGCCACGTCATTAAATCTAGTCTCCTCCCCGATGCCCTTAGTGACCACAACCCCATTTTCATTGTACATAAGGTTCATCGCCCCAAGCCTTCCCTAAAATCATACAGCTCCGGTCCTTGAAATCCTTAGACCTTACCCCAATCAGCTCTGCACTCGCTTCCACTGACTGGGCCCCCCTCTTCACTGCCATTTCTGTTGACCAAGCACTTGACTATTTTAAGGATAAATTCACTGTCACCTGGAATGTCTTTGCTCCTTTAAGATGGACCAGAGTCCGTGGGCTTCACCTCCCCTGGATCACCCCCGAACTATTGGCCTGCTTCAGGGTGCGTGATCGGGCCTGGAGAAAACACAAATCTATTAAGCATCCAAACGACTACGCCAAGTACAGAATGCTACGCAATTCATGTACTAAAGCTACTAGACTGGCTAAGTCTGATTATTTCAACTCCTCATTCCTGATTAACACTAACTGTGCATCTAAATTCTGGAGGGTAGTTCATGCTCTGTTCTCTCCCCCCGCTCACCCTCCCCTCTAGTTCTCAAAATAAATAATTCCCTAGTTTCTGACCCTGGCTCCGTGGCCAATGAATTTAATGCCTACTACACCTCATGTGCCACGTCTCTTCTAAATTCCCTCTCCCCATTGCCACCAACTAACTTCAGCCCTTCACCTCAGCCAGTGCCTACCCCTCCCCCTTTTTCCTTTTCTACTATCTCCCCTGATGAAGCTCTTAATGCTCTCCTATCCCTAAACCCCTTTAAAGGCTCCTCACCAGATGAGCTTGATCCTAAACTTCTCTACCTTTCTGCTTCTGCAATTGTGTATCCTATCTCCTTAATCCTTAACCTGTCCTTTATTTCTGCCCAAGTACCTTCATCCTGGAAACATGCTGTAGTCCTTCCTCTCCCCAAGGGTGGTGATACATCCACTCCTGGCAACTATCGCCCCATTCCCCTCATTCCTACCCTTGCCAAACTTCAAGAACATTTAGTTCTCTCTCAACTATCACCATTTTTTTCTGATTCCTCCTTCTTCACCCTCTTCCAATCTGGTTTTCGGAAGAACCACTCAACAGCCACCTCCCTCCTCAGGCTTACTGACTCCATCCTTTCAGGGATGGATGATGGCCTGATTACCTCGGCCATCTTTGTCAATCTAGCCAAAGCTTTCAACACTGTTTCCCCATCCCCTGCTTCTTGATTCACTCTTCTCAGCTGGCCTTGCTCCATCAGCCACCAACTGGTTTAAATCCTACCTCATTGGCAGGACCCAGTCAATGAGAATCTTTGATTCCCTGTCTCCCCCACTCCCCATCAACACTGGTGTCCTTCAGGGCTCAGTGCATGGTCCCCTACTCTTCTCCATTTTCCTTAATGATCTTCCCACAGCGTGCTCATCCTCTTCTATCCACATGTACGCTGATGATACTGTTTTGTACAGTTCCGGCAAAAACCCTGCTGCCGTGCAAACCAGCTTACAGCTTGACTTCAACCAAGTTCAGCTCTGGTTTGCTTCTTACCAGCTTTTCCTAAATGCCAAGAAGACCATCTCAATGACCTTTGGCACCAGGCTCCCGGCCCTACCCACCTTCCACACCCTTGATGGGACCATCTTGGAGGACACCTCCTTATTTCGATATCTGGGAGTATGACTGGACCAGCATCTCAACTTCTCTGTGCATACTGATGCTATCCTGAAGAAACTGTGCCCCAAGCTTGGTGCTCTGTACAGGAATCATAGTTGCATCCTGCTGACTGCGTGGCGCGAAATTGTCCAGAAGATGATACTTTGACTACTGCGACATAGTCTATGGTGCTGCTCCCAAATCTTCTCTGACCAAGTTTGACACTCTCTTTATCTCCTTCTGCCACTTTGCTATAGACTCCCCTTTCCGCTCCCATCATTGTGAACTCTATCACTCTCTAACCTCCCTTCCACTATCTCACAGTTGCATCTCTCACTGTGCCAAACTAACCTCCAAATTCTAGTTCGGGTGCTCCCCTCCTACCTCTCATCCTCTCTGTCAACTCCACCTCCCCCCACCCACTCTCTCAGATCAAATGACGCCCGCACCTTGACGGTCCCTCGCCACTCCACCCTCATCAGTCAGACTGGTTTCACCCATCATTTCCCTAAAATCTGGAATTCCCTCCCCCATGAAATACAGCACTCCTCCTCCAATTACTCCCTTTCCTCTGCCCTACACAATTACCTTTCCCTCAGCTGTTCCTGCTTTAACCCACCTTAATACCTGTCCCCAGTTTCTGCCTTCCTACCATGATCCCCCCGGCAGGGTTCTCAACATCCAGAAGGGGGAAATCAGGAAATGGCTACCCTTTCTCCTCATATTCAGTTCTTGCCTCTCATCCCTCTCTTCTCCACCTGCCCTTCTGGGTCACCAATATGCACAACCTAACCCCATCCTTTTTACTCCAACAACACTTGCGTACTACCTCGAGCTTGCTCCTGGTACACTCATGCACTATAAATGGTTCTATAGGTTTTGTACGTTCATATGTTCTTTTGTATGATTTTGGACATGTATTGTAATTTACCCAATGTCCCTGTACTGTTTATTGTACAACACCTTGTGTTCCAACTGTTGCACAATCTTACAATGTTGTATTGTTTGTACTACCCACATACTATTGTAACTGATCATCTTTCACAACCCTATGTAACCCCCTTCCCCCAGGTTGCACTGTGAGATGAGCAACTTGTTGTTCAGTGTGCCCTCCTGGTGAAACATTTCAATAAATAGAAGGACTAAGATAGATATTAGGGAGGTAGGAGTAAGGACAAGAGAATGACAGTGGGCCATGAAGACACGAGTGAAAGCAGAGGATAGGAATGAGATCCACATGATGAAAAGAGATTACCGACGATTGTGGGTTAGAAGTGGGTAGGATGAAAGGAACCTAGGCTGGGATCATGGAAAACAGTTGCAAGGCTCCTTGATTGATGAGAGTAAAGGGTCTTGAAGGTAGTGACACTGACCGGAGTATTCAGCTTCAATGTTTTCTGAAGTCTATTCCATAGGGAGGGCAACACTATGCTTATTGCCGCTCTATCAAAGCGAGATTTGACTTTGGGGACTCTCAGTGAGATGGATGTGAGGCTTCTCAGGGAATACTTGCCTGTCTGATTTAAGGGGAGGCAGTCAGTGATGTATTGTGGAAGTTTTTTTGAAATTGCTCTGAGGGTACATGTAGCAGCATTTCTATTCCGTCTATACTGGAGGGAAGACCAGCCCACGGCTGCATATAGGGAACAGTGGTGAGTAGAAATAGGGAGACCTGTGATGAATCTCAGAGCTCTGTGGTACAGCATGTCCAAGTTTATGAGGCAGGAGGCAGGACAGTGACTGTACAGGAAATCCGCGTAGTCTATCAGAGAGAGGAACATTGTTTGGACCAAACGTAATTTAGCATCTCTTGTTATAAAGTGGCTGATCCTAAAGAAGAGGCCCAACCTTTGTCGTAGTTTTTTTTTTTAGAAGATCCTCTATATGATCTATAAAGGATAGCCTATGATCCAGCCACACTCCCAGGTATTTGAATTTTTCAACGAATTCCAATTTTTCTCCGAGAATTGTAGAAATTTGCGGTACTAAACCTGCATATGCCAGATTAGCTGTATGTACCAGAGGAGAGAAAAGCATCACTTTGGCTTTCTTAGCATTAAGTAAAAGTTTTTTGTTTAGGAGCTGGTTTTGTAGCGAGTTGAATTCGGCTTGCAGGTCACTGCATGCGGCTTCTGGGGTTGGGCGGTTTAAGTAAAGTACTGTATCATCTGCGAACAGATAGATACCGGCCCTGGTTATACAGTCATCGATATTGTTGATGTAGATGGCAAACAATATAGGGCCTAATATAGATCCTTGAGGGACATCTCTCAGGAGAGGTTTGAGGGCTGAGAATTCACCTTCAACCTTAACCTGCTGGAGGCGGTCAGAGAGGTAGCTATTAAACCACCGCAAGGACAGTGACTCTAACCCTATTACTTGCAGAGAGGAAAGAAGCAGTCTATGGTCGACAGTGTCGAAGGCTTTACTTAAATCTAAAATGACAGCACAAATGTAGTTTCTATTGTCCAGTTCTCTTTGCCAATCATTAGTCACCTTTGCGAGAGCTGGAATAGTACTATGTTTCACTCTGAAGCCTGATGGGACTGGATTTAGGAAATCTGTAGAGTCTAAGTACAGTCTCAACTGATTGCTTACAATTTTTTCCAGTAGTTGTGACAGGACTGGAAGAATTGAAATTGGTCTGTAGTTGTTTAGATCACCAGGGTCCCCTGACTTAAACAGAGGAATGACGTGTGCCGTTTTCCAGGTGGATGGGATAAACCCTTGGGACAGGGACAGGTTAAATAGGTGCGTTACAGGTATGGCTAACACGTGTTGTGCCACTTTTAGGGAAAATAGGGGTCAAACGTGTCAGTGCCAGCACTTTTTTTTTGTATCCAGCTTCAGCATCAATTCTTCAACCTCTTTGAGTGAGGTAGGAGTCAGGGAGAATCTTGGATCAGCAACATGGGGTTCCATCTCTTTGGCGTAATCTGTTGGCGTAATAAGTTTGCAGGCGAGTTGTCAAATGCTAGGCCCGCAGACATGAAGTGATTGTTGAAGGAATCCAAAACTTCCAGTCTATCACTAATAATATCATAATATCAGTGCCAGAGATTATCTTGTCTGGCAGAGAGTTTCCAGGCATGTGTCCGGACAGATCTTTGAAGGTTTGCCAGAATTTATTTGGATTCTTGGAGGCAGCATCAAATTCAGAGCAGTAATGTATCTCTGACCATTTTTGTGCATAGGTTCCTTGCCCTTTTAAACTGGCTCACATCCGAGGGGGTCTGAGTTTTACGAGCTTTTTTCCATAACTTGTCCTCTCTAACAAAGCAGATTTAAGTTCTGATGTAAACTGACACTTTTTTGTTTTATATATGGACTTTAATAATGGGAGCATATTTGTTTAAGGCCTCTAAGAGTATTTCATTGAAAATGTCTTAAGCCAATTGTACAGTTTTTGCCAGGTAGAAATCCTGCCAATGCAGGGAGTGTTTTAGTCCGTAGATGTAAGCAGATAAGTCAAAATTGCGTCTAGCTCTCTTAGCTGAGAACTCTGGTGGAGGTGAAGGTTTATTGAATGATCTTACACCAGCTATGAAGTAGTGATCACTTATGTCACTGAAAAAAATGCCAGCGTGGGAGAAGAGATGCGGTTTACTCATTAAGATTACATCCAGCAGAGAGCTATTCTCAGGATTCTTTTTGTTAGTACGCGTTGGTTCACTGATAAGTTGCGTTAATCCATGCATATCACAAAAGGATGAGAGAGGTGTTGAGGCATTGGATAGCCAGTCTAGATTAAGGTCTCCAAGAATAATTGTTTCTAGTGACTCTTGCCCAAGGAAGGTGTTGATATGAGAAAATATCTGAAGACCTGCAGACGGGGGTCTGTAGCAACCTATTATACGCAGAGACAAAATAGGTGAGATTGCAAACTTAAGTGATAGGCATTCTAATTCATTCACGACTGTTGTTGAGTCAAGACAATGCGTTGTGAATTTATCATTGACGTAAATGACTACCCCTCCTCCTCTAGAATGCCTGTCTGTTCTAAATAGCAGGTACTTCAGGATATTAATCTCTCTCTATCAAGGGTAGTTGGTCTAAGCCAGGTTTTGTATATCACTAGACTATCTCTCTACAGCTCTCAACTGCTCATACGATGGCATCCGTTGAGGCCTTTAAATCTGCCTTAAAAACCTATTTATTTGAACTGGCATTTTCTGATATTTGATCCTGCTGTTTCATAATATGTTTTTAAATGTTTTTTATTCTGCTGAAATGGATGTTTCATGATTTTATGATTTCTTTTATAAAACGCTATGATCTTGTTGGAATAGCGTTCCATAAATAAACTCTGCTTTGCTACACCCCTGGGTATAGGAATGTTTGTCCAGTGCACACCATAGTGTATTTTTCTTATGGGACACTATTTTCCCCCAACCCCCTGATGACAAAATGGGATTTATTTGTTCTTCTATTTGAGCAAAATGCAATGCAGTGACATAGAAGTGAGTGCGTCCAGTGTCTTACTCTCACAATTAACACATTCATGGGGTGTAGACAATGGAGGGACACAGACAGCATTATGGTGCAGAGTACATGTTGATGTTCCAGTTTTCTGCTCCGAGCCAGACCCATCATCTGTGGTGAAAACAGAAGGGGGACAACCTATCCTGCCTTCTTAGATTTTTCCTTGCTAGCTATTATCTCCTCATCCGCCAGTATGGGGCTTTCTATACAATTCCCAAATGCATCCAAATGGAGAAGTCCTTTGTATTTGAGAAGAGTGTTTGTACCGGGCTGTACCATGAACAGTAGGCTGTGGGTCACAGCAGCACTTCTGCAGCAGAATGCCTAGAGATCTGCTACATATTAGGTTCTTGTAATTCCCATGTCTCCCTATTTTCAGGGTGTCTCCATAATTTTGTCCATTCCCCTCAAAAAAATCATCAGACTCAAGAAACCAACTACTCCAGTTATTTTTAGTTTACAATTTTTGGCCAGGAAAGACACACTAAGCTGAGACTTGTTTCTAGATGCATGCTGGGATCACAGGGACGTTAAGGGACTTGCTCATGACCACACAGTATGCAAGTGGTGGCTGTGGGATTCAAACCCAGTGTTCCAGGTTTGCGGCTCAGTGCTCTTAACCATTATGCTATACTGTCTCCAAGTCATCTTTTAATTGGTCTCCAGCACTGCATTCCTGCTTTCTTACACCAGAAAAAAGATCTTGTGAAAATCACCCTTATTTTAGTGGTCAAAAATTAGGAGAGCTCCAGGGCTGCCCAATGGTTAATGCATTTCTGTTCTTGTGACCCCGGGTTTAGAATTGCTCCCAGGGTGCTAGGAAGACTGGCAAGGGCTGGCGGCATGTTCTGCTCCTGCTGTGACCCCTGATGGTGGGCCAGAGAACTTGCTTTCCCCTCAGGGATCCTCTGTGTGCAAGTGAGCTATAACAGATCTGCATATTGCTATGGGAAGGCAGAAGGGTCAAAAGTCACATTGGGAGATAACCCCTTCAGTGTCTAAATGACAGCTGCTACACTCTCCCAGCCTCTGGAGGGGTAGCAGCAGTGGCAGGCAGGGACATCACTGGAGTGCAGCCTGAAGACTGGGAGGATCAGTGGGGTAAGGAGAACAAAGCCATATTAAAAAAGTCATGAAAGCACCCTCATTTGAGCGGTGGTGAAGTGGATGCTCTGGAACCATTTTACTTCTGCAACAGACACTAAACTTGGTGTCAAGTGTGGTGGCAGCTTTTAGTCCAGCAGTTGGTTAACAATATGTCTTGTTATGACATTAGGGTAACACTTTAAATTTCCTTAACTACACTGTAGTTGCAGTGTAACTATACTGTAATTGCATTGCAGATGCAATGCAGTTACGTGCAACAAACATGTAACTACAGTGTAATTACACATGTTGCATGTAATTAATGATTATCTACCCCACAGTTACACTGAAACTGACACTTTAAAATAAAGTGTGACTAACATTAGCTATTGAGTGCAGAGGAGCAACTTTAGGACAACCAAAGAGGGGAAAGAAGGGGGATCAGATGTTTGCCTGAAACAAGATTGCTGCTTAGCTTTCCTGCTCCTTGGTGCTGCTGCTGAAATCTTCCTCCAGTCTTACAATTACCACAAGTGTCAGGTCAGTTTTCTTACTACTAGTGGGCCACTGGAATATGCAGAGAAAGTGGACTGGAATCTCATGTCCCCGATCTCATGCTTTTAAATGAAAAATATTATTAGAAATATCTCTCCCATCCACTGCTCCTGGCTGCAAAGATGGCTGACACCCAGGGATGCCCGGGGTAAAGACCCCTCTGATGGAGACCACCACGCGGTACTAATTTAGGCCATTGCATCGGAACATTGAAAATATCAAACTGTATATGGCACTCAAGGGACAGTCAAATTACTTCCAGGTAGAAAAGTCCACAGCAACAGTTTCCTTGCAGTACAAACTGTATTTAAGCAATTTTGAATTTGGCTGGTAATAATCTGTCATTCAAACTGATAATGTACTGACAAACAAGAACAGCAGTGAATTTTAACAGTGTCAGTGGCTCAGCAGGTTGCACACTCACCTCTGAGGCCAGATGATCAGAAGGCTGTGGGTTCTATCCCCACACCACGCACTTGGGTTAAATCCCAATACTGACACTGTAGTGCAGCATGGGGGAGTGCTGTACTCCTGAGTTGCCATCTTTTGGATGTAACCCCCCTACAAATGGGGTTCCCAAAAAGTCTTTCTTGAGCTTGCCTAAATGCTCAATGCCAGGCTGGTGTCCTGCATTTTAGCAGTTTAAATGTATTGCCAGAGAATGCCTGTATAGCTTCTGTGTACTGTCTCTTTAAGAGCTGCCTGGATTGCAGTCATAATTAATCTGAGAGGTAGTTAGAAGATGTACTTGTTTGCTGATCCTTTGTTAGAATAGTAATAATTTGGGACTCTAAAATGGAGCCTGCCTACAAGAGCTTGGTAGGGCCAAAACTTGTAGGAATTGCAGTTTGGGGCCTTTGGCGCCTAAAATAACCTGGAGGGGGGACACTCGGTGTGACTGACAGACAGATCAGCCAACCAAACCTTTTGGATCTTGGTTAAAGTGCCACACTGCTTGCAGTTTCAGTTAGATCTGAGTTGGGAAGCGAAGAAGTAACAGCTCACGATAGTTTGAACAGCAATCCATAGTGGATTCGACCGGGAGAACTGTGGCAAGGCCTGAGTTTGGCCTGCATGCCTGACTGCCTGCGATCCCTGAGAGGGAACTTGTGCTTTTTTCGGACTGAATCCGAATTTGGAGAGCAAATTAAGCCACTGAATTGTGACCAGGCTTTAACCTGAAGAAGACCGAGGATTTGCTGAATGCGATCGGCCTGTCAGGACTTCCAGCTGCCTCTGAATTCCCAGATTGTGCAGAGACTGTAATTGCAACCAGAGAGCCATTTGCCTGGTAGAGTGGAATTTCCTTGCATGTGAATGTGCTGCGTGCTTATAGTGGGTCATGATTTGGTTCCCCCACTGTGTGTCTGAACTGTGTTTTGCTTGCTGGAGGCTGTATCCAGCTCCATGGACTGAATCCGTATCCACTTCCATTTGCCTGGGCCCTGCTACGCTGGCCCAGCCAGAATACCTGCTACGCAAAGAAAGTCATTGACGAGAGACCGGCCTGGAGATCATCCCCCTGCTCAACGCCTTGAACAGGAATGAAGCCTTGGTGATTCGTGTGGGCCCCGCTTCTCCAGGCACTCCAGCTCAACAGCCTGCAGTCTCGATTTCGTCCTGCTTGTTGCCAGTATTGGGTATCGTGAGTAAACATCAGGGTAGCTCCATGCAACAACAGCTAAATCTAAAAGTGTTGTCATCTAATTGTCTTGCTGCCTTTTCTTTCACGAACTAAGCCCTTCGGCTCCAGATTACAAATAGTGTGAGTTGTGCATGTTGCTTTCTTCCATCACAGGGCCCCAACCAGCTGCAACGTTCCTGGATAGCCCACTGTTTTCCTACCTGGGTACCTAGAGTGTGTGACTGTGTAGGGACTCTGAACTGCATGCATAACTGTCTGATTAATACAGCTTTTAAGCAAATCAACCTGATTACGCCCCTCCCTCATTCAAGTCCCCTGAATAAATCAGATTTAACTTTGTTTGCATTTAACCTGACTGTCGTTCCAGTTTGTGCCAAAAGTATTGTACTGTTGCTATTTGATGTGCTTAACCTTGTTTTACAGGGGGTCCCCAGGGTCAAGCTAGAGGAACCAGCCCTGGTGGTAAGTGCAAACAGTGTGGGTAATTGCCTGGTGAATAAGGGTCATTGTGAAAGTAATTATTGTATATTGTTCAGGCCACTAGAAGGGAAAGAGGGGGTTACAGCGTCCCACAGGGCTGTGCCTAGGTTAGCTTGACCACTAACAACCCTGACCGCCTGGTGGAAGCACCCGTTTCATTACCCAGGCCCCTTAACCTGCTACTAGCCAAGCAGACAGGGGTAGTAGCCCTTGGGATAGTGCCACCTAGGGGTTACATGGATGAGATGTTAAACCAAGGTCCCATCTGCCTATTCTTATGGTTGTTCAGGTGGACGTTAAAGATCCCATGGCACTTTTCAATAAGAGTAGGAGAATTTCCCCAGTGTCCTGGCCAAATTTCCCCCATTCACTAAAAAAATATCACTAACAGCTTACTCTGGTTCAATGTCAGTTGGTATCCATCTGTATCCCCCTTCCCCAGGACGAGGCTGAAAATAGGCAGAACTGTCTAGTCCTCCTTTCCCAGTCAACAAAAACTAAATAAAAATAAATAGGATTTGTACATTACATTCTGCAAGCATTTTGTTACAGGCATGTAACTCCTCTATGACAAATGAGGGGGTTTACTCCATGTTCCAGGATTACGCTGCCAGTCCAGTACTGCCCTGTTTGACTGCATTAAAGGAGAACAGTCAGCACCAAGGACCCCCACACTCAGGTGTAGGACTGGTCTCAAAGTGCACTATGTGCGTAACAACATTTGGGTTTACTGTGGTATAGTAGATTGTATCAGATAATTTTGTTTAGTTCTAGGCTAACATCTTCTTATACTACACATCCCAGAATTCCTTGCAGCTGACATCAGCACAGTAGGCAGCAGTGATAGCGTCACTAGCCTGCAGTAAATGTTAGGGTTTTCATAATCTCTGATCAGATGTTTTCTGGGTGTGCTTTTCACCAGGGGTTTAGTACGGCCCTCTGTGACTGTACTTAGCCCAGAGAGGACAGCACTATTTGCAAACAAAAGATTAGAGGCTCTCAAGTGTATATAAACTCTAATATGCACTGCAGACTATTGACTTTCTCACTGCAGTCTACTGCTCTGATGTCAGCTGCAGAGGATTCTGGGATTTGTAGTAACAGAAGATGTCAGCCTACAACTAAGCAACATTAGTCTGCTATAATCTACTATACACAGTAAACAGTATGTAAACTCAAATGTTTTTGCACACAAAGTGTGCATTGAGACCAGACCTATACTTGAATGTGGGGGCCTTGGTAGTTACTGTTCCCCTTTAAGGGTTAAAGCTTAGTCTAAGAAAATGTAACTAAAGTGTTCCCATCCCATTTACTATCTTCAGTCCTCAGCAACAGGGAGCTGTCAATTTCTTGAGTACATCCAGCACTCAGTGGCTCCTAAATATTCCTGGACTTTCTGGTTGCCCGCCCTTTCGGGTGTAAGTATGTAGCCCGGCCCTGTGTAAAGAGTGTCCTGTAAAGAGCTGTACTTTTGTAGAGCTTGGGCAACCACAGGTTGTGAAGCGTGTCTGGCTGTGACTCACCTAAGGAAGGGGGCACGTGGGCCTGAGGTGGTAGCAGGGTCACAGGTCCAGTACAGTACTGGCTCCCTGTAGTGATGGAGATCTCTGGTAAATGTCCCAGAGTTCAGATGGTAACCTGCTGTGTACATGACTTCTTTGTGGGGAGTGAGTGCCATATATTCTAGCCTGAGACCAGCACTTGCTGCTGAGACATAGAAGCTTGAAGGTAAGGTAAGATGCCGTAAGCACCTTCTACCTCATTTCACTGGTTACTGTACTGCGGTACTGCAACGCTAGCTAGGAGGGTACATAGAGAAACACATGAATTTGTTGGCAGAAAAGGACCGCTTGGCCCACCCAATTTGCCCAGATGTTCCCTGCTTATTCCGTCTGCACAGACTTTAACTTTTTTCTCCGGTGACCCTCACCACTCTCTACTTATTTGTTAGTATTCCCCTATGCCAGTCCCATGCATGCTTGAAACCTCCCATTGTTTTCGCCCCCCCCCCACCTCTGGTGGCAGGCTGTTCCAGGCGTCCATCACTCTTTCAATGTCGTATTTCCTCACGTCCCTCATAATCTTCCCTCCTTCTAGCTTTGTTGGGTGCCCTGTTGTTCTGCTGCAATTCCTCATTTGAAACAGGCTCCCCCACCTGTACCCAGTTCACCCCCCCAAGGTACTTGTAGGTCTCTATCATGTCCCCCCTCTCCTTAAGGGTATACATTTTGAGATTTCTCAGTCTCTCTTCATATCATTTTGCATGTAACCCCTGTACCATTTTAAATAACCTTCTACATCCCTTAACCTGCTGTTGGAGAGGCTGCTTGACTGTCAATATGTGCTCTTGGGTATGGATAAATCCTAGAGTAGCCCCCCTTGTAGCTGCGGTGGGGACAATGTAATTGTAAAATATATTTGCTGTCTGATAAATTTGGTCTGCGATGCGTATGGGCATGAGGCATGTATATAATGATATGTGTGGGCCCCTGATGAAGGTAGCAATCAGAGAGTCATCTCTATACATCACTGCTTAACTAGTGCTGTGCACTTTGCTGTGTAAATAAATTGCTGTTGTTTAAAAGTAAATCTTTGTCTCAAGTGTGGTGCCCTGTGTGACGCTCTGCCTATCTACTTGTCATTATATTGTATCATATTTGTGATATAAATATATGTTTATTTGAATGTCTACTTGAAAAAATATGGCTGACAGCAGAACAGCAATCTGGGAGATGGCATTTCAAAGTGTGGTGAAGAGGGATGGCCTCTACGTGACCCAATGGAAACTCTAAGTAAAGATTTCCTTCAAAGGTCAGGTTATATATAACACACTTGAGGGGGTATAGTGGTTAATGAATGGAGAGATGCTGTGGTCATCCCAATACTTAAGACTGGCTCAAAGAAGGATTTAAAAAATTACAGTCCTATAAGTTTAACATCTTCTATATGTAAAATCATGGAAAGGCTTATTCTAAGTAAAATTAATGCACACATATTAGAAAATGGTCAGACTGATATTTTCCAACATGGCTTTCAACCAGGTAGATCATGTCAGACTAATTTGATTGATTTTTTTGAACCAGTGAGTGAAGCTTTGGACCTTGGCATGCCAGTGGATGTTATTTACTTGGATTTTGAAAAAGCCTTTGATTCCATTTCATATGGCATATTACTTGATTGTTTAATAAAATTAGATCTTAACAAATATTTGACTAAATGGATAATGCAATGGTTATCCAATAGAAGACAGCGAGCATCATTGAGGGGTTATTCTTCCCCATGGACATTAGTTAGCAGTGGAGTACCTCAGGGATCAGTTCTAGGCTCCATGTTATTTAACATCCTTATAGCCAGTATGAATACCAGTAATGGTATTTGGATTACCAAATATGCAGATGATGCTAAACTGGGTGGGAATGTTAATAACTCAGAATCCATATCCATATTACAGGACAATTTAAATCTAATTTCTGAATGGGTTATCAGTCACAAATTAAACTTTAATATAAATAAATGTAAGGTTATGCATTTTGGTTGGAATAATAGATGTGCTAACTATTATATAGGCAATAACACACTAAGTGTCATCACATCTGAGAGAGATCTAGGAGTTATTATTAATAATTTAAAATTCACAGATCACTTAAATTCTATAGTCAAAAAATGTAGAGAACCATCAATAATGATCCCACTATATACCAGCATCATAAGATCAAACTTCGATTATTGTTCATCATTTTGTGCCCCAACTCAGAGGTGAGATAGATTATCCAGAGAGAAGTTCAAAAAGATTTGTTAAAAATATAACTGGAATGGGCCCCTGACATATGAGGAAAGACTGAAGAAATTGAACTTGTATAGTATGGAATATAGATCTATGTGAGGGATCTTTGTTTGCTTTATAAAGCAACTAAAAGGTGAATACTTATTTAATACATTACATTTGACATGGAATCCTACTTCTGTCCATACTCGTTCACATAATTTAAAATTACTTTCATCTACTAACAGAACTATGAAGAGAAATCAATTCTATACTCAGAGAATAGTTCCAATATGGAACTCACTCCCATATGAGGTTGTAAACTGTGAAAATTTGGCTCAATTTAAAACTAAACTTGATATACATATGAATGATTTAAAATTTGTATCCCACCTAGCTTATGTGGCATGATCCTAATGGGCTTGTCCCTTGATCATGTAACTCACCTATGAACCTATTGTAAACTATCCCTTTATTTTGAAATGCAGGGACAAAGTATGCATTTTATGACCTCTTAGAAAAAGGCAACTTTTAACTGATTTCTGTTAGATTTCACAAATAGATGAACACAGTTCCTTGGGAAGTCTTTGAAGACATCAAATGGGTAATTCTGTCTGTCAAAAATCCTCACTAATTAAGAAGAAGATTTTTTTTTTTAGTTGGAAGGTTTGAGCAGTGGGCTGAGACATGTGACTGATAAACTAATTCAAGTACTCAGGTTTGAGTGACCTCTCAGCCAGCATCTGTGAGCTGTGTCATCAGGAAGGAGGAGTTTGTAACAAACATATTACCAGCAGCTGGGAGAAAAACTTTGCATTTAGCTTTTAGTTTTAAAGTGGGACTACTGACAAGACACTCTCATAGCTCTTTAGGTAAATTCAACCAACTATTTATTACTGGAAACTTAAGGTAGTTAGAAATTCAGTTACAGGCGTTTGATAATTTCTCTTTTCTTTTGACTGTGAGTATAAATGTATATAGGTTTGGTGTTTTGTATGTATTTACTGTTTTTAATTTCAGTAAACTTTTTGGTTTCCTTAATCCTGCTTGAGTCTTTTCTAATTTTTTTCCATGTGAATGCTGGGACAGTATTTGATAATTCTGACAAAACTGTTAAGGTCTTAAAGTGCGTTACCATCTTGCTCTAAGGTAAAAAAAATACCTAAGCTCTCAATTGAGTCAAGAAGGGGAGAATTTGGAACCAGGCTGGGTGCGCGCTGGGTTAAGTATTGCACTGCATTTCCCCAAAGAGGGTGTGATATTTGATCCTGGTAACTGGGCATGCTAGCAAAAAAGGGTTCATATTTTACCTCAAGACTCAAGACTAGTAGGTGTTTCAGACCCAAAACAGACAGGACGGTTACTCTGTTACTCTCGTTCACATGTTGCACTTCGAGGTTTGGCACTGTGGGAGCAGAGGGCCTGACCTGCAGAGTGCGTTTGTGACACCCTGAGTCCTGTGAAGTTTGCTGTAAATAAGTAAAGGGGGGCCAAGAGTGTTTTAAAAGGAAGTTCAATCTTATAATGCTAAAGGAATTATGTCAATGTAACTCTGTTTGCCCCTCTGATGATCAGTCGCAATGCAGAGTGTATATATATTATAAATTTATGTAATGTGTACCAGAAATTGGGCAGCTCCGGAGAGCTACATCTGGATCAGCCCTTTGCCATAATGACATAATTCTTTAACAGGAAAATGAAGGGAACAAATAGCCCTGCCAGAGTGGTACACTGTCCTTTACAGGAGGTCATGTGGCTGGAAGGTGTGGCTGCCAGAACCAAACTGTCACAGGGGGTCAGCTCCATGTGACTGATTTATTTTATTTATTTATTTTTTGTTGACCGGGTAAGTGCACTAGACAAATCCTGCCTATTTTCAGGCATGACCCAGGGGAAGGGGATACAGATGAATGCCAACTGACCTTGAACCAGATTAAGCTGTTGGTGGTATTTTTAGTGAATGAGGGAAATTTGGCCAGGACACTGGGGGAAAATCCCCCACTCTTTTCGATAAGTGTCATGGGATCTTTAACATCCACCTGAACTACCACCAATCCAGGCAGATGGGACCTCGGTTTAATGTCTCATCCGAAAGACGGCACCTCAGAAGTGCAGCACCCCTCTCATGCTGCACTACCATGTCAGTACTGGGATATTAACCCAAGTGTCAGATATGAGAACTGAACCCACAGCCCTCTGATCTCCCAGCCTCAGAGGTGAGTGTGCTACCTACTGAGCCACTGACACGGATACCATTGGCCAAACCCCTAGACATGGGAGTCACCCCTGGGCTGTAGTCCAAGTCCATCAGGGCTCACAGCCAGGTTGGCCAGTGGGCCGAGGGGTGGTTCCCACATAGGCACTGTATTAGAAATGCATTCACAATTAAACTGAACATTCTAAGGAGCTAGTTTAAGGCATATGGGGCCCAATTTTCAAAAGGCAGTGCAGGACTTGCATCAAGCCCTATGTCAACCCTTTTTTTTGGCGCAGCTACGCCAAACATGTTTGCCACAACTGCACCTGATTGTAGCAGGTCAGGTGCAGTTGCGACTCTTCACCCCATTTACAGCGGCTTGCTCCAAACATTTGGTGCAAGCCTCATAAAAGAGTACCTGTGATTGCCACAAGCTAGACCAGAAAACATTGGTCTAACTTGCAGCGATTGGTGCACGAGATAGAAAATCCCGATCGCCAACCAGGAGAATGCCACAAGCCCGTATGCCATGTTCGGCGTACCTGGGAGCACGGCATTCGGGAGTGTTTAAAAATCTGGTTCGTTGTCTCTGTGGGCTATGAACAAGCTAGTAATACATTTCAAAGTTACTTAAATGAAAAAGCTTATAAAATAACGAGGCACTACCCGTGCAAAGGAAACAGAAAAGTACAAAGAATAAGTAAGACGGCTAAAACAAAGTACAAGAAAGACAAAACGAGATTATGAAGTAAAACTGGCACTAGAAAAACAAAACACAAAGGCCTTTTACGGGTACTTAAAGCAAAACCACAAAGCACAGGTGGGACCATTAAAAATAAATGGTGCATTTATTACCAGGAAGGATGAAACAGCGGAGAAATTAAATCAGTATTTTGGCTCTGTGTTTTAAAAAATAACCCTTCTAAAAAAATAATATCTGTGGAAAACAGCAAGAGGTGCTACTGGCCCTCGAAAATGTAAAATTTCGTAAATCTGCTGAACCTGATGAGATTTTATGCTATAGCCTTAAAGCTGTACCCAGTATCAATGTTGCTCCCCTGCGTTATACTTTTAATAACTCTCCAAACTCAGGAGTGGTGAGGAAGGCAGAGGTGGTTCCTATTCACAAAAAGGCAGTATTAATGACCCACAAAAGTATGAACCTATACCTCCATAACAGGAAAAATAGCAGAAAAAATATAGGTTGAAATCATAGAAATATGTAATACTCTTGGAATTATAGATAAATTGCAACATGACTTCAAAAAAAGGAGGTCATGTTACACAGACCTGTTTTAGTGTAACCCCTAGGTGCCGCTATCCCAAGAGATACTACCCCTGTCTGCATGACTAGGCGCAGGTTGAGGGGCTTGAGTTCTGTGAACGGGTGGCTCCACCTGGAGGACAGGGTTAATGGTAGCATAGCTGCTCTGGGTACAGCCCTCTGGGACACTGATACCCCCCCTCTAACCCCTCTAGTGGCCTACACTGGTCAGCAATTAGACAGTTGCAATGAACACCAGAATGCAATGTTTTACCCACACTTGGCACACTTACCACCAGGGCTGGATCAGCTGCAATGGCCCTGGAGACCCCCTGTAAAACAAGACCTGCAATGAAGAAAGGCAATAGCAACACAGTATCCCCACCACAAAGGTACACAATAGCTAGGGTAAATGCAAAAAGATTTAGATCTGATTTATTGGGGGACGTGAACTAGGGAGGGGCAGTAATCTGGTGTTTGATTCTGGATCTGATTTAATCAGGCTAAGCATGCATGCCTCTAAGAGTCCCTCTAACACAGTCACACACTCTGGTACCCAGTTGGTCTTCAGGCTAGCCAGAAGCATTGCCTGGGGTAGGCTGGCATTGCAGCTGTTGTTGGGGCCCTTAGGAAGGAAAAAACACAACATGCACTTTAACCCACAATTTGTATTCCGGGCTCAGTTTGTAAGGATCAACCAAAACAAATCAGGTGACACAGTTTGATTTGAGCTTTGTTACAGGGAGCTACCCTGATGTTTACTCATGCTACCCAGACCAGGATGCAGGATGGATGAAATGAAGACCTCAGGATGAATGACTGCTGTGCCAGGAGAAGCAGGACCCACACGGTGCACCATGGCGGTCAATCCTGTTCGATGGTGTTGAACAGGGAGCCGAATCCCCAAGCGGGTCTTTTGTCGAATGATTCTCTGCAGCATGAGCAGCAATCTAGGGTGAGATGGTGAGGCCCAGACCAGGTGAACAGTTCGGATACAGTCCAGTAAAGTGCTGAATACAGCTTCCAGCTAGCGTGACACAGTCAAACAATGTGAGGAACCAAATCACGACCCACACTGAACATTCAGCACAATTATATTAAAGGACAGACAAATACCACAGTTCGGATGACAGTCATGTTACAATCAACAGTGTCTCTGTGCAAACCGTATGTTCTGCAGTTGTCTCAAGTCGTGACAGGCCGATTGCACCAAGGCAAAACTTCGGTCCACACCAGGCGAATTTCATTTAGTCACAATTCAGAATTCCAGTCACAATCACAGCAAATTCAGGTAAAGTCCGAGATATTAATGCAGACTTCTTCACTTGAGAATATGGGAGCAGGCAGGCCAGACACAGCTTTCCCGCCAATTCCCCTGCGCTACTACGCAGGAGCAGCTGCTCGAATTGCTCGAGCTGTTCACTCTGTCAACTCCAACTACACACTGACTCACTGCTGCAAGCAGCTCTGGGACTTCCAGTGATCCAAAACATTCAGTTGGTTGATCCATCTGTCTGTCACAGCAAGGGTTCCCCCTCCAGGTCCATTTAGCGCCAAACAGTAAAAACTACAATTCCTACAGAAATTCACTACCACAAGACCCCTGGGGACAGTCTCCATTTTAGGGTCCCCAAAGGTACTGATTGGTCCAAATTGGCAGTCCAGAACCAAGATGATGCGCAAAACAGAAAAGTCCATGCTGCAAAAGAAGGCAGGTAAGATAAACTACAATATCATTACTATTAAAGCAGATAATCAGGAAATAATCACAGATCCTAATAAAGCTCCCTCTGCACAACTAGCGATAGCAGAATGAAGCAGCTGTATTGCAGCCCAGGAGGGACTCGAGCCTAAAACCACTTGGCCCCCATCCGGAATAATTATAACCCACGAAAATGATGCCTCTTAAAGAGACAGGCATGGAGGCTAATAGGGCACTCACATGCAAGTACTTTTAAACTGTTAGAACACAGAACGCCAGCCTGGAAATTGGCATTTAGGCAAGCCCAGGAAGACAATTTAGGAACCCACATTTGTATGGGGGTTACATTAGTTTTTATGAATCGGTTGCTAAAGCCTTAGATGAGGGAAACACAGTTGATGTAATATACTTGGGTCTAAGCAAGGCATTTGATGTGGTTCCCCCCTTAAAAACTTATAGCAACAATAGCACAATATCAGTTATAAATAAAATCACTATGGTTTGAGTTGAGAGCTGGCTGACTGAGTGAGCACAGAGAATTAGAGTAAATGGATACTTTTCTTAAGAGGGAGGTGTCACGAGTTGGGTCCAGCAGAGACTGATACTGGGGCCTGGGGCCTGTACTCTTTTTTGTGTTTATTGCAGATGCTGGAAATAATGCATCCAACAAGTGAAACAAGTTTTTGGATGACATCAAACTGGGTGGAGAGGCAAATACAATGCACAAACACAGAAGCCTGCAGAATGACCTCACCTCAGTGTCAATTTGGGTAGTCATCCGGGGAATGAGATTTAATGACAGGAAATGCATAGTCATGCACTAGGTAAAAACAACCTTGGAGAAATTATTATGTGAAAGGAATAAAACTCAAAACAGTAACATCTGAGAAAGATCTGGGAGTGAAAATTTCAGCAGATATGAAACCTAAAGAGCAAGGACTTCCAGTGATGTCACCCACTGTAATGAAGTGATGATTTAGAGCTCTGTTACAACCTTGACCAAACCCCTCAAAATCATTGTCCTTGGGGCTTGTCTAACTGCTTTGTTTGCATGAGAGCTGGCAGCAAGTCATGGGAAGCTCACGGAAAAAAGAAAGGAAAACAGCAGCAGTTACGAGAAGCTGAGCTTGCGTGCCTTGCAGAGCAACAGGGCCAAAGACTCGGAGTCTCCCTCATCTCCCAGCAGCATGGCGTCCTTCCCTGCACCTCCCAAGGGCTCCATTGCAGACATCACAAATGTGCAAACCATTGCTGAACTAAAATCATTCAGATCAGAACTTGCCACTTTGTTGCAGACCCTATGTACAGATGTCGATGAGCTTAAGAAAGATGTGGGAGACATTCAAGGGGCAATGACTGCGGTGATGGAATGCACAGACATTATTAGTAACTTAATTTTGCAACTGCAGCACTGACGAACACAGACAGAACATATATGTTACATTCTGGAAGGTCAGGTTTGTACAAAAAAATCTCCAGCTATACAGGTGCATGAGAGGGAAGAGGGCCCTCAAATAACAAGTTATTGACAAATGAATCCAAGAAGTGCTGAACTTTCCTGCATCGGAACCACTTAACTTGGAGAGAGTTCATGGAGTACTTGGTCCTAAACTAGGACCAATGGAACGCCCCAGATACATAATTATGCAGTTCCTAATCTATCCTCAAGCAATGAGTGTTTGCTGCAGCCTGTCAGAAAAAAGAAGAGTACTGGGGTAAAACTCAGCCATATTTTGATCAGGATTATGTACCCGCTGTGCAAGCCCAATGTATGTCTTAGTCCCCCTGCCTAAAAGTCCTTTGACAGGCTGGTTTTCATTTCCAGACCCCTTTTCCTGCAAGACTTCAGGTCCATTTCCTTGATGGCTCTGTCAGCTTCTAATGGCTTCATCTGGTTCAAGGTCAGTTGGCATTCATCTGTATCCCTCTCCCCTAGGTCGTGCCTGAAAATAGGCAAGATTTGTCTAGTTCACTTACCTGGCCAACAAACACTAAATAAAATAAAATAAATAAATAAATCATTCTGCCACGGGAGAGCAATAGCAGACTTACCTTGAAGAGGAATCAAGGTGCTGCAACCTTCACAGACCAGACATGCAGGAAGAAATAACAGAGGAAATGCATGTTTAGATTGCCTGATCCAGAAGACAGACAGGGAAGGAGCAATGGACTGACTGCAGCAAACAAGGCGAAACAGCAAGCTCCCACAACACTGAAAAATATGAAAGACTTGCTGCAGCAGTTCCAGCGGGTCCCTCGATGGTATCCTGTTCTCAGCTTAGCACGGGACATTTTTATTGACTATTTTGACTTTCCATAACATATCGGGGAAATAGTAAACTTAATCTGGACAGCACACCTTTGCTTATAGTATGAACACTGCAAACATCCTTTCTCTTTCATTTAATTTTCATTTATGACATGTCCATGTTCCTAAGACTGCTATGCGAATGGTAGGTACTGTATGTGCTACGACACATACGAATTTTGACTGGGTTACGGTGAGGAGTCAGGGCCTGTGGGGTGGGGGTTCCCTAGTCTAGCTTCTCCCCCTTGAGACCCAGGGACAGAGGTGACCATTGAGTGCTCTGCTTCAGCCTGCAGTCATAATGTTTTCCCCCGGTAGGGCCTAACCCCACCCTCCTTACTCTCTAACCTCACTGCACGGGAACATATTTGAGAGGTTTGCTTTCTTGTCGTGGGCACTGAGGAGGAGCAGTTTGTGCGGTTCAGCTCCCCTGGGCACTATGGAAGTCGGCAGCACCTTTGCTTGTACTACACCTGCAGGTTGCTATCTTGTGTCCAATAGGCAAACTTTTCATTTATGTTAATCTCTGGGCTGAGACCCCTGGGGGCCACCACTGTTTTTGTGGGGGAAGGGGCTCAGATGTCCACTGCATGCTTCCTGATGCATTTAGCATGGAGCAATTGTGTACAATAAACTACTATTACACTATTGGTGGAGAGCTGCATACTATTCATGCCCTGCACAGCTCAATGACCATCATTAGCTGTTGGGGGAGGGCTTGCTGGTTGGGAGCCGCAACCAGTGATGTAGTGCTTCTTCGGTTGCCTTCTAGAGGTGGTAGGCCTTGGGTGGGTTCCATGGCACCCCTGGCAGGAGAGCGATAACTGGGGGACTTTCCCTTCATAGCTCAAGATGTTTCTACCCAGTTATTATTACAGCCTACATAACACGGATGGAACATGCGTGGAACGGCCTACCCCAGGAAGTGGAGGATATGAATATAGTGCAGGGCTTCAAACAGGCATGGGATGGGCATAAGGGTGCAACACAGATGAGTATGAATAGATAGGCCATTGACAGAGCAAAGGCCGATGGCACATTTATAAGGTAGAAAAAAGAAATGGGAAAACTAGATGGGCCTTGTGGTCCTTATCTGCCATCAATTTCTATGTTTTTATGTAACACCTGGCTTCCATAGCAACGTTTTTATTTCTGTAGCACTGCCTAGTAACCATTCTAAGAAGCATGCCTCAAGTCTTAAACTCAGGGTCTGGCTATTTTGCCAACTATGCAAAGCCCCAGTCCCCCCAACCCCACCCCCACCGTCGTCCACAGCGGCAGCACCTGGCCTCCCACTACTACCTGCTAAGGAGGTTATAGGAGCTGGCTCAAACGCAGCTTTAGCCACTGCAGCTTGATGTCTTTCTTTTCAGGAGGTGGAGTGTAGTGATCTGAGAAAAGGCCTACTCGCCCTGCCCCAGAGTAAAGGATTTTCTGTTCACAGTTCATAGGTTCATAGGTAAAGTTTCAAGTCATGTAGCTCAAAGGCCATTATTATGACTCACCATGTATCAGTGGTAAAAACTGGTTTTGTTCTGACGTATATGTTTATCTAATGCCCTTTTAAATGATTCCATACTGGGACATGTCACTACAAATTTTGGCAAAGCGTTCCAAGATTCAACCACTCTTTGGCTGAACCATTTAATCCTTCTAGAGGTTCAATAAAACTCACTCTTTAGGGGGGCCCACAACATTGTTGTGTATTCACCCTCATGGGTGCTTCCATCAGTTCCTGCCTAGGATAGGACTCCTCCCTCTCCCTACCTTGGAAGTGCACTAGGGAAGATTTCCCCTCCAAATACTGTTAGCATGTGGCTGCCTGGTTGGCCCACCTTTGCTCCCTGTTTTGTCAATGTTATGGTATTTCTGTGGCAGCCTGGTTGGCACAATGTTTTTGTACCAACTGTGTTCCTATTGTGTTTCTATTGGTTGGGCCAGTTGCAACCGGTCATTTTTCTGCATTCTCACCCTCTCCTCTCTAGCTTCAACTGTGCCCACCTACCATATACCTTGCCGGAGTGCTGGAGGGGGGCATCCTCACTGGAACAATCCTGCAATTGCATAATTGAAAATGGCTAATCACTCTAATGAGATCCACAGCCCAGTCTAGCTCTACCGAATTCTACAGTAGTTAAAACATGATGGCCCTAAAATAGTGTTTCTTCAGGAGACACACCTCTCTGCGGAAGAGCATGTTAAATTCACTAACTGGGGCTTCTCCACGGTAGTGACCTCCCACAAGTCAGGTTGCTGTCAGGGGGGTGTAATGATCCTCCTCCTTGGGGGAGGGCCCTTTTTAGCTCCAGGACCAAGTGGCAGATACAGAAAGATGATATGTCATAGCCATGGGTTTACTGTATGATGCCTCAGTCACCCTAGCCAGCCTTTACTTCCCTCCAGGCTCAGAGAAAACTGTGGCTCGGTGTTTCTTTAATAAACTGCTCCCCCTCATGCAGGGACAGCTTATCATGGGAGGTGACCTTAACACTCACTGAGCCCAGCCTTAAATGCCACTGGGCCTCAGGCACATCGTATCACCCCCATGCAGCAATATCACCAGGATACCTTGGCCCATTTGAAACTGATTGATGTCTGGAGACACTAATTTCCTACAGAGCAGAACAGATGCTTTCCACTGCACCCTCATGCTGTCTGACCTTTCCCCAGTTTATGCTAAGTTCTGCCTATGAAAACCTAAACAAACCACACACTGGTGGTTCAACCTTACGCTGCTTTTGGACCCAGAGCTCCTACAATCCCTAGAGGAGATGATCCCACATATCATCCAGGAAAACTTGGGCCCCGATACCACCACCTCTATCCTCTGGAACACCGTTAAGGTGGTGCTCAGAGGTGAACACATTTAGCCAAAAAAGGAGACAGCGGGATGCTCGATTCCTTGAGTTGCAGTGGACACTGCACACACTGTAGCCTTTTCTGCAGCAAGGCAATAGTTGAGTCATACCCCAAACTGCCAAGGTGAAGCAAGAGTTACAAAAAATAATGGACGCCAAGGTAGAACAGGCACTTTTTTTTATCTTAAACACTCCTATTATGAAGGTAGAGGTGAGAGGAGCTCAGAGCCTGGCCTGCAGGCTTTGGACCCATAGAATACAGGCATGTATTTTGAAGATTTGTGTCTCCGATACCATGACCTTCACCCAGCAGTCCAATGCCACTAGAGAGGTACTCATCTATTATTATGAAGCTCTATATGCAGCAGAGGGTGAAGCCTTGCCGACACAGATAGAAACTTACTTGAGCTCTTTACCTCTCCCAAGATAAATGCAGACACTACTCAGAGGCTGTTGACACCTACAACAGTCAAGGAGGTCCACAGAGTTTCACAAGACTCTAAAACTCAGAAGAGCCCAGACCCAGATGAATACCCAGCTGAGTTTTATAAAAATGTCCGAGACTATCTCCTTTCTCCGATGCTTTCTACCTTCTGGGTACTTCAGGAGAAGGGTATACTAGCCCCCTCTTGGCAGTATGCTGTTATCTCAGCAATACCCAAACTGGATAAAGACCTCCACTATGTTGCTTCTTACAGGCTGATATCCATCTTGAATTATGACTGTAAGGTCTTTATGTCTGTCTGTCTGAACCAACAGACAAGAAAATCTTTTGCTGACCTTGATCAATAAAGACCAGGTCGAGTTTGTTTGTTGCAGGCAGGTAGACAATAGTGTCAGGTGTACCCTGCTTCTCCTTGACTATGCCATGACTCTTCAGATACCAGTGGCACTACTTAACTTAGAAGTGAAGAAGGTGTTTGGCAGGGCGGCCTACTCCTTTTTATGGGCCACCCTGTCAAACTTTGGTGTCCCAGAGGAGGTTGTCCAGATGCTACAGAGAATATAAGCCTAGTTCAAGCTTTCCAGAGAGTAAATGGTTCACTGACCCCTCCTTTTCCACTTGGACAAGGCACATTGCAGGGATGCCCTCTGTCGCCCCTCCTTTTTACCCTTATACTTGGAACCGCTACCAGTGGCAATCTGTACTTACCCTCAGATATCAAGGATTCTGATTGGGGGAACAAGACTTTAAGCTCTTATTGTTTATGGATGACATCCTGCTTACTCTGGCCTATCTTGAGGAGTCTATCCCAGCTGTCTGGGACATTCTGTCTTCCTTTGGTGAGTTGGCAGGCTATAGCCTGAACATGCAGAAGACTGAGGTTTTGCTATATCATTATACTCCCGCTCCTGCCTTGAAACGGACATTTCCCTTCAAGTGGCATAAAGAAGCACTTTGATCCCTGCACGTCAAGCTGACTGAACAACCTGAGTACTAAGAACTGCTTAATTTTGAACCACAGACCCAGCAGATCACAGATGACCTCTCTAAATGGGTATACCTATACTCTGGGTTTTCTAACTTACTAGAGGTGATACGCCAAAATGTTCTTCTATGGATCTTACGTTATTTGCAAACCCTTCCAGTCACTCCTGACCAAATTTATTTCAAGTCCTAGAATAAGGTAATCTGTAGATTTATATGGCATGACCCCACCCACCCCCAGATCCTCTTCTTCATTTTCATTTACCCAGGGACCAGGATAGGTTAATCTCCCAACCTAACAAATGGTATGCAAAGATGGCCCACCTGACAACATTATGTATATGGTTATCTGAAGCCCACCAACCATACTAGAACCATACAGAGTTCACCCTAAACAATATGTTTACTCTGGACTATTTTTTGTGGGTAACCCCCTGGGAAGTCTCCCCCTCACAAAGTTTGCACAGTATACAGCAGAAACTTTTCGGCTATGGGTGGCAGTCTGGAGAATGGTTCTGACTGCATCCCAACAGTTTCAACTTAGGGCTATGTCCTATGACACGGCATACCCTCCTTATAGACTGGATTTAGTGATGAGGAGCTGAAGCAGATTGTACCTTCGATTTTTCTTTCAAATGCTGGACTCCCGGGAAATTCTCCTGTTTGCTCCCTTGCAATCTCCTTTCCAGCTCCCTCCTACGGACCAGTTTAGGTGCCTACAAGTATGGTCCTACCTAGTGGAACAAGGAAAGAGTGTCTCAGTATTGCCTGGCAAGCTCCCCCTGCTTCCACAGATACTCATGCCACACTTGAAAGGTGAGGCCCGGACTCACATTATCTGATACCTGTATAAAGCCCTCTTGTAGTCCTCACTGGATGCAACAGATTCTGTACTACAAAGATGGAATAAGGAATTGGCAGTAGCCCATTCCATGGCTACCTAGCATAAACTTGCAATGCCAGCATACAGACTGACCTGTGCTGCATGTTGGCGTGAGGCCAGAGGGCACTCATGATACCTGGCAACTCCTTAGGTGGGGAAGCACCCCCAACAGTGACACTGATCACGACTATGGGGCAGATTGTAAAACTCATGCCAGGGACTGGCTTATTAAAGAGGGTAAGACAGCCAAGGACCTGAAAGACCTGTTAGACCCTTCAGGATCAGATGTGGCCTCTGCAGAGGCACCGCTGAACACTATGTCACCTGATGGAGAAGCTGCTCCAGACATCCACTGAGCATAACCAGTATCAGCGGCTTAAGCTTTTCTCCAGGAATTGGTCAACCTCCCCTAGGGAACAGTACTTTGATACACTGAGCAAGCAAGCCAGCTTGATGGTGCAGGACCTGAGATGTTTCAACCATAAGAAAAGGTTGTAATTGGAGTTGTAAGTGGTTTGCCCTTGGGTGCCATCTGAGCTCTCACTACCTCCAAGACTGATGCTACTGCAAAAGATTATCTGGCCACCCAGGAACGCATGTATGAGAGTGTGGAGAAACCTGGGAAGATCCTTATGCAGTTGTCCCTCCTCAGACAGGTAGAAGGGGAAAAGCTCTCAGAATTTTTGGTACAGATGGAGAAGGTTATCCAGCAAGGCTACCACAAAGGAAGTTTCACCACGGCTGATATGGACCAGACCCAGGTGGAGCAGGTACTGTAATTGAGGGAGCGGTCCATTCCAGTTGAATATTGACCAATTTGCACCTGCACCAGTTGGACAGAAATTTGGTAAGGGAAATGTGAGAACGAGAAGTGAGGCTGTTGTCTCTGAGCCCTAACTGTGCTGCGGCTCAGACGGTGACTACCACTATGGCGGGGAGTGCCCTGCTATCAGCCCAAAACATTCCTTGAATGCTGGAGTTGATGACATGGATAGGGAAATTCAAATCAAATCAAATCGAGCTTTATTTATGGAATGCTATTCCCAAATGGATCATAGCGTTTTACATAATACACTAAAACGGTTTAAAACAGAGCCAACAATTCTTAAATAATACAGTAGAATTCTGATTATCTGAACTGCTTGGGGGACATCCAAATAGTTGGATAATCGGGAGTCCGGTTAATCTCGATTCCCATACCCATGCAGAAACGCCACAGACACTACTTGAAAATTAATGTAGCTTTATTACACAAACACCATTGATGTTATTTATTTATTTTATTTATTTCTTCATTTAGACATAACTTTTGATCAAAATGCTCTTTTTCAAAGGCTCCACGTCTTGACAGGAGGACAACACAGAAAGGTAGTTACAGAGTATGGGTGCACAAGTACAGAGATAAAAATACAAGAAATAACAGCAATTGGTGTATTTACAATTGTGAGCTATCTCATGTAGAAGTACATATTGCAGTTCATACAGCCCAAGGTACATGGTGAGTGTTGTGGGTTTGAGGAACTAATTTAGTAGGAGGTAAAGCAGCCAGGGGAGGCAGTGTCGTTATTTCATATAAAGTCGGTGGGGGGGAGACTCAAAATAGGCTTTCATACCCTGTATGTTAATGCAGCCAAGAGGAGGCTTTGTCGTTAAGTCAAGTCAAGAGTGTGGGGGAGGGGGTAATTTTGTGTGCAGGACTCACCTAGTAGGAACATACCAGAGAGCAATGTGAGGGAGGACCGTACGCAGAATAAGCTGGGGGGGAAGACAGGTGCTTTGAGACAATCACATTTGTGAAGGGTCAGTGGCAGGGGTAGGGACTTAAAACAGAGTGCTAAGTTAAAGACAATAGATAGAAGGCTCGTTGACAGGCCGTGGCTATGGAAGGCTCAAATTCGAGGGCTGGCAAATAGTAGTGGGAAGTAGGAGTTTAAACTCAGGGTTACTGGGCAGTAGGGTAGCAAATCGGAGAATGCATCCCAGGAGCAGGCTGACGCTAAGCTACCGGGTGTTAGCACTACAGGTTACCTGCAGCTACATACCTCAGCCTTGGCCAGGCGATGTCTTAGTTCCACCTTGAAGACAGCACACTTTGAATTAAGAGAACACTGCTAATAAATATCATATATGTAGCACCACATTACCTAAAGTATAAAATACTATATTAAAAGCAGTGTATACTGTACTGCAAAACATTTCACTTTTTTAATAAAAAAGTCTGTGACCTGCTTTTGCTGCAAACCGGAGAAGCATTTCCTGCTGGCACGGCTTTGTAGGTTTCTTTACTGCATCAGTTCACCTGGGTCATGGAGACAGTGTTCAAAGTAAACCATTGCATCTGCGTGCGTGGGTATTGGCGAGGTGGTGGTCCTTCCTCATCCTCTTCGTCGCCATTGTTTTCTGGCTCTTTTTCACCCTCGGTACAGATGAGCTCCACTATTGTGTCCTCAGTCGGGTGTTCGTGGCCCTGATCAGAACTGTCACAGGACACCCACTCTTCCACATCATCAGCAGTTAACTTTACACTGGGTAGTGCTGCAGCCAACTCATTCAGTTCAGGGTTTGTCGTATCCACATGAGTGATGTCGATTTCCTCAGATCCTTCGTCTTCTTCATCCAGCTCCACAGGTAACAAGATCCTTGATTTTATCCAGGACTTCTGGATAGTGTCACTACGTACGTTGTGCCAAGCATCAACTGTCACATAGACAATGTCCTTTGGGGTAATTTTTTTGATAGTGGCAGTCAAGGGGGTTTGTGCATTTTCCTCTGCCAACACTTGCTGCAACAAACGGTTTCGGTAATTCTGTTTGAAAACCTCTAGTATACCCTGGTCACAGGGTTGGATTTTAGAGGCTGTGTTTGGTGGAAGAAAGAAACATTTTATAAAACCATCCCTTGTTTTTACAGGAGGGATCTGTGGGTGTGTGGGTGAATTGTCTAACAACAGCACTGCGCGCGTGGGCAATTTCTGGGAAACTAAATGTTTTTTAACTTGTGGGACAAACTGATCAGTGAACCACCACTTGAACAAGCCTGTGTCCATTCAGACAATTCTTTGGGATGCATAGGGACAGGGCAGACTGGCCATATTAACCTGTTTAAAACACCTAGGTTCCCTGGATTTTCCGATGGGGGTGCAGCTTGTAGTTACCAGAGGCATTTGTGCACCCCAGGATAGTGAGTCTTTCTTTCAGTTTTTTAAACCTAGGCGTGTCTTTTTCTGCTCCATGTGCCGGGGTTTTATCTGGCAAACATCTCCAGAACAGACCTGTCTCATCTGCATTATAGATCTGTTCAGCAGTGAAACGGTCCGTTTCTAAAAGCTGCCTGATTTTATCAATGAGCGGGGCTGTCCCCTCATTGGCTGTGCTCAGTTTCTCCCTGCATAGTTTAAGCTGGCGGATCCCGTGTCTTTTCTTAAAACAATCCAGCCAACCATTGCTGGTAGTAAAAGACCCACTGTTGCCCAGTCTCTGGTGAAATTAAAGTGCCTTTTCTTCAAGCAGGGGTCCGGAGATGGGCGACCCTTCTCCCACTTCTGCTTGAACCACATGCAAATTGCCGCATCTTGCTCCTCGTCAGTGCAGCATTCCATATTTCGCCATTCATCAACCCCAGCAGAGGCTTCCATTGTGGAGGCAAAGTTCTGCAGCTTGCTCTTTGCTGCACCGATGTCAAAGATTGCAGACATCCCCACGCCATACTCTGTGGCCAAGGCCACTGCTCTTTCTCCGTTTTCCAGTCGTGAGACTATATGGGGCTTCTGAGCAATGGTCAGAACATTCCTCTTGCGTTTTGTTGATTTCAGGGATGGGAGAACAGAGGAAGACTGCTCCGCGGCTGTAGAAGAAGGAAAGGAGGGAGGATGGAGACTCACCATTGCTGCAATACCCCTGTCAGTCTGTTAAGCCTTAAATGACAACCACTGATAGCGGAATGCGGTGGGTGTGAGTGTGCAATTAACACCACAATCAGCACTGAATCATCACCTACTTAAGACCATTGCACTAGAGACACAGCAGGAACAAGGTGATGAGTATGAAGTAAACGGTGAAAACAATTATTGTACTGGAACTACATGTAACAGCCCTTTGACTCACCTTGGCTGCTGTGAGGCTCTCAAGGTAGTTCAGAGCACACCTCCGAGGGGCCGGCCTGAATTCCACAGTGGCAGCTCATGTGGCGTGGCGCCCCCATCTGGGGTAATGGCAAGGGAATCCTGTGGATAAATAACAGGTTACCATCCCCCAAGAAATAGCACTCTGCCCCGAAAAAACTCTCCCCACACAAATTACTGTTTCCACTTTATAGCCCCACACCCCCGGCAGCACTCTTTCAATAACACAGTGAGAATGAATAAAATGCAAACAGTAACCTTATTTATTGGGGAGGGGGGACAAAGGGGAGAATGTCAAACACAATTCACTCTAGGCAGTCAATAACTTCCCCAGTAGCAACCCTTCTCACCACCCCCTCGGTGCACCCAGTTTGTCCCTGTGTAGTGAGTACTTCACCACTCTGTGATGCAGGCCTGGGGTCTTTCATCAGGGCCCTGTTAACAGAAACATGCTTGGGGCTTGTAATCACATACTTGCACCCTGGTATGTCTCTAAGTCAATATGCAGGGATTTACCCCGGACTCCTAACTGACTAGCTAACTGAAAGACTCCCCAGAGCCACAGCACGGGGTACTCACAGTTTGCAGTCCACACAGGGGGTTCACAACCAGATGCATTGCACGGTACCATGGAGATTCTGCGTAGGTGGTGCACCACCGGTGGGGAAACCAAAACTGGACGACTCGAGGGCTAATGATCTTCACCTGCCTGGCCTTGCCAACTTAGCCTACGGGCCTTTATACACAGACTTCACACAGGTGGCCTGTTTTGTCCTTCATTCCAGGCCATCATCATCTTCAGTCCAAGGAACCAAGATTGTTTATGTTCCCTAAACCCTTACAAGGCACACCTAGCCACCCTCAGGACCAGCGCAGGGCAGCAGGGCTTAGACAGTCTCTACCTTACAGACCCTCTCCTTGAGGATGCTTTCACCAGTAGGGCTGTGTCCTGTCGCAGCAGCTTTACTTAACACTTGCAGGCTCTCCCCTGGCTGAAATGTCCACTTCCTTCATCAATTTCTGCGCTGTGAGGATCAGAGGTTGGTTCAAAGTCCACAGCCCATCTCTTCTTTTCCCAATTCAAACAGAAGTCCAAACTAGCTGGGCTGCAATAAAACTCTGGCCTTACGTTACTATGCTTCAGTCTCACAAGCAGCTACTGTTCCTCCTGCACTCAGCTTGGTAGATGATGTAGGCAGGGGTTTCACAGCCAGGCAGACAGTATGAAATGAGAGCAGTCTCTCCTCTCATCTCCACCCTGCAATCCCTCTCGACCTACAACCTCTTTTCAGTGCCAAAAAACAGTCTTATATTCACCCTAAGTAGCCTCCCTCTGATTTGCTGCAGCTCATCATGAGATCTCAGAGCTGGCTCTGTGATTTTACCCAGCAGCCCCATTCTGTAGTTTTTTTTAAGGGGCTGCCATTTTGTCTCCCTGCAGGGCTCTCTGTTATCCAGCCCTGATTTATTTACTGCAACCCTCTAACAGGGCTATTTCATAACTTCTAGTGACCGGAGGCCTTCCAGTCACTATTTGTGGCTATCCCCAGTTCTTCTGCTCATTTTGGGGCCAGGGATATACTTTCTGTTTTACTGGCCTCATGGTCAAGCTGCGAGTAGGAGCACAGCTCCTTTAAATCTTCCCCCTAGACAGCCGCACATGCTCAGAGGGAGCACAGCCACCATCTTGTTTGTGTAACCCCCCTGCAAATGGGGGTTCCCAAAAGACTTCCAGGAGCTTGCTTGAATGCTCCAAGCCTGAATGGTGTTTGGCATTTAAGCCATTTATCAGTGAGTGTTTTTAGAGCCTCTGGTACTGTCTCTTTAAGAGCTGTCTGCTTGCAGACATAATTAGTTTGTATGGGGGGACTGTGTGCTTCTCTGAGTACCACTCGAGCTGCTGCCAATTCACTTCATTTTTGCAGTCACTAGGAGTGCAAAGGGAACCTATCTGAAAGATGTAACTGTTTGCTAGAAATTATTTAGAGTAATAATGAAATTACAGTTTGTCTAACCTGCTTTCTTTGCAGTCAGAACTGTGTCTGCTAGTTCCCCATTCTAGTTTTGAACTGCTGAACTGGACCAATCAGTGTGGGAGTTAGCTCTAAAATGGTGCCTTGGACGAATCAGAACTTGGACTCATAATCTGAGCCAGCCACAAGAGGATTGTATGGGCAGTGACTCTGGGAGATGTAGTTTAGACTTCAGTGCCTTTTGGACCAACAGCAGCAGTCTATTGTGAGTGACAGCCAATCCAGTCAAGAACTGGGAGGAACTCAAAGGAAGTGCCCAGTTTTGTCGGTTGGAGCTTCAGTTGAGCTTTGGCAGTGAAGAAGGAAGGCCCTGTGCTTTTCAGTGTGCAGTTTTAGTCAAAAACGTGTGTAAGGCCCAGAGTTCCGGTCTGCAGCTTGTGTAACAGCTTGTTAGGACTGAATCCGTCCTGTGAAAAGAATCAAAGGATCTCTGAAGAGTAGAAACCAGGCTCACCCTGTAGAAGACTGGAAGAATTGCTGAAAATTGCACTCGGTCTGTCAGGAACTGAATCTGCTGTGTGTTCTCCGGGTATTGTGCAGTAATTGCGATCGGGATACAGATGCAGCCTGCCTGGTATAGTACTTTCTTTTATATGGATGTGTGAAGAGGTTTGTGTACCTCAAGTGAGCCCTGCTGACATTGAAGGACCCTATCTTATTTGGAGTCATTGATACTAATTCAGGGTTGCTCCCTGTTGAATTGCCACATTAAATCCAAATGGAATTACTGTACTGCTGACTGTTTAATTCTCCTTTTCTCTGTGTGAAAGGGCCCCTACCAGCTGCCACGGTTTGGACTAGCCACTAGGGCTTGGGTACCAGGACAGTAACTGATAGGGATAGGCCTGTGCACAGAGCCATGGAGTGAATTATTAGAGTGATAAGCTAATTAACCTGATTTCCCCTGTCCTTGTTATATCCCCTAAATAAATCAGAGCTGCTTGTTTCAGCAAAGTTATACTGCCTGAGGTATTTGTCTATGTTAAAGTACTGTACTGTGATTGTTGCACTGTATCTCATTTCACAGGAGGTCCCAGTGCGGAACCAGACCTGGGGTAAGTGTATACTGTGAAGGTAATTCTGATATATTGTGTGGGCCACTAGTGGGAAGAAAGGGGTTGCAGTGTCCCAGAGGGCTGTGACCAAGTTAGTTTAACTATTGCAAACCCTGACCTCTGGGTGGAGGCACCCGCCATTGGATCCAGGCCCTCAACCTGTTAGTGGCAAATCAGGCAGGGTAGTAGCCCTGGGATAGCGCCATCTAGGGTTACATCTTGGAGGCTCACCGCTGGGATTGTGTGTCCTCTAGTGGCCATATTCTGAACCACTGTTAAGAAAAAATGGGTACCCGACAGAAGTGGCTGTGCACCGGCTGGTGGAGTGGTGTACTGGGGAGATCGACCCCCAAAATGCTATGCTTATCCTGGACATCCCCTGGGTATCAATACGGACACTGTGCAGGGAGTACTTTCCAGGTGGAAGGTTTACAAAACCCTGTGGTGGTGGGTCGGCATCTAATCTGCTCACCCACACTTTCCTGGCCTAGTAGAGTTTAAGGATCCCATAGATAGCTCCAAAGTGCCACAGACCATTACCCCAGAGGAGCCCTCACTGCTTGGAGAGTGATAACTAAGGACAGTAAAGACCGGGGGAATCAGCCCCACCACTATCTGAAACTTTTGAGGAGAAATTTGCTGAATGGTTGCTGGGAGAGGAAAACTGTGGAGGACTTGAAGAAACTATTCTTGCCACCTGGGGTGTTCCTCCCCAACACCCTCTCCTGCTCCAGTGCCCGTAATGGTGGCTGAACCAATGCAGACTCCTATTTCTGCACCTGCCATTAGTCACGACTCTTACGAAGGTTGAGGATCTTCTCTGGCACCCTCCCACCCCCAGGGAGGATGACTGGAGACCTGGATGAGACTATGTTGCCCCCAAGTGCTAGAATGGCAATGCTCGGAAGGTGAAAAGTGAAAGAGGGTTAGTGAGAGCCTCCGAGGTCCTGCCCTGGCTACCATCCGTGCTAAGCGGGCCAGTAACCTGAGCGACTGCACAGGCCTATCTTGAGGCCTTGGAGAGTATGTAGGGAGCCCAGATTCTGATGAGGACCTATGGTGGAGAGTAAAGAGATGCTAGCAGTACCAAGGGGTTGTCTGTATATGTATCTCGGCTGGAAAATTGTTGCAAGAATGCCTCAGAAAGGTAGTTTGCCAGCGATTGAACTGGACGAACCAGGCTGGACAGGATCCTTAAGTCTGCCCCTTCTCCAGAACTGCTGTTGCTTCAGTTACACCTGGCAGATCGACTGGAATCCCCACCTCCTATGATGAGTTAATGAGAGAATCGAGGAGTTGAGAAAAGGCGACCTCGGGAGGACCTGCACCAATAGCTGCAGCTCGACCCAGTGACTGAGGGTGACCCATCAAGTGAAGTTCAGGGGCAGAGGTTGGCAGTCAATGAGCGCTCTGACAAGGAAAAAGATATGTCACAATGGGGCGAACTGTTAGAGAGATCCGGAATTCAAAAACAGTCCCTTTATGAAGGCCACGCCTGGTACGGCCCCTGACCTATATCCACTGCATCTGCTATGGGGTGGGGTACCCACCCATATATCTCCTGCTGATAACAGCTTCGAACTCGATTCCTTGACCATGGAAGTGGAGAAACTGACGAGATGTCTCCAAATGCTTATCCGCCGCAGACAGAAGATGGCACCAAGGTTTATTAGTAATACCCCGCCCTGGCTCCCAGTGGTGGCGCCTCGGTAGCTCAAACTCCGAAAGTATGTTTGCTTAATTGTGGGAAAGATGGGCACATGAAAGGAATGCCAGTCCCAAAGACACTGACAAAAGTTGCATATAGGCTAAAAGGAGAGCTTAGGAGAAGAAATCAGTGGTTAAGAGGTGCGACATGAGTCCCAGTGAGGGCATCAAAATGCTAATTCCACGTCCTTTTGTGGCAAGGTCAGTTGCCCAGGCCCCACTACCGCCTCTCCAGACTGGTCCAGAATAGTGGGTCCCTCCATGGAGACCACTGTAAAGGTGAATGGAGTGTCTACAAGGCTATATTAGACAGTGGCTCCCAAGTGACAATTATGTTCCAAGATTGGTATCAAGCATTTGTCAGACGTACCCTTACAACCATTAGAAGGACTGCATGTATGGGGGTTAAGTGGAAGGCCTACCCTATTCGGGTATATCCAATTTGCTGTCTTTCCCCACCTCCGTGGCTGGAGTGGCCGAACAAGTAGAGACCCTAGCCTTAGTGTGTCCCCCACTGGACTGTATGATGGTGTCCCTTTGTTGATTGGAACAAATGCTCATATGTTCGGAAGGCTGGCACAGTTGTGTTATGAAAAACAGGGTCAAAGACTAGTAGAGCTTTAAGAGTTCGGCTTTAATTAGAAGGGCCTATGAGGCAGAGAGATGCTGAAAAACAGAACCAGAGGAACCCGGTCGGAATTGTATGGAAGAAGGATCCTGAGTCTCTGATCCTGGCGCCAAATGCCCAGTGTACCTTACAGGGAGAGGTCCGTATCAGAAAGGATGTTAAGAATAAAATATTAATGTTGGATGCACCAGGCGATGGAAAATTGCCAGAGGACTGCTGGTCAAGCCTAGTATTTTGCCCGCTAGAGCCCATGCTTATGCCAGAAGGGTAATGGTCAAGTTCATAATGTGTCTGAAAAGAGACATTGAGTAAACAGAGGTTGCATCCTGGCTAATGTGCATTGTGCAGAACACTGCAGTGCTACCCAGCAGCAAGAGTTCAAGGAAGAATGACAGAAATGCTGACTTGTTTGTTATTTCGTGACTCCGCTGCCAGCTGAATGGAAAGTGAAGATCAGTGAAGCTTGCCCAGAGAGACCAGGTGTTTTCTTTAAAGGAATGGGATGTAGGATGCGTGCAGGCTAGGCTAATATCCGGCTGCATGTGAAAGACCATTTTAAGTGAGAGGTCTCGCGCCTGGCACCTGCTGACATAGATGGCGTGAGGCGGCATCTGCAAGAATGTTAGCTGCTGGTGTAATACAAGAATCCAAGCCCTTATGCTTCCCCATTGTGGTAGTGAGGAAAAGATGGAACAGTAAGGATGTGTGTGGATTATCGCATCTTAAACCGGGGACTATCCTGATCAGTACACAATGCCCGCATTCAGGATGCTTTGGACTGCCTAAGCAGGAACAGTGGTTCTCTGTGCTGGATCTCCGCGGTGGGTACTATCAGATCCCGATGGCCCCAGAGGACCGTGAAAAGACAGCCTTTATCTGTCCGGCTTGGCTTCTGTAGATTCATGAGAGATGCCTCAGAGGTTTCAGGTGCCCAGCCACTTTTCACCGATTGATGGGCGTGCAGTGGGGACATGAACTTACTAGAGTGCCTGGTATACCTAGATGATGTTATTGTGTTTGGCAGCTCACTGGAGGAACATGAGAGCAGATTATTTAAGGTATTGGACCGACTCGGGAGGATTTGGCCTTAAACTGTCCATTGATAAGTGTCAATTTTTTCAAACATCAGTAAAGTATGTGGGACACATAGTATCCACCGAGGAATAGAGACGACCCAAGTAAAGTTGAGGCCTTGACCACCTGTCACAGCCCAAAATCTAAAAAGAACTGCAAAGATTCCTGAGTTCTGTGGTTATTATGTCGCTTCATCAAGGACTATTCAAGAGTGATCCGGCCCTTTACTTAACCTTACTCAAGGTATCCCCAACCCACAAAAAATACCAAAGTCAGCATCCTCAAGACTGAAAGAGTGTATTTTCATCCGGTGAAGTATTTGGGGCCGCTGGACTCCTGATTGTGAGACTGCTTTTCATGAGATCATATATCAACTTACCCATGCTCCAGTGCTGGCCTATGCCGATCCAAGAAAACCTTCGTCCTGCACACTGATGCTAGCTTGCAAGGGTTGGGGCTGTGTTGTACCAAGACACGAGAATGGCCTGAGACCAGTGGCCTTTGCCCAGTAGAAGCCTGACCCCATCCGAAAAGAAGAACTATCCTGTACATAAGTTAGAGTTCTAGCTTTGAAGTGGGCTATTGTTGACCAATTCCATGAGTACTTATGCGGGCTAAAATACTAGTAAAACTGACAATAATCCTTTGACCTATGTGCAGACCTCAGCTAAGTTGGATGCCACTGGCCATAGGTGGCTTTCTGCATTATCTACATATGACTATGCTCTCGAATACCGAGCAGGTCTGAACCACATAGATGCTGATGCTCTCTCCGGAGGCCTGTTCCCCAGAATGATTGGGTCCGATTGGCAGAACCTGACATTCGGACACTCTGCCGGAGATTTGACAGGGAGGAACAAATGTCCCACGGACTGTGATGGACTGCATGGTGGATTGCTTGGGAGCCTCTGAGATGCATACCTGCTGCTTATTGCCACTTTTCTGCAATAGACATTGGTGCACTGCCTCAGCTGGACAATGACAGTATTCAGAGGCTCAATCCGAATCCCATGATCAAAGCAGCTTTAGAAGCCCTCTATGCAGGAAAAGATGTGTCCAAATTACGCTCCACTGATTTGAGAACTGCACTGTTATACAAAGAAGGTCCTAAGTTGAAACTGATCAATAAACTGTTATACAGAGAAACAGTAGACAGAGGGACAAGTAGACAAACAACAACTAGTGCTGCCCACTGCCTTTCGAGACTCAGTACTGAGGTCCTTGCACAACCATGGGGCACCTTGGTATAGACAGAACACTTGACTTGGTGAGATCAGATTCTATTGGCCTAAGATGGGGGCTGATGTGGAGCAACACATTGAACTTTGGTAGCTGCTTACAGAGAAAGCTTTGCCCCAGAGGGTTGCCCCTTATTAACATCACCACCAGTGCACCCATGGAGCTGGTCTGTATTGATTTTCTAAGTTTGGAGTCAGATCAAAGAAATATCAGTAATGTGCTGGTGGTCACTGACCATTTTGCAGATATGCCCAAGCTTTCCCCACCAAAGACAGAAAGCATCCACTGTGGCCAAAGTACTTGTAGAAAACTTTTGTTCACTATGGGGCTCTGAAGAATCCATTCTGATCAAGGAGAGACTTTGAGAGTCGTCTGATCAAAGAGATGCTTTTCTCTGTGGGAGTCTGCGAAGTCCAGAACCACTCCTTACCACCCCAGGAGACCCACAGCCTGAGCGTTTCAACGCGCACTTGCTAGATATGCTGGGCACCCTGCACCCAAAGGACAAGCCTAGATGGAAGCCAACAAATTAGCACCCTGGTACATGCTTATAACTGCACCAAAAGTGATGCCACTGGATTCTCCCCTACAGCCTGATGTTTGGAAGAGAAGCTCGACTACCAGTAGATGTGTGTTTTGGGTCTCTCCTGATGGGGTTCAGGCTGACAACTATTTACAGTATGTGCAAAGTTAAAGGCCCAGCTAACTCATGCGTACCAACTGGCTCAAACCATGGCTGCCAAAAGAAATCTGGCCAACAAAGAAAGGTATGATAAAAGGTGAAAGCACAGGAACTCCAGGAGGGAGATCGGGTGTGCTAAGAAATCTGGGATTGCACTGGCAAGCACAAGATTGCTGACAGATAGCACCATCTCCCTCACATTGTAGTGGGCAAACTAGATGATCTGCCAGTGTACAAAGTAAGGCCTGAGAATAATTCAAAAGATGTAAAAACAATGCATAGAAATCATTTACTGCCCATTGGACAAATCTTAATTGAGTCTGAGCCCTAGAAGATGCCCCTCTGGACCAGTGACTAGAGCTGCTGCTAAGAAAGATCAAGAAAGTCTGCACCTACAGAAGCAAAGTTAAGTGTTTCCCTCCACAAGTCCCAGTTGAGCATGACTGTCAGTCCATATCGGAAGAAAGTGAGAGTGACTTTGAATACTATCCTTCTTACGAACTGAGTCAATTGTTTGGGGCAATCCCTAGTCAATACTGGAGACAAAGCTGGGCCTTCTGGACTGTTTAAGCCCCAGCTTCATCCCTGGAGCCAATGCTCCCAGAAAGTAAGTGCAAAGCATCAGATCAGATGAAATGGAATCATTGTGCATGGTTGAACTGTTTGAGCTTTCAGGGAGGAAAATGATGGATTGGGGCAGACTGGTGATACACCCGAACAAGAAGAGTATTTTAGGTGCCCTGACAGTCCACTGCCAGTGTCCAGCTCTCCATGCAGCCAAATGTTGTGGACTCAGAAACTGTAACTCCTGGAGCTGAAAGTGCCCCCAAGTTCTAGCCTCTCTACCCCATGGAGACTCCCCTGACAAGTGTGGACAATGCTGAAAATGAGGCTCAGAGTGCAGAGACTGTAACAGTTCCCCTAGAAAGACTGGTCGAGCTGTAAAGCCTGTGGTGCACCTCAGTTATGATTCCTTGGGAGGCCTGTGGTTGCCTCTCAATGTTGTCCATAAAGGTGTATGTGTCCCCGAGCTCATTGCCCAAACTGGTGTCAGTGCTAACTCAAGTTACTTGTGTTGCCCTCTAAGTATGGTGCCCTTGCCCGTCCTTCAAGGTAACTGATAGGAAGGGCCCCTCTCTTCAGGTTTCATGTACAAGAGGTAATAACTTGAGTTATGGTACAATGTGTATGTAATACTGTGTAAAGAGTGACGTACTGCAATGTTTCAGAAATGTGTTCTTGGTAAAATGATATATTGATTGATGATTACATGTGCGAGCCTAATGCAAATGTATATGGTTGCAGTTGAAACTTATAGAGTACTTGCCTTGGCAGCGTCAAAGCTTTCCCAGACCAGGAAGGTGTAACCCCCTGCAAATGGGGGTTCCCAAAAGACTTCCAGGAGCTTGCTTGAATGCTCCAAGCCTGAATGGTGTTTGGCATTTAAGCCATTTATCAGTGAGTGTTTTTAGAGCCTCTGGTACTGTCTCTTTAAGAGCTGTCTGCTTGCAGACATAATTAGTTGTATGGGGGGACTGTGTGCTTCTCTGAGTACCACTCGAGCTGCTGCCAATTCACTTCATTTTGCAGTCACTAGGGTGCAAAGGAACCTATCTGAAAGATGTAACTGTTTGCCAGAAATTATTTAGAGTAATAATGAAATTACAGTTTGTCTAACCTGCTTTCTTTGCAGTCAGAACTGTGTCTGCTAGTTCCCCATTCTAGTTTTGAACTGCTGAACTGGACCAATCAGTGTGGGGTAAGCTAACTCTAAAATGAGTTGCCTTGGACGAATCAGAACTTGGACTCATAATCTGAGCCAGCCACAAGAGGATTGTATGGGCAGTGACTCTGGGAGATGTAGTTTAGACTTCAGTGCCTTTTGGACCAACAGCAGCAGTCTATTGTGAGTGACAGCCAATCCAGTCAAGAACTGGGAGGAACTCAAAGGAAGTGCCCAGTTTGTCGGTTGGAGCTTCAGTTGAGCTTTGGCAGTGAAGAAGGAAGGAGCCCTGTGCTTTTCAGTGTGCAGTTTTAGTCCAAAAACGTGTAAGGCCCAGAGTTCGGTCTGCAGCTTGTGTAACAGCTTGTTAGGACTGAATCCGTCCTGTGAAAAGAATCAAAGGATCTCTGAAGAGTAGAAACCAGGCTCACCCTGTAGAAGACTGGAAGAATTGCTGAAAATTGCACTCGGTCTGTCAGGAACTGAATCTGCTGTGTGTTCTCCGGGTATTGTGCAGTAATTGCGATGGGATACAGATGCAGCCTGCCTGGTATAGTACTTTCTTTTATATGGATGTGTGAAGAGGTTTGTGTACCTCAAGTGAGCCTGCTGACATTGAAGGACCCTATCTTATTTGGAGGTCGAGTACTAATTCAGGGTTGCTTCCTGTTGAATTACATTAAATCCAAATGGAATTACTGTACTGCTGACTGTTTAATTCTCCTTTTCTCTGTGTGAAAGGGCCCCTACCAGCTGCCACGGTTTGGACTAGCCACTGGGGCTTGGGTACCTAGGACAGTAACTGATAGGGATAGGCCTGTGCACAGAGCCATAGGTAGATTATTAGAGTGATAAGCTAATTAACCTGATTTCCCTGTCCTTGTTATATCCCTAAATAAATCAGAGCTGCTTGTTTCAGCAAAGTTATACTGCCTGAGGTATTTGTCTATGTTAAAGTACTGTACTGTGATTGTTGCACTGTATCTCATTTCACAGGAGGTCCCAGTGCGGAACCAGACCTGGGGGTAAGTGTATACTGTGAAGGTAATTCTGATATATTGTGTGGGCCACTAGTGGGAAGAAGGGGTTGCAGTGTCCCAGAGGGCTGTGACCAAGTTAGTTTAACTATTGCAAACCCTGACCTCTGGGTGGAGGCACCCGCCATTGGATCAGGCCCCTCAACCTGTTAGTAGCAAATCAGGCAGGGGTAGTAGCCCTAGGATAAGCCCATCTAGGGGTTACATTTGTTTACATTCTTGGTCCCGGCTCTCAAACTCCGGGACCATAAGTCTCCTCCTGCACAGCCGCCCAAGGCATGGGAGTTCCGCGCCGTCCTCGGCCTCCCTCTGATGGTGCTACTCAGGGCCAAGGACCACACTGCTGCCACTGCAGCATGCCACGACACGGAGCCGCCAGGGTCCAGATCCCACCTGGGACCCCTGGCAGAAGCATCATTGCCAGGTCAGGCGAACCGTCCCTGGTATAAGTCAAATTGGGGCTTACATGCACTTGATTGCCTTACTATTGTGGGGAATGGGAGACACAACAGCAGTCCATTAGATAGGGCGTTGAGGATAATGGGGATTCGGATAATCAGGATTCCATTGTAATAATGTGCAGGATATTAATTCTCAGCAAAAGCGAATTCGAATAAATAAAATTTGAAGGCCAATTTGAAGGCCTTAGTGGACAGGCACTCCCTTACCTGATGAAGCAGAGAATTCCACAGGGTCGTAGTGGCAAAAGCAAATGATCTAGCTCCCGAGGTTATCAGATGGACTCTGGGGATCTCTAGCAATCCCTCGTCGGTGGAGCGGAGAGGACAAAGGGGGCAGTAGGGACAAAGGAGCTCTTGCAGGTACCGAGGTCCCTGTCCATGTAGGGCCTTATAGGTCAGTAATCCGACCTTGAAGGTGATCCTCCACCGCCCCGGCAGCCAGTGCAGCGCACGGAGCACAGGTGAGACATGGCAAGATCTTTGTAGACCTGTCAACAACCTGGCAGCCACATTCTGCACTAGCTGCAGGTGGTGGAGGTCCACCCCCGGTAGCCCTAGGTATAGGGCGTTACAGTAATCAAGGCGCGAAGTCACCAAGGTGTGGACCAGCGTCGGAAGATCAGCAAGTGGTACCAGGTGCTTTATCTGGGCAACATTCTTCAGATGATAGAATGAAGTCTTGACAACAGCCGACACCTGAGCCTTAAGTGTCAGCCTGCTGTCAAACATGATGCCTAGATTCCGCACCCAGTCAGAGGTCATCAGCTGGTTGCCCCCCAGCCAAAGCTCGGATGGCTGCCCAGCCGATAGCCCCTCCACCTGGTGACCTGGGTCTACAACCAACACCTCAGTCTTATCCGGATTCAGTCTAAGCCAGCTGGTACTAATCCAATCCTGGATCTCAGTGAGGCAGTTATTAAATACTGAAACAGCATAATTTTGCCCAGGCACAAAGGACAGGTACAGTTGAGTATCATCTGCATAACAGTGAAAACTCAGCCCGTACCACCTAATAATGTCTCCCAACGGCAGCATATACACCACAAACAACATGGGGGAAAGCACAGAGCCCTACAGCACCCCACATGGGGGGGGCTGAGGAAACACCCCAGACTCCACTCTGTGTCGTGCCTACAAGGAACGAATGGAACCATCTGAGGACTGTACCAGCCAGCCCACAGAAAAGCCGCAGACGCTCTAGCAACATTCCATGGTCCATGGTGTCAAATGCTGCAGAGAGATCAAGGAGGACTAAGACGGAACAGCTCCTCCGATCCCTCACTAAGTGCCCGGACCAATGCAGTCTCGGTGCTATGCCTCTTCCTGAAACCGGACTGGAGAGGATTGTAGATGTCGTGAGTGATCAGATGTCCCTCGAGCTGCAACACGACTGCCTTCTCAATAACCTTACCTACAAAAGGCAGGTTAGAGACAGACCTGCAGTTAGCGAGACAATCAGGGACCAGAGAAGATTTTTTCAGGAAAGGGTGAACCACTGCCCCCTTCAGGGTGTCCGGAAACACACCAGTCTCTAATGAACACCTAATTATCTCAGCAAGGAACAGTCCTGTTGCCTCCACTCACCCCAGTAGGAGGCATGTCAGGCCTGGATCCAAACTACAGTAAGTTGGTTGCTAACCCTGGATTGTCTTCATGACATCCCCGATCGCCAACTGGGTAAAGTCCAACAAGACCAACTGGGTGCTAGTGATCCCATACCGACCTCCACTCTGCCCATTTGAATGAGCCGCATGGATCTCCAACCTGATGGTGGCAACCTTATCCGCAAAAAATTAAGTGAACTCATTACACTTCTCCTTTGAAAAGGCTCTCTGATTCTGGAGACAGGCTGGATTGCACAGCCTGTCCACAGTACGGAAGAGCTGAGCTGGTTGATTTCATGCAGCTGCAGTCTCCCCAAACAGGAACTCTGCCTTCTTATGGGAGACTACAGATTGATATTCCTTATAATGGGACATCAAGCTAAGTTTGTCATCAATCAGGCCCGATTTCCACCAGCAATGCTCCAACCTTCTTCCCATTCTCCTCAGCTCCCTCAAGGTCCCATCAAACCACGGAGACCAAGGGCGAAAGGTGAGTGGACGAACATGGACTGGAGCAATGGCATCCAGGGCATCTCCCACTGCCTTGTCCCCATAAAGGGCAGTACCAGACCATTTCTGTAGGAGCAGGTCTATTTGGGGGGGGGGGCTGTGAAACTGAACCCTATAGTTTGGTGATCAGACCATCAGACGGGTTCCACCACCATGTCGGAGATCTCCATCCCCAGCAGGAAGACTAGGTCCAATGAATGACCCTGTATGTGGGTCACAGAGGTAATCAGCGATGTGAGTCTCAACTAAACCATCAGTTGGAGGAAGTCTTGTCCAAAATGTGAGAGTTTATCATCGACCCAGGCATTGAAGTTCCCCAGCACTAAACACCTGAGGGTCTCCAATACCATCTCGGTGATAAAGTATGCAAATTCCTGTAGGAAATCCTTCTTGCCCCTGGGTGGGTGGTAGACGAGAAGTATCCTACAGCCCACACCTGTGCCAACGATACATTCAAAGGATCTAGTGACCCCAACTGGCACACCTACAAGGCCCAGATCCATCTTAAAACAGATGGCTACTCCACCCCCACCTCTACGATCCAACCTCGGGCAGTGTATCACTGAGTATCCGGCTGGAACAGCTGATTCCAAAATGGGACCAGCATTCTCATCCAGCCAAGTTTCGATGGTGCAAGATAGGTCAGATGACCCAACAAGATCAGCAATTACTGCTGTCTTGTTTTGAATCGACCTGGCATTGCATAACACTGCCCGGGTTGGATGAGTAGTCGAGATTGACCGAGCTACCTTGGTCCAGGTCATGATGAAGCAGCAAAAGAATGGCGGAGGACATGAGCGATGGCAGACCGCGTGGATGTCCCTTTGCGGAGGGAGAGCGAAGGAATGGAGCCAAGGACAGTACCCTGGTTACAGGGGACCCAGGAGGACTATATCTGTTTCTGGTGTGGCACACATGGGCATCGGTGGTGACACTGCCATAACTGGGAGGACCTTTGGAAGCTTAACGAACAGCTGATCTGAAAAGTGATGAGTCAGGGAAATGCCAGTGCAGTCCAGTAAGAGAGCACACTGGGGCCCCAGAAGCAAGACACCCATCTCAAAATGTTGCACTCTCTGTTGTCAAGACTAACAGAAAATGGTGATTGGACATGGACAAGATAGTTTGCCCATTGTCTGAGATCCAAGTCAAGGTGGAAAGAAGGCCCACCTGTGCTGTAGTGGACAGTGAGTCACAAGTTACATTGATATTAAAAGATTTTTATGAGAGGTGCTTGACTCATCTTGCCTTGTTTCCCTTAGGGGGATCGGATATTTGGGGGTTAAGTGACAAAGCTTACCCTTAATTGGGGTGCATTAATATTTAGACACATTGCAACTGGTACAGCCAATCCAACTGCGATGCAACGGACTAACTTGCAGCAAACGACATGTCACAAAATACTGCAGTAAAAAAAGCTTTATTGGCATTGAATTAGACTGTTCACTGCAGTGTGCTGCAGCACGCCATGGTATACTGCAGCATTACTGTACTGCATCCTGGCTGACGCCACTGAATGTCATATAATTTCTGTATTTAGTGCCCCCTTTTCACTAAAACATGCACATTAACGTGAAAACGGGATCTCTTTTTCCTAGACTTAATCTACTTTAACTGCCTGTTAGAGCTGTTTGGAATTTTTGAATTCCACTTAAGCTGGAATTCTGTGGATTTTTTGAAATTCCCCAATTCCCCAGAATTCCATTGAATGTGGAATTCTGAAATTCCAAAAATGGAATGTTCCACAGAATAGTATTCAACCTGCGATTTTTCCAATATTGCAGAATAATATTTTTGGATTATGTGTAACCCCAGGTATGCGCTATCACAAGGGCTACTACTCCTACCTGCTTGGCTACTAACAGGTTAAGGGGCCTGAGTTCTGAAACGGGTGCCTCCACCCAGAGGTCCGGGTTGGTAGTGGTCAGACTAGCCTGGGCACAGCCCTCTGGGACACTGTAACCCCCCCTCAGTTCCTGCTAGTGGCCCACACAGTACACAATAAGCACCTTCACGATTGACACTTACCATCAGGGTTGATTTGTCCAGTTCGACCCTGAGGACCACCTGTAAAACAAGGTTAGACAGCACAAATGACAACAGTAAAACCTAAAGCACAAACTAGAAACACAGTCTGGTTGAATTGTAGAAAAAAAGAGTAGATCTGATTTATTCAGGGGGCTATAACAAGGAAGGGGTGTAATCCGGATAATTGGCTTATAAACTACATTAATCATATTGTTATGCATGCAGTACAGAATCCCCCTCACACAGTCATGCACACACACTGGACACCCAGGTAAAAGGCAGGTGGGCTAGCCAGAGTTGTTGCCTGGGGAAGCCCGGCATCACAGCTGGTTGGGGCCCTGCGATGAAAAAAAAAAAAAACATGCACACACCCAATTTGTAATCTGGAGCCAGATGGCTCAGTTCATGAAAATAAGGAACTAACAGAAGAATCAGATGACACACTTTGATTTAACAGAAAGTGCAGAGAGCTACCCTGATATTTACTCACAGTACCCAAGACTGGACACAGGATAGATGAAATGGAGATTGCTGACAAGTAGTCTGGATGGCCAGGGAAAAACAGGACCCACACAGCGCAGCAAGGCATAGTTTCCGTTCAGGCGTGGAGAGGAGGGCTGATCCCCGGGCAGGTCTCTCGTCGATGGCTCTTCTCGGTGCAGCAGGGTAGGCTGGCAGGGCTCTCGTGGCAAGGCCCAGCCACATGGAATCAACTGTGGATTCAGTCCACTTGTGCAGAGATTTTAGCAAGCAGCCCACAGTTCGCATAGTGGAAAATTACAGCAGGACCCACTGTATTCAAACAGCACATTTATATGTAACAGCAAGCAGCACACAGTTCGCACAGTGGAAAATTACAGCACAACCCACTGTCATCAAACAGCACATTTCTATGTAACAGGTTCTACAGTACCAGGCACACTGCTCCCTGGTCCCAATCGCAAAGTCACTGCTTTAACCGGGAGCTCAGAAGTAGCTGGAGTTTCTGACAGGCTGATCACATTCAGCAAAATCTTCGGTCTTCTACAGGTTAGGCCTGGTCCCAATTCAGTAGCTTGCTTAAAAGCACACTGCTCAGATTTAGTCTAAAACAATTCTCTCTCTCTTTCTCTGGGCTGAAAACAGGCCAGAAGTCAGGCCTTCCACAGTTCTCCCACATGAACTACTGCACAAACGGCTGCTCGAACTAGAAGAGCTGTTGCTCTCTCAGCTTCCAACTTAGATCTGGCTTGCCAGCAGACAGCTCAGGGGAGTTACCTCAGATCCAAAAGGTTCGATTGGTCGGTTCTGCTGTCATTCACAACATGCTCCCCCTGTTGGTGCAAAGGCGTATGGAATAAAACTCTAATTCTAGGCTTGCCTACATATCCCCTAAGTTGCAGGCTCCATTTTAGAGTCCCCAAGTACTGATTGGTCCATTTCGGTTAGAACATTATCATTATTACTCTAAGCGATTTCCAGCAATTAGTTACATCTTTCAACAGGGCTCCTTCTGCACAATTAGCGATGGTAGAAACGGAGCGTTTACTCAGCAGACCGGGCGGGACTCGAACAGGGAAACACTCAGACCCCCCATTCAGATTCATTATATCTGCAATTAGGCAGCACTTAAAGAGACAGTACATGGAGGCTTTAAAGGCGCTCACTGGCAATAACATTTAAACGGCAATAGCGCCAAACACCAACCGGGCAGCAAGCATTTAGGCAAGCTCTAGAAAGACTTTTCGGGCACCCCCATTTATGGGGGGTTACAGAAAGGCTTCACAGAATTACGCAGAATTGAAAAACAAATTCTGGAAAGCAGTTTGGAAGCAGATCTGCTATTCTGCATGAACTTCACTAGCAGAATTCTGCATTCTGCACAGTTTTCCTGCTTGCCTACTGAACAACTTTTTTTGTATGTTAAAGTGATTTCATGAATTTAAGGTACCACATTAGGATACGGTACCTTAAGTTGGCAATAGTCCTTCAGTGTAAGTTTTAATATTTATTTTCCAGACTTTTTTAAGAGTTAAGGGATCATATTTTGGCCCCCTCAAGGTGGCCAGCTGATCCCTTCCAATTCTCCGATTGCTGAACACGCCCCCCGTGCTATGATGTCCAGCAAGGGAGAGTGCGTGGGTGAGCCCAATTGAAATGAATGGAACTATTTTTACGTGCTGTTTAATACAATATGATAGTGACTTGGAGATTAATAAGGGCCACCACGATGGACTAACAAGGCCTTTCATTAGTCAGCAGTATGTAATACATCTCAGTCACCATCATATTGTACTAAACAGCAGTAAAAATAGTTCCATTCGTTCAACTGGGCTCACTCCCACCTCTGCCTTGCTGGACATCATAGCATGGGTGCGTGTTCAGCAATCGGGAAGTGGAAGAGATCGGCTGGCCACCTTGTCGGGGCCAAAATACGATCCCGGAACACTTAGAAATGGCTGGAAAATAAATATTAAAACTTACACTGAAGGACTATCACGGACTTAAGGTCCCATATGGTAGCTTAAGTTCATGAATCTGTACTAAATCAAATTAATGCAAGCAACGAGATCACTCTTGTGGTCTCACGTGCATTCTTAAGGTAAGAGAACTGCGACATGAAGGGGAGCAATTCTGAACCCTTATGAATGTAAGTGAGACCATCTTTATGGTCTTTTATTTATTTAAAAATATGTTAACCAGGTGGGGAAGCACTAGGCCACATGGCCCTTTTATAGCCTTGACCTGGGTACAGATACACAGGCGTAAACAAATACATTTCCAATTTATAAACTTTACATGATTTTTGTACTACACCACATACATTACGGGATGGTCTTATCACCCATATTAATATATTATTGATCAAGCCTGATCAATAATATATTAAATATTTAAAAAACCTTACCTAACCATACCCATTCCCAGGTCAGCTGTACTCAACACACTTTTGACAGAATAACCATGTCTCAAGGGCAGAGGAAAGGAGCGCTCCGATTGGGTGGGAGTGCTTACTCGAGCTATAATATACAGTAATGTTTACTCGGAGAGAATTGGAGAGCCATTGAACTGAGCTCATTTGCAGTGGCATCCAGACAGCAGACCTGACACCATAATCCTTTGCTTATAACATGACAATCTGTTAAAGGGGAACAGTCAGCACTAAGAGCCCCACACCCAAGTGAGGGGCTGGTCCCAATTTGCACTTTGTGTGCAGATTTTTCTTTTTATTTAGTCTGCTGTACTGCAATAAACAGTATCAAGCTATTTCAGCTGTCTTATAAGCTGACATTTTCTGTAACCAGAAATCCCAGAATCTCATGTAGCCGATATCAGAGGAGGTCTGCAGCAGTGGGAGATACAAAAATCCTGCATTGCATTTTAGAGCTGTTATAATCTCAGATCAGGGGCCCGATATTCAAAAGTTTGCCTGAGCACAAATCCTAGTTTGCTCGTGCAAACCAAGCTTTGCACGGATGTCCCATATTCAAAATCCCAGTCAGCATGGGCAAACCGGATTTGCGCTTGGTCACAATGCGAACTGAGGAGTGGGGACCTGATTATTGGTGCAGTCTGATATTCAGAGTATCTGCGCTGTGCAATGGTGCTTTGCATGGTTGCCTTGCGCAGTGCTGACCTAAACCATGACTTTACTCCTGCACGACCCCAGTGGGTGGCGGAGGAAGAGCATCAGCCCCCCAACCCCCAACACAGTAGTGCCAGGTGTCTAGTGGTCCCTCCCCCACTTGATGCAATTCCCAATATAAGGGTGGAATAGGTAATATGGTATAGGTAAGCCCTATAAATAAGCTGCGTGCTCCCAGCTCATGTCAGATGGCAGGTGGCTGAGGTGGTGTGTGCAGAACTGTGTCACTTGCTGTCCACTGACCGTGGCACCAAAAGGTAGGTATGGGGTCCGGGGTTGGGTTGTCGGTGCTGTGGGTGGGAGGGGGCCATTAACCACCCACCAAGGGATGGGCTGAGGAGAGGGCCCTGGATGGCTGTTGAGCGGGCAGGGAGCTGTTGTGGGGGGACTAACTTGAAAATGGCATGTCATATGGCAGTGGTGGGCTGGCAATTGCCATGGGAGTTGAAGTTAGCAAGCTGGGGGTGCTTTACTTGGTATGGTGACAGGTACCGGGTGGGGAGGGACCACCGGGCACCAGGGAACTTGATATTTAATATCAGGCATGGGTGCAGGTGGGAGGAGGGTCCACTAGCACCAAGGATATCTCCTCTGGGACTGGGCAATTGGGGGGGTGCGCAAAACAGCCTTGCTTCCCATGCAAATGAGCCCACAATGGGCATAAAAATAGCCCCTTAGTACCTTGTATGCTGAATGGGCTCAATTGCATGGGGTCATTTGAATATCAGAAATTTAACACAGCGCAAGCCAGTGTGCTGCCCTATTCTGGGAGCGGTGCTGGCGCAGCACTAAGTGGCTTAGCGATGGGCCAGCATGGCCGTATAGTCAGTCGAATAGTGCCGGTACACCAGCAGTATAGCCTAGAGGTTAGAGTAACAACCTGTGAATGAGCTTGATACATCCAGCAGACCGGGGTTTGATTCTCACAACCTCCACTTGCATGCTGTGTGTCTCTGAACATGTCACTTAACATCCCCAGTGCTCCCAGGTCACCCCTGAAAACAGGTACTTGTGCCTAGTGGGCCTTACCCAGTTACCAAAGACTAAAAATAAAAAAATATAGCATCTTCCAGCACAGAGGCTATCACAAACTGCAGCGTATATTTTTGCGCTCTGCTTTGGGCATTTTTGAATATCTGGCCACAGATGTTTTCTGGACCCGCTGTTCTCCCAGGGCTAAGTAAAATCCTCTGAGACTGAATGTTGCCCCAGAAGGACAGTGGTACCAGCAAACAAAAGATCAGAGCTTACAGAAACTGTAAAATGCACTGCAGGTTATTGAATCTCCCACTGCTGCAGCCCTCCTCTGATATCAGCTGCAAGGGACTCTGGGATTTCTGCCTGGTTGCAGCAAATGGCAACTTGCATATCAGCAGGATTAGCTTGATACAGTCTACTACACTGCGGTTAACACTAATAATAATAATAAAAAAATGTTGGCACACAAAGTGAAAATTGGGACAAGTCCCACACTTGGGTGTGAGGCTCTTAGTGTTACTCCCCTTTAATAAATGGTTTGTCACAAATGGAAGATTATGTTATCAGACAAGCAGCCAGAAGAAATAAATAAAAATTAAAATAAAAGGCTTCTAACTTATAGCAATTGTGTTTAACTTCAGCATTTTCTGTTTTATTACATTCTTCTGTTTTTTGGTCTACTAAATATTTCGGATCATGCAGTATTCAGTTCCCTGTGTCTTTCAAAAACTATCTGACTGTTCCCAACAGATCTCTTAGTTGTGTGTGACATCACAGTCCGTTGCCATGGTGAACACTATGATGTCATAACCAAAGGGACTGTACAGTGAAATGGAGTCAAGTGCATTTTATACAGACATTTTAGATAGGCCACCACGATGTGTTACAAAAACCCTAGAAAGAAGAGCTCAAAATGTAAAACAAATTTTTAGTTTCGTCTAGTAAACTGTAATAGCTGAAAGGTTATATTTGTGAAAACACGTACCAAAATGGAGAGGTGCACGATCTGTGTTGAAAGACTGCTGTGCCTTGGCTCCACCTAAGTGCATTAAACCCCATTACATTCGGTTTGGCTCTAATACACTTTGTGACAGATTATGAAGAAAACTTGGCCTCTGCTGTAATGGGGTGGGATGGGGGGATGGGGAGTGATCTGTCAACCCTCTAGCCCTATTAGAGGTATAGTATTAGCTTAGCAGAAGTAGCTAATGGTCATTGGCATTGATTTCTTATATTCTCCTAATGTGTAACACACACACACACTTGCTGATGTTCCCTTAGGAAGGGAGTGAGAGTACAAAAGCTTCAGAGAGCAGAACTTGAGCCTATTAGCTATTAGGCCCCAACTTAGGAGTGTCTGGTGTCTCTGTGCTAATTGAAGTCAAAGAGGCAAAACACGCTTCCAGCTGCAGAAGTCCTCTTATTATGAAGGTAATGCTTCTGAAACTGCCTTGTTTTTTCGTGCTGATCTGGGTAACAGACCGGTTCCTACTGGGATCAAAGTCAGGAAGTGTTTTGCAGCTGTCCCATTGAAATGCACTGTGGGGGGTGGACTGTAATACACCTTTGTATGGCTGTCAATGACTGAGTTGTACCTTACTACTGCTTCCTGCAGCTGTCTGTATGCTTTGCTAAGGCTCTATTGGCTGCAGAGGAATAGAGTGCATGAGAATGTTGAGTAAGTCCTCAGGTCTGGTGTGTTACAAAGCACAGGAGTTAGAGTCTAGTAGGGCATAGACTGCAGAATACAAGAGTTTAGTTTGAAATCATGACTTTTTTACTCACATTATCCTAAAGTGCATTACAAGGTACAAGAGTTACATACTGGCAGTACAAGGAATGTAGAATAGAATAATAGTTCTGATGCCCAACTTGGCTTAGTGGAGAATAAAAGAAAATCTGCCTCCCCCCTCAAACTACCTAACAAGTCCAGGGACCAAAGCGGTTCATCATGGAATAAAAAAAAGTCTGTCTCCCTCCCTCCAACAACCTGACGGGTCCGGTACTCAACCCAACCTATCAGAGAATTCTGGTAGCACAGGGACTGTAGAATATATAAGCATTTTGTTTTATGTAATGATGTTTATATACACTGTATCCTAATGTGATTTACAAGGCACAGGAGATCCATACTGGTAGTGCAGGGAATGCAGAATAGAAAATAATTTCTGATGCCCAATCTGGTCCGACAGAGAATAAAAAAAATCTGGCCCCCCCTCTGCCAACTACTTGATTGTTTCAATGACCAGCCCGACTCATCAGAAAATAAAAGAGAAGGGAAAGGGGAAATTGTTTAACCAGGAAAGGCACACTAAGCCAGAGCTTGTTTCCAGGTGCAACCTGAGAGCACAAGAAAGTTAAGTGACTTGCTCAGGGTCACACAGTATGCAAGTGGGGGCTGATGGAATTCAAACCCAGGTCTCCAGATTTGCAGCTCAGTGCCCTTAACCACTATGCTATACTGCCCCCTTCCCCAAACTACCTGATAGATTTGGTGTCCAACCCAGCCTGTCAGGGAAAAAAAAAGTCTGTCCCTGTCCCCCCAACTATGACAGGCCTGGTGCTTTACAAAGCACAGGAGTTAGATTTTGGTAGCACAGGGACTGTAGAATATAACAGAATTACATTTTAAATAACGATGTTCATATACACTGTACCCCAAAGTGCTTTACAAGGTACAGGAGGAGATCCAAACTGATAGCACAGGGAATGTAGAACAGAAAATGATTTCTGCAGCCCAACCTGGCCCAACAGAGAATAAAAAAAACCTGGCCCTCTCTTACAACTATCTGATGGTCCAGTCACTGGCCCAGCCCATCAAGGAATTTAAAGAAATGTGACCCCCTTACCCAATTACCTGACAGGTCTAATGCCATGCCAGCCCAACCCTTCAGGGAATAAAACAAATCCATCCCCCTCACCCAATAACCTGATAGAACCAGTACCCAACGTGACCCATTAGGGAATAACCAAAAAAAAATCTAGCCCTCCACCTTCCAACTACCTGACTGGTCCGATACCCAATCCGGCCCATCACGGAATAAAAAAAAATGTCCCTCTCTCACAAACTACCCGATGGGTCTGGTATGCAACCCAGCCTGTCAAGGAATAAAAACATGTCCCCATCCTCCAATAACCTGACAGATTAACTGCCCATTGAGGCCTGTCAAGGAATAAAAAAACGTCCACCCACCTCCCCAAACTGCCTGACAGGTCCAGTGCCCAATCTGGCCCATCAAGGAATAAAAAACTGCCCCTCCCCCCGAATAACCTGACCTGTTAGGGAGTATAAGAAACTACTCCCCCCAACAGCATGACAGTTTCAGTGTTCATCCCAGGCAAGAAAAAAAAAATAAAAATCTGCCCCCCTCCCAAACAACCTGACTGTCCAGTGCCAAACCTCACCTGCCTGGGAATTTAAAAATCTGGCCATCTCTCCCTCCAGGCTATCTCACTTGTGTGGTGCCCAATTTGGCTCTTAGGAAATAAAAAATTCTGTCCCCCTCCCTCCAACTACCTGATGGGTCTGTACTGAATGTTGCCCATGTATTAAGCCAAACAGAGATTGGAAGGAGCAGCAACAAAGCGGTGAGTGGAAGGTGGAATAGAAGGGTTAGTGAAACACTGCTCCCCCCGTGCCTATCCACTCAGGTCACAGTGAGAGGTTCAAATACTGCATGGGAGGCTTGAGGTTGCTGCTGCACTGGTGCTGCTACAGTACCAGACTCAATCTCAGCTCTGCACTCACCGCAACATGCATATAGGATCACACTGCTGTGCACACTCCAACCCAACCTGCTGTGTAAACAGAATGGTCCACTGCCCAACCTGGCCTGTCTAGGAATAAAAAAATCTGTCCCCGGCCAGCAAACTTCTTGATGGGTCCAGTACCCAACCCGGCTCATCAGGGAATAAAAACAATCTGGCCCCCTCCCCCCAATTACATAACTGGTCCGGTGCCCAACACGATCTGTTAGAGATTAAAATAATATGTCCCCCCTCCTCCACCCAACTACCTTATGAGCCCATGGCAAACCCAGACCAGCAGGAAATAAAAAAAAAATAAAAATCCCCATCATCTCAACAACGTGACAGATTCCAAGCCCTGCCCAGCCTGTCAGACTCGGGGAAGGAAAAAAATCCGTCTCCCTCTCTCAAATTACCTGACAGGTCTGATGCCCAAGCTGGCCTTCCAGGGAATAAATAAATCAGTCCCCCCCCCCCCAACTACCTGACTGGTCCAGTGTCCATTCCAGATGATTAGAGAATAAAAAAACAGTGATATGGAGAGGGGCTAAGCAAGTTTGGTACTGGTTGGGGGATGAGGGCTAAAACTAATTGCCTGGTTTTGGGAGGACTTGAACCACTGTGTACAGTGTAGGGAGCATTACTGAGAAGCAGCGCTGCCACGTGGGATGTGGTCCTCACGTAACTGCAATTATAACAGTGAGACTGGTGACAGAGTACAGCCTGCTACAAAAATAATCAAAGATAGCATAAAAAGCAAGACCAGTGTGGCTGGCACCAGACAAATCTTGTGTTTTGTTTCTTGGATTGGCTCTGTTCAGTCCCCAGAGAGAAACCAGCTCCACAATGGGAGACCTTATAAGATCTTATCAACAGGGATGGCTTCAATGGGGGCATTAGGGAAGTGGCACAAGCCTCTCGCGAATTCAATTTTGTTGTTAAAACTGTCCAGTTTTAGCTCCAATAATGGACACAGAAAAACTGTTTATTAAAATGTATCCATGAATGGCCCAGTGAGGAGTGAAATCTTGTGTTTAGGGACAGTCTGTCAATGATGTCATACAGATGACTTGCCAAAACAGGCAACTATAGCACACAATCGTAGAAACATAGAAAGTGATGGCAGAAAAAGAGCAATGGCCCATCCAGTCTGCCCATGGGCCTCCAGAGAACCCGGTGACCTGGCGCCCAGTCTTACATCACTTCAGGAATGTGCCAAAACTGACAATGTGAGAAACACGGCGTGTTCAAAAAGGCAATGTGGGTACACACTCATTCTGTCCAAGACATGCCCGCACACACAATGTGAATACACAATCATCTCTTCACAGGCATGCCCAAATAGGAAGTGTGGGTAAACATTCATCTCTTCAGAGACGTGCCAAGCAGGCAATGTGGGTTCACACTTGTCCTTTTAGAGGTGTGCCCAAAAAAAGCAATATGGGTGCACATCCCTTCCTTCAGAAGCATGTCTAACAAGGCAATGTGGTACACACTCACTCCTTCAGAGATGTGCCCAAACAGGCAATGTGGACACACACTCATTTCTTCAGAGACACGCCTAGACAATGAGGGTGAACACTTGTTCCTTCAGAAACGTGGCCAAATAGGTAATGTGACTGAACACTTATTCCTTTTAAGATATGCCTAAGCTGGTGATGTGGGAGCACACTGTTCCTTTTTGGGATGTGCCCAAACAGGCAATATGGGCACACACTCATCTCTTTGGAGAAGTACCCAGAAAGGCAATGTGGATGCAGAGTGGTCCCTTCAGCGACATGCCCTTACAGTGTGGTTGCACACACATTGCCACAGGGGCTTGCCCAGCCAAGCAATGTGGTGCGCACTCATTCCTTCAGAGTCATGCCAAGCCAGGCAATGTGGTACATATTCATTCCTTCAGAATTGTGCCCAGCCAGGCGATGTGGTATACACTCACTCCAGAGATGTGCCCAGACAGATAATGTGGTACAGACTCATTCCTTCAGAGATGTGCCCAACCAGGCAATGTGGTACACACTCACTCCTTCAGAGATGTGCCCAGCCAGGCAATGTGGTACACACTCACTTCTTCAGAGATGTGTCCAGCCAGGCAATGTGGTACACACTCATTCCTTCAGAGATGTGCCCAGCCTGGCAATATGGTACACACCCATTCCTTCAAAGATGTGCTCAGCCTGGCAATCTTGTACAGACTCACTCCTTCAGAGATGTGCCCAACCAGGCAATGTGGTACACACTCACTCCTTCAGAGATGTGCCCAGCCAGGCACTGTGGTACACACTCACTCCTTCAGAGATGTGCCCAGCCAGGCAATGTGGTACACACTCACTCCTTCAGAGATGTGCCCAACCAGGCAATATGGTATACACTCACTCCTTCAGAGATGTGCCCAGCCAGGCAATATGGTGCACACTCACTCCTTCAGAGATGTGCCCAGCCAGGCAATGTGGTACACACTCACTCCTTCAGAGATGTGCCCAGCCAGGCAATGTGGTACACACTCACTCCTTCAGAGATGTGCCCAGCCAGGCAATGTGGTACACACTCACTCCTTCAGAGATGTGCCCAGCCAGGCAATGTGGTGCAAACTCACTCCTTCAGAGATGTGCCAGCCAGGCAATGTGGTACACAGTTACTCCTTCAGAGGTGTGCCTAGCCAGGCAATGTGGTACACACTCACTCCTTCAGAGATGTGCCAAGCCAGGCAATGTGGTGCAAACTCACTCCTTCAGAGATGTGCCAAGCCAGGCAATGTGGTGCAAACTCAATCCTTCAGAGGTATGTCCAGCCAGGCAATGTGGTACACACTCACTCCTTCAGAGATGTGCCAAGCCAGGCAATGTGGTACACACTCACTCCTTCAGAGATGTGTCCAGCCAGGCAATGTGGTACACACTCATTCCTTCGGAGATGTGCCTAGCCAGGCAATGTGGTGCGCACCCATTCCTTCAGAGATGTGCCCAGCCAGGCAATGTGTTACACACTCATTCCTTCAGGGATGTGCCCAGCCAGGCAATGGTACACACTCACTCCTTCAGAGATGTGTCCAGCCAGGCAATGTGGTACACACTCACTCCTTCAGAGATGTGCCAAGCCAGGCAATGTGGTGCAAACTCAATCCTTCAGAGGTATGTCCAGCCAGGCAATGTGGTACACACTCATTCCTTCAGAGATGTGCCAAGCCAGGCAATGTGGTACACACTCACTCCTTCAGAGATGTGTCCAGCCAGGCAATGTGGTACACACTCATTCCTTCAGAGATGTGCCTAGCCAGGCAAAGTGGTGCACACCCATTTCTTCAGAGATGTCCCCAGCCTGACAATGTGGTACACACTCATTCCTTCTGGGATGTGCCCAGCCAGGCACTGTGGTGTACACTCACTCCTTCATAGATGTGCCCAGCCAGGCAATATGGTGCAAACTCACTCCTTCAGAGATGTGCCCAGCCAGGCAATGTGGTACACAGTTACTCCTTCAGAGGTGTGTCCAGCCAGGCAATGTGGTACACACTCACTCCTTCAGAGATGTGCCAAGCCAGGCAATGTGGTGCAAACTCACTCCTTCAGAGATATGTCCAGCCAGGCAATGTGGTACACACTCATTCCTTCAGAGATGTGCCAAGCCAGGCAATGTGGTACACACTCACTCCTTCAGAGATGTGTCCAGCCAGGCAATGTGGTACACACTCATTCCTTCGGAGATGTGCCTAGCCAGGCAATGTGGTGCGCACCCATTCCTTCAGAATGTGCCCAGCCTGACAATGTGTTACACACTCATTCCTTCAGGGATGTGCCCAGCCAGGCAATGTGATACACACTCACTCCTTCAGAGATGTGTCCAGCCAGGCAATGTGGTACACACTCACTCCTTCAGAGATGTGCCAAGCCAGGCAATGTGGTGCAAACTCAATCCTTCAGAGGTATGTCCAGCCAGGCAATGTGGTACACACTCATTCCTTCAGAGATGTGCCAAGCCAGGCAATGTGGTACACACTCACTCCTTCAGAGATGTGTCCAGCCAGGCAATGTGGTACACACTCATTCCTTCAGAGATGTGCCTAGCCAGGCAAAGTGGTGCACACCCATTTCTTCAGAGATGTCCCCAGCCTGACAATGTGGTACACACTCATTCCTTCTGGGATGTGCCCAGCCAGGCACTGTGGTGTACACTCACTCCTTCATAGATGTGCCCAGCCAGGCAGTGTGGTACACGTTCATTCCTTCAGAGATGTGCCCAGCCAGGCAATGTGGTACACACTCACTCCTTCAGAAGTGTGCCCAGCCAGGTAATGTGGTACAGACTCATTCCTTCAGAGATGTGCCCAACCAGGCAATGTGGTACATACTCACTCCTTCAGAGATGTGCCCAGCCAGACAAATGTTGTGTACTCGCATTCCTTCAGAGATGTGCCAGCCAGGCAATGTGGTACACACTCAGTCCTTCAGAGATGTGCTCGGCCAGGCAATATGGTACACACTCACTCCTTCAGAGATGTGCCCAGCAAGGCAATGTGGTACACACTCACTCCTTCAGAGATGTGCCCAGCAAGGCAATGTGGCACACACTCACTCCTTCAGAGATGTGCTCAGCCAGGCAATATGGTACACACTCACTCCTTCAGAGATGTGCCCAGCAAGGCAATGTGGTACACACTCACTCCTTCAGAGATGTGCTCGGCCAGGCAATATGGTACACACTCACTCCTTCAGAGATGTGCCCAGCAAGGCAATGTGGCACACACTCACTCCTTCAGAGATGTGCTCGGCCAGGCAATGTGGTACATACTCATTCCTTCTGAGATGTGCCCAGCCAGGCGATGTGGCACACACTCACTCCTTTAGAGATGTGCCCAAACAAACAATGTGGATGCATATTCATTCCATCAGGAACATGCCCAAAAGGTGACATGGGTGCACAATAATCCCCTTCAGAGATATGTCCAAACAGGCTATGTGGTGCACACTCTTTCCTTCAGAGATCTGTCCAAACAGACAATGTGGGTGCGCACCCTTTCCTCTAGAGGCATGCCCATACAGGTAATATTGGTGCACATTCATCCCTTTACAGACATGGCTAAACAGGCAATGTGGACGCACACAAATTCCTCAAGAGGCGTGACCAAACAAGCAACGAGGGCTGTATGCACAAAGGCTATGGGGGCAATATGTAGTTCATAGCGCATGTAAGTAGGCTGGTATGTGGCCTGGCCGGGGGGGGGGGAGTAAAAAGCATGCATAAGTCCCATATACCCCTTGTACATGGTACTAAAGCACAACTGTGTGGAGACCCACAGTACATGGCACAAGGGGGTTGTATCCAGGTAAGTGGTGCCACAACACCTATGCATGACAGTGCATATGAACATGCAGCATGGTGTGGGACACACTACTCACTATGCGGCATGGGTGGTAGCCATAAATGCAATTATGAACCCCCTCCCCCAAGTCAGAAACCAGAGAAACTCCTGTGGAAATCAAACAGGTTTATTGCATACTGTGTAATACAACACACCATCCCAGAAGGGGTAACAAAACAGGAAAAAAGCAAACAAAAATAAAATGTCTAGGACCACACATCCCATTAGCAGTTTAGCACCACCTGTGCCTGCATCCTGCAGCATGGTGTCATAAGCAGTCAAAACATAAGGATACCTAGTTTTCCCTAAAAGCCTCGGACCTTTTCAGATACTTCCAAGTTCTGAACCATCTCCTTAGAAATAAAATAATATCTCCTAAAATTCCTTCCCCAGTTTCAAAACTTCTGAAACTATTTATTGATGTCATTGAGGGGAGACTAGGGTCACATATAACTGGTCAGATACACTCTGAATTACAAGCTGGACTCTCTAATACTACACTTTTAACGCCCTCTGCCTGGAACAGAAACCTACAACTACAAATCTCTCAAGAACTATGGCTTAAAACAGCATTGGTTGAGATAAAATCAATCTCATCCCTGTGCTGGAGAGAGTTTGCTTGGAAGTGTTACTTGAGATATTTTAGGGCCCCCTCAATCCTCATGAAGTATCTCCCAGACACATATGGCAGGTGTTGGAGGGAGGTGGATGTCTTCGGCCACCCTTTCTCATATCTTTTGGACCTGCCCTATCTTATGCGTTCTGGTTAACTTTCCAGGGTGAACTGTCCATTCTGTTTTCGAAACCTATAGAAATTAATAGTTGAACAGTTCCTTCTTTGGGATCTACCTGACTTCGAAAAAGACTATATTCCCGCTTATGTATATCGTGGTCATGAAGAAAGCAATCACGAGATGTTGGATGAAAACACAGATCCCCACAATACATAATTGGAGACAAATGATGTCAGAAATGTATAAAGCTGAGTCCTTTAATCTGAAGCTTCGGGGAAACTCCATAATACAAGCTTGAAAATGGAATTTATGGTCTCAATATGTTTCATCCCAAAATCTAGATTTGGCTCTCTAATTCTATTAACTTTGTTATGGGTTGGTAATATATGGTATGCCCTGGCCCAAACCTGCTCCTACATCAAATATGAGACCTTAGGCTTCACCCAGGAGACAATCAAATCTTATTAAATGTCTCTTTAAATCTTATTAAATATGCTCTGACTGCTTGTAAGTTGAACACAATCCATGTATCTTTTGCCTAAAGTACTGTCCTAAGTGTAGTACTGTACAAAATCTTCTGAATAAAAAGAAATTAAAAAAAAAAAACATAAGGATACCTGCAGCCCACAGGTGCTTCAGTCCACGTCCCATAGGTGGCCCTGCTATTCCTCAAGGGTGACCCCGACAATGATGTCCCCATGTAATATGACCCTGCTTGCCTGCTCCCCTTCCATCAGTGGTGATCGTGGTAGCTCCAGGTCTACGTCCACGGTGCTGCAGACCTCACATCACAGCTGCAGTGATGTGAGGGATGCCGGTGTATCTTGCAGGGGGAGAGAAGGCAAGGATGCATCAGTGGTGTGCATGCTTGACCCCTGCCCAAGCACCCATGCAGCCCCCCCGCATGTCCCATGCAGCCCACTGTTGCCCCACCCAGACATGTCTCCATGCAGCCCCCTGCTGCCCTGCCCTGACATATCCCCATGCAGCCCTATGCATTCCTGCTCCTGTTACTGTCCTTGGCCACAGGCATGGAATGGAACTCACCAAAGTGGGCCGCACAGTGAACCGCGCCATACTGTGTTCATTGGCACAGTACCCATCTGTGTGTTCCAGGCCCTCTGGTAGCTGCATGGCCCATAATGACAGCTTGACACCTCACCCATGGCACACGTCCCGGACACTAGAGTATCTCTGCTGGACAACCCTGGAAAGGCTGTAATGATAAGAGAACAGGCATTAGCAGCAGGCATGGCATGGCATAGCATCTGTCCACAGCACGTGACAGTGGTAACCGCACAGACACATACACTAACTGGGTGGGTGACACCCCAGAGGCATCCATCATTGTCCTAGAACAGCAGTGTACCAACTCCACAGAATACACATGGAAGCTGTGCCCAAGCCATCCCTTGATCCGGGGCAATGTGAGGAAGTATTTTTTCACAGAGAGGGTAGTGGATGCATGGAACAACCTTCCTGAGGAGGTTGTGGGGTCTAAAACTGTGGAAGAATTCAAAAATGCATGGGACAGACATAAGACAATTCTAGTGAGGGGTAGGAGGAAGCAGGCTGTTGGTTAACTAGGAACTGCAGCTTATCTGTTAGGTAGGGAAATGGGCAGACTAGGTGGGCCAAGCGGTCCTTATCTACCATCAAAGTCTATGTTTCTATGATCGGGACTGCCCTACCTTGCGCCTCAGTGAATATCATGGCACAGACTGTAACAATGTCAAGCAGCTTATAAAAAAACAACAGGAACAGAATAAATGACTGCAGCTGTATATCATCAATTATGAGACTCAAGGTATCAATTAATTCCCTATCTACGTGACTATAACTTAAATAACCTATAAACCTATAGTTTATTGTTTAGTAGCATATGTTAATAAAATGTGTTTTAATAAAATATTATGTGCTACCTTATAAATATCTTGAATATCCTAAAACAGTATATATCTTGGGGAGGCTTAAAACTAAAAGGAAATTTGTTTTAAAATAGGAATATTATGATAAACGAAAAGGATCTCTCTTGGGTCATCCCTAAGCTTCTTATAAAAAACAAATATATGACCCAGTCGTATTTATAAAAGAAGCTGGAGGTTTGATTTGACAGATCACTTTAGAAAATGTCACTTCTTTGTTGAAATATGGTTTCAAGGGTGGGTATAGAGAGGGAGATATGGTCGGAAAACTTCCAACAATCATCTGGGAGGACAGTGAATAATAAGAGATGGTGCAGGGGCGAAAAGGCAACGGTAACAAAAAAAAAATATTTTGTTTTCTCCACAGCAGGATGCAGCAACCGATAACTTCCCGCGAGGCTCTTTGCCCTCTGTCCGGGGGGGGGGGCAGGCTACACCACCGCCTGCACTCCTGGCATCCTTGGAAGGAGAACACTAGTTGCAGAGAGCAAAACTGATTTAAAATAGCCACATAAACTTTACTGGAAAAGGTCACACACTCTGGTCTGTGGCAACGGTGGCATACCTGTTATTGACCAGGTAAAAGTGTTGTGTGATCCCTGCTTTCTTGGCTACTCCTAAGCCGAGCAGCGTGGAGCGACTCACTTGAACACCAACTCCAACACTGTCCAACACTCCTCACAGAGTCCTCAGCATGACCTCTCATGAGTCCTGACGAGCACCTCAGTGTGACACCTAGCAGGGAGCAGTGTGCACATAACGGGTGTAGGGGAAACCCTGCCATGCCAATTCCCACCTGTAAGATGCTATTGTGCTTAAGGGTATACACACACTGTTATGTGCTACCTATTATCATGAGATGGGTCTGGCAGCAGGCAACAGGGGGATATCATAAAAGGGCATCCCGCCATGGACCCCGGGCTGGAAGGATGTGCCCCTCCCTCTTGAAACACACCCTGCTCTAGGATGTGGAGGCTGCACTGAATAAGAACACCACAGGTCCCAGGCCTTGCAACTTCAGGTCCCATGTGTCCTTAAAAGGTATGCAGGATTCCCACTGCCTGGAATGGTTTAAGCTTGACTGTGGGCACCACTGGTGAGCTGTGTGACCTGATCGAGGACAGTATTTGGTCCTCCACCCACAGGTACAGGGCTGTGTCTGTGGAGGCAGAGGTGATGTGCCCCCTTACATACTGTACCACAGGGTACTTCCAGTGTGTTGCAGGTGAAATGGCGGGGTGAGCCAGTCCTTTGTGTCACTTGCCCTTTGCCACGTGACCATGGCACTGCTGGCACATGTGGAGGACTACATCCAGTTCCCCATGTACAAGCTGGGCATACAGATGGTCTAGGAGGCCTTCTATGAGCAGTACGCTTTCCCTAAGATCAGAGGCACCACAGAGCGCACACATGTGCCGATCCTGGCACCCCAATGCAATAAGGAGGACTACAAGAACAGGAATGGGTACCACAGTATGAATAATCAGGCTGTTGTGAACGTAGAGGGTGTTGTCACGAATGTCAGCACTGAGTACCCAATCTCCAAACATGATGTCTTCATTTTCCAGCAGTCACATCTGTGGCCGGTACTGGCCACTGATGGCAGATAGTCAGGATGGTTTCTAGGTAATCCCCACATGGGTCGGCTGTGCACACAAAATGCTATGTTATTCACATGTTGGATCTAAAATCCCCCTTCTTTGTACCCTATACAGATAACAATGGATACCCCCGAGGCCATACCAGCTGACACCATTCCTCTCCCTTGTCAGGGGAGCAGAGCAGAGGTACTATGATGCCCACAGGAGGACAAGGGTAGTTTTGAAGCGCACCTTTGGACAACTGAAGATGCAGGTCAGATGCCTAGACAAGATGGATGGCACATCGATGCTGGCATTTGGCTAGGTATGCTGCATGTTTGTCATGTGTTTCATGCTGCACAGTATAGCCACAAGGAAGAGACTACCATTACCAGTGGATCTACCTGTGGATGAGGACCCCCAGGGGTGGCTGGATAGGCCCCAGGAGCTAAATGCGGGCAGATGACATGGGGACACAATGAGTGGTAGGGGGGCACAGCATGGGCTGGTGCACAGCGTGTTCCTGGATGGCTGTGTGTGATGTATGGTGTGTGTGTGTGTGTGTGTGTGTGTGTGTGTGTGTGTGTGTGTGTGTGTGTGTGTATGGGTGTAATGGTGTGTGCCCCTGCACACTGGAACCATGATGATGATACCCACTACTGAGTGTCCATGTGTGAAGTACGACTGTGAGAGTGTGTGCGTGTATGTGTGTGTGCAATACGGTGCGTGCCCCTGTACACCCGATGTGTGGTCATGATATCCACTACTGAGTGTCCACGTGTGCAGTGCTACTGTGTGTGTGTGTGTGTGTTTGTGTGTGTGTGTGTGTTTGCGTGTGCACCTAATGGTGCTGTGTGCATCCCCAGATTACCATGGTGGGCCTGTCACTGCATGGCAGATGATGTGCTGCAGGTTTTGGCCCAGCGACTGTTCATGTCTTCCTGGCCAGGCTGGGCCAGACTTGGACACCACAGCAGACTGGTCACGGGGCAGGCTGCAGGGGGATGTGGACTGTGTGGGTGGGCCTGCTCCATCCCCCTGTGTGGCATGGGGTTCTGCTGGCATGATGGGGTGGCTGGCTTGTGGCTGTATCGGTGAAGTGGGATGGGGTGTGCAGGTGGCATACTGGCACCACTACCAGCCTGAGTGTTGAGGTTGCATAGGATGCCCTCCAGAAGGTCCCCCACCCTTCTGGATTGCAAGCATGGACTTGCATCTCCACTGTGAGAGCCCATAGCTGGGTGTTGTTGTCCCTGCTGGATTGTAATTGTTCCAGCTCCAGCCATCGCACCTCAGGATAGAATCTGTGGAGCAGGCATGAGCAGTACACCTCAGGATAGTACCCGTGGAGCAGGTGTGGGCAGTGCACCTCAGGATAGTACCTGTGGAGCAGATGTGGGCAGTGCACCTCAAGATAGTACCTGTGGAGCAGGTGTGGGCAGTGCACCTCAGGACAGTACCTGCAGAGCAGGCTTGTGCCAGTGCACCTTGGGATAGTACCTGCGGAGCAGGCATGTAGCAGTGCACCTCGGGATAGGACCTGCAGAGCAAGGCATGTGGCAGTGCACCTTAGGATAGTGCCTGTGGAGTCGACATGGGCAGTACACCTTGGGATAGTACCTGTGGAGCAGGTGTGGGCAGTGCACCTCAGGATAGTATCTGCAGAGCAGGTGTGTGGCACTGCACCTCAGGATAGTACCTGTGGAGCAGGCGTGTGGTAGTGCACCTTGGGATAGTACCTGCAGAGAAGGTGTGTGGCAGTGCACCTTAGGATAGTACCTGTAGAGCAGGCATGTGGCAGCGCACCTTGGGATAGTACCTGTGGAGTAGGCGTGGGCAGTACACCTCAGGATAGTACCTGTGGAGCAGGTGTGGGCAGTGCACCTCAGGATAGTATCTGCAGAGCAGGTGTGTGGCACTGCACCTCAGGATAGTACCTGTGGAGCAGGCGTGTGGCAGTGCACCTTGGGATAGTACCTGCAGAGCAGGTGTGAGGCAGTGCACCTCAGGATAGTACCTGTGGAGCAGGTGTGGGCAGTGCACCTCAGGACAGTACCTGCAGTGTAGGTGTGCAGCAGTGCACCTTGGGATAGTACCTGTGGAGCAGGTGTGCGGCAGTGCACCTCGGGATAGTACCTGCAGTGTAGGTGTGCAGCAGTGCACCTCAGGATAGTACCTGTGGAGCAGGTGTGTAGCAATGCACCTCAGGATATTACCTGTGGAGCAGGTGTGTGGCAGTGCACCTCAGGATAGTACCTGTGGAGCAGGTGTGCAGCAGTGCACCTCGGGATAGTACCTACAGTGTAGGTGTGCCGCAGTGCACCTCGGATTATAGTACCTGCGGAGCAGGTGTGTAGCAATGCACCTCAGGATAGTACCTGTGGAGCAGGTGTGCAGCAGTGCACCTCGGGATAGTACCTGTGGAGCAGGTGTGTAGCAATGCACCTCAGGATAGTACCTGTGGAGCAGGTGTGCGGCAGTGCACCTCGGGATAGTATCTGTGGAGCAGGTGTGCAGCAGTGCACCTCGGGATAGTACCTGCAGTGTAGGTCTGCAGCAGTGCACCTCGGGATACTACCTGTGGAGCAGGTGTGCAGCAGTGCACCTCGGGATAGTACCTGCAGTGTAGGTGTGCAGCAGTGCACCTCGGGATAGTACCTGTGGAGCAGGTGTGTAGCAATGCACCTCAGGATAGTACCTGTGGAGCAGGTGTGCCGCAGTGCACCTCGGGATAGTACCTGCAGAGCAGGCATGCAGCAGTGCACCTTGGGATGGTACCTGCAGAGCAGGTGTGTGGCAGTGCACCTTGGGATACCACCTGCGGAGCAGGTGTGTGGCAGTGCTACCACTCCTGGATGGGAATGTTCTGTTGGTCACCCTCTTGTCACTATGCCTGAGTCACTTACAACAGCACAGCATACCTACGGAGGTGTGCAATCCCACCATATGGTGCAGCCATGTTGTCAGCAGGGGTACTGTGGTCATCTGTGGCATGGGCAGTGGTGTCCGTGGTGATAGTGGTGCCCTGTGCCATAGCAGGTGGTGGTAGTGCTGTCCTCATAGAAACACAGAAGTTGCGGCAGATAAGGACCACTTGGCCCACATAGTCTGCCCAAAATTCCCTACCTATAGTGCCTCCAGAGACCCTATTTGAACTACAGCTGACCTCCCCCCCGATTCTAAGATTCCCTTGTGTCTATCCCATGCATTCTTAAAACCTGTGACTGTTTTAGCCCCCAGCACTTCCTCTGGAAGGCTGTTCCAAGTGTCCACCACCCTCTCCATAAAGAAGTACTTTCTTACATTTCCCCTAATCTTCCCCCCTCCCACTTCATATTATGTCGTCCTGTCCTCGGGCATCTTTTCCTTTGGAAAATGCTCCCTTTCTGTACCTTGTTTATCCCTGTTAGGTACTTGAATGTCTCTATCATATGCCCCACGTTACCTCCTGTCTTTCAGTGTGCACATTTTTAAATCCTTGAGCCTCTCTTCACAGAGCTTCTGATATAGGCCTTGTACCATTTTGGTTGCCCTCCTTTGTACCGCCTTCACCCTATGTCCTTTCAGAAATGGGGCCTCCAGAATTGAACACAGTACTCGAGGTGTGGTCTCAACAGTGACCTATACAGGGGCAATATTACCACCCTCCTTCTGCTGTTGATACCTCTCCCTATGCATCCGAGCATTCCACTAGCTTTTCCCCACTGCCTTGTCACACTGTCTAGCTACCTTTGGGTCATCACAAATGATCATCCCAGGTCCCTTTCCTGCGTTGTTACTGCTAGTACCTCGCCTCCCATTTGGTATTTTGCCCCGGGGTTCCAGTGCCCCATATGCATGACTATGCATTTTTTTACGTTAAAACCCAGCTGCCAAACCCACAACCATTCTTCTAGTTTTTTTAAATCATCCCTTATTCAGTCCCCCCCCCCAGTGTGTCCACCCTGTTCAGAGCTACGTGTCATCCATGAACAGGCACACCTTCCCTTCCAGTTCCTCTGCAATGTCACTTTTAAAGACATTGAAGCGGACCGGCCCCAGCCCTGACCCCTGTGGCACCCCACTTGTCACTTTGCCTACTCCAGAGTGGGTGTCATTTACTACCACCCTTTGACTCCTATTGCCCAGCCAATTTTCCACCCATTTTACCACCTCAGGCCCTACCCCTATGCTCCCCAGCTCGCTTATCAGCCTCCTGTGCGGAACAGTGTCGAAGGCCTTGCTGAAATCCAGGTAGGCCATGTCCACTGCCCCCCCCTTGATCCACCTCCCTGGTCACCCAATCAAAAAACTCAATCAGGTTCATCTGGCAAGACCCACCCTCCTGTGAAACCATGTTGCCTTGGACGCTGTAGACCATTGGCCACCAGATATTCTCCAGTTCTTTCCCTTAGTAGCGATTCCATCACCTTGCTTTCTACCAATGTCAGGCTGATGGGCCTGTAATTTCCTGCCTCCTCCCTATTCCCTCTTTTGTGTAGTAGGACTATGTCCACACTCCCCTAGTCCCCTGGCACCTCTCCTGTTTCCAACAACAGACTGAAAAGGGTTGTCAGAGGTGCAGCCAGCACCTCTTTCAGTTCCCTCACTATCCTCAGGTGCACCCCGTCTGGCCCCATTGGCTTGTTTACCTTTAACGTTGATAGTTCCATAAGCACTCTTTCTTCTGTAAAAGGACTTGTATCGACCTCCCGCCCCATCATACCCTTGTTCTCAATCTTTGGCCCACTTCCTTCCTCCTCCTCCTCCTCCTCCTCGAATACCGAGCAGAAGTATTTGTTCAAAATATCTGTTTTTTGGTGGTCCTCTTCCACATATCTCCCTCCTTCCTCTTTCAGCCTTTCTGTCCCTCCCTTTGTCTTCCTCTTTTCACTTATGTATCTAAAAAATGTTTTATCCCCCTTTGACACTGATCTGGCAATCACTTCCTCTGTTTGCGTTTTAGCGCTCTGAACTGCCTTCCCTGCCTCCCTTTGTTTCTCCCAATAAGTCTCCTTGTCACCCTCCTTGGCAAGCACCGTGGAGGGGTTTAAGCATGCCTGGGGCACGCACAAGGGAACCTTGAGAGGGCAGGGAGTGACGAAAAGCCATTGATCACATAGGGTCAGTGGCCACTACAATGTATAGGGCCTACAGACAGACTGGATGGGCCTGGCGGTCCTTATCTGCCAACAGTTTTTATGTTTCCTTCTGCATTTCTTTGCACCTTCTAAATGGTCCTCCATGCCAGTGCCCTCTCCCTGCAGTGGGGTGTACATGGTGGTCAGGGATGGTGTCACAGGGGATAGAAGGGTGTCCTGTGTGGGGTTCTTTTCCTGGCTCCTCTGCAGTCTGACCATTCTGTCCCCATGCATGATGCTGTCATCTTCCCCCTCTTCCTGCTGGTCAAATGCAGTTGTAAGCATTCCATGCTGGAATCACTTGCATCTGTGGATAGAAGTGTGGGCAATAAATGAGTGGACAAAGCAGTGTTATGGACTACACAGAGTGGCACGGGGATACTCACCATCACGCGGTTGGTGGGCACTGTCCCTGTCTACAGTGTCCCCTTGGGCATCTGAGTGTTTTCCAGTTGCCTCCCTGATGTCATCCTCCACTTCCTCCTCTTCCTCCTCCTCCTCCTCCTCATCCTCTTTCCATCCTCCAATGATAAGGGCAGCTCTGCTGTGAGGGGGAGAGAGGATTAGTGTCTATTGGTGTGCATCTATGCCACATATGTGATCCATGCATTGACCATGTGCCCAAACAGGAGTGGTGCACACTTTCCTTCACAGATGTGTCCAAACAAGCAATGTGGGTACACACGCATTCCTTCAGTCCTGCCCAAGTTAAAATTACAAGTTACTGAAATTATTTAGCCTAGTGAAGAGATGACAGAGGAGAGATGATCAGGGTTTTCTGAATACAAAAGTGGATAAACAGGGTGTAGTATACACAGAGGCTTCGACTTGTTAGAGCTAGCAGAACTGGCGGGCATGCCCTCAAACTGTGGTAAGGTAGCAGGATAACAGGAAACCTTAGAAACCATTACTCCAGACAGAGGGTGGTTAAGATGTTTAATAACCTACCCAATAAAGCTGTGCAGGCTAGCACTGTTCAGGCTTTCAGAGCTGGACTAGACAGATTGCTGAGTGAGAACAGCACTGGGGATCAGACAACATTAGTACAGGTAATATTACCTGTACTAATGTGTGGTTATACTCCGACTGACTATAGCCACTGCCATGCAGCATGGACTGTAAGTCTCATCCTCCATCACAATTATATGTTACTTTGGCCACTGCAAACCCTCCTCTCTGACTGGGTGTTCCAGGCCAGAAAGAAAAAACTTGGAACACACCCTTAGATCAGGGGTGCCACCAGAAAAAAACAGGGAGAACACAAATGAGAAAAAGTAGTAGCATCCGCAAACGAATCAAACTAGAGAAATACCACAGCTCAAAAAATCTTTTTTAGTTACAAAAGGTAGTTTCAAATACCAAGTTCACAAACAACTGTGCAGACAGAACCGAGATGAAACAGGCTTCCCAATATGTTTTTACATCACTACTCATGCTTTCTAAGAAAGAGGAGGTGGAGGCACGGGGGATGACTCTCCTTTATATGACATTCAATATAAAGTGACTGTACTTTATTTCTTTTTATGTTTGCTTGCGCGCATGCACAAGAAACATTTTGTCATAACTTAGGAGAGAAGCGGGGTTTTGGAGGTGCGGCACTGTGGGGACCAATGCCCCCGGTGCCTTTTGAGGCTTGGCCCACTTTCCCCAATGCAGTGGCACGCTGCTTCTGACACTAGTTCAGCCAGCATGCCACCACCTTGAAACGAATCCGCCGCTGCAATGAGGAAGCGACCCGTCATTGCAGGGCCGTACCTTGCCATCTGCATGCCTCCGTTTATTTGCTGATGGGGGAGCCCACTCCCCATCGGCATATTGTAACCCCCTCCCCCATTTGTTGTGTGCCGAGGGGGTGCCCAATCCCCCTTGGCATCATGCGCTCCCCCAACAGTCTTTCTTTGCCAACAGGAGCTAATCCGTTGGCTTCAGTCCCCTTCCTAGTTCAATTTGCCGGCAGAGCCCACTCCCCATCGGCATAATGTCCCCAGTTTGTTGTGTGCTGAAGGGGTGCCCAATCCCCTCAGCTCCCCTCCTCGGTATGTGCCGATGGGGGTGCCCAATCCCCCATCGGCTACAGCCCCCTAAAACACTCAGGTGGCATGCTGGGAGCCCACCCTGGGGTGCCAAATGTCCCTGAAAAAAAAAAGTCCTGCAATTTTTTTTTCTTTTTTTTTAAACCTGTAAAACAGAAAGCGGCCCCTCGTTGAGTTTGGTGGCCCCTTCCCCAACCCGAGCCCACCCTCTGCGCACCCTGCCTCCCCACAAGCCCCCCTCACCCCATACTGACCTCCGGAGCCCAGAGCGATGATCTTCGGTGGACCGGGAGCATGTCTGCACTCTTCAAAGCTGACCGCGAACTGAAGAAATGCCGGTAAGCTGTATAATGGCACAAATAGGGTTTTTTCAACTTTGGTACATATCTCAGGCATTTTGGGGAATTTTGGCACCAAATTTTCAACATGGGGTTATTGGGACCCCTCCTCATGAATTAAGGCACTGTCATGGCGTTATTCAGTCCCGAAAGGTGATTTCGCAGTCACTGCACAGAATCACCTTTCGGGACCAATTAACGAAACGACAGTGCCAGTGTTCATGAGGTGGGCTCTCAAAAAGCCTATGTTGCAAATTTAGTGGGAAAATCAAAAAAATGACTGTTTTACGAGCGTGTGTCACGCAATTTCCACGCATGCTTGTACCGTCATGAATTTTTAATATTTTCAGCCCAGATTTTCAACATTGGCATTTTTCCACACCTCTTCATGAACAGTATAGCTGTCATTTTTCACATCCTGACCAAAATGTGTTTTTGCACTTCAGGGACAGAATAGCGCAGTCACTGTGGGAAATCAATGTTTGGGACACATTAAGAAAATTATAGAGACACTGTTCATGAGCAGAGGTCCTAAAATGCCTATGTTGAAAATTTGGTGATGAAAGTCCATAAAATGGTTGTGTTACTAGCATGCGTTGCGCAGTTTCCACGCTTGCTCATAACTTCGCAAATTTGTAATATTTTCACTCCAGATTTTCAACATTGGCATTTTTCCACACTTCCTTATGAAAAGTACAGCTGTCATTTTTCACATCCTGGCTGAAATGTGTTTTTGCACTTCCGGCGTAGAATAGCGCGGTCGCTGTGGGAAATCAGTGTTCGGGACACATTAAGAAAATTATAGTGACACTGTTCATGAGCAGAGGACCTAAAATGCCTATGTTGAAAATCTGTTGACAAAAGTCCATGAAATGACTGTGTTACAAGCGTGTGTTGCGCAGTTTCCACATATGCTCAGAAGTGTGCAAATTTGTAATATTTTCACCCAGATTTTCAACATTGCCATTTTGCCACACCTCCTTATGAACAGTGCAGCTGTCATTTTTCATATCCTGCCCAAAAAATGCATTTGCACATCTGGCACACAATGGCGCGGTCGCTGTGGAAAAATTAATGTTTCGGACAGATTAAGAAAATCGTAGTGACAGTGTTCATGAGCAAAGGTCACAAAATGCCTATGTTGAAAATTTGGTGAAATAATTCCACTAAATGACTGCGGCACAAGCATGTGTTGTGCAGTTTCCACGTACGCTCGGAACTTCGAGCATTTTTAATATTTTCGCTACAGATTTTCAACATTGCCATCTCATCACACCTCCCTATGAATACTACAGCTGTCATTCTTCACCTCCTGCCTGATCTGTGTTTTCGCACATCTGGCACAGAATGGCACAGTCGCTGTGGGAACTTGAAGTTCAGGGCACATTAACAAAAATCATACTGCCACTGTTCATGAGAAGAGGTCCCAAATGCTTTCATGACGTGTGGGTCACAAAAAGACCATGTTGAAAATCTGTAGTACAAATACCAACACACGCCCGGGGCGTTAGGATTTCTAACCATAACGTCCCACCCTGTACAGACTGACAGGCATCAGAGGAGTAACTTTGGATCATCGGCTGTGTTGCTCATGCCATCCCACCCCCACGCTGAAGCCAGTGACAGGCATTGAGGTGTGCCTTGCACCCTTCAGCCCCAGACTTCACCCGATTCTCCTGTACTGCACCCATTTCAGCGTATGTCCTTATGAAATGGGGTGACTGTGAAGTCGAACACCCCAAGGCACACCTCAACACTTGTCGGTATCTATAGGGTAGGGTGAGGTGAAATGCCGTGAGCATTATGAACAACGACCCACAGGTACATCCCAATGCCTGTCCATCTCTGCAGGGTGGAGGTGGGACCGGCGTGAGTTCAATACTTCACTGCCATTCCTATTCTGCATCTGTCTAACTCCTGCACATCCAATGCTAATATCAGCAAGCAAACATTCGGCATTGACAAATGCTTGTTTTATAATAGGTTATATATTTTCAAAAATAATACATTGCATAATAAATTATACATTCATATACAACCATATATAGTGCATGTTCAGTTATATCGCATTTATTTGTTATTTATTTATTGGATTTTGTTAACCAGGTAGGCCCACTGAGACAAAAAAGTCCCCTTTTTAGGGGCAACCTGGAGCTAGAGTGGAACAGTCAGTACTAAGAGCCCCATCCCTAAGTGTGGGTCTGGTAACAATTTGCACTTTGGGTGGGATATTCAGAGCGGATGCGCCAAGTGCAACAGGGATGCGCTAGCGCAAGTGCGGAAATGCACCATGGTGTGATATTCAACAGGAGCTGGCTGCGCAGCACAACAAGCAATGCAACAGTAATGAATGCATGCGCAACTGCAGGGGGTGGAACCAGGAATAACATGCGCAGTGCGATATTCAGCAGCATGCAACGTGCGCAATAACGGAACAAGCAGAAGTTGCACGACAGCAGAAATTAGCCAAAATAAAAGGGAGCAAGAGAGGGGGAGGAAGAATGCGCCACAGGGAAGCCATAGGTGGGAGCATGGAGACAGAGTGCCAGGGAGGCAAGACAGGAAGCAGGGTGCAGGACTGGCCAGGTGTAGGACAGGGCCCACTAGAGGCGTGCCTGAGTGAGGGTAGGAGTGGGTGTGCCCATACCAGTGTGTGCAATAGGGCCTGAGAGTGCCACAGTGGACGGAGGGCAGTGGCAAGAGGCAGGACAGCCACAGGCAAACAGACGCAGGCGAACCTGGTGCAGGAGCAGCACCAGCAACAGACAGTGGGGGGAACAGGAAAACAGCCGCCTTGGGGGGGGGACACCAGCCAGGGACACGGCCAGTGCCACCTTCCAGATGGAGGTGGTAATGAGGGGTGTGAGAAGGCAGGCAGCAGGGAGGCGCAGCTGTGGAAGGGCCCATCCGCGGTATGCCCAGAACAGGCAGTACCGAGCCCGCACCAGCTTCGAACAGTACCCTGACACTGAGTTTGTGGGCTGGTACTACCTGAACCGGGAGATTCTGAGGTGGCTCTGTGAGTTGTGCAGTGAAGAGATGCAGGCACCCACACAACGGAGCCATGCACTGTCAGTGGAGACAAAGGTCACAGCCGTCATGTGCCTGCTCGCCACGGGCACCTTCCAGAGGCAAACAGGGGACGTGACAGGCATAACCCGGTCGGCTGCATCACGCCTACTCACACAATTCCTCAGCGCACTGCTGCCACATGCTGCGGAGTACATCCGTTTCCCCAGCACACAGGTGGAGCGCACAGCACACATACAGAAGTTCCACAGGGTAGCACAGTTGCCTGGCGTGCTCAGGGCCATTGACTGCACCCATGTAGGCATCCACATGCCACCTGGCCCGGAGGGTGTGGCATACATCAACTGCAAGTGCTACCCAAGTATAAACTGACAGGTGGTGTGCGATGCCAGGGGGCGCATAATCAATGTCTGTGCCACGCACCCTGGGGGCACACACGATGCCTTCATCTGGCACCAGTCTGCACTGTGCCAAAGGTTTGAGAGTGGGGACATCCCCACCGGCCATCTAGTAGGTGAGTAAGCATATCACACAGGATGACATGTGCAGACATGGGGGGGTGCATTGTCAGAGGTGCCATGGGTACTGGCCATGATGGCCCATGGCATAGTGATGCAGACCACCATGCTAATGTCTCCCCTCTATACACAGGTGACAGTGGTTACCTGCTGCGGCCCTGGCTGCTCACACCATACCAGTGCCCCATGACCCCATCACAGCTACGGTACAATGAGGCATATGCCACAATACAGAATGTCATCGAGCGGGTGTTCGGGCTGCTGAAGGCACAGTCCCGGTGCCTGCACACATCAGGTGGTGCCCTACAGTACAGCCCCTCGAAGGCCTGCGGGCTATTCCTGGCCTGCTGTATCCTGCACAACATGGCCACCGACCGTGGGATAGCCGTTGAGATTGAAGAGGGGGACAGCGGTGGGGACGATGAGGACGCCGGTCCAGCTGATGTAGGGCAGCCACTCCCTGGGCAACAAGACCCCTGGCTGGTCCGGATGGCACAGCAGCACCGAGACACCACCACAGAGGAGCACTCCGGACAACATGGGTAGGTTACGGGGCCATGTGCAACCACCAAGGGCAAGGGCACAGCCCACAGACAGGCAGGGCTGAACACCAGGGGCGAATGGTGGTAAGGGAATGGGACTTATTGGGGGACTGCACATGGTGGCAGGGATGGACAGGGCTGAACATGTCACGTGCACACACACCACAACACATGCCCAAAGGGCAAATGGCATGACCACCCCAACAGGCACCCCCACACCATCACAGAACCACACATGACCATGCCCAGTGGCTGGCACTGTGCATCCCTCAGATGCTGGGCACCATTGCAGAGTGGCGGACAGTGCTACACAGGCATCATCATGCACACGCCATAGTGGCCAGCAGCCGGGAGGGTGTGCACAGGGACCGTGTGTGTACAGGGCTGGGAAACCCACCCATGCATCACACAATGAACACCACAGTGCACACAGGGCAGCAGCAGACAGTGGCCATGGTGGGAGACAGGTCAGTCATGCGGCACAGTACCACGGCTGCCACGGATGCGTGGGCGGCCCCGGCGAGACCTGCCAGCCGTGCCAGGCTGACCAGTGGCCCCCAGGGGTGACACTGTGTGAATGCGACTGTGTCTGCGCAGGGGTCTGCAGCCCACCGAACATGCCCGCACCAGGCGTGCTTGGTATGCCCACAGCCAAACGCGCCGTCAACATAGCAGGTGTCGCACAACTTCGGGAACAGGGGGTGACATAACACTGTGTGGAGTCTGCGGCGGCTGGGCACCAAACTGGGTGGCCAGTGTAGCCATGACGGTTGCCATTGCAGTTGTCTGCCTGTCAATGGTAGTGGTCACATCCACCCGCTGCTGGGCCAACTCTGCCAGGAGCAAGCCGTGGTCCCTGCTGCGCCGCTCGTCTGCCTGGCGCAGAACTGCACTGAGTGCATCCACCGCCGTCACGAGCCGCATCTGCTGATCAACTGAGGCCTGGAGAAGACGGCTGTGGTCATCCAAGGGGTCGTCTGCTTGTCCAGCATGCTGTCCCCCGTGGTGTTCCTGGCCCTGCTGGCCAGCACCCCTTGATAATGGGCGCTGCACACCAGTGCCATTCTGGGGCATGTCCACATGCGGTGCACTGCCACCGCCCCCTGACACTACCCCCTGTTGTCATTGGCTAACTGCTGGCGCTGCCCCTTCAGCTGCCGAATGCCAGGGGATACCGGCGCTGCCACAGCAGCCGCGACAGCCTCACTGTCCTGGACACACACCAGTGCTACCCCACTGGGGCATACAGACACAGGCTGGGAATGGGTTGTTGTGCAGGCAGCCATGGCAGCATCACCCATGGTATCACCCGGGCAGTTGCCTGCTGTAGGACCATCCTGTGTCCCACATGAATCACTGTCCGGGACGTGCGTCCCATCATCAGCGGTGCTGGATCCGGCCCCAGTCTGTGTCCCAGCACACTGGACACCGGGGGTAATGTCACGCTGGGACACAGGCAGGGCCATGTCCGCACCTACATCACCCTCATCAGTCCAGACAGACATGCAGGTATGCACTTGGATGGTTCCTCGGACACCTGTGGAGGAGGCTGAGCCATCCTCTGTGTCCAGGGCCACCCACCACCGCTGTCCCATGTAGACGCTCAGGAGCTGTAAAGGAACACAGTACTGTTAGTGGCTCCGCCTGGCCCTGTGGCATGCCCTCCACCACCCACACACTGACAGCACTGGACCTACCATGCAGTGATGGGCTGCCACCTGTCTGGAAGCCACCACCAGGAACGCCCTCGACGGCACTACGCCGCATGCTGTTGGCCACCTGCTCCTCCCGTGGCGTCAAGCGGGGTACCTCCTGCTGGCCCCCAACGGTGGCAGCACATGCTGCCCTGATGGCAGCCACCTTGTCCTTGATCTGCCTCCTATCCATGCCTACCTTCTTTTTGCACTCCTGCACGGACCGCTGGTGGCTACCCTGCTGGTTTACGGCACGCACCACCTCACCCCACGCCGCAGCATGGGCCTGTGGCATTCCCCGCTGTCCACTAAGCAGAGGTTCCCTGTCCAGATATGCTTCAAACAGGGCATCAGATTCAGCCCTGGTGAAGTTGGGCCTCCTCCTCCTCCTCCTCTTCCCCTTCCCTGCTCCTTCTCTTCCTCACTCTCGGTCATGCTTGCACCTAGGGGAAAGACAGGTGTTACCTTGGACTGTGCAGTCCCATACAGCCCTCCCAGACCACTGTCCCCACATCCCAACAGCATGCTACCTACCACAAAGGACTGCAATACTGATCCATGGCCTATGCAGCCCCAGGTCGCATATATATAGCGCAACGCATGCAAATGAGAGCAGTCTCCTTCTCACACTGAAGGAGCTATTTGCTTTCCTCCCACAGCTCTTCCAGAGGATTAGGTGTGTATCTGGGGAGTGGAGCTGGCAAACTGTCAGTAATTTCCAACAGAAAGAAGGGTTAAACAGTAAGGTTAGTTGATATCTTAGAGGTAGAAGACTTGGTTTGCTGGCCAAGGCACCTAGCTTCACCTGAGCTCTTTCCTTCTAAGATTGCTTAAAAGGACAGAGCAGAGAACCTTACCAGAGCAAGGAAAAGGAGTAAGACTTCTTTTGGCTAAGCAGATTTACTGTGTGTTGTTGTTTTTATTTTGTACTCACAGAGATTGCTACTGTTTGTTGCTAACATTTCATTGCTTTATTTTTCTCAGATTCAAATTGTTGTTGCTGGTATACCTTCTTCTGCATTATTACAAGGTGTGCCTAAAGGTGTGTACTAACAGATTACTGCTGTAATCTTCTGATTCAAACTGTCTTTTGCAAGGTATATCTTCTGTTACTACTTTATTTTTCTCTGTAGCAAAGTGTTTCTTTCAGGGTATATCTTCTCTGAAATTAGTACAGGTGCTTTACAGGTTTTACAGTTTTATCTAACATTAGGATAAGCTTTCAGGGTTACTGCATTTGTTGTTGACTGATTATTTCTGCTCTTACCTCCTTGTTCTTTCATCCGTGGTTCTTCTTTTTTGGCAGGGAAAGGGCCCAGCCACCCACCCCATCCCAACCACCACACACTACACTCCTTTTATAAGGTACCACAGTTGTGACATTTCCTGTGGCAAAGCAGGAAGGGGCGGATCAGTGGGGCATCCGCAAGGTGAGCTCATTTACAGGGGCACTAGTAATATAACTTGTTATAACAAGTTATACAAAAACAAAACACAAAATCAAACCATTACTTGCATTTTCTTCCTTCTAATTACTCTGACCAGGTTATAAACCCAGCAACTTATCTGGAATGGATATCATTAACTGCAGGTACTGTGGAACACTTTTCAGAAGGGCAGTTTTACAGGATTTAGGACACTGTCCTACATGCTGGGCCATTGGAGATCTAAGGGCTCAGCTCCGGGCAGCATGGGCAGAGATTGCACACCTCAAATTTCATATTCAAGAGGAAATACATTATAAGAACCATCCGCCATTTGCCCAACATCCAACAGAAGAACCTCGACCGCAGAGGGTATTTGGTCCAGGAGGTTGGCAGGTGGTAAAGAGGGGAAAATCGGGTGCCCCATCACTCTGTGCTCTCCAACATATTATCTCCAAAAACCATATAAACACTACAAACAGGTATCTGCCTCTAGCTCCGAAATCAAACAAAGGGGCAGAGGACACTGCAGAGCAGGACACTGCCACACAGGAGCTAGCACAACAAAACTCACCCAAATCACGAACCAAAACAAAAAAAGCAAAAAGGAAATCCAAAAAACTTCTGATCATAGTAGACTCAATGATTCGGGGAGTTGTTACCCATCTCCAGCCAGGGGTAATGGTCAGATGTCTCCCAGGTACATCAGCATGGAGACACTGACTGCATTGCTAAAATTGTTCACAAAGCAGGAGAAAACATTGGCGTCCCTGGTACACATAGGGACTAATGATCTGCCAGCCGGTCAGCTATGAGACCAGGAACACCTGACCAGGCTGGGTGACAAACTATCATCCATTTCGTCTGGCATCTCCTTCTCTGAGATCCTGCCAGGCTGGGAGAGGGGGGCAGATGGATGGAAGATCAGAGAAGGGGAGATAGGGGAGCTAAACATGTGGCTCAAGGGCTGGTGCCAGGAAAAAGGACACAGATTTGTAGGGAACTGGCAACAGTTCTGGGAGCGAAAGTTCTTTAAATTTGTTGAACTGCATCTGACTAAGGAGGGAGTCAGTGCATTGGGGCAGAAGTTTGACGTCTTTGCAGAATATTTAAACTAGTAAATGGGGAGAGGGGTGCAGCACCCCATACGTCGAATGGGAAGAACACCCTCCCTCAACTAATGGTCAAACAGGGATTCCAGCATGTTTGCAGTTCATTTGCATCACCAGCTAAGAAAAAGGTCCATCTCCCATACAATGCACAGGAAATGCCAAACCTTACCCAACAACTAACACACGAAATCTGGCCAATGGAAAATCATGTACACAAATGCTCACAGCCTGGAAATAAGATCCAAGACACCGAACAATAATGTCAGAGGCTAGAAACTGGACATAGTAGCAATTAGTGAGACGTGGTTTACCAGTAACTATACCAAGCGACTTCAGTACCTAGCTCATACTCTTCAGAAGAGACCGAAGAGTGCAAAGAAGTGGAGTGGCCCTGTATGTCAATGAAAATATCAAAAGCTACAGAAATTCAGAATACATAAGGAGCCAGAAGAACTATGGGTCACCCTGAAACAGGAAATGGGACAGCAATAAGAACTGGGGTTGTCTACAGGCCCCAGACCAGGGGAGGACATATACACATTACTGTTAGAAGATATACAAAACATGACAGCTAAAGGGGAGGTTCTGATAATGGGAGACTTCAACATACCAGATACAGATTGGTCAATATAAGCAGGAACATCCGCCAGAACTAGACACATAGTGGATTCCCTGCTGGGGGAAGGCCTCAAACTGGTACAGCAACCCACAAGAGACAGGGCTATCCTAGAACTAGTACTGACTAACAGGGAAGGGATCACAGATCTCCAGGTAGAAGGTCACCTGGAGGGCCAGTGACTATCATATGGTATGTTCAATTTGGCCACTACATCTAAATCATCCTATTCCAAGGCAAAAATATGGGACTTCAGAGGAGCTGACTTTGATAAGATGGCCAACAGAGTTAAGCTAGCCCTGGCAAAAAGAAACACAGGTGAGGGGGTGCAGGCAAAGTGGGCAAGCATTAAGGATGCAATACTTGAAACAACATCCCATTGTGTTAGACAGAAAAGGAAGTGCAAAAGAAGAGGAAACCACTTTGGTTCTCAAATACAATGTGCAGAAAGGTCAGAGCCAAAGGGCTGGCCTTAGAAAATATAAGGAAATCAGCAGGATGGAATGAGGAAGCATACCAAGGTGCCTAAAGAAGCAGGAGAGAGCAGTAAGGCAGGCAAAGGCCCAAACTGAGGAAACACTAGCACGAACAGTAAAAGAAGGTGACAAGACTTTCTATAGATACATTAGTGAAAGGAGAAAGTCCAGAGGGGGTATTGCAAAGATCAAAGGGGATAAGGGGATGTGTGAGGAGGAGGACCATGTAAAAGCATCTATCCTAAATAGATACTTCTGCTCAGTATTTACTGAAGAGGAGGTCGGTCAGGGCCCACAGCTCAGCACCATGGACACATGGGGGAAGGAGGTGTGCACTAGTCCCTTCACAAAAGAAAGGGTCGTACAAGAGCTTGATAAGCTCAGGGTGGACAAGGCAATGGGACCTGGCGGCATACATCCCAGGGTACTAAAGGAGCTAAGGGTGGAACTAGCAGAGCCATTATCAAAACTGTTTAGTGAGTCTCTGAGCACAGGAGAGGTCCCAGAAGACTGGAGAAGGGCTCATGTGATCCTGCTCCGCAAGAGTGGTAGCAGGGAGGAGGCAGGGAACTACGGACCAGTCAGTCTTACCTCAGTAGTGGGCAAGATTATGGAGACACTCTTTAAGGAAAGGATAGTGCAACACCTGGAATCCATAGGAACACAAGATCCATGACAGCATGGGTTTACAAAAGGAAGGTCCTGTCAAACTAGTCTCATAGATTTCTTTGACTGGGTAACCAGAGTGGTGGACCAAGGAGGAGCAGTTGATGTTGCCTACCTTGACTTCAGCAAAGCTTTCGGTACTGTTCCATATAGAAGATTGATTAATAAGCTGGGTAGGCTCAGGGTGGGTCAGACATTGGTCAGCTGGGTGGCAAACTGGTTGACAGGCAGAAAACAGAGAGTCGTGGTAAACGGTATACAGTCAGAAGAGATGCAGTCACAAGTGGGGTACCTCAGGGACCAGTCCTGGGGCCAGTCCTCTTCAATATCTTCATCAGTGACATTGCAGATGGACTGGAGGGTAAGGTTTGTCTGTTTGCAGATGACACCAAGATCTGCAACAGAGTAGGTGATCCAGATAGTGTGGGCAGAATGAGAAGAGATCTGGATAAACTAGCAAAATGGTCAGAAGAGTGGCAACTGGGGTTTAACGCAAAGAAGTGCAAGATCATGCACATAGGGAAGAGAAACCCTGAAGCCACCTATAGGCTGGGAGGGGAGTTGCTGGCAGTCACAAGGAAAGAAAGAGACTTGGGCATTATCATCACTGATGACCTGAAATCATCAAGCAGACCTCTAAAGCAGTAGGTAAGGCTAGGGGATGTTGGGGTGTAGTAGTAGGGGTATCACAAGTCAGAAGAGGAGGTAATAATCCCTCTTTACAAGACACTAGTTTGCTCATCTGGAGTACTGCATGCAGTACTGGTGGCCACACCTTCACAAGGACATTAACCAAATTGAGGCAGTCCAGAGAAGGGCAACCAAAATGGTGCAGGGACTGCATCAGAAAACATATGAGGACAGATAACTGAACTCAATATGTATATCCTAGAGCAAAGGAGGGAGAGAGGTGATATGATTGAAACATTCAAACACCTTAAGGGCATTAACAAGGTGAAAGAGTCTAACATGTTTCAATATAAGAAAAATAACAGGACAAGAAGACACAGCATGAGATTAGAGAGAGGCCAATTAAGGGGTAATGTGAGGAAGTTCTTTTTCACAGAAAGGGTGGTGGATGCATGGAACAGCCTACCTCAGGAAGTGGAGGATATGAATACAGTGCAGGGCTTCAAACAGGCATGGGATAGGCAGAAGGAAGCAATACAGATGAGTATGAATAGATAGGCCATTGACAGAGCAAAGGCCGATGGCACATTCATAAGGTAGAAAAAGAAATGGGGGGCAGACTGGATGGGCCTTGTGGTCCTTTTCTGCTGTCAGCTTCTATGTTTCTATGTAGGTGGGGAATCAGGTGGCAAGGAGTGCTTGGGGGCTTTGTCCCCCAAAATTAAATGATCCTTTATGGTAGGGGTTGCGGGGGGCACAGCTCCCAGAGCTGTCCCCGTTCACATCATCGCCTGTGATATGAAATCTCATCTGCCATTTTTTCCATCCGGCAGAAACTGCACCCGCTCCACACAGCTAGATATGTGTTATGATCAGTGGTCAGATAGAGAATAATATTAGTTTGAATCTATTAAAAAAAACGTTCAGTTTAGATGCTGATACACATGGAGGCTGCAGTTGGTGGAGCACCCTTGGCTGTATGAGTGACGGGAGTGATGATCACTAGTGACCTGAAGCACTCCACACAGTGCAAGAAAGCGGCAGCAAGGGCAAACAAGATACTGGGATGCATATCTGGGGGAATCAGTAGTAGGAGAGAGGAGGTTATACTACCCTTGTACAGGTCACTGGTAAGGCCGCATGTAGAGTATGGAGTTCAGTACTGGTGCCCACACCTCAAAAAGGACATTATCCTGCTGGAGAAGGTTCAGAGGAGGGCTACAAAAATAATAGTGGGTCAGCAGACTAAGGCATACGAGGAGAGGTTGATTGCACTGAACATGTACTCCCTGGAGGAAAGGAGAGAGAGAGGACATGATTGGCACCTTCAAGTATTTGAAATAGATAACTAAGGTGGATAAGAAGGGTCTCTTTAAACTAAGTGGGAACCAAAACATGATGGGGCACAGTCTTAAGCTGGAGGGGGGAAGGTTTAGGAGGCATACAGGAAGCACTTCTTCACAGAGGGGGTGGTGGACACTTAGAATCTGCTGCCAGAAGAGGTGGTCTTGTTGAAGATGGTGGGCAACTTCAAGAGAGGCTGGGATAGGCATAGGAGGAGGGTAAGGATCATGGGTAGGGAGGATGGAAAGGTTGGGAGGAGTGGGGGTAGGGTCACTAGCTCAAGCTGTGGACCCTACAACACGAGCAGACTAGATAGATCAAATGGCCTTCTGCTAGCTTCTTCATACGTTCATATGTATGTTTATATGCGAGGTCCTTATGTGCTGCAGCCTTTCCTTGTTCGCTTGTATGGGATTAAAAAAAAATGCTTTATACACTTTTAAATTATGTTTTTGTAAAATTTATTGTTAATGCCCTCTTCTCACCAGCATTGCCCCCCCCACCAACAGTTACCATCAATTCCCATATATGACCATCCCCAGCCCTTACCCCCTTCTAACCCCCAGCATACCCCCAAGGGGGGGAGCTCGCCTGGTTGGCCACTCTAGGCAATGTATTGGTCCTCCCATGTAAGAACCTCAGGTGTAGAGTGGCTATTCTGTCGGATCATGGTCCGTATGTGCCCTGTCATCCTGCATCATGTCACAGATTTTTCTTTCATCCCGGCCCCTGAGGATGTTGGTACACTCGGGAGTCTACATGCATGTGCATGCAAAGTCCCCCTGGCGAAGCTCTAAGAGCGAAGCACTGGGGTTTGTTGGCCATTGGAGTCCCTAAGGGTAAGGTTGGTATTGATCTCTTTATAAAAGCTACCACTTGTCAAAAGACTTTTCTCTTATGCACTGTTATGCCACTATGAATTAAACATATATACTGTACTTGCACTAGCACGTTGTCACTACCAGGAAACTATAGTTTTATAAAATAAACTGGTACATGCATCTGGAATTTTGGTGGCAGTGAGCTTAAAATAGCAGAACTAAAGCACTTGATTCATTCCCACCAACCCTGTGCTCATTCCCATTTATATAGTGGGGTTTTAGGCTTTTTTGCATTCAGTCCAGCATCCTCCCCTCCCTATGCAATACTTCTGCTGCGCTACCACCTGTAGCCCCCTAGGTAGCAGTACTGATGCAGAGGCAGTACCCCATCCACCCAGGAGGAGGAAAGCGTCACCTGTGATGCTCAATTCTCCTCTCCCCAACTGGGCCATCAGCGCAGCAGTAGGGCTACCAGTCGCAATACTGGTGACAAAGGTTCAGGAACAAACCAGGGTCTTTGAGGTTTGGCTGGGGTTGGAGGCTCTAGCATCCCAAAGGATGCACTCCTCCTCTGGGGAGGGAGGGAGGGAGACAATCTCCACCACGTAAGCACCTCCTAGGTGACCAGAGGTGGAGTTGCAAGCAGCACTACTAAGCAGAGGGGGATATCAGCTGGCCATGTACGATAAGCCATTTACATGTGCGTGTGTGCCCCCCCCCAAGTCGCTGACATCCCTGGAGAATGAGGAAAATAAAGAACACACACTGACTGATGTAGAATGAAGCCAGCCTCCCATAAGCCCAACACTGATTACCTAGGCACTCTCCCTCTACCATATCTGTTTCTCTGAAGAGGCTTTGGCAACAATGATGGCCCCACCATGGGGGGTAAGCTATGGAGGTCAGTAGTATGGCAGGTCATGGAGGAGCCAAGTGATGAGGCTTGGGGTGCCTGTAGAAGCCAGCAAGACAGTGAAGGGCAGCATAAAAGATAATACTTCTCTCAATGTGAGCCCCGATGACCCAGACTCATTCCCGAACCTGGGTCGCAAGCCTCGCGACTGGTAGTCCTACCACTGCATCAAGGGGATGGCCCTTTTTTCGGTCAGCAGAGACAGAATCACAGGTGTCCCTTGGATGTTTCCCTCCCGGGGGAGGGTCATTGCACACCACTCCTATAGTGGCTCCTGGTTGTGGCTTAGTGGAGGCATTCGAGGTGGCATAGGTGACCGCACACTGCCAAATGTCCCCACCCAGGACGTCGATGTGGCCCCCACATGTGGGAGGTGGGTGGGGCCTCAAAAGTGGAAACTTGCCATCTCAGTCAGCTGGATGATGGCAGCTTCATCCCACCATGCCGCAGTCCCCAAGGTGCACTACTCCTGTCCCCCCACACCTGTCACCTCATAGAAACATAGAAGTTGATGGCAGATAAGGATCACAAGGCCCATCCAGTCTGCCCATTTCTTTTTCTACCTTTTGAATGTGCCATCGGACTTTGCTCTGTCAATGGCCTATCTATTCATACTCATCTATATTGCTCCCTTATGCCTATCCCATGCCTGTTTGAAGCCCTGCACTGTATTCATATCCACCACTTCCTGGAGGTAGGCGTTCCATATATCCACCAGCTTTCTGTGAAAAAGAATTTTCTCACATTCCCCCTTAATCGGCCTCCATCTAATCTCATGCTGTGTCCTCTTGTCCTGCTATTTTTCTTATATTGAAACATGTTAGACTCTTTCACCTTGTTAATGCCCTTAAGGTGTTTGAATGTCTCGATCATATCACCTCTCTCCCTCCTTTGCTCTAAGGTATGCATATTGCGCTCCGTTAATCTGTCCTCATAGGTTTTCTGATGCAGTCCCTGCACCATTTTGGTTGCCCTTCTCTGGACTGCCTCAATTTGGTTAATGTCCTTGTGAAGGTGTGGCCTCCAGTACCGCACGCAGTACTCCAGATGGGGCCTAACCAATGTCGTGTAAAGAGGGATTATTACCTCCCTCTTCCAACTTGTGATACCCCTACTAATACACCCCAGCATCCCCCTAGCCTTACCTACTGCTTTATTGGTCTGCTTGGATGATTTCAGGTCATCTGTGATGATAATGCCCAAGTCTCTTTCTTCCCTTGTGAATGTCAGCAGCTCCCCTCCCAGCCTATAGATGGCTTCAGGGTTTCTCTTCCCTATGTGCATGATTTTGCACTTCTTTGCATTAAACCTCAATTGCCACTCTTCTGACCATTTTGCCAGTTTATCCAGATCTCTTCTCATTCTGTCCACCCCATCTGGATCATCTACTCTGTTGCAGATCTTGGTGTCATCTGCAAACAGACAAACCTTACCCTCCAATCCATCTGCAATGTCACTTATGAAGATATTGAAGAGGACTGGCCCCAGAAATGATCCCTGAGGTACCCCACTTGTGACTTGCATCTCTTCTGACTGTATGCCATTTACTACCACTCTCTGTTTTCTGCCTGTCAACCAGTTTGCCACCCAGTTGACCAACTTCTGACCCACCCCAAGCCTACCCAGCTCATTAATCAATCTTCTATGTGGAACAGCATCGAAAGCTTTGCTGAAGTCAAGGTAGGTGACATCAACTGTTCCCCTTTGGTCCACCACTCTGGTTACCCAGTCAAAGAAATCTATGAGATTAGTTTGACAGGACCTTCCTTTTGTAAACCCATGCTGTCTTGGATCCTGTGCTCCTATGGATTCCAGGTGTTGCACTATCCTTTCCTTAAGGAGTGCCTCCATAATCTTGCCCACTACTGAGGTAAGACTGACTGGTCTGTAGTTCCCTGCCTCCTCCCTGCTACCACTCTTGTGAGCGGAGTCACATGAGCCCTTCTCCAGTCTTCTGGGACCTCTCCTGTGCTCAGAGACTCACTAAACAGTTTTGATAATGGCTCTGCTAGTTCCACCCTTAGCTCCTTTAGTACCCTGGGATGTATGCCATCAGGTCCCATTGCCTTGACCACCCTGAGCTTATCGAGCTCTTGTAGGACACTTTCTTTTGTGAAGGGACTAGTGCACACCTCCTTCCCCCATGTGTCCATGGTGCTGAGCTGTGGGCCCTGACCGACCTCCTCTTCAGTAAATACTGAGCAGAAGTATCTATTTAGGATAGATGCTTTTACATGGTCCTCCTCCTCTCACACACACCCTTATCCCCTTTGATCTTTGCAATACCCCCGCTGGACTTTCTCCTTTCACTAATGTACCTATAGAAAGTCTTGTCATCTTCTTTTACTGTTTGTGCTAGTGTTTCCTAGGTTTGGGCCTTTGCCTGCCTTACTGCCTTCCCTGCTTCCCTTAGGGAAGTTTGGTATGCCTCCCTATCTTCATCCCGCTGTATTCCCTTATATTTCCTGAAGGCCAGCCTTTTGGCTCTGACCTTTTCTGCTAGTGTTGAGAACCAAAGTGGTTTCCTTCTTCTTTTGCACTTCCTTTTCTCTCTAACACAATGGGATATTGCTGCAAGTATTGCATCCTTAATGCTTGCCCACTTTGCCTGTACCCCCCCTCACCTGTATTTCTTTTTGCCAGGGCTAGCTTAACTCTGTTGGCCATCTTATCAAAGTCAGCTCCTCTGAAGTCCCATATTTTTGCCTTGGAATGGGATGATTTACTTCTGGTGGCCAAATTGAACCATACCATGTGATGGTCACTGGCCCCCAGGTGACCTTCTACCTGGAGATCTGTGATCCTTTCCCTGTTAGTCAGTCAGAAGACGCAGAGCTGTTACTCTCTTCCCTTCCTACCCCCCCCCACAGGGATAAGCTGCAACCCTCCAGGACCCAGGTAAGCCTAGGGAATTAGGTGGCAGGAGCTGGCAGTGAGGGTGAGATAGGTGAGCAACAGGAACACTGAACAGCCCAAAGGAGTGGCGGGCTGGGGGGCACAGGAAGGTGGGAAAATAAGGGATTTCTTAATCACTGCTAGTATGTATCATTGGCTCATAGAGGGCTGGCAGTATAGCCTAGAAGTTAGAGCTTGGTACATCCAGCAGACCTGGGTTTGATTCCCATAGCATCTACTTGCATACTGTGTGACCCTGAGTAAGTCATTTAAGCTCCATGTGCTCCCAGGTCTTCCCTGTAAATGGGCCTTGTGCCCCATGAATCTTACCTTGTTACCAAAAATTTAACAAAAAAATGTTATGTGCCATTTGTCACCCTCAGAGCAGGTGAAAGAAAAAAAAATCAACCACAGCAGGTAATTTGGAGAAAAACAGGTCCATCAGCACACAGGCAAAAACAAATCACAGGCAGTTTATCTTACCTTCATCCGTATTTATTTAATAAAGCATTGGCACACACAAAGTCATGACTGGAACTAAGCCTAAATCAATGCAGCATCATTACTAAGTCAACAGGCCAGAGACCATTCATATTTTGTGGGCTACTTCCATGCCAGCGTTAGAAGCAAGCTGAACAGGTGTGCAGTCATATTCACAGCCGTGCATCAGCTGACATTTTGTCACGTCTACGTCTGTGCCTTCATCGGAGCTCTGTCACAGTTTCCCATTCCAAACCACCCTTGTCACACCCAGTAAAAGTATCCTTTTGACATCTAGTAACTGCATTTGAAAGTAGCAACTGAAGCAAACTCAGAAAACAGCTTATTAAAAGAACAGTTTGCCATCTCAGAAAGCTCAGTGAACAGCCGAACTGGAGAATCACATGTCCCAGAAGTCATGTGCTCAGATTCAGACCTTAGTCAGATCTCAGTAATTGACCGAAACCTAACTAGTTGCTTTTAATTGCATATCCTGATTAACTCCACTTTCTCTAACTACCCAAATATATTATACCCAACACATGCAAGATGTGCAGTATACTCACAGAATAATGCCATCTCAGGGGTATAACAAAATAACAGAACTACTTCATCTTTGGGCTTATGGTTAATTACCCCATTGCACCCACTTGATGGCATTATTTTCTCATAATTAATGGTCTTCGCTTTTTCCCATAGGGAAACCGTGGTGTAATTTGCCGTTATAATGGAGCGTTTATAAGGGAAAACACGCGCACGCTTTTCCCCACACTGCGCATGCTCGAACTCCTCGCTTGCTGTATCCTTCCCAAACAGGAAACCGCAAACCCACGGTAGAGAGAAACTGCCACGGACACTCGGCAGTAAGTAATTTTTACAATTAGTTGAAATGTTCCACACAGCTACCGGATTGACTACCCTAAAAATATTTTAAATAAAGTTAAAGCGGACCTCGCGCACTGAGGTAATCTGACTGCACCGGCTCAGCAGTCTTTTTTTATTTTACATAATTGCTGAGGCAAAAAAGGGAAGCTCAACAATTATATAAAATAAAATATGAGTCTCGGTGTGTAAACTCGAATTTACATACACCCTTGGGGTTTGATGCTATGCATAAACCCTGAGAGCGAAGTAGCATCAAACCCCTCGGGTGTGTGTAAATTCTCGTTACACACAGAGACCCATACTTTATCCTATATGTATACTAGCCTTATCTGCCATTTATTATGTATATACAGCTGTCTTAGAAGTGTTTTTAAATTAAACAATGAAGGAATTTCTGCATTTCAAGTCTCTGAGAGATTAGAGAAAGGGATTTGGAGGTGTAATCAGTGCTGGCAGTATTGTTTCTTCATAGTCTGTCAGTCTTAGGAGGAACGCCTTGTGATGCATGGCCTAGATAAATCCAAACCTGGCTGAGTCATGACAGAGTTGGGCATGCCACATCATGTAGCATTGGGCTGAACTGACACAAAGTGAAGGGAGACAGGCCTGACAAGACTGACTCAGCAGCTCCACGGATGGAACCAGGTTTGGGCACATTGCAAGCCACCAAAGAAATGCTAATAATTTCACTAATAACACTGTGTACTTTTGGAGAGAGGGCTGGATACCTATACAGTTACATAGCAGTACCACAGAATACAGAAACTCAGACAATCCTCTCCCTTCCTGGCCAACCCCCAGCACCCCTGGTCTGCTCCTAAACCAGGGTCGATGATGTAGTGGCAGGTGTGGTGTACAGTGCCTCAACTCTCTGTGCCACTGGGCTGGCCACCGAAATTTATTTAGGCAATAATGTACAACAGGGTGTGTGTTGTGCTGGGATAACGTCACACCTGGGATGGTTGGTCACGAGGCCGCAGGCGAGTGCATACAATGACCCAGAAGTGATGTTATCACAGCACAACACACACCCTGGAGTACATTACTGCTATTGTAGAACAAAGAAAAAAAGTTGGAAAACTACATTTAATGCACATTTTTGTCAGTTTTTGGAATGGGTAGGGTTACTTTATAAAACATATAGTGCTGATTTATTATTTCAGCCAGCAGGTGGAGCTGATGTGTTGTTCCTGTGGCTCTGCATTCTTCACAGTTACCTTTATCAGTGCTGTCACTCTTTGTTACTATGCCCTATTGCCTCATTCTTTATGTTCTGTTTTGCCATGCAGTTTGTGTTTCCCTCTATTTGTGTTTTTGTCACATACTGTTTATGCTGCTGTTGTTTGTGAATCGACACTGCTGCTGGCCTCCCCACCCCGCTCTTCAGATCTGTCACACAGTGCTGCTGCTGTGAGGATGTGTGATAATGAAGAGAAAAGGAGGTAAGGAGGATGTTTTGTGAGCGGTTTTACATGCTGCAGTTTAAAACTGAAAAGTAGACACTACTGGCAAACCATTCTGTGGTGCTGCTTAATAACGCATAACATGTATGAGGGAGAAAAAGTATTTGAGGTACTTAATAGCAGGGAATTACAATCTCAAAAGTGTTCTACAGGAGAACAAGTCTATTAGCACTCTACCAAATAAACTGCAAAATGGTACCTCTAATTTTCATTTTAAGAACTCAGTAATGAGGTTCTGAAAGTTAAATATTTCTGACCAGTGCTGTTGTACAGGAATAATGCACAGTCATGCGATCACAGCTGACCAAGGTTAACTATCCTTAAGTCCGTAAAAAACTTCATCATATACTTTTCTTTAGCATTAATATATTTCTGTCATAATTAGATTTATCCTCGGTATATTTTTTCTTTACGATGTTTCGAAAATAGCATTTATTGATCAATTTTATAATTAATGACTAGAGCCACGAAAAATGGCGGCCATTGCCAAGTTTTAAAAAAACTGCTTCCCCTTCAGGTTACTTTTTGACCTTACATGCTGGATTCCATACTGTGGGTGCATTAGTTGGGTCCTAGGATGCACTTCTGATGGTAAAGAACACAGCACCACACCACAATGTTTCATTTTTTTTCATTGTGGGTATGGTCAGAGAGCAGGGACTTTTGAAACATAGAAACATAGAATTTGATGGCAGATAAGGACCGCTTGGCCCACCCAGTCTGCCCATTTCCCTACCTAGTGGATAAGCTGCAGATCCTAGTTAACCAGCAGCCTACTTCTTTCTACCCCCAACCCCTAGAATTGCCTTATGACTGTCCCATGCATGCTTGAATTCCACCACTGTTTTTGACTCCACAACCTCCTCCGGAAGGCCGTTCCATGCATCAACAACCCTATCTGTGAAAAAATACTTCCTTATTTACCTCTGAGCCGCCCCCCATCTTCAAATTGTGCCCCCTTGTTCTTGCACACCTCTTTTTTTGAAAGATGCTACCCTCTTGTTGATTCCCTTGAGGTACTTGAAAGTTTCTATCATGTCCCCCCTCTCCCTCCTTTCCTCGAAGCTATACATATTAAGCTCTTTTAGTCTCTCTTCATATGTCTTCTGGTGCAGACCCTGCACCATTTTAGTTGCCCTCCTCTGGACAGCTTCCATCCTGTCTATGTCCTTGTGGAGATTGGGTCTCCAGAACCGCACACAATACTCCAGATGGGGTCTCACCAGCTGTCTGTACAGATGGATAACAACTTCCTGTTTTCTACTGGTGATGCCTCTCTCTATGCATCCCAGTATCCCCCCAGCCCTCCCTGAAAACTTTAAAATTACATATCTCAGTTCAGGAGGGCAAAACAATGGAAAGGAAAAAAATATATATTGATGTTTTTGCCAGGGGTACATTACTAGACAACTATGATGAAATACTGCTTTTTTGTGATTGGCAAAGCAGTAGGTTGAGATTTACCCAGACAATATCCCGAAATCTTATCATATTTATCAATTTCATGCCATGAGGCATGTATTAAAATGAAAGGGTCTCAAGAACAAGCATATCATCTACATAAACATTAAGTTTAGTCTCAGTTTGACAAAATAAAATTCCTTTATCTCATTGATGCTACCTTATGTGGATCAAAAGACGTTCCAGAGTTAAAAAAAAAAAAAAGGTTTGGTTGGTGTGAAGAAGCCTGATTTTTTTTTTATTAATTTATTTAGGGATTCGGATCATACCTTTGAGCTCAGAGCTCTTTTACAAAGATTCCACGGCAAACAGTGACAATGACAACAATAACAAACAGTTTACATACAATACTCGAATAGTAGATAGCTAGTATATACAGTAAGGTTACGATGTCATTCATAGTACCAATGGTGATAGTACAGCATCAAGAGCATTCAACTAGGGTAAAGGACAGTGTTTATATGTAGCGAAGGAGATAAAGAGGTGTGACACCTAGCGTGAGAGTCCAAGGAGGAGTCAAGGTGAGGGGGAAGGGAGACTGGGCGGCCAAACAAGGTGGCTTTGTCTAGGAGGTTGGGAGGTAGTGGTGGTAGGTTGGTTTTAAGGTTGATCCAGTGGGGGAAAAGGCACAGGGGGGAAGAGGATCTTGCTTTTTTAATGTTTTATCTTGGTCTTACTGTCTAACTAGTCTCACTGTTACAATTGTAGTTATATGACGATCACATCCGACGTCAGTTTTACAGATTTTCTTTGTGTACAGTGCCCATATGGAGGGCTTTGATGCAGCGGTACTGCTTTTCAGTAATGTTCCCTGCACTGTACACAGTGGTTCAATTCCAGCCAACACCAGGCTATTAGTTTCAAATTACACACACGCACATACATACAAACATATGAAAAAGCCAGCAGAAGAAGGCCATTTGGTCTATCTAGTCTGCTCGTATTGTAGGGTACACAACTTGAGCTACTGTCCCTGCCCTCCCTCTCCGTTCCTCCCATCCTCCCTACCCATGATCCTTACCTTCCCCCATGCCTCAGACTCACTTATAGCCCCCCTCCATATAACTATTTTTTTTATTCTCTGAATGTCCAGGTTGGACACCGTAGTTGGGGAGAGAAGGCAAGATTTGTTTTATTCCCTGACAGGCTGGGTTGGGCACTGGACCTGTCAGGTAGTTGGGAGAGTGGGCCAGGTGTTTTTATTCCCTGATGGGCCAAGTTACGCATCAAAGGCATCAGGTATTTTTGGGGAAGGAGACCGCTTTTTTTTTAATTCTGTGACAGCCTGGGGTGGGTTTGGGATTCATCAGGTTGTTGAGGGGAGTGGGACAGATTTGTTCATTCACCGATTGTCCGGATTACGCCCTGGACTCCTCAGGTAGTTGGGTGGAGGAGGAAGGATCGTTTTTTATTTTTTTTTTAATTCTCTAACAGATCATGTTGGGCACTGAACCGGTTAGGTAGTTGGGGAAGGGGGAGCAGTCTCAGATTTTATTTTATTCCCTGATAAGCTGGGTTGGACACAGGATCCATCAGGTATTTGAGGAAGAGATGCAGAGTTTTTTTTATTTCCTGACAAGCCAGGTAGGGTACTGGACCATTCTGCTGCACAGGAGGCTGTTGGAGTGTGTATGGCAATGTTATCCCTAGGTTCATTTTGGAAAGAGTTTAGAGACTGAGCACCTAGAGAAGGAAAGAGCGAGAAAGGAAGAGTTAGGCAGTGGAGCTGGGATCTCTGACACTTGGGGTTACAGCCTCGGAAGTATACACCATTGGTCACCCTGGGTCCATTTTCGCACTCTAGTGTACTGTGGGCCAGAGGAAGTGGACATGCCTTAACAGTGGCTGGGGGGGGGGGAGTTTTTTTTATTTTCTGATGAGCGGGGTTGGGCACTGGAACCATCAGCTAGTTTGCGAGAGAGGGACAGATTGTTTTGTATTTCCTGTGGAATAGGTTGGGAACTGGACTAGTGAAGATTGCTGTGGGGAAAGATGGACAGATTTTGTTTTTAATTCCCTGACGAGCATGATTTTTTTATTCCCTGATGGGCTGGTTTGAACACCTGACCTGTCAGGTTATTGGGGGGGCAGTTTCTTTCTTATTCTGTTGGGCCATATTGGGCACTGGACCCGTCACGCAGTTTGGGGAGGGAGACAGATTTTTCTTACTCCTTGCCGGACTGCATTGGACACTGGATATGTCATGTTGAGGGGGAGAGACTGGTTTGCATACTGAACTCATCAAGTAGTTTGGGAGAGAGGGACTTTTTTAAATTCCCTGATGGTTGGGTGATGGATTGGTTTTGGGAAAGTCAGGTACAAAGACACATAGACGTTGTCGGCAGATAAGGACCTCTTGGCCCACCTAGTCTGCCATATCAAACCCTTTCCTGTTGTGGTACCCGATGACTACTAGAACTCCAGAACACCCCCCTCTGGCCTCCAGGATACCCTTGTGTTTATCCCATGACAGCTGTAGTCCCCACCACCACCTCCTCTGGCAGGCATTCCAAGTGTCCACCACCCTCTCCATGAAAAAGTATTTCCTCCCATCACCCATGAGCCTTACAGGCATTTGGGGGGAGGGCAGATTTTTTTAAATTCCCTGATAGGTCAGGTTGGGCACTAGATCTGTCAGGTTGTTGGGGGGGGGACATTTGTTTTATTCCCTGATGGTCTGGGCTGGTCCCCAGAATGTCTATTCTATTCTGCATTCCCTGCGCTACCACGCTACCAGTATGTAACTCCTGTACCTCATAAAACACTTTGGGATACAGTATGTATGAAATTCATTATATAAAACCAAATGGTGCCACAGCTCTGCTCTTCTTTCTCCTTTGCATTACAGTAATTTAGCAGCACCACAACTCTCAGTTTTAAATAGGCAATTTATTTATTTTTTCCAGAAGAAAATAAAGGTAAGCTTTCCATTCATAAAGTTGTGTAGACTGAGAGTTAATTTGTACTTCCTCTCTGAAGTCCTGAAGAGACTTGTAGCTCTGATGGTGGACAAGGCTATGTGATTGGACAGAATACACCCAAGGGCACTGAATAAACTCATGGAGGAGATAGTTGCTCCACTGATGGCCTTTTTAAACAGTTCACTGGAAACAGGTGTGGTTCCAGTGGACTGGAGGAGAGCAGATATGATTCCTCTACATTTCAGTGGTGAGGAAATTAATGGAAACCCTGCTAAAGGAAAGGCTGGCAGAGTATCTTGAATCCAATGGGCTTTAAAACCATAGACAGCACCAGCGTCGTCCTGGGGTACCGGGGCCCACCTGGAAATATACAGGCGTCCACCTGGAAAATCACTATGGAGGGCCCAGGGTGACATACTCATATAACTACTCCACTTAAATTTGATAAACTAGCTCTGTGTTTGCATCATACATTTACCTACAGTGCCCCAGGTACCCCATTCAATTAGAAAAAAAGAGGAGAAATACAAAGATTTTCAGAGTTCAGAAGGTGGCCAGGTATCCAACAGAAGGGGGTCCACCTGGAAATTTCCAGGTATCTTGGTGGACCAGTCTGACGCTGGACAGTATGGATTTACAGGATGTGGGAGGTCATGCCAGAAAAATCTGATGGATTTTTTCAACTGAGTGAGCAGGGAAATAGATCAGGGGAGTGCAGTGGACGTGGCCTATCTGGACTTTAGCAAGGCCTTTGACATGGTGCTGCGCAGGAGACTGATTAAGAATTGAGCAGCCTAGGCGTGGGATCCAAAGTGGTGAATAGGGTCAGAAACTGGTTAACAGGTATCATAGAAACAGAATTTGATGGCAGATGAGGTCCATTTGGCCCACCCAGTCTGCCCAATTTTCCCTACCTTCAATATCACCACAGACCCTAATCTATCTCCAGTGTCATAAGGTGGTGGTTAACAGCGCTCACTCTAATGATGGGAAGAGTGAGCCGTGGGGTGCCACAGGGCACAGTACTGGGACCAGTCCTCTTCAGTGTCTTCATAAGCAACATTGCAGAAGAACTCAAAGGGAAGGTATGTCTTTTATTTTTTTTAATAAATGTATTTTACTGAATTTTAAGCACACAGATACAGACAATCACATTAACACACTACCTCCCAAAACATTCATCCCACCCCTCAACAGTAGCTGGTCCTGCATTACATGGTGAGCATGATGGTCACACACAACATAGCAAGTCATTCTTAACTGACAGTATCAAATCCATTACAGTCCACTATGGTGAGAAGAGCATCTAAACCCTCCCAGTGCTTTTTGTAAGACTGGTATCTATGCCTAAGTGAGGCTATCATTCTTTCTAGTCTCAAGAGTAGCTTAATTTCCTGGTAACACTCCACCATAATGGTCTCATCCTCCGCCATCCAGTGGTGTAGAATTATTTTTTTAATAACCATGGTAATTATCATAAAGTGGTGTCTCCAATGCCTACCAGTGTTTGGGTATCATGACCCAAGAGACATTTGCCCTGGTAAAGGTGCCATCTACCCCCAAAAAAGAACCTAACGTACACTGGACAGCTTGCCACATGGGTTGTGCCTTAAGGCAGTCCTACATGTAACCACTTCATTCCCAGGGGTTACTAGAATCCCAGTTAGAATCAGTGGTAGGCAGGGAAGGCAGCTAGTGAAATGCCAGTTAAATGGGTTTCACTCTGTCTCTCTCTTTGTTCTCAGTCTGCAGAGCTCTGGAGGAATGATGTCATATAGAACTGTCACAGCAGCATGAGCCACACTGGCCAGCTGCTAGAGAGCGAGCTTTAGAATGTTCTGGAGTCTGTAGTTGGAGTTCAATGGAGGAGGCTGTAGTGTTAGGCAGCTCCTTATTCAGCTCTGTCAGAGAGCTACCAGTTTGTATTTTTTTAAGTTCTCACCCTAGTGGTCGACAACTGTACCAGTTCTGGAAGTGGTGGATACCTTGTTCTATGGTTTTCCCAGTGCCCCATCCCAGGAGGGATGGTGAACTTCAGGATGCAGTGGCAATCTCCGGGTCCTATTTGGACTCTTGAAGCTGCCGTGTGACAACTACTCTGTGAGTACCTTGTTTGTTTTCTGAGTAAAACCCAGGAGTACCTGCAATGCCTGTGAGGTGATTTTCTCTGATGAAGGGACCCTGTCAACTAGACTTTGGTTTAAAAGCTTTCTGCCTACATTGGAGTCCTGTGTGTGACTGTCCAGATACAGAACTTTGAATTCTGACACCCCAGGGTGTGTTTAGTATATTAAGCATGATAAACATCTAAGACAACAGCTACAGTTTTCTGCAGTTGTGTGGTGTTACTAACTGGATGAATGGCTGAGTATAAGCGTGGAAGCAAAAGGTGGGAGACCCCCCCCATCTGGAGTAACCAGTTTATCTCTATGGGTTCTGAAGGACACCTATTACTTTTTCTTCAGTGCAATTGGCCAATGCCTGAGAAGAGTGTTTACCCCTCTGTGTGGGTTGTCTTCTTTCAGTTTACCTCAGTATGGTGGGTTCTGAAAGTTCTGAGCCTGTATGTGCTCCTTGGTGGTCATGTGTACCACCTCTACAACTGTGAAATATGGGAACAGTACCAGTACCTGGCTGAATGAGCAAATTTCCAGTAAGAACCAGTGTGTTCACCAGTGTGTGTTTTCTTCATCCTATGCTAAATGGAAATTCAGGAATGTCTGTATCTCAGAAATCTGCATTACTAGTATGTGTAGCCCTATGGGGGTCCATCTTCGCTTTGTAATTATTCCTACTCCATTACGTGAATAAAAGCCACACTCTAGAATCCCAACCTGGTTTGGACAGTAATGTTATTGTTTCCTTGTGTCTGGAGTTACTTGGGTGCCCCTGTCCAGATGTGCAAACCTAGCGTAGTCCTAAGCAAACGTTTTCTCGCAGGGACCCAGGTTGTTGGCCATGGCAACTGGTCTCTACCAGGTGTGTGCCAGGTAGTTGCCACACTTGGTTGTCTGTGTTGTATAACAGACTGGTCCACCTTGTACATGGTGGCCGTTGCAGCTGCATAGAGTGCATGTGTAGATAGATTTTACAGTGTAAACCCCAACCCTCTCTTTACCACCCTAGACATTTTGGTGAGAGGAGAAGCCCTGCTAGTTAAACAAGTGGGGGCCAGTGGGGAGGTTACATACAGAATGTGCAGGAGAGTCCATTCCTCTGCCCCACAACTAGTGTACAGAGGAAAGTCTGTGAGACCCTCACAAAAACTACCTTATTTTACCTTAAGGATATTGTAGGGGGATTGGAGGAGGGCTGACATTGTCCTGCTCCACAAAGGGGGAAACAGGGAGGAGCCAGGGAATTACAGGCCAGTCAGCCTCACATCAGTGGTTGGCAAAATAATGGAATTGCTCCTCAAGGAAAGAATAGGGGAGTACCTAGAAACCTGTGATCTGCAGGACCAGAGACAACATGGATTCAGAATCATTCACTCAATCAATCAAACTTTATTTAACCAGGCAAAATCATCATTTGCAAGCTGGTCCTGGACAAGTAGGACATATACAACTACAGCAAAATTACCAGATAAGCAGTGTACACACAATGAGCAAATAAAAGACAGTTACAGAGAAACAAATAAGATCAGGGCTGGGGAGTACACATGGCGAACACTATCCGGGTTGATAATTGACTGTATATATAAAGGATTCCCTCAAGACTGGGATTATTCAGACAAAGGTCACAACATTACAATAAGACGAGGGATACCAGGTAGGATAAGTGAGGGAACAACAACTGAAAGTTTATGGGTGAGGGAAAAACAAAGGAAAGGGTCAGTGAAGGGTGGAAATAGATGTAGTTAAACAAACAGGTGGGAGTTGGCAGAATAAACCCAAGGTGGAAAGAAGAAAAGTGCTAGGGGAATACATGTAAGTGCCAAGAGTTTGGGGAGGTCCTGTCAGACAAACCTGATAGAGTTCTTCGACAAGGTAACCAGGTAGTGGACCAGGGCAGGGCCATGGATGTGGCCAATCTAGACTTCAGCAAGGCCTCTGACACCATCCTGCATAAAAGGTTGGTAATAAAACTGAGGAGCCTGGGGATGGGGCCTAAAATCATGACATGGGTAGAGAACTGGCTTAGGGATCGGCGCCAAAGAGCGATGGTAAATGGGGTGCACTCTGAGGAGGGAAGGGCGACTAGCAGGGTACCACAGGGGTCAGTGTTGGGGCCCAGGACTCTTTAATATCTTCGTTAGTAACACGGCAGAAGGACTTGGAGGGAGGGCATGCCTGTTTGCGGATGACACAAAGGTCTGCAACAGGGTGGACACACAGAGAAGAGTAGAGAGGATGAGGAAGAACCTAGAAAAGTTAGAAGCTTGGTCAAAAAGGTGGCAGCTGTGATTCAATGCAAAAAAGTGCAAGATTATGCACTTGGGGCACAAGAACCCGGGGACGGCGTATACACTTGGGGGGAGGTACTAGATATCATAAGGCAAGAGAGGGACCTGGGACTTATCATTACCGATGACCTGAAGGTGATGAAACAGTGTGGGAAGGCAGTGGGACAGGCTAACCAAATGCTTGGTTGCATAGGGAGGGGTATCACCAGCAGGAGGGAAGTTATACTTCCTCTGTACACATTGCTGGTGAGACCACACCTTGAGCACTGTGTGCAGTTCTGGAGGTCCCATCTTCAAAAGGACAGGGACAGGTTGGGGATGGTGCAGAAGACAGCTACCAAAAGCGTACAGGGCCTGCATAGATAGCCCCACAAAGAGAAGCTTAGGGAGTTAAACCTGTACTCCCTGGAGGACAGGAGGAGGCAGGGGGATATGATTGAGACATACAAATATCTCATGGGAATAAACAAGTACAGCTGGAGAGTATGTTCCCGAGGAATGGATCTTCTAAGACTAGGGGTCACAATATGAAGTTAGAGAGGGGTAGGATCCGAAGAAATGTGAGGAAGCCCTTCTTCACTGCGAGGGTGGTGGACAACTGGAACAGCCTCCCAGCGGAGGTGCTGGGGACTGAAACAATCACATGTTTTATGAATGCATGGGATAAACACATGGGTATTGTGGTTAAACAGGGATGTGGGGAAGATGGCCCCCCAGTAGTGGCTTGGGGAACACTATTGGGGGGAAATTATAAGCAGACTATGTGGGCCAAGGGGTCTTTATCTGAAGACAGCATCTATGAATCTATGAAAAAATACACCATTTAGATAGCTTCTGAGGGATGTGGTACATGTTTTGTAAAATGTTGTATTGCATAAGGTGGTAACTGTCCAGTTTTATGTATTTGTGTGTATTTAGCCAAGTGGTATCCCGTTGCTTTTGTGTAGGATTCTAGTTCAGAGTTTGGGGCCCATAATCTGAGTGGGAGGCATATCTGCGTGGCATTGAGCCTTGTAATATTGCATAGAGATGTGATATGGCATGTCATTGCTGGGACAGGACCCCCAGGTCCTGTAGTGTAAGTGGTGGTGTTTGAGTCACTTAGGGCTTTTTAAGTGTGGTGGCCAACATGTGTTGAAGAAATACAAAATCACACATGCCCCCACAATGCAAAGCATCATGGGCTGCATATGCAAATCACCACAGAGTATTATGCTGGTTCAACTTTAAGCAGAAATGCATGGTGCCGAAAGGCCTCTCACGCAGTTTGCAAAGGGTGCCAACGGAAGACATAGACACGTGTTTCGTCCTACCAGGACTCATAAGTGTGCCTCGTCTGTTTGACACCCCCGTGGAATGAACCAGTTACCCTAAGATGGTCTATCTGGGTTATGTTGTGGTGAACCCAATTAAAACAAAAAACTATTTAAAAGACAAAGAACCTCTGCGTAAGCACTGAGACAATCGTTACCCCAAAGGGCATTTGGCCGGGAAGCCAAGTTTCAAAGAAATACAAAATCACACATGTCCCCACAATGCAAAGCATCATTGCATAAAGGTGAAAATGTTTTCTAATCTGTCTTCTAATTCGCATTTGCAGAAATGTGGTCCAATCCTCCAAGTGTGTGACGTGTTTGACAAGTGTTGTGCCTTTGTCTTTCCATGATCTTACATGGATTGGTTTCCCTGCTATTTTAAATTTAGGGTCCTGCCAGATTGGTTGTTCCCCTATAGTACAAGGTAAGAACTTCAGTATTCTGCAAAGCTGATGAAACACAGAGACAGAAGTGCCAATTCATGTATTAGTCAGAGGGTTAGGTAATTTGACTCGTGTGGTAAACAAAAGGGTTTCCACACTGATGCCTTGTTCTTTACATAGGTGTTCTTCAATTTCAGCCATTATGGAATGTAAGAGAATTGTGAGGGCTCTCAAGCACCTGCCATCTAAAGTGTTTTGCTCCCTGAAAGGCATGGAAGTAAGTCAAGAAGTCTAGGAGACTGAGACCTCCACTGGACTTGTCTGCTGCGAGTTTCAGGTTTGCCCTTCTAGGCCATTTCACCTACCATAGAAAGATCAATATTAGTGAGTGCAATGTCTTGAACCAAGACAGTGGTAGTGTGGATCTGTGATGCCACATTGATAATTTCTTGTCGATGCAACGTTTCCCCGACACTACTAAATCGACCGCAATTACGGTTGGCATGGATACCCATGAGTTAAAGTTATTTATCTTGCGAGGCTGTGCCTGCACCCCCCCCACTTATGATTATCAACTCCAAGACAGAGCTGATTCAGAGATGGGGTGCAGGACCTTAGGAAAGGGTGACAGGGTCCCAGGCAGACTTTATAGTGACATAGCGATGTTGTCGGCATCAACCATGTTGCTGTAAAGTTGTTGCTGTAGCGACGGTATACCGTGGTAGTGTAATGCTCAGCATGATTAGGGGGTACATGATTCTTGGTAAAATATTCAATCTGACAGTACTGATGTGCTCCCAAGAGATAAAGGTAGGCCCCTCCACCCATCTAAATCCTGCTTGATTACAGTCAGTAAGTCACTTCGATTCTCTTTTATCATTTGTGCTCGTGACATAGAAGTTTTAATGCCCAGATACAATAAGTTCTTATTAGACCAATGTAACCATGGGTGTTCTTGGTCCTGTCGCCTGGTATGATAACTGAGGGGAAGCACTGTCGTTTTCCCAGTATTCAACTTGTGTAGAGAAAGGGCTCCAAATACTTGAATCTTTTTAATGGCTGTAGGTAAGGATGTTTGTGGGTTTAGGTATGCCTTTTTGCAGATGATACCAAAATCTGTAATAGGGTGGACACACCGGAGGGGTAAAGAGAATGGGCAGGGATTTGGGGAAAGTTGAGGCGTGGTCAGGGGCATGACAGTTGGGGTTCAATGCCAAAAAGTGAAAAATCATACACCTAGGGCATAAGAACCCAGGAGCTGAGTATAGGATGGGGGGTGCTGTCACTAAACAGGACAGGTACTGTACTCTTGTTGTTAGACAAAAGAAGGCTATTGCTCATCATGTCTGTCTCCCACCTTTAGCAGGGCCTCTTTATGCCATTCACTTGAAGCAGATAGCTGTCCTGCTTTGCCTTAAATATGGATAACGTATCCGACTGCACAGTCTTCCTAGGTAAAATGTTTCATAGTTCACTGGCTCTTTGGGTAAAGAACCCTCTTCTGTCATTTTTTTGTGTGCTGCATTTTAAGTTGTTTACAGTGGCACCTTAGGTTGACTTCTCTGCAGTGCAGTTTTTATCAATAGGCTAAGCAGACTGCAGCCTAGGGACGCCAGCTGTTAGGGGAAACCTGAGAAATGAGAGGCACTAAAAGAATGTGGCTGGCTCAGTGGCGCTGGCATCACTGCCCCACCCTGGAACTCAGTGTCAGTCTGTGCCCCCGGAACTCAGTGTCAGTTTGTGCCCCCCCCGCAGCTCAGTCTGTCTTGCTGCCCCCCAAGACAGACCAGACCAGATCAGTCCAATCAATGGCACACGTTGATTTTAAAACCCAGTGTGTGCGCAATACGCATGTGCACCTGACACCCACGCCACATTGATGAAGAGAGCAGCTGGGGAATGCTTGCTGGGCAGGGTGGGTAAGGCACGGTCACACCACATGAGTTACAGATGTCAACTGGTCAACAGCAGTACTAGCAGTAGAGGCACCAGTGTCTACCACACTAGAGAGTCCAGAGAGAGTGAGCACTCATAGCTGGGTCTGGGTGGAGGACGGAGTGGGATTATGGCGGTCGGTGCAAGTTAGAGTACAGTCTGGAGATCAGATCTGTCATGACTGTCAGTCAAGTTCTTCTTGCTCGGAGTCGGCATCAACTGTGTGACTGTTCCCAGCCATCCCACAGCCAACCAGCCGCCGGCTGCCACGGCCAACTGGTGAGACTACGCGAGTGTCTAAGAGAGCGACGATCATCAGAGCCAAATGCTTTTAGGATGAATGAACAAGAGGAAAGACCACACCAGACCAGACCCGAGAAGGCAGGTGAGACGGAGACCAGGTCACACCAGCACCGGGCGAAGGTGAGTGTGAGTGAGATTTGTGATGACCTCCACATTCAGTACTCCAAAAAATTGCTTAAAGAGGAAAGTGGTCCAGATTGAAACCTGAGGGGGTGGCAGGGCCAGGGGTCCTGCCCTGCAGGCTGCCCTGACTAAACAAAGTGTTGGAGAGAGAGAGAGAGAGAGAGAGAGAGAGAGAGAGGCTTCAGTTCCGGCTTGCTTTGCCTGGGCTTGACTTGGGGGCACTGACAGTGACTTGCCTTTAATTTCCCATTTATTGTCTGCATTCTCTGTCAACAAAAATGAAAACCTTGTCAGTCAGCCTCTTTATGATAAAAGGCCAACATAATGAATGTGTGCAAACAGTGCAACCAGGAATTATAAAAAATGAAGTGAGTCTGACTCTTTGTGTAATAAGTAGTGGCAATTCATTTTTACACTCCCTCATGTAATGTCAGTGTCACAGACTCAGTCTGAATTAACTTTGCAGAGCTCAGCTCTTAAGGTTTATGGATGTCAGAGATCACATACTGTAACTCTGGAGTGTAAAGACAGCTAATATAACACATTGCCTCCTATGCATTATTCTCTATTTAATTTCTGAACACCACAAATAATGGTCTATATTTATTATCTGGGATTGGACAATAGGAACTATTAGGCTAGCAATATATCCTAGATGTAAGAGTAATGAGCTGTGAATTAGCTTGGTACACCCAGCAGACGTGGGTTTGATTCACATAGCCTCCGGCTCCACTTGCATACTGTGTGACCCTGGGCAAGTCACTTAACCACCCCAGTAATGCTCCTAGGTCACCCCTAAAAACAGGCACTGTGTCTAGTGCTCCTTACCTGATTACCAAAGATTAAAATAACAAAAAAAAAATATTCAGACTATTTATACAAAATTAGTAAAAAACAACAAAAAGCTTTAAAAAAAACCTGTTAGCCCTCTCTGGGTAGCCATGGCTAGTCCTTTGGTGACCGCAGTTATCACTCTCAAGTCCTCCCATGCAATCATATGTTGATAAATCTCCTGCTAGTTGTTTTTCTTGCCAGCACTTTCCCACTAATAACATCTTCTACAAGCCCTCCACCCTGTCTCCCTAGCTTGACTCCATCTTGCTCCAAATGACCATCTTAGTAAAGTAGGGGGGCCTGGGCCGCCCCCCCCCCCCGTGCTCTTATTTATAATGAGGAATAGTATAGACAATTTATCCTGGCGGTTCCGTAGTCCCCATCCCAAACCTGCAACACTCTGCCATGTTTCTTCAGAAGCTCACAGACAAAAACAGAGGTGGGGAGAGGTCCCAGAAACAGCTTGGTGCAGCAGATAGCCTTGACCCTGGGCAAAGACTAAACACTATAAAGAACGCATGTCTGCATATTCTGGAGGTGGACGTATTTCAGTACATAAATTCAGAAAGCGCAAATCATTGCAGGAATGAACCAAATTATGCTGCCTGGTGAGACAATCACACCCCAGTGTTTCACTTCGCTTGAAGGCTTCGACTAGGGCCAATGTGCAGTTTTTTGGAACAGCCTTTTATACTCAAAATTTTAATGGTGCAGTACATTCTCAGCATTCTTTGTACTGCAGAATTTATAGGTATCCCCATCTCCTCTTGTACCAGTTGCAGGATAGAAAAGTAATTTGTTTTTCCATTAATCGTCTTTACAGTGACAGCAGTATTCTGTCTGTTTTGAATGTGGATTCCTGCATGAGATTTTGTCTATTGTTATTTTTTTGTTAAAATGACAATAAACAGAAAGTACAAAAAAAGTCAGCATTCTAATTGTTTCACGGTGGGGGGGGGGCTGAAATTTCCAGCCTAGGGGCACCATGTAAGTTAATATAGCACTGCTTCTCTGTGTATGTATTCTGTCCCTAAACTCTCCCTTAGTTCATTATCTTGTGTTAAACAGCTGTAGCATACCTCCTCTATCTCTCCTGTCCTTCAGAATACAACGTCTAGTTTGTTTAGTCCTTCTTGATATGAATAGTCCCTTAATCTAGTTATCAATTTAGTCGCCCTCTGCTGCACCTTCTCTATATTTTCTATGGGATGGATTTTCAAAGCCCTGAGTATGCCACAAGCCCCTGCGGCACCGATCATTTAGCACAAGGGACATGCAGCATTCTCCTAGCTGGCGATCGGGATTTTCTATCCCGTGCACTGACAGCCACAAGTTAGACTAGATTTTCGCTGGTCTAGCTTGCGTCGATCCCAGGTACCCTTTAGACGGGGCTTGTGGCAAGTATTTGGCACAAGCTGCTGTAATAATGAGGCTTGTGCAGCTTTGCCTGATGTACTAAAATGGGCACAGCTGTGGTAGAGGTGTTTTGTATTGCATAAAAAATGGGCTCGATGCACGCCGTGATGCAAGCCCCCATGGCCGCTTGTTGAAAATCCAGCCCTATGTCTCTTTTGAGGTACGCACTTCACACTGGTGCACAATAATCCAGGTAAGTCTTATGTGCGTTTTATACAGAGGCATTATACATCGTGTGTGTCTACTTATAAAGGATTTCTTAATACATCCAAGTAGCCTGTTGGCCATCACAATTACTTTATTACAATGATTGCTGAATTTTTGACCTTTATTGATTAATATCCCCAGATCTTTTTCACTATTCACTTCCTTTAGGGTTATTCTGTTTAGTTGGTATTTTTGAAAACTGTTTTCCATCCCCAAATGCACAACTACGCATTTGGGGCTATTCATTAACATATTATTTTAAAGGCCCATTACGCAATAATCTGAAGATCTTTTTTTTATTTTGTTGGTATTTTCAGTTGTGTCAGTTGCTCCACCTAATTTGGTATCGTCAGCAAATTTTACTGGCCAACTGTCCACCTTCTTGTTTAGATCACTGATGTATAACACAGACAATGCTGGTCCCAGTACTGCACCCTGGGGAACCCCACTAATGACTTCTCCTGATTGTGACAGTATTCCTCTTATTTTCACCCGTCAGAGTTCTATTATGAAACCAGTTGGTCACCCACCTTATGAGTTTATTGCCAGTACCCATGGTTTTCAGTTTATCAATTAACGTATTATAGTGTATTGTTAGGGTTTATTGTGCATGGAATTCAAGCAGCTCCTTCCCTTCACCATCCCCTCTACTATCTCTACCCAACTTGTCCTTGCCTACTCTTGCCACGTACTCTAAATCCTCGCCTCATTCTGCCACTGGCCGCTATCTCCACACTCTGAAGGGGCCAGTTCCAGGTATGACTCATCCTTCCCTTCCCTATCCCTTACCCCCACCTCTCTCCCACCCCCTCTCTGCCACCCTGTGCTTAATCAAAGGAATTAGTTCACTTGAGCTAATAATTAGCACTTTTTGTTCTGTCTGAGGTGCTCCCAGATTGCACTGGCACTGTGTTAACTTGCCCTTCACAACTGATTTAGTTTTTGGTTTTTTTGCTCACTTTCCTCCCGTAATGTTCCCCCCATCTTTATCCTCTCCTTTCCCCAGCTTGTTTCCCCTGCCTACCCCTCTACCCTCCTTGATGTCCCCCCATTGAACCTCATTTATTTAATAATTGCTAAATAATCTGCCTCTTAACCGTGATCCATTCCTGCAAGAAGTTGGCTCCAAGATTACATTAAATTACTGTACTGTGTTCCTTAGATATGCCACTTGTAATTAAATACATATCCACAGATATGATATATTTAATTGTATGTTATGTTACAAATGCAACTGTATGATTATTTATATTTTTTAACTGTATGTCCTGTTACAAATGTAATTGAATGCTTAATGTCTCAGATATAACTGTTAAACTGTATGTCTAATTCTTCTTCAATTGTACCCCACCCCCACCCCAGGTCTTACCGGAGACAAGCAACTTGTTGTTCAGTGTGCCTTTCTGGTGAAACATTTCAATAAACAAAATAAATAAATAAATAAATAAAAACCTTATTCTGCATGTTCTGTTGTTAACTGCAGCTGTGATTCCCATTCGCTGACTCCTGCTGTCTGATTTCACTTTCTTTGGTCACTGTACCTGAACTTTATAGCCTTGAGGTTAGAGTAATGAGCTGTGAATGAGCTTGGTACATCCAGAAGACAGACCGGGTTTGATTCCCAAAGCCTCCACTTGCATATACTCCCCAGTGCTCCCAGGTCGCCCCTGAAAACAGGCATCTGTGCCTAGTGGGCCTTACCGGTTACCAAAGAATAAAATAAATAAAAAAAAAGATATGTTAACCATTATAAAAAAACATACAATATAACAAATAAAATATGGGTGACAATACACAACTCGTCTTGTTTATCCATCTTGTGGTTGAGATACCAGCATGGACCTGTCAAGCTTCGCTCTCGAGGTCCATACGCTAGTATCTCAACCCCTCGATAGAAACGCAGGCTCGTTGTGTATGGTCACCCGTACATTATTCCTTATATGTGGTGCTTTGTCAAATGCTTTTTGGAAATCTAAATAAATTATATCTACCAGAGTTTTTGTGTTCAATGCTTTATTAACCTTTTCATAAAAAACAACAACAACAAAAAACTAATGTATTTGTGACCTGGAAGCCGTGTCCCAATGGGCTACTACCCCTGCCTGGCTGGCCAAACCAAAGTTGAGGGGTCTGGGTTCCCATTTCAGATATTGAACTGGTTCTTTCCCATAGATAACACTATTGTGCAGTGCCCCCACCCAGAGTATACATTTCAGTGGTTCTAATAACAACCTGGTACAACCCCCTGGGATGCTGTACTCACCCACGATACCATATTGCCCCCCCCCACACACACATGGATCAATAACCAAAACCCTACATTTCACATTTTTTAATTTAAAGGCTCACTCTTATAATATGCTCACACACAATATTTATAAAAAAAAGAGTTAACCAAGACTTTATTTACAAAGGGTAAGGGTTAGGCTTGGGTAAATTGGATGCAGAGGGTAGAGAACAGATTGACTGGCATTTCAGATTGGCATTCTTGGCATTGCAATTAATATAATCAATTTTGCATTTTTAAATTTGAACAGCAATCAATACTGGCCACCCACTAACTTTCTGATGTATTCAGGATTAACTGGGCTGTCTAACTAGCTGCACTGGATAGCGAAACGCATATGCCCAATGCCCACATTGGTACCAGTCCCCAGTCTATTATAGAACCCCGCAATTCTATACCTTAAACCTGGGTACCCAGTACTAAATGCAAGTTGCAGGCCTAACACAGTTGCAACTTTGTTGGCCAGAGTTGGAGCCCTTAAAGAAAAGCAGACTAGCCTTTAGATGCATTCTTTAAACGTTTAACTCTGTACATAACAGGTAACTCCCTCACTGTGGTACCTTGGGTTTTAGATTGCTGTAAGCTTGACAAACACATCTTTAACTATTTACAGTCTCTTTCAGGGTGGCAGAAGTGACTCTGCCTACTCATAGTTTTGTAGTCTTCATCAGGTGTAACAAAGTAGACGTGATTTGTGCAGTAGCTTTTGCTGAGGTGCAGGCAGGAGCTTGTGCTGACCCCTTTCTCGACAAGGCTCTTGTAGCTTGCAGACTGGAAACTTTCTGTGCAAATGCCCCTCTTGGGCTTGTAGTAATGTCTCTGCAATACTCTGGAAACAGACTAGGCTTGGTCCAGGGCCACCATGCTTCAGACCCCCACATCTAGGCTATGCCCCTCAGGGGGAAGCGCATATGGCAGTGCCTTGGCTGGCACTCTACCAGGCTGACTTCCAACTGATCTAAAATACAGTCTCTCTTTTATTTTCTCTGGGACTCAGTAGCTTTGCATTTTCATAAGACCTTCAACCATTCGGCCAGCATGGTAGACATAGTCCTTTTAGATTTTAGGTTACAAACTTAGAAATGTGGGTGCCTCCCCTTGGGCTAGGGAGGACCCACATCTAGCACAGTCAATATCAGTAGACACATTCTCTTTCTCTATCTGTCTTTCAAAGCAATACAGGAGCTTAAGCCATGACTCCTAACCAAGATAGCAGACAGAGCTTAAGGCATGGCTCCCAACTGAGTTAGATGCTTCATGCTGCAGAAAATTCACTTTACAGTAGCTTCTCACAAGCAGATTTACACAGTTCCTTTTGGCCAGAACATTTGAAAAGTCCTCACAAGCAACTTCAGGCAAAGCTCTGACCTCAGGATACTTTCCTTCCATTCTTTTGGCACATTAAATAGTCACATCAGGCATTTCACATATACCAGACCATCCACGGTCATTCTGGCAAACAGATATCCACCCTATATCAGGTGCTGATCAGACGCAGGGTGCAGACAGATATTGATAACATCTGGGCTTCTTGGCTCCAAGAAAGTCTCCGAGTCACTTGTACATTTTAATAGAAGTTTACTAACTCAGAATCAGCATACAGCTTTCTATTTACTGAAGTCACAGGATTCATCAGCACTCTCACTGCTGAGGCAGAAACATTTCTTGCAGCTCTCTCACAACTGCAGGCAGACTTCTTGCAGCTCTCCCACAGCTGAAGTTAGCTTAGGTTTCTTCCCCACATTTTTTCAAATGTGGAAAGGCAAATGCCAGCCCTGGGGGACAATATATGGCAACTCCCAGGCCAGCGGCTCCAGTTTCTTGCAGCCACATTTCTCTTAGCAGAGGCCAGAGCCCCCCTCCCTGTGAAGGGGCTCCCACTGAACTGAACTACAGGCCCATTCTTCTTTGGCAAAGGGCCAGAGCCCCCCTCCATGTGGAGGGGCTCACACCAAACTGACTTGCAGACCCATTCTCTTTGGCAAGGGGCCAGAATCCCCCTCCCTGTGGAGAGGCTTGCACCAAACTGACTCCAGATTGAAAAGTCTCTTGGGTTTTGGGAGCTCTCAGCAGCTCCTGATTGGCTGACTCCATTGTCTGTCATGAAAATGAATATTCGTTAGACTTCCTCGATGCCTGATAGGCTCCTTGTATGGGCACCTAAATTTGGTCCCTGCTTTTCCTCCCACAAAGCTTTAGCACTGTTCCATAAGTCTCTGGCCATAATCCTTGCTCCCAATTGGCTGACAATAGGTCAAAGGCTGCAAATGTGGCTGTGGTTAACACAGTCCCCAAGCAGTCCATCAATGTCCCCACCAACAAAGTTCTGGTGCAGCCAGTACCAATATCTTATTTAAGTCATTTCCCCACAGTTTTGTAACCATACTTGTGCCCTGGTAAGCGCTGCAGAGTTTAAACATTTTGATGCAGTCCACAGCCTGTCGCTAGCACCGAAATTACCAGTCCCCATTAGTATGCCCATTAATATTCATTGGGCTGTCTCATTAATGTACATGAGCCCCAAGCCCAAACACATAGTGTGAGTGGTGCATTTTATTTACAATTTAATAGAGTTTCTCACTGCCCTTGTTCGAGTCTCCGGTCCCCAACCAGCTGCCTACTGGGACCGAAACCATACAGGAGCCATTTATTTTACTGCAGTTGCGGTAAGAAAAAATTGGGGCACTTTTGAGCATGCGCCAGCTGTCTGCCCGCCTTGAAGTGCCGGGGGGGGAGACGGCAGCTCCGCTACTGCTCCCGAAGTCCATCATGGGCAAAAACAAACACAGGGGCATGACTGGAGGCTCAGGGGCACATAAGGACTCGGGCCAGGTGGCGGTGCAAGCACCGGAAGATTGGGGGATACCCATAGATAAGGGGAGGAACGGGGGCAATTAAGGTAAGCCCCACGGGGGGGGTTACATATTTGTACTGCAAGACCTATTTTCCTAAAGCCTAGTTTATCCTTTAATATGGTTTCCATTCATTTTTCCCAAGACTGATGTTAGGCTGATCGGTTTGTAATTTGATATTCTAGTTCTACCACCCTTTTTATGTTTGCTTGCACGCATGTGCAAGAAACATAGTGCCATCATCTGAGTTTTGGAAGTGTGGCAGCTGTCTTCCAATTCAGTCAGTGTGTTTGCAGGCACAGTCGCAGTTCTCCAATCGACTCTGCAGCTGTCTATGACAGCAGTTGAAAATGCAATGCCATACAGTTGAAAGAGAGAGCACTGCTTCAGTGAGCAGCGTTCCCCCCCACACGCACGTATTTTGCGTGCTCATGCGCCCCCCCATACATGTCCTGTATGGCCGATGGGGGTGCCCAATCCCCGTTGGCTCCATGCCCCCAAAAAGCTTTCCAGGTGCCACGCTGGAAGCCCACCCCAGCGTGGCCTGCACGTCTGTATGGCTGATGGGAGTGCCCAATCCCGTCAGCTCAGGCCCTCCCAAACAGTCTTACAGCTGCCACGCTGGAGCCCACCCCAGCGTGGCACAAGTCCATATGGCCAATGGGGTGCCCAATCCCCCATCGGCTCCAGGCCTCCCCAAACAGCCTTATAGCTGCCGCTGAGAGCCACCCAAGCGTGGCAAGCGTCCAATAAATCTTCCTTAAAAAAAACCTAAACAAGAAAAGCGTTCCCTTGGCAGTCTCTCAGCACACCGCACCCCACCACTTATGCACCCCTGCCTCCCACACCACCCCACCCCATACTTACCTCTGGAGCTCTCTGCGATGATCTGCGGTGGACTGGGAACACGTCTGCACTCTTCAAAGCCGACCGCGAACTGAGGAAATGCCAGTAAGCTGTATAATGCAATAAATAGGGTTTTTTCAACTTTAATGCATATCTCAGGCATTTTTTGGAATCTTGGCACCAAATTTTCAACATGGGGTTTTTGGGACCCCTCCTCATGAATTTTTGAACTGTCATGGCGTTAATCGAGCCCAAAGGGTGATTTCGCAGTCACTACACAAAATTACCTTTGGGACTGATTAACGAAACGACAGTGCCAGTGTTCATAAGGTGGGCTCTCAAAAAGCCTATGTTGCAAATTTGGTGAAAAAATTCCTTAAAATGACTGTTTTACGAGTGTGCGTTGCGCAGTTCCTACACACGCTCATAAGTTTGCACATTTTTAATATTTGCACACCAGATTTTCAACATTGCCATTTTATTACACTTCCTTATGAGCAGTACAGCTGCCATTTTTCACATCTCGCCCAAAATGTGTTTCTGCACATGTAGTGCACAATGGTGCAGTCGGTGTGCGAAAGCAATGTTTGGGACAGATTAAGAAAATCACAGTTACACTGTTCATGAGCAGAGGTCTTAAAATGGCTATGTTGAAAATTTGGTGACAAAAGTCCATAAAATGACTGTGTTATGAGTGAGTGTTTGCCGGTTTCACACTGTAAGTTCATGATTTTGTAATATTTTCAGTCCAGATTTTCACCAGTGTCATTTTCCACACTTACTTATGAACAGTACAGCTGTCATTTTTCATAACATGGCTGAAATGTGTTTTCACTCTTTCAGCGCAGAAATGCATGGTCGCTGTGGGAAATCATTGATCGGGACAGATAAAGAAAATCACGGTGACACTGTTCATGATAGGAGGTCCCAAACTGCCTGTGTTGACAATCTGCTGTAAAGAAATCCCCAAACTAATTACATTATGGGTGTGCGTTGCACAGTTTCTACGCACGCTCGTGACTTCACCAGTTTTTTAAATATTTTCACTGCAGATTTTCAACATTGCCATTTTTTACACCTCCCCATGCACAGTACAGCTGTCATTTTTCACATCTTGTTCAGAATGTGTTTTTGCACCTGTGGTGTTAAATGCCGTAGTCGCTGTGCAAAAGCAACTTTCGGATAACAAACTGATATTGCCACTGTTCATGAGGTGGGGGTCACAAAAAACCATGTTGAAAAGTTGGAGTGAAAATACCAACGAATGCCTGAGGCGTTAGGGTTTCCGACCGTAACGCCCCACCCTGTAGAGAATTACAGGCATCGGGGTGTGACTTGGGATTCTCGCCTGTAATGCTCATACCATTCCACACCCTGCAGCCAGTGAGAGGCATCGAGGTATGTCTTGGACTCTTCAGCCCCAAAGTTCACCCCATTCTCCTATACCGCACCCATCTCACCGTATTTCCTGATGGAATGGGGTGTGCATAAGGGCCAAAGACCCCAAGGCACACCGTGACACTTGTCAGTGTCTGCAGGGTAGGGTGTAGTGAAATGGCGTGGCCGTTATGCCTGACGAACCAAAGGCACACCCCATTGCCTGTCAGTCTCTGCAGGGTGCAGGTTCAGTACTTAACTGCTATTCCTATTATGCAGCTCTGTAACTCCTACACTACCAGTGCCAATGCCAGCAAGAAAACTTCCTTTATATAGAGCATATGTAAGACCACATTTGGATTTTGATTCACAGCTGTGGAGTCCACACAAAAAAAAGGTTGTGGCTAGAATTGAAATAGTTCAGAGAAGGAAAACCAAACATCTAGTATTCTCTAAAACAATTTCATATTCAGATAGACTGTCAAAATTTGATCTAATGTCACTGGAAGATAGAAGGGCAAGGGGGGATCTCTTGCTTTTATGGGACCTCCATAACAATGAACATTTGTTTGTTGAAAGTTGTCTTGACCTAAAACAGATTAAGGTCAATACTAGAGGTCACCCACATCAACTGACCAGATATAAATGTAATACCAATAAAAGGGCTCACTTTTTCTCTCAACGAGTTGTTGAACCATGGAATAAATTACCAACCGCTGTAGTCATTAATGATAATAAGCTCCTTTTTAAGAACAGACTCGATATTTTCAGGAAATTGAAAAAAATTCCAAATTGTTAATTGTAGGCCTGAGGCCTTTATGAGCATTTAGCCTTTTTTGCCTCATACAGTCCCTAATATGATACTTCACTGCCATTCCTATTATGCAGCTCTCTAACTCCTACACTACCAATGCCAATGCCAGCAAGCAAACATCTGGCATTGACAAATGCTTGCTTAATATGGGGACAACTATAGCTGTTTTCTAGTCTCCAGGTACCTCTCTCGTTTCAAATGATTTATTGAATACTGCCGTTATTCATTCCACCAACCATTCACCAATTTCTCTTAAAAGTTTAGGGTGTAACATGTGGACCTGCAGTATTATTGGTCATGATTTTGTCTATTAGTTTCTTGACTTCAGGTTTATGTACTATATTGGTAGCGTACTCAAGAATCAAAGGATGGTCCTTCTTTTCCAGTGTTTTAACCACAGTTTGCAAGTGTGTTATAATTTGTGAAAACTGAACAGAAGTATTAGTTGAACACCTTGGCTAATATTTTGCGGTCTTTTATTTCTTGTTCATTTTCTATCATTGGACCTATTGTTATATCTGTTACATTGTTACAGAAAGGAACGAAAGGGGAAATTGTTTAACCAGGAATGGCATACTAAGCTGAAGCTTGTTTAGAGGTGCGACCTGGGAGCACAAGGAAGTTAAGTGACTTGCTCAGGGTCACACAGTATGCAAGTGGGGGCTGTGGGATTCAAACCCAGCTTTTCAGGTTTGCAGCACTGTTTCCTTAATCACTGTGCTATACTGCCTCCCACTTACTATTGACATAAGCACAGAATGATTTCCCGAATCTAATTATCTTTGATTTGTGCTATTTTGAATTCTAACCTCTTCTTTTCCTTCCTTTTCATGTGTTTACTTTTCTTTCATTCATTTTTGTATCTGTCTTTATTAAAATATGTTGGTTCCTTTTTCATAGTATTAATAGCTGACCTTTTCTGTAGTTATTTTTGCACCTTATGTGTGCGCCATTGTGGTATTTTTCCTCTATTATTATAGAATTGTTTGTTTGGTACATGCGCCTTCTATTTTGCCTTTGAGTACTAGCCACAATTGTTCCACCCCTGCATTTTTGGATATTTGCTTCCAATCCCATTTTTGTAGTTCTTCATTTATTTTGTTAAAATTTACTTCGTTATAGTTTTTTTTTTTTATAATTGTATGCCCCTTAGCTTTTCTATTTTGGTTAAAAAAGAGAACTGGATCATGTTATGATCACTATCCCCCCAGGTTTTCAAGTATCTCTAGATTTCTAATACCATCTGTTCTCTTTGTAATAACCAGGTTGAAGAAGTTCCCTTTTGTAGGGCTGTTGGCCATCTGGTTTAGTCCATTATTTAATAACATGTTTAAGAACTGTTACTTTTCAATAGTGGATACTGTCAGGTCTGTCCAGTTAATACCTGGGAGGTTGAGGTCCCCCATTAATAAGATATCCCCTCTATCAGCAACCACTGCTATACTGTTTGTTCGTTATAGTCGGACTTGTAGCAGACCCCTTCTGTTATTACTGTTACCCATAGTCACTCGTTTTTGTTGGCTAGTGTGTTATGCTCCCTAATATCATTACTATCAACATCATCTTTCATATACAGTGCAACACCACCACCTCTTCTCCCTACTCTACCATTCTGGTATAGTCTATACTCCAGTTGGCATGCTCTGTCCACCATGTTTCTTTGATGACTGCTATATCTATGTCTCTTTGTAACATTGTTAACTCTAATTCTGCTTTTTTAACTATGTTCAGACTTCTTGCGTTCAGTGTTAGTATTTGAACCTACTTTTTGTTTTTTGTTGTTCTTTGTTTCAGTCCCTATCATTTTTCCTAACCCGATTCGCATCTTTATTCAGTTTAAATTATTTGCACTGTCACAAAGTGTTTCCTAAGATTCTGCTTCCTTTTCTACTGAAGTGTAGCCCATCAAAACTAAGCGCATCATGGTTTTCCAAAAAGTCTCCCACTGCTTAATACAATTAATCCCATTCTCGAGGTATCAACCAATTGTTTGACCTACTAATCGTGTTCCTTCCCATGCTTGCTCTGGGTACTGGCAGTATTTCAGAACAGACTACCCCACAGTCTTTTTCATGTAGCAATTTATCTCCCTGTGCTCATTATGTTGATTGTGCGCATACGCAAGAAACATGTTGCATCAGCTTTCTCCATAAGCAGGTTCTGGAGGCACGGTACTGTTGTGCCCAATGCCCCCACAGCCTGTAAAGGCTTGTCCCCCATCCCCCAATGCTGTGGCACGCTGCTGCTGACACTAGTTCAGCCAGCGTGCCACAACCTTCTAAAAAAGTAGCGCTGCAATCAGGGGCCGCCTCGTCATTGCAGCGTCAGCTATCTGCTGCAATGAGGGAGTGACCCGTCATTGCAGGGCGGGATGTGAAACCCCTGATATTGTTTGTGAACATGGCGGCGGGTTGCCGCCGTGTTCACAAACAATATAACCCCCTCCCCCTACCGTGCTTACTTGCTGACGGGGGCCCTAATCCCCATTGGCTTTGTTGCCCCGGTGTTTCTGCTGTTGCCGACAGGGGAGCCCACTCCCCGTCAGCATTCTGTAACCCCTCTAGTTTTGTTCCTGCCAACGGGGTGCCCAATCCTGTCAGCATAATGATACCCCGGTTTTGTTCCTGCCAACGGGGTGCCCAATCCCGTCGGCCACTGCTGGCCCCCAAATGAAAGCCTCTGCTGGCACGCTGGGAGCCAGATGCCCTGTGAAGGGAAAAGCGGTCCCATGGCGTCTTTTGTTTTTCTCCTGAAAAAGAAACTGTCCTTGGCACTTGCCCTGCCCCCACCCGCAACCCACCCACCCTCGCACCCTGCCTCCCCACCCCCTCACCCCATACTTACCTCCAGAGCTTGGCATGACAATCTTCAGTGGACCGGGAACACGTCTGCACTCTTCAAAGCCAACTGCGAATTGAGGAAATGCCGGTAAGCTGTATAATGTAATAAATAGGGTTTTTCAACTTTAATGCATATCTCGGGCATTTTTGGGAATTTTTTCAACAAATTTTCAACATGGGGTTTTGGGACCCTCCTCATAATTCTTGAACTGTCATGGCGTTAATCAGCCCGAAGGTGGTTTCGTGGTCACTGTGGAATCACCCTTGGGCCGATTAATAAAGCGACAGTGCCAGTGTTCATGAGGTGGACTCTCAAAAAGCCTATGTTGCAAATTCAGTGGGCATCAAAAATTACTGTTTACAAGAGTGCATTAGCATGGCGGTTGATCACGATAAACCTGCTTCAGCGAATTTATAATATTTTAACACCAGATTTTCAACATTGGCAGTTTGTCACACCTCCTTGTGAGCAGTACAGCTGTCATTGTTCACATCCTAGCTGAAATGTGTTTTCACACTTCCGGCGCAGAATAGCGCAGTCGCTGTTGGAAATCAGTGTTCAGGACAGATTAAGAAAATGACAGTGACACTGTTCATGAGTAGAGGTCCTAAAATGCCTATGTTGAAAATTTGGTAATGATACTCCATAAAATGACTGTGTTACTGGCGTGTGTTGCGCAGTTGGCACGCATGCTCGTAACTTTGCGAATTTATAATATTTTCACTCCAGATTTTCAACATTGCCATTTTCCCAGACCTACTTATGAACAGTGCAGCTGTCATTTTTCCCATCCTGGCCGAAATGTGTTTTCGCACTTCCAGCGCAGAATAGAGCGGTCGCTGCAGGAAATCACTGTTCGGGACAGATTAAGAAAATGACAATGATACTGTTCATGAGCAGAAGTCTAAAATGCCTATGTTGAAAATTTGGTGATGATAGCCCATCAATTGACTGTGTTACAAGTGTGCATTGCGCACTTTCCACGCACCCTTGTAACTTCGCAGATTTGTAATGTCACACCAGATTTTCAACAGTGCCATTTTTTCACAGCTCCTTATAAGCAGTACAGCTGTCATTTTTCACATCCTGACTGAAATGTGTTTTCACAGTTCCAGCGCAGAATAACATGGTCACTGTGGGAAGTCAGTGTTCGGGACAGATTAAGAAAATGACAGTGGCACTGTTCATGAGCAGAGGTCCTAAAATCCCTATGTTGAAAATTTGGTGACGAATCTCCATAACATGACTGTGTTACACGCGTGCGTCAAACTGTTTTTAAGCACCCTTGTAAATTCGCAAATTTGTAATACTGTCACGCCACATTTTCAACAGTGGCATTTTTTCACAACTCCTTATGAACACTACAGCTGTCATTTTTCACATCCTGGCTAAAATATGTTTTTGCACTCCTGCCGGACAATAACACGGTCACTCTGGGAAATCAGTGTTTGGGACAGATTAAGATCGACTGAGTGAGAGGGGGGAGTGACCGAGCTCAACTGAGCTCTGTCGGGACTGCTGCGGTTTGTTTGTGGGCAGACAAAGGCCCCAACACAAGAGCCCAGTGCGAAAGGGCAGCCTGCAGCACTGGGAGAAACAAGCGAGAGGCGAGTGAGGGAGGAGAGTGAGCGAACTCACTGAGCACCGGTCAGGACTGCTGCGGTTTCTTTGTGGGCAGAAAAGGCATCAATACAGGCAGGGGCCCAGTACAAAAGCCAGCCTGCAGCGGTGGGAGAAACACTATGGCGAGGTGAGACAAGGGGACTTAGTGAGTTCAGCAGCTCTATCAGGACTGCTTGGATTTGTTGTGGGCAGAAAAAGGCGCCAATGCAGGCAGGGCCCGTACAAAGGGCAGCTTGCAGCGCCAGGAAAAACAGAATGAGCGATGAGAGAGGGAGACTGAGCGACCTCAGCAGAACTGTGCGGGACAGCTGCAGATTTCTTTGTGGACAGACAAAGGTGCCAACGCAGCCAGGAGCCCCATTCAAAAGCACAGTCTGCGGCACCAAAAGAAACAGAACGAGCGAGTGACAGAGCGGTAGTGAGCGAGCTCAATGGAGCTCTAGTGTGACTGCTGCAGATTTCTTTGTGGGCAGAAAATACGGCAATGCAGGCAGAAGCCCAGTACAAAAGGCAAGCTTGCAGCGCCGGCAGAAATGGAATGCGAGAGTGACAGAGGAGGAGTGAGCGAGCTCAGTGGAGCTGTGTCGGGACTGCTTCAGATTTCTTTCTGCCCAGAAAAAGCTGCCAATGCAGGCAGGAGCCCAGTACAAAATGGCAGCCTGCAGTGCCAGGAGACACAGAACGAGCGAGTGAGGGAGGGGGAGTCAGTGAGCTCAACGGGGCTCTGTTGGGACTGCTGCAGATTTGTTTGTGGGCAGAAAAAGGCAGCAATGCATGCAGGGGCCCAGTACAAAAGGACAGCCTGCAGTGGCAGGAAAACCAGAATAAGCAAGTGAGTGAGCTCAACAGAGCTGTATTGTAACTGCTGCAAATTTCTTTGTGGGCATAAGAAGGCAGCAACGTAGGCAGGAGCCCAATAGGAAAGGGCAGCCTGCAGCGCCAGCAGAACAGAATGAGCAAGTGAGAGAAGGAGAGTGAGCGAGCTCAACGCAGCTTTGTTGGGACTGCTGCAGATTTCTTTGTGGGTAGAAAAAGGTGCCAACAGAGGCAGGAGCCCAGTACAAAAGAGCAGCCTGCAGCGCCAGGAGAACCAGACTGAGTGAGTGAGACAGGGGGAGTGAGCGACCTCAATGGAGCTCTGTCGGGACAGCTGTGGATTTCTTTGTGGGTAGAAAAAGCCACCAACACAGGCAGGAGCCCAGTACAAAGGGCAGCCTGCAGCGCCAGGAGAAACAGAATGGCGAGTGAGAGAGGGAGTAAGCCCTCAATGGAGCTCTGTCGGGACAGCTGCGGATTTCTTCCTCAGCAGAACAAGGTGCCAATGCAGGCAGCAGCCCAGTACAAAAGAGCAGCCTGCAGCACCAGGACAAACAGACTGAGCCAGTGACAGAGGACCACTGAGCGAGCTCAACAGACCAACGCAATCAACATTCGGCATTGACAAATGCTTGTCTTTTATTTCCTGTTTGTACTGGTTTCCTGCATTATTAGTACCTGCATGGATTAAAACTTGTGGGGTTGTTTTGTCTTCTTTTTAAATAATATCTGGTAGCATGTCTCCTGTTTATCTCAATTTGGTTCCTGAGTAACAAGTTCTGGTTGTGTTTTCCTTATTACCCCTTGCTGAATATCTGTCAGTGTATTTTACTGTTGAATCCCTCTATATACAAATATCTGTCTAGGTGCCTCCTTGCTTGTGATAGTCCTCTCTGTCTCCTCATTGGTTGCATCATTTATTTGTTTATTAAATTTTGGTGACCGGGTAGGCCCACTGAGCCCCGAAGGTCCCTTTTTCAGGGGCGACCCGGGATAACAATACAAGTTATAAGAATGAACAAGGACATAAGGAACATTTGAGGCATTGTGAGTTACATCATGAGGTGGTTACAGTAAAGAAAAATAGTGGATACAGGCATGGTTACAGGCATGGTAAAAGAAAAGCAGTGGAAACAGGCATGGCTTACAGGCATGGTAAAAGAAAAGCAGTGGATGTAGGCATGGGTACAGGCATGGTTATCACCATGACATGTAAGCAATTGGTAGTACTTTGCATATAGTTTATTCAGGGGTTACACGTGGCCTCTGGCGAGCAGTCTATATAAGGCAGGTAGTAGGAAGGTTAAGCTAGGAGATGGGACTTGGAGAGGAGGGGAGTACCTTACGAGCTTTAAGTGCCATGACAGTGGCATGCGCTTGAGGTCAGTAGATGGGACTTAAGCCTGGTGCGGAAGTTCATGACTGAGGAGGAGGCCTGGACCTGGGGAGTGAGCTTGTTCCATTGGCAGGCTGCTTGGGAGGAAAAGGATCTTCCGCCAGCGTTTGTCCTTACCCTAGGGACTTCTAATAGCGTTCTATCTGAGGTCCTTAGGTTCCTTGGATTGTGTTTGAGGGTTATGGTCCAGGCAATGCTTGGTGGAGCATGGGGTTTGAGAAGCTTGTAGGCCTGGACAAGCAAGGGGTGTTGGAGGCGGGCGAACAATGTGAGCCAACAAAGATTGGCCAAATTTTCACAGTGGTGACGTCTCAGGTGGTCTAAGGTTGCGAAACAAGCTATTTTATTATATAGGGTTTGCATCCTGGTAATCTCTTGTTTAGCCATGCCCTGTATAATAGGGGCAGCAAAGGTCAGATTGGGTAGAAGGACACTGGTAGCTATGGAGAGCCTGGCTTCAGGGATGAGTTGGTCCCTGAGTCGGTACAGGGTGCCAAGTTTCTGATGTAGGGTCCTGGTGACCTAGTCCATGTGTTCCTTGTATGTGATATTCTTATCAACATGAGGCCTAAGTATTTAAGGAGGGACTATGTTAATGGCTTTACCAGAGGTGAGGTTAAGGAGAGGATGAGGACCTGTCAAATCCAGGGATCTTGGCCGAATAGCATGCCTTGGTCTTGTCAGCATTTAGTACCATTCTGTTCTTACATAGCCAAGTCTCTAGTGAAGTGAGATCCTTTTGGAGTGAGGGGCCTAGGGCAACCACGTCACGCAGGGGTTGGAAGATGACAGTATCATCAGCGTACTGCACAACCGAACTCTCCCCGCAGTGGGTACGCAGGTCGTTGGTAAACAAGGAAAACAGGAGGGGGCCTAGAATTGAGCCCTGAGGTACACCCTGGTTTAGGGGTGGTGGGTCAGACATGGTCTCTTTCCATGAGACTCTCTGTGCCCTGCCTGATAAGTAGCTCCCAAACCACTTCAGGGCATGATTGTCTGGGCCTATATTTTGCGTCACCAGCAGCAGCAAGTTGTGGTCGACACGGTCGAACGTGTTGGATAAGTCTATAAAGACTGCACCAGTGGGTATCCCTTTGTCCATTGCCCTGAGAACTTCATCCATGAAGTTAATGAGGGCAATGCTAGTACCATGGTTTGTTCTAAATCCATGTTGGGAGGGGGCAAGGAGCTGATAAGCTTCCAGGTAGTCCCTGAGTTGATTGTAGATGACTCTTTCTTGCACCTTAGCAAGTGAGCAGAGGAAGGAGATGGGCCTGTAGTTATTGAGTTTTTCCCTGAGCCCCCCTTTGTGAATAGGGACAACATTGGCATGTTTCCATGGGTCAGGGACTGCTCCTTCCCTCAGTGATCGATTGAAGAGCATGGTTATAGGCCAGGCTAAGGGAGGTAGCTCCCGCCTTGAGTAGCCGAGATTGATACTGTTGGGTCCCCCCGACCCTTTCGGTTTCAGGTTCCTTAGGAGGTTTAGTACTTCAGTGCGTTTAACCAGTCTCAGGTGAAATGGGGTCTTTCCATGAGGTGGTTCATCTGAGGTTGGGAGAGTCTGGGAGACAGGCAGGTCTTGTAGGCCTCGAGGTCTGAGAAGTGCCTGTTAAGGGCAGCCGATATTTGAGAAGGGTCAGTTGTGAGCTGACCGTTAATCTCCATGGGACAGGACTCAGGCTTTTTGTTGCCCTTGATCAGGTCATTGATATGATTCCAGAATTGCTTGGGGTTGCCCAGGTTGGTTTCTGGAGTGTGTTAAGTAATCTCTCTTAAGCGAGTTTTATGGCTCTCTTGGCTTTGTTCCTCAGGGCTTTGTATTCAGCGAGATCTGCCGGGAGGAGGACAGCCTAAACTTTTTTCAGGCTTTTTCCTGAGTAGCCATTAGGGCTTTGAGGGAAGGAGAGATCCACTTGTAGCAGCTGCCTTTAGCCCTCATTCTCTTCATTGGAGCAAAGAGGTTGGCCGCTGTGGTTGGTTCATCCTGGAAGTATTGCACAGCCTCAGTAAGAGTAGGGAGAAGATTTATAGGGTTCCAGTCCAGACTACCTAGGTAGCGATTGTATTGTAGTTCAGAGAACTTGGAGAAGTCACGGGTGGAGAGAATTCTAGGTTGGACCTTGGGTGGTTTGTTTTTCCATATACAGAAGATTGGGGAATGGTCACTCATTTGTGTTGCTGGTTATTGACTGGCTCCATTTCCAATAGATTTATTAATGGAGAACTTTGGTTTTCGGTTTTAGGTAGAGTTCCATGGCTCTCCTGCCTTTTTTGCTCTTTTTATTTCTGCTCACATGGCACCAATCATCCGCTTCTTCGCTGTCAGATTCTCTCTGCCTTTTCTTACTCTTGCTTTCGCTGTATAACATTCTGTCAGCTATTACTGTATTATAATAACCGATGACCCTCTATAATGACTGGATATCCAGTCCTGATAAAACACTGTAATAACCTGCTGAATTCCGTAATAACTCGATAGTGGGTTATTACGTTTTCCTCCTTGCAGTCTTACTTCACTGAAGCACAAAGAAAGCACACTGCATTTGTATGACTACGGCAGCCACTCAGAGACATGCTCACTCACACAAAACAGCTTATAGTGTTGGTCTCTGCCGAAACCTTGCACCAGTTATTATAAAAAATAATGCCTCTGCAAGGTTTGTCTTATGAGGGTTTTTCACACACCCTCGATGTGTAATAATCGGATTATCACATACCTCAGGTGTGTGAAAAATCCTCATAACACACACACACACCTGCACAGGCATTATTAATTTCATCCCCTCCTGGTTATACTTAATTCAACAGTGTTTTATTTTTAAGACCATTAATTTTCATTTCCAGCTGCATTATTTTAAATTGTAACTCTTTTATTTCAGTACATTTTCTATCCACAAAGGCCAAGAACTCAGTTGTAGACTCTCTGCTAAATTTGCTGCTCATTCCACATCTTATTCCCAGCTCCCTATTGGTCATTGTAATAATGCCTGAATCCATCTTTTTAATTTGGTTTTCCCTGTTTAGAATTCCTTTTGGTAGAGGTTTTTTTTTTTGTTATAGAGGGGTTAGAAATAGGGAACTAGAGTACACAAGTTTGCACAAGTGTAAGATGGATAAAAACAGAAACACCCAGCTTAGTAGCTGAGCTTAACAATAATAGTCTCTGTAACAACTGCTCATGCAAAAGTAGGCCAGAGAAGGGCGTAACCAACCTAATTTACTATCCTAGATTGCTGCTTCTTGTTCTGTTCTGTATAGGGCAGGGTTCCGTGCAGCCTACCAGTCTAACCAGTACGTTATATATGTGAAGTTAAAATGTTATTCCCCGTACAATACCTCTCAAAAATGTCTAATTAAAATAAACAATGTAAGTTACTTAGTAACTTTGAATATCAAAAGCTCCTTTTGCTCGCAAGGCTGCTTACAATTACAGAAAACACAAATTATTATAAATGTTTTAAAAGAATAGTCTGCAGTTCATGCATTTAGTTTTCATTAGCGTTAAAATCACACTTACTGTTCTGTGTTGCTTAATTTTGCAAGTAACAGATACTGGAGAAGAGGACGTGATTTCTCCTCTTGCTAGGTAAAACATATATAAACAAGCATTTGTCAATGCCGAATGTTTGCTTGCTGGCATTAGCAGTGGAAGTGCAGGAGTTAGACAGATGCAGTACAGGAATGGCAGTGAAGTACTGAACTGATGCCACCTCCACCCTCACCCTGCAGAGATGGACAGGCATTGAGGTGTGCCTTTGGGTTGTCACCCATGACGGTCATGACATTTCACCTCACCCTGCCCTTCAGACACTGACAAGTGTCGAGGTGTGCCTTGGGGTGTTTGGGCTTTACATTCACCTCATTCCATAAGGAAATACACTGAAATTGGTGCAGTATAGGAGAATGGGGTGAACTCTGGGGGCCAAGGGTCCAAGGTGCACCTCGATGCCTGTCACTGGCTGGAGGGTGAGGGTGGGGGGTGAAATGGCATGAGCATTACTGTCGACAATCCCAAGTCACACCCCTGACACCTGTCAGTCTCTACAGGGTAGGGCATTATGGTAGAAAACCTTAATGCCCTAGGCGTTTCCTGGTATTTTTACTCCAAGTTTTCCTCATGGGCTTTTTGTGACCCCACCGCATGAACAGTGACACTATCAGTTCGTTAGGCGAAAGGTGATTTTGCACAGTGACTGCGCCATTTGGTGTCACAGGTTCGAAAACACATTTCAAACAGGATGTGAAAAGTGCCAGGTGTACTGTTCACGAGGAGGTGTAAAAAATGGCATTGTTGAAAATCTGGAGTGAATATATAAAAACCTGGTGAAGTCACAAGCGTGCATAGAAACTGCGCAATGTACACCTGTAATGTAATTATTTGAGGATTTTTTACAGCAAATTTTCAACACAGGCATCTTGGGACCTTCGCTCATGAACAGTGTCACTGTCATTTTCTTAATCTATCCCGAACACTAATTTCTCACAGCAACCACCCTATTCTGAGCTGGAAGTGTGAAAACACATTTCAGCCAGGTTGTGAAAAATGACAGCTGTACTTTTCATAAGGAGGTGTAGAAAAATGTCAATGTTGAAAATCTGGACTGAAAATATTACAAATTCATGAACTTACAAGGGTGCGTGGAAACTGCGCAATGCACACTCATAACATAGTCATTTTATGGACTTTTGTCACCAAATTTTTAACATAGCCATTTTAAGACCTCTGCTCATAACCAGTGTCACTGTACTTTTCTTAATGTGTCCCGAACATTGATTTCGCAAACCAACCCCGCCAATGTGTGCTACATGTGCAAAAACACATTTTGAGTGAGATGCAAAAAATGACAGCTGTACTGTTCATAAGAAGGTGTGGTAAAATGGCAATGTTGAAAATCTGGAGTAAAAATATTACAAATTCTCAAAGTTACGAGCGTGCGTAGGAACTGCACAATGCATGCTCGTAAAACAGTCATTTTTGGGAATGTTTTCACCAAATTTTGAAGATAGGGTTTTTGGGGGCGTACCTCATGAACTGTGACACTGTTGTTTCATAAATCAGTCCTGAAAGGTGGTTCCACACAGTGAACGCGAAATCACCTTTCGGGACCAAATAACAAAATGGCAGTGACTGAGTTCATGAGGTGGGGTCCCAAAAACCTCATATAGAAAATTTGGTGAAAAATCCCAAAAATACCAAGATATCACCAAAGTTGAAAAAAACATTTATGCCATTATACAGCTTACGGCATTTCTTCAGTTCACGTGTACAGCTTTGGAAGTGCAAAGTGTTCGGTCACGGTCGTCCGCGCCAGCCTCCAGAAGGTAAAGTATGGGGTGAGCTGGGGGTGTGGGAGATGGGGCACTCAGAGGGTGGGCATGGGTTGTGGGAGGGTGGAAAAACAGTCAGCGAGGGACCATTTTTTCTTACAGGTGATTTTTTAATTTTTTTGAAAGACGACGCAGGACTTTTGCCACGCTGGGGTGGACTCCTAGTGTGGCAGCTGGAAGGTTGTTTGGGGGGGCCAGTGGAGCCAACAGAAGATTGGGCACCCCCATTGGCCATACGGACTGGACTGTTGCCATGCTGGGGTGGGCTCCCAGCGTGGCACCTGGAAGTATGTTGGGGCGGCAGTGGAGCCAACGAGGATTGAGCATCCCCACCAGCCATACAGAATTTTGCCACACTGGGGTGGGCTCCCTGTGTGGCACCTGGAAGTCTGTTGGGGGGCAGCAGAGCTGATGGGGGATTGGGCACCCCCGTCGGCCATACAGTGTGTGTGGGGAGGGGCGCATGAGCACGCTGGGGTGGGCTCCCAGCACGCTACTTGGGTGTTTGTTGGTGGGGGGGAATGGAGTTGTCTATGACAGCTGTTCCAATGCAGTGCCGACGTGTAGGCACTTTGCATACTGCTGATGGCAGTATGCAAATTGCCTTCACGTTACCACCGCTGATTGTAGCGCTGTTTTGCTTGGAACTGTACGCCCCTGCATCTGAACTGCTGTCATAGACAGCTCAGACGTTTATTGGTGCGGTGAGACCGTGCCTGCGACAAGGAGCTGGACATTGGAAGCAAGGTGGCATGCCTACGAAACTTCGTATGGTGGCACTATGTTTCTTTCATATGCGTGCAAGCAAACATAAAAATGAAGCACATTCAACTAAAGCACAGCTAACTAGCTAAGGCAGCTGTGGTTTTCCAGTCATTTTCTTTGGGTGGAGCTCCTTGTTTAAGAAGTGAGGCAAACTTCATAAAATTACATAAAAAAATGGCACAGAGAGAATTAAGATGTCTTCCCTGCCACTGCCTGCACTCACTATAATCTTCTCATTTTGGCAATCAGGTGAAAACTTTTGTCTTTTATAGAGGCAGTGGGGTATGATGACAGAGTACTCTGCTCTAACTGGCTTACGAAAAGTTTTGAAATTCAAATACAAAACAATATATCTTAATACCCCTCAATAGCTTTATTCAATAAATATGGGAGGGTAGTTTACAAACACTTTTACTGTTGAAATAAATGTCTATTTCTCAACCCAGCATTACATCTAGTATCCCGTCTGAAGCCAATATTTTCTATGTTTTAATATAATGTTTTGAACTTTTATGTTAGAAGCCTATCTACTATTTGAACTTGCTGACATATCACAAAAAATACAATTGCAATAGTTCAGAGGTTCTGAAAAAAATCCCAAAGACTTCAAAATGACTTTTTCCAAGGGGGGCACTGTGGAGCCCGAGCAGAACGGCAGCATTTTACAACAGCTCCTTAATCGAACTTTAAAACTTTTTAAAAAATCTCCTTTTACCACCAGCAATCGACTCAAACAAATACCACCAGTCGAAAGAGGAACCCTCTAAATATAATATGGATAACCCTCGAAAAGATAGAGGCGGAGGCACAGGCACTAAATCGGCTGGCACATCGCAACCTCCGAGACCTACCTCTGATGCACAGGTCATATCCCAACAGGAGTTGGAGGAAACCATGGCATCTATAGGCCTTAAACTGAAAAGGCTGATCGCATCAGTCTCCGACCTGAACAGCAAGATGGATTCATTTGGTACAAGGGTGACGATGGTTAAAAAGACGGTAGGGGGGATGCAATTTGAAGTCGGGGAGATAAACAAACAGGCCGAATAAGCTACGACTGCCACATCTTTAACGGTGAAAGAAAATACACACCTGAGGGCCAGACTCGAGACTCTGGAAAACCAGGCCCGCTCCACACACATTCGAGTCCTCGGCTTGCCAGAAGAGATCGAGGGGAATCATCCTCTTATGTTCTTACAGGACTGGCTGGCAGATAAACTGGTCCCAGAGAATCATGATGTATCCTTTGGATTACAAAAGGCATATAGAATTACTCCTCGTGGGTATCGGGAGGATATGGAAACGCCTCGTACCCTACTTATTGTTACAGATGATATAGGAACCAGGGATAGGATCCTCCGATATGCTCGTAAAGCGGGATCCATTACACAGGACGAGCGATCTGTCTGCTTATTTCCTGATATAAGTTATGCTACCTGAACCCGACGGAAGAAATTCGACGGGGTGAGAAAACAGCTGAGGGAGGCGAAGATTGTACACGTGATGGTGTTTCCGGCACATTTATGAATCGTACATAATGGTAAAGTTTGGGTGTTTTCGGATCCTGTCGAGGCAGGCAAATGGGCCTCTCGTTTTGTTGATACCAGTCGTAGTCGGAGTAGGGTCCATGGAAAAGAGAGCAGTAAGTCGGAAGACCATGAAGACGGCTGAAAAGCAGTGAGGCAAATTTTTATGACACGCCATATAATAACTTTGTATAACAGTCTATCTCAACCTTTTTTGTTTTCTTTGAGAAGTGGACAATCCTTGGGATATTGGACTACTATACATAAACGAAGCTACTGAACCAAGATCTAGCATATAATTATATTTTTATGGCCTTACTTTAATGCAATAGAGCTGTATGTAACCCCCCTGCAAATGGGGGTTCATAAAAGACTTCCAGGAGCTTGCTTGAATGCTCCAAGCCTGAATGGTGTTTGGCATTTAAGCCATTTATCAGTGAGTGTTTTTAGAGCCTCTGGTACTGTCTCTTTAAGAGCTGTCTGCTTGCAGACATAATTAGTTCGTATGGGGGGACTGTGTGCTTCTCTGAGTACCACTCGAGCTGCTGCCAATTCACTTCATTTTGCAGTCACTAGGAGTGCAAAGGAACCTATCTGAAAGATGTAACTGTTTGCCAGAAATTATTTAGAGTAGTAATGAAATTACAGTTTGTCTAACCTGCTTTCTTTGCAGTCAGAACTGTGTCTGCTAGTTCCCCATTCTAGTTTTGAACTGCTGAACTGGACCAATCAGTGTGGGGTAAGCTAGCTCTAAAATGGTGCCTTGGACGAATCAGAACTTGGACTCATAATCTGAGCCAGCCACAAGAGGATTGTATGGGCAGTGACTCTGGGAGATGTAGTTTAGACTTCAGTGCCTTTTGGACCAACAGCAGCAGTCTATTGTGAGTGACAGCCAATCCAGTCAAGAACTGGGAGGAACTCAAAGGAAGTGCCCAGTTTTGTCGGTTGGAGTTTCAGTTGAGCTTTGGCAGTGAAGAAGGAAGGAGCCCTGTGCTTTTCAGTGTGCAGTTTTAGTCAAAAGCGTGTGAAGGCCCAGAGTTCCGGTCTGCAGCTTGTGTAACAGCTTGTTAGGACTGAATCCGTCCTGTGAAAGAATCAAAGGATCTCTGAAGAGTAGAAACCAGGCTTACCCTGTAGAAGACTGGAGGAATTGCTGAAAATTGCACTCTGTCTGTCAGAACTGAATCTGCTGTGTTCTCCCGGTATTGTGCAGTAATTGCGATCGGGATACAGATGCAGCCTGCCTGGTATAGTGCTTTCTTTTATATGGATGTGTGAAGAGGTTTGTGTACCTCAAGTGAGCCCTGCTGACATTGAAGGACCCTATCTTATTTGGAGGTCGTGAGTACTAATTCAGAAGTCGCTCCCTGTTGAATTGCCACATTAAATCCAAATGGAATTACTGTACTGCTGACTGTTTAATTCTCCTTTTCTCTGTGTGAAAGGGCCCCTACCAGCTGCCACGGTTTGGACTAGCCACTAGGGCTTGGGTACCCAGGGACAGTAACTGATAAGGGATAGGCCTGTGCACAGAGCCAAAGATAGATTATTAGAGTGATAAGCTAATTAACTGATTTCCCCTGTCCTTGTTATATTCCCTAAATAAATCAGAGCTGCTTGTTTCAGCAAAGTTATACTGCCTGAGGTATTTGTCTATGTTAAAGTACTGTACTGTGATTGTTGCACTGTATCTCATTTCACAGGAGGTCCCAGTGCGGAACCAGACCTGGGGGTAAGTGTATACTGTGAAGGTAATTCTGATATATTGTGTGGGCCACTAGTGGGAAGAAAGGGGGGTTGCAGTGTCCCAGAGGGCTGTGACCAAGTTAGTTTAACTATTGCAAACCCTGACCTCTGGGTGGAGGCACCCGCCATTGGATCCAGGCCCCTCAACCTGTTAGTGGCAAATCAGGCAGGGGTAGTAGCCCCTGGGATAGCGCCATCTAGGGGTTACATGTAGTATCTATTTTATGCTACCAACTAGTAAAGCAATATCAGTGCTTAAATCCACTTTTGAAATGGGGTATATTAGTTAAACGGTGGGTGCTTGTTGTGGTAAATGCTGCCTTTATTATTTTATTTTATTAGTACATTTTTCCACTTGTAGCTATATAATGTGACACCTTTAGTCCCAGTTTGGGGCATTTTTTTTTTTGAAGGACTTTAAAATATGGTCTTTTAGTAGATCAATATAGTCACACTGCTCATGGGCTTGTAAACACAGCTTATTAATGTTATTGTACTCGCTAGTTAAAAACTTTAAGCTTTCCCCTCTATGTGGTATCAAAATATTTGGGAAGCATCAATCCTAAGATTAATGGGAGAGGTAAAATTCTCTCTATGGTCTATATCTATGTTATTGGTAAGTCCTGAATAAGGCAAAGTTGTCTGTATGATGATATATGATAATTACAAAAATAAAATGTAAAAAAAAAAATGACTTTTTCCACGTTGAAACTCTCCCCTGATTGTATGAGACAAACAGGAGACAAGCAGGTCTCTGGTTTCATCTCCCGAAAACACTTCTGTAGCCGAGTATAAAATATTTGAATGCTTGCTGCGCAAGAGAGCATTAAAGCTGCAGCTATTTTAAGAGTAGCAAATGTCCAGCAAAAACTCAGGTCTTCTTTGGCACAGCTCTGTTCCCCACGCATTAGGTTTTTAGACTCAATCCAATATTCTGGTCTCACCTCAGACCTCAAAGTTCACTCCCACTTCCTGGTCCACAATCACTGAAGCTCCTGCACTCTGTGTTTTTTCTCCTGATGACTCACTCAGGTCCCATGACAGATCCTGACTCCACAATCTCTGTTCCTCCATTCCTCATCTTCAAGGTTCCCCTGTAGTTCCAGCAGCAGTTTTCCCTGGGTAGAATCTCAAAGCCACCTACAACACTCTCCTCCACCAGTCAGCAGCTTTCATCGGTCTCAAGCCAGCATAACAATAGTATTCGCCTACAGGAAAAACAAATAAAAATCTCCAAATGCAGATTTTTATTGCATAAATGTTATACATCAAAACAAAAGGGACCTTGGGCTCTCATAACTGATGACCTCAAAGTAGCAGGGCAATTAACAAAGCAGTGAGTAATACTAGTGAGATGCTGGGGTCCATAGGGAGGGATATCTCCAGCAGGAGGAGGGAGGTGGTGTTGTTACTGTATCACTTGTTGGTGAGACCTCACCTAGAGTATTGTGCCCAGTTATCGAGGCTACAATTCAGAATGGACCTAGACAGGGTGGGGGCAGTCCAGAGGAGGGTAACTAAAATGGTACAGCGGTTGAACTAAAAGCCTTATGGGGAGAGACTGAGAGATCTCAACATGTACACCCTGGAAGAGACGAGAGCAAGAGGGGACATGATAGAGACCTATAAGTGCCTCACAGGGGTGCACTGGATGCAAGAAGGGAGTCCTTTTCCAATAAGAAAGAGCATCAGGACCAGGGGCATGCAATGAAGTTAGAGGTAGGAGTTTAAGAGGGATGTGAGGAAGTACTACTTCACTAAAAGGGTGGTAGACACCTGAAACAGACTGCCAGTAGAAGTGGTGGGGCAAAGAGAGTGGAGGGAGGCATCAACCATACACGAGATGGATATCGTGGAATATAAGTAAATAGGTAGGGAGGAGGGAGAGTTACTAGAGACCAGTTCGAATCTGAGGAGAAGCAGTAGGCATGGAACATCTGGCAATTTGAGAGGGCCAAGCAGCCCTTTTCTACTGATAAATTCTGTATGTCTCTATGTTTCTGACCTCCTTCCTTGTCACTATTGTCATCACAGTGGGGCCGGGCTAGGCTAAACAACCTGAGCAAAGTGAAAGGTACTGGAATCACGTCAGTGAGGTTAAGTCAACAAAAAACTGCTTGAACCTAAAGCAACCTAGACTCCAACACAAGAGGTAAAGTGAGTCGAGAGAGATCTAAGCCGAATGACATTTGACAACCTAGCAGGTCTACGATTAAGGTGTGCTGTCTTGCTTGGTTTGTGGGTAAGGTGGTTTGTTGACTGTTTGGCTGCACAATAGAAGTTTTCACCAAAATGGACAGACAGGAGACACAACTCATGAAAAGGGAACAGTTTATTAAGCAACTGAACCACAGAAATTGAAACAAGAGAAGAGTTGTGAACAATGAACACTATAAATATTACAATACTCTAAAATCACTTTAGAACTATTACTGAACTCTAAAAGCACTCCATAACTGTTGTATGCTAAAATCACTCAATACCTGTTACTGTATGATAAAATCACTCAATAAATATTACTATACTCTAAAAATGCATGTAACCCCTAGATGGCGCTATCCCAGGGGCTACTACCCCTGCCTGATTTGCCACTAACAGGTTGAGGGGCCTGGATCCAATGGCAGGTGCCTCCACCCAGAGGTCAGGGTTTGCAATAGTTAAACTAACTTGGTCACAGCCCTCTGGGACACTGCAACCCCTCTTTCTTCCCACTAGTGGCCCACACAATATATCAGAATTACCTTCACAGTATACACTTACCCCCAGGTCTGGTTCCGGCACTGGGACCTCCTGTGAAATGAGATACAGTGCAACAATCACAGTACAGTACTTTAACATAGACAAATACCTCAGGCAGTATAACTTTGCTGAAACAAGCAGCTCTGATTTATTTAGGGGGATATAACAAGGACAGGAAATCAGGTTAATTAGCTTATCACTCTAATAATCTACCTATGGCTCTGTGCACAGGCTATCCCTATCAGTTACTGTCCCTAGGTACCCAAGCCCTAGTGGCTAGTCAAACCGTGGCAGCTGGTAGGGGCCCTTTCACACAGAGAAAGGAGAATTAAACAGTCAGCAGTACAGTAATTCCATTTGGATTTAGTGTGGCAATTCAACAGGGAGCGACCCTGAATTAGTACTCACGACCTCCAAATAAGATAGGGTCCTTCAATGTCAGCAGGGCTCACTTGAGGTACACAAACCTCTTCACACATCCATATAAAGAAAGCACTATACCAGGCAGGCTGCATCTGTATCCCGATCGCAATTACTGCACAATACCGGGAGAACACACAGCAGATTCAGTTCCTGACAGACCGAGTGCAATTTTCAGCAATTCCTCCAGTCTTCTACAGGGTGAGCCTGGTTTCTACTCTTCAGAGATCCTTTGATTCTTTTCACAGGACGGATTCAGTCCTAACAAGCTGTTACACAAGCTGCAGACCGGAACTCTGGGCCTTACACACGTTTTTTGACTAAAACTGCACACTGAAAAAGCACAGGGCTCCTTCCTTCTTCACTGCCAAAGCTCAACTGAACTCTAACCGACAAAACCGGACACTTCCTTTGAGTTCCTCCCAGTTCTTGACTGGATTGGCTGTCACTCACAATAGACTGCTGCTGTTGGTCCAAAAGGCACTGAAGTCTAAACTACATCTCCCAGAGTCACTGCCCATACAATCCTCTTGTGGCTGGCTCAGATTATGAGTCAAGTTCTGATTCGTCCAAGGCACCATTTTAGAGCTAAGCTTACCCCACACTGATTGGTCCAGTTCAGCAGTTCAAAACTAGAATGGGGAACTAGCAGACACAGTTCTGACTGCAAAGAAAGCAGGTTAGACAAACTGTAATTTCATTATTACTCTAAATAATTTCTGGCAAACAGTTACATCTTTCAGATAGGTTCCCTTTGCACTCTAGTGACTGCAAAATGAAGTGAATTGGCAGCAGCTCAGAGTGGTACTCAGAGAACACACAGTCCCCATACAAACTAATTATGTCTGCAAGCAGACAGCTCTTAAAGAGACAGTACCAGAGGCTCTAAAACACTCACTGATAAATGGCTTAAATGCAAACACCATTCAGGCTTGGAGCATTCAAGCAAGCTCCTGGAAGTCTTTTAGGAACCCCCATTTGCAGGGGTTACACCCTTCTAGCCTGGGAAAGCTTGACGTCACGTCAAGCAAGTACCATAAGTTTCAACTGCAACCATATACATTTGCATTAGGCTGCACATGTAATCATCAGTCAATATATCATTTTACCAAGAACACATTTCTGAAACATTGCAGTCGTCACTCTTTACACAGTATTACATACACATTGTACCATAACTCAAGTTATTACCTCTTGTACATGAAACCTGAAGAGAGGGGCCCTTCCTATCAGTTACCTTGGGGCTGGATGGGGCAAGGGCACCATACTGAGAGGGCAACACAAGTAACTTGGAGTTAGCACTGATGCTCAGTTTGGGCAATGAGCTCGGGGACACATACACTCCTTTATGGACAACATTGAGAGGCAAGTCCACAGGCCTCCCAAGTGAATCATAACTGAGGGTGCACCACAGGCTTTACAGCTCGACCAGTCTTTCTAGGGGAACTGTTATAGTCTCTGCACTCTGAGCCTCATTTTCAGCATTGTCCTCACTTGTCAGGGGAGTCTCCATGGGGTAGAGAGCTAGAACTTGGGGCACTTTCAGCTCCAGGAGTTACAGTTTCTGAGTCCACAACATTTGGCTCTCATGGAGAGCTTTGGACACTGGCAGTGGACTGTCAGGGCACTCAAAATACTCTTCTTGTTCGGGTGTATCACCAGTCTGCCCCAATCTATCATTTTCCTCCCCTGAAAGCTCAAACAGTTCAACCATGCACAATAATTCCATTTCATCTGATCTGATGCTTTGCACTTCACTTTCTGGGAGCATTGGCTCCAGGGATGAAGCTGGGGGCTTAGACAGTCCAGAAGGCCCAGCTTCGTCTCCAGTATTGACTAGGGGATTGCCCCAAACAATTGACTCAGTTCGTAAGAAGGATAGTATTCAAAGTCACTCTACTTTCTTCCGATATGGACTGACAGTCATGCTCAACTGGGACTTGTGGAGGGAACACTTTAACTTTGCTTCTGTAGGTGCAGACTTTCTTGATCTTTTCTTAGCAGCAGCTCTAGTCACTGGTCCAGAGGGGGCATCTTCTAGGGGCTCAGACTCAATTAAGATTTGTCCAATGGGCAGTAAATGATTTCTATGCATTGCTTTTACATCTTTTGAATTATTCTCAGGCCTTACTTTGTACACTGGCAGATCATCTAGTATGCCCACTACAATGTGAGGGAGATGGTGCCATCTGTCAGCAATTTTGTGCTTGCCATGCAGTCCCAGATTTCTTAGCAATACCCGATCTCCCTCCTGGAGTTCCTGTGCTTTCACCTTTTATCATACCTTTCTTTGTTGGCCAGATTTCTTTTGGCAGCCATGGTTTGAGCCAGTTGTGCGCATGAGTTAGCTGGGCCTTTAACTTTTGCACATACTGTAAATAGTTGTCAGCTTGAACCCCATCAGGAGAGACCCCAAAACACACATCTACTGGTAGTCGAGCTTCTCTTCCAAACATCAGGCGGTGGGGAGAATCCAGTGGCATCACTTTGGTGCAGTTATAAGCATGTACCAGGGTGCTAATTTGTTGGCTCCATCTAAGCTTGTCCTTTGGGTGCAGGGTCCTAGCATATCTAGCAAAGTTGCGTTGAAACGTTCAGGCTGTGGGTCCCCCTTGGGGTGGTAAGGAGTGGTTCTGGACTTTCGCACTCCCCTCAGAGAAAGCATCTCTTTGATCAGACGACTCTCAAAGTCTCTCCCTTGATCAGAATGGATTCTTTGTGGAGCCCCATAGTGAACAAAAAAGTTTTCTACAAGTACTTTGGCCACAGTGGATGATTTCTGGTCTTTGGTGGGGAAAGCTTGGGCATATCTCGTGAAATGGTCAGTGACCACCAACACATTACTGATATTTCTTTGATCTGACTCCAAACTCAGAAAATCAATACAGACCAGCTCCATGGGTGCACTGGTGGTGATGTTAACAAGGGGGCAGCCCTCTGGGGCAAAACTTTCCTCTGTAATAGCGACTACAAGTTCGAATGTGTTGCTCCACATCAGCCCCATCTTAGGCCAATAGAATCTGGATCTCACCAAGTCAAGTGTTCTGTCTATACCAAGGTGCCCCATGTGGTTGTGCAAGGACCTCAGTACTGAGTCTCGAAAGGCAGTGGGCAGCACTAGTTGTTGTTTGTCTACTTGTCCCCTCTGTCTACTGTTTCTCTGTATAACAGTTTATTGATCAGTTTCAACTAGGACCTTCTTTGTATAACAGTGCAGTTCTCAAATCAGTGGAGCGTAATTTGGACACATCTTTTCCTGCATAGAGGGCTTCTAAAGCTGCTTTGATCATGGGATCGCGGGATTGAGCCGCCGAATACTGTCATTGTCCAGCTGAGGGCAGTGCACCAATGTCTATTGCAGAAAAGTGGCAATAAGCACCTAGGTATGCAATTCTCAGAGCTCCCAAAGCAATCCACCATGCAGTCCACTGCGTCCGTGGACATTTGTTCCTCCCTGTCAAACTTCCGGCAGAGTGCCGAATGTCAGGTTCTGCCAATCGGACCCAATCATTCTGGGGAACAGGCCTCGGGAGAGAGCATCAGCATCTATGTGGTTCAGACCTGCCGGTATTCGAGCATAGTCATATGTAGATAATGCAGAAAGCCACCTATGGCCAGTGGCATCCAACTTAGCTGAGGTCTGCACATAGGTCAAAGGATTATTGTCAGTTTTTACTAGTATTTTAGCCCCATACAAGTACTCATGGAATTGGTCAACAATAGCCCACTTCAAAGCTAGGAACTCTAACTTATGTACAGGATAGTTCTTTTCGGATGGGGTCAGGCTTCTACTGGCAAAGCCCACTGGTCTCAGGCCATTCTCATGCTCTTGGTACAACACAGCCCCCAACCCTTGCAAGCTAGCATCAGTGTGCAGGACGTAAGGTTTTCTTGGATCGGCATAGGCCAGCACTGGAGCATGGGTAAGTTGATATATGATCTCATGAAAAGCAGTCTCACAATCAGAGTCCAAGCGGGCCCCAAATACTTCACTCGGATGAAAATACACTCTTTCAGTCTTGAGGGACTGACTTTTGGTATTTTTGTGGGTTGGGGATACCCTTGAGTAAGGTTAAGTAAAGGGCGGATCACTCTTGAATAGTCCTTGATGAAGCGCCGATAATAACCACAGAATCCCAGGAATCTTTGCAGTTCTTTTTAGATTTTGGGGCTGTGGCCAGCTGGTCAAGGCCTCAACTTTACTTGGGTCGGTCTCTATTCCCTCGGTGGATACTATGTGTCCACATACTTTACTGATGTTTGAAAGAATTGACACTTATCAATGGACAGTTTTAAGGCCAAAGTCCTCCAGTCGGTCCAATACCTTAAATAATCTGCTCTCATGTTCTCCAGTGAGCTGCCAAACACAATAACATCATCTAGGTATACAGGCACTCTAGTAAGTTCATGTCCCCACTGCACGCTCCATCAATCATTGAAAAGTGGCTGGGGCACCTGAAATCCTTGAGGCATCCTCATGAATTCATAGAAGCCAAGCGGACAGATAAGGCCATCTTCTCACGGTCCTCTGGGGCCATCGGGCTCTGGTAGTACCCACTGCGGAGATCCAGCACAGAGAACCACTTGCTCCGTTTAGGCAGTCAAAGCATCCTGAATGCGGGCATTGTGTACTGATCAGGGATAGTCCGCGGTTTAAGGTGCGATAATCCACACATCCTTACTGTTCCATTCTTTTTCCTCACTACCACAATGGGGAAGCATAAGGGTTTCTGGATTCTTGTATTACACCAGCAGCTAACATCTCTTGCAGATGCCGTCTCCATCATCTATGTCCAGCAGGTGCCAGGCGTGAGACCTCTCACGAAATGGTCTTTCGTCATGCAGCCGGATATTGTGCTCAGCTCCTTGCACGCATCCTACATCCCATTCCTTAAAGAAAACACCTGGTCTCTCTGGGCAAGCTTCTCACTGATCCTCACTTTCCATTCAGCTGGCAGCGGAGTCGCGAAATCAAACAAGTCAGGCGTTACTCTGTCATTCTTCCTTGAACTCTTGCTGCTGGGTAGCACTGCAGTGTCTGCACAATGCACATTAGCCAGGATGCAACCTCTGTTTACTCGAATGTCTCTTTCAGACACATTATGAACTTGGACCATTACCCTTCTGGCATAAGCATGGGCTCTAGCGGGCAAAATACTAGGCTTGACCAGCAGTCCTCTGGCAATTTTCCATCGCCTGGTGCATCCAACATTAATATTTTATTCTTAACATCCTTTCTGATACGGACCTCTCCCTGTAAGGTACACTGGGCATTTGGCACCAGGATCAGAGACTCAGGATCCTTCTTCCATACAATTCCGACCGGTTCCTCTGGTTCTAGTTTTTCAGCATCTCTCTGTGCCTCATAGGCCTTCTTAATTAAAGCCGGAACTCTTAAAGCTCTACTAGTCTTTGACCCCTGTTTTTCATAACACAACTGTGCCAGCCTTCCGAACATATGAGCATTTGTTCCAATCAACAAAGGGACACCATCATACAGTCCAGTGGTGGGACACACTAAGGCTAGGGTCTCTACTTGTTCGGCCACTCCAGCCACGGAGGTGGGGAAAGACAGCCAAATTCAGATATACCCGGAATAGGGGTAGGCCTTCTCACTTAACCCCCATACATGCAGTCCTTCTAATGGTTGTAAGGGTACGTCTGACAAATGCTTCTGATACCAATCCTGGAACATAATTGTCACTTGGGAGCCACTGTCTAATACAGCTCTTGTGACACTCCATTCACCTTTACAGTGGTCTCCATGGAGGGACCCACTATTCTGGACCAGTCTGGAGGCGGTGAGTGGGGGGCCTGGGCAACTGACCTTGCCACAGGAAGGCGTGATTAGCATTTTGGTGCCCTCACTGGGATCATGTGGTACCTCTTAACCACTGATTTCTTCTCCGAAGCTCTCCTTGTAGCCTATATGCAACTTTGTCAGTGTCTTTTGGGGACTGGCATTCCCTTTTCATGTGCCCATCTTTCCCACAATTATAGCAAAACATACTTTCTGGAGTTTGAGCTGGCCGAGGCGCCACTGGGAGCCAGGGGCGGGGTATTACTAACTGGAAACCTGGTGCCATCTCTGTCTCTTGGCGTGATAAGCATTTGGAGACATCTCGTCAGTTCTCCACTTCCATGGTCAAGGAATTGAGTTTGAGCTGTTATCAGCAGGAGATACATGGGTGGGTACCCCACCCCCACAGCAGATGCAGTCGGATATAGGTCAGGGCCCGCATTTGCAGGCGTGGCCTTCATAAAGGGACTGTTTTTGAATTCGGATCTCTCTCAACAGTTCGCCCCATTGTGGCATATCTTTTCCTTGTCAGAGCACTCATTGACTGTCCAGCCTCTGCCCTGAACTTCACTTGATGGGTCACCCTCAGTCCTTTCGGGTTGTAGCCACAGCTGTTGGTGCAGTACCTCGAGTTGCCTTTTCTCAACTCCTCGAATTTCTCTCATTAACTCATCATAGGAGGGTGGGGATTCCAGTCGATTTGCCAGGCGTAACTGCAAGCAACAGTTCTGAGAGGGGGCAGACTTAAGGATTCTGTCCAGTCTGGTTCGGTCCAGTTCAATCGCTGGCAAACTACCCTTTCTGAGGCATTCTTGCAACAATTTTTCCAGCCGAGAGACATACACAGACAACAACTCCCTTGGTACTGTTGTGCATTTCTTACTCCACCATAGGTCCTCATCAGAATCTGGGCTCCCATACACATCTCTAAGGCCTCAAGATAGCCTGTGCAGTGCGCTTCAGGGTTACTGGCCCGTTTAGCATGGATGGTAGCCAGGGCAGGGACCTGGGAGGCTCTCACTAGCAGCTCTTTGGCTTTTAGCCTTCCGAGGCATTGCCATTCTAGCACTTGGGGCAAACATAGTTCTATCCAGGTCTCCCAGTCATCCTCCCCTTGGGGGTGGGAGGTGCCAGAGAAGATCCTCAACCTTCGGTAAGAGTCGTGACTAATGGCAGGTGCAGAAATAGAGTCTGCATTGGTTCAGCCACCATTACGGGCACTGGAGCAGGAGAGGGTGTTGGGGAGGAACACCCCAGGTGGCAAGAAGAGTTTCTTCAAGTCCTCCACAGTTTTCCCTCCCAGCAACCATTCAGCAATTTCTCCTCAAAGGTTTCAGATAGTGGTGGGGGCTGATTCCCCCGGTCTTTCTGTCCTTAGTTATCACTCTCCAAGCAGTGAGGGCTCCCTCTGGGGTAATGGTCTGTGGCACTTTGGAGCTATCTATTGGATCCTTAAACTCTACTAGGGCCAGGAAAGTGTGGGTGAGCAGATTAGCATGCCAACCCACCACCACAGGGTTTTGTAAACCTTCCACCTTGGAAAGTACTCCTGCACAGTGTCCGATTGATACCCAGGGGATGTCCAGGATAAGCATAGCATTTGGGGGTCAATCTCCTCCCCAGTACACCACTCCACCAGCCGGTGCACAGCCACTTCTGTCGGGTACCCATTTTTTCTTAACAGTGGTTCGTAAATATGGCCACTAGAGGGCACACAATCCCAGCGGTGCCTCCAAGATGTAACCCCTAGATGGCACTATCCCAGGGGCTACTACCCCTGCCTGATTTGCCACTTACAGGTTGAGGGGCCTGGATCCAATGGCGGGTGCCTCCACCCAGAGGTCAGGGTTTGCAATAGTTAAACTAACTTGGTCACAGCCCTCTGGGACACTGCAACCCTCTTCTTCCCACTAGTGGCCCACACAATATATCAGAATTACCTTCACAGTATACACTTACCCGCAGGTCTGGTTCCGGCACTGGGACCTCCTGTGAAATGAGATACAGTGCAACAATCACAGTACAGTACTTTAACATGAGACAAATACCTCCAGGCAGTATAACTTTGCTGGAAACAAGCAGCTCTGATTTATTTAGGGGATATAACAAGGACAGGGAAATCAGGTTAATTAGCTTATCTCTAATAATCTACCTATGGCTCTGTGCACAGGCCTATCCCTATCAGTTACTGTCCCTGGGTACCCAAGCCCTAGTGGCTAGTCCAAACGTGGCAGCTGGTAGGGGCCCTTTTACGAGAAAGGAGAATTAAACAGTCAGCAGTACAGTAATTCCATTTGGATTTAATGTGGCAATTCAACAGGGAGCGACCCTGAATTAGTACTCATGACCTCCAAATAAGATAGGGTCCTTCAATGTCAGCAGGGCTCACTTGAGGTACACAAACCTCTTCACACATCCATATAAAAGAAAGCACTATACCAGGCAGGCTGCATCTGTATCCCGATCGCAATTACTGCACAATACCCGGGAGAACACACAGCAGATTCAGTTCCTGACAGACCGAGTGCAATTTTCAGCAATTCTTCCAGTCTTCTACAGGGTGAGCCTGGTTTCTACTCTTCAGAGATCCTTTGATTCTTTTCACAGGACGGATTCAGTCCTAACAAGCTGTTACACAAGCTGCAGACCGGAACTCTGGGCCTTACACACGTTTTTGACTAAAACTGCACACTGAAAAGCACAGGGCTCCTTCCTTCTTCACTGCCAAAGCTCAACTGAACTCTAACCGACAAAACCGGCACTTCCTTGAGTTCCTCCCAGTTCTTGACTGATTGGCTGCTCACAATAGACTGCTGCTGTTGGTCCAAAAGGCACTGAAGTCTAAACTACATCTCCCAGAGTCACTGCCCATACAATCCTCTTGTGGCTGGCTCAGATTATGAGTCAAGTTCTGATTCGTCCAAGGCACCATTTTAGAGCTAGCTTTCCCACACTGATTGGTCCAGTTCAGCAGTTCAAAACTAGAATGGGAACTAGCAGACACAGTTCTGACTGCAAAGAAAGCAGGTTAGACAAACTGTAATTTCATTATTACTCTAAATAATTTCTGGCAAACAGTTACATCTTTCAGATGGGTTCCTTTGCATCCTAGTGACTGCAAAATGAAGTGAATTGGCAGCAGCTCGAGTGGTACTCAGAGAAGCACACAGTCCCCCCATACAAACTAATTATGTCTGCAAGCAGACAGCTCTTAAAGAGACAGTACCAGAGGCTCTCAAAACACTCACTGATAAATGGCTTAAATGCCAAACACCATTCAGGCTTGGAGCATTCAAGCAAGCTCCTGGAAGTCTTTTGGGAACCCCCATTTGCAGGGGGGTTACATGCGCAACTTTAAAATTGGTACAGTGTCACCCTAGAGTTTGTAAGGAGACTTTGGGTGCCGTATGATGCAGTCAAGAAGATTAAAAACAGAGGAACCTCTGAGCACGTGCTTTCTGTTAGCCAGCTTGAAGAACCTGCTGTATTACCAAAAGCAAAGCATTTGAACCACTGGGTCTTGACAAAACCAAGACATGAGAATCACACAAACATGCATTCCACAGGTAGAGCCTCCAAGCCATCACAAAGCGCTCCAGGAAAGAGACAGAACATTGGTAATTTCAAGAAACTTTGGCAAAATGAAGAGCTTCCAGGCCATCATCATGGACACTGGGGAGAAACCTGAAGAACAGGGTGTTGCAGATTTGAAGAACTTCTGGACCATCACAACTGACCCTAGAAAAGGACCTGTTGAACCTTAGATAACTGAAGTACCGAACAAAACTTGAAAGACCTCCAGACCGGCACCATGGACCCCAGGAAGGAATCAAAAGAACTGGACATGGACGAAGCTGAAGATCTGGAACAGCTCTGGGCTGTTGACTTCTGAAGAATTATTGAAGAAACAGGAAAAAAAAAAAAAACACCGAGCATCGGATGTCTATCTGTGAACCGGTGTGGTTCCCTGCAGTGCCTAGCTCACTGTTAGGGAAGGGTTAACCTGACAATTCTGAAGAAAGCACATGACAATGAGTTCGCTAGCTGACTATGCTATTGCTACTCTGAGGACCAGCCCCAATTTTTCAGGATGCATTTGAATGGAACTATCTCTGTCTCTGGATCAGGAAGAATTGCTAATATACAAAGAGCAGAAATACAACTGGGTCTCCAAAGCATACTGTCTCTTTACCTGAGGGTTGCTGGTTTAGGCAGCGTTTGGGTCATGCAACCACTACAACACAATTCGGGAACATGCAGGGCAAAGATCACATTTTTGGAGAAAGTACAATTAATTTGAAAGGGTTCACAACATGCATGGCCAGTGTCTCAGCCTCAGAGCATACATGTACCATACAAGGTAACTGAGGACAATTTAAATTATCTCAGAGTGAAACAAGGCAACATTAAGGAAAACAGCAAATCCGATGTATGCAGGGCAGTCTCACAGTCTTGGAGCATTCACTTTGTTCTCCCCCTTTAAAGTGACTCTGACGCCATTGTGACAACTTTGAAAAAATGTAATATTTTGATACCATTTAGCTTATGTTTAATCATTTTTCTGTAATTCTCACCCTTACTTCTTTATTATTAAGGACATTTGACTGTAAACTGGATTACTGCCCTATCTGTTCTGGCTGCTTGCCTACACCTAACATCAGAGTTCTGTCTGTGACATCACAGTCTGTTGCTGTGGAGATAATTATGATGCTATTAACAGGAAATTATGATATCAGGCAAGCAGAAAGAGCAGATAAAGTCTAAGAGACAGTAATCCTCCTTCATACAACTGTCCTCAGTAATAAAGAAAAAAGGGAACGAATTATAGAAAATCCATGAAATATAAACTGAATTGTGTCCATATCTCAATTTTTTAAAGGTTTTCTAATGGTGTCAGGAGGTCTTTAAATAAGCAGTCCTAGAATAAAATAATTCTTGCCCTTCGAATAGGTTCAAATGCAATTCGGCACTATCACTTTACCTACACTGACACTGCATTTTAAAATGTTCTTTCAAGATTTAGCACAGACAGTTAAATAGCAGTGCCACCTGCACTTTAAAATGTTTGTTCTGTAACCAGGGGCACTATACCAGGGCAGACACTAAGTAAGGTGAAATCTGAATTAAATGGCTGGGCTATACCGAACGACAGCATGAACCACAAGCTGTGCCCTCCCTCCCACAGGCATACACCTAAGCTTTACGTTTTCGTAGCAGTCCTGCCCCCTTTGCTTAGGGCCAATCAACTGGAGCCTGTGTGCTGAGGTCCCACACCCACTGTCCCTCTCTTGCTAGGGGCTCTGGGTACAGTGAAATACTTTAAAAGTTAACTAGCCCTTAGCTAGGGATATGACAGCTATGCTGCTGGCCCAGACTGCTGGGTGACTACCTGGGACCCATCCGCTCCCCCCCTCCTGCTCCTGGCTAGAGCTGGTGTGCAGTGCACTTCTTAATATTTAAAATTAGCCCTGCTATGGGCTGTGGTATCACTAAGCTGCTGTGGTGTGACTTGCCTACAACTGCTGGGGCCCTGCCCCGTGCTGGACTTTTCTGTAAATTAAATGAGGCCTGCCCTGCACCTTACACTCACCCACCTGGCACTGCTTTTATTTACTTAGGGTCTTCCTGCCCTGATCTGCCTTCCGGGAGCTTGATTTTATACAATTAGGGCCTGCCTGCACCTTGTGCTGCCCTCTGTGAGCTTTATTTTATTTCACAAGGGGCCTGCCAACCCTTAATCCCACCCTCTGGGCATGTCTAACTATTAGGGCCTTGCCCGCCCTCCCCCTTCTGACCTGGGGCCTGTCACTGTGCTGCCTGCGCCTGTTTGGCATGACTCTCATGCCCCCAAACAGTCTCCATCTGTCTTTTAATTTATTTGATTAAAATAGGTAGACAGCACAGCACCTGTCCACTGGTGCTGCCGCCGACTCACTGTCCCCATGCGGGATGTAGCTGTGGTAGTGGTTGAGGGGAGTTGATGCTGTAGCTGAGTGGTCTGCTGTGGTGGGAGATGCCTACCCTGACTGGAACTGTGATGGCTGAAGGGTGCTGAGGCTGAGGATGCTGGGAGGAGAGGTCACTAGGGCCCAATGGGCCTGGATACTGCTGCCGATGAGGACCTGACCCGCTTCTCTCACTCCCATGACACGAATGATGCTTTACTTTTGGTGTGACTGTGCATCAGTCCAGAGCTTTCTCTTACTCTGGTGCCACTCAACATGCACTTTCACCGCTGTGGCCGCTCACTCCGACTCTCACCAACACAGCCTGCCTTGATGCCCATGATGAGGGCCCGCTTTTTATTTAATGGGGAAAAAAAAAAAACAGGCTATACAGAGCCCCTACCATGGCTGCCAACTGGTCCTTCTCTCCCTCCCACCAGACTGCCACACCGCTTTTCTTGAGAGGAGGGGGACCTGCTCATCCTGCCACACTGAGAAGAGACTGCCAAAACTGCTGCCACCGGAGTTGCCAACCATGGGGATCACTGACCAGAGGTCCAGGAGAAGGAGAACAGAAAGTAAACTCTTTCTGCTCCCTCAGACCACTGCTTCCTCGCTCCTACTGGTCACACATTTAGAGTCCTGCTTTGTTTTAAAAACTTTGCTGTGAGTTTTAAAAGTGTTGATTATATTCTGTTTTTAAACTTTGAAAAACACTATGATCTCTGATCTCCAAATGGACGCAGTATAGCGCAGTGGTCTAAGGCTCTGAGCTGCAAATCTGGTGACATCCAGCAGACCAGACCTAGGTTTGAATCCCACAGCTTCCACTTGCATACTGTGTGACCCTGAGCAAGTCACTTGTGCTCCCAGGTCGCTCCTGTGAAAAAGCTTTCAGCTTAGTGTGCTATACCTGGTTAAACAACTAAATAAAAAAAAAATTAAAAAATTTGCAACATAGGCTTTTTGAGAGCCCACCTCATGAACAGTGATACTGTTGTTTTGTTAATCGGTCCCGAAAGGTGATTCCGTGCAGTGACCACGAGAGAAGATCAACAATGTCCTCTCCAACCATCTGCCTGCAAGATCTGGTGTCCCCAAGGCTCCATATTGGGACCGCTCCTTTTCAGCATCTTTCTCAACAATTTACCACGCCACTGCCAACAACAGATGCTACTCTATGCAGATGATGCAGTAATCTTCACAAGCTGCCCAGACTCAGAGAAACTAGAGGGCAATCTGCAACATGGCTTCAGGATTGTTGAGGAATGGTTACAAAACCATAAACTAATCCTAAACAGCAATAAAACCAAAGCCATGATGTTCTGCAGCACTCAGAACAAGCACAAGTTCCACGCTTTTAACATCAGTACCCGCTCTGGAGCTCTGCTCGAACATACCCAGCACTTTTAATATCTTGAGGTCACACTTGACAGCTGTCTAGCCAATGACCAGCACATCAGCAATGTTTCTAGGACTGTCAACTACAAAATCAGTCTACTCCACAGGCACAAGCACTGTCTTACTTTAGACGCCCTTAGACTAGCCATCAACAGCTCCATCCTTTCTGTCGTAGACTATGGCTTTGTTATCTATGGTGCTGCTTGCCACACCACTCTCCACAGACTATCAGTTGCACTGAACAAAGTCTGCAGACTGCTCATAGGGGCCGAATGTCTCACCCATACCTGTGACCTCAATGCTCAAACAGGCTGGCTCCAACTCAGTGGGAGGTTACACTACCAAACCTGTTTGCTGGCCAAAAAGGCTCTACTTGGTGTCCTTCCCCATGGCACAGCCAACCTACTTCAACCTCACAGCAGCAACTTGCAATGGACAAGAAGCGCCAGCGCTCATCTCTTCCATGTTTCTCATCTTCGAATGACACAGGGTCTATGCTCCTTTGCCTACAGAGCACCCCTCTGGTTTAATGCCCTCAGCCAAGACATCTCCAACCAACCTAGTCTGGACCCTTTTAAAAGACTGCTACACCAACATCTTTCCACATCCAGCACCTGTGACTGCTACCACTAGTCCCCATTGCCAGTAGTCTTTGCCCTGCCTCTTAGTAGCTCCCTGCATTAGCATGGTCCCTTGCCACCTCTACCTTCCCCCCCACTTCCTCCCACACCGTACTGCCCTGCCGCTTACAGGCTCGCTGCACTGGCAAGACCACTAGCCACCTTCTACCCACCCCCCACCCTCTCACTTTGACAATGTCTATGACTGCTGCCACTTTCTTTCTCCTCACCTCACCACCCTCCCCTACCCAGTACCACCTTAGCCCCTCTTTAACTCCTTTTTGCCTACCTCCAACTATTCTCTCCGCCAACTTATTATATACGCAAACTGAGGGTATCTTACCTTTTATTGTTATGTTTTGTATGTATAAACCTGCTTGTATAAACCACTGTAATTATTGTCCCTGTTTTATACTCTCTGTTGTATAATCCTTTGTAATACTGTCTTCCCTCCCACTGACGCGGAACCTTTGTAAATGAGCTCCCAGCTCAAAGGTGTTTAATCCTAGTTCTCAATAAATAAAAAAAAAATTGGAAATCACCTTTCGGGACTGAATAACCAAATAACTGTCACTGAATTCATGAGATGGGGTCCCAAGAACCCCATGTTGAAAATTTGGTGCAAAAATTCAAAAAAATGACCAAGATATGCACCAAAGTTTAAAAAACTTATTTATGCCATTATACAGCTTACCGGCATTTCTTCAGTTCGCAGTCAGCTTTGAAGAGTGCAGACATGTTCCTGCTCCACTGAAGATTGTCGCGCCGGCCTCCGGAGGTAAGTGGGGGGTTGGGGGTACGCAGAGGGTGGGCACAGGTTGCGGGAGGGAGGTAAGACAGTCAACGATGAACCGTTTTCTTTTGTTACAGGTTTTTTTTTAATTGTACATGGATGACGTGGGACTTTTGCCACGCTGGAGTGGGCTCCCAGCGTAGCACCTGGAAGTTTTTTGGGGGCAGTGGAGCCAATGGGGGATTGGGCACCCCCGTTGGCCATACAGTGTGGGGGGGGACATATGAGGACGCTGGACTTCTGCCACACTGGGGTGGGCTCCCAGCGTGGCACCTAGAAGTTTGTTTTTTGGGGAGGGGGCACTGGAGCCAACAAGGATTGGGCACCCCCGTCGGACATACAGTGTACTTGGGTGTGTGTGTGCATGAGCCAAGGGGGATTGGGCACCCCCTCAGCACACAACAAAGGGGGGGACATGCGCATACAACCACCACTACAATCAAGAGCGGTGACATGGAGGCAATTTGCATACTGCTGACGGCAGGGCACTATACAAATTGCCTACATGTTACCACCGCTGATTGTAGCGGTGGTTTGCTTTCAACTATACGCCACTGCAATCTGAACCGCTGTCATAGACAGCTGGGACATTCATTGGTGCAGTGCGGCCACGCCTGCAAAAACACTGAGGGCATTGGAAGCGGGGGTGCCACACCTAAAAAAACTCATATGGTAGCACTATGTTTCTTGCACATGTGTGCAAGCAAACATAACAAGCAAACATAATGAAAAGATACCTTAGGGAATGAGAAACATTCCTGTGGAAAATACAACAGTTATGTTTAAAATGAGAAAAAACAGAACTCTTACTTTTCTTGTATGTTCCAGCTGTTTTATCTATACTTTTCATGATGTTACTTTTTAAGTTAAAAAGAATGATTGAGTGTGGCATGGCATACATACAGTATGCGTCATCTTAACAATGGGTTAGGAGCTCTTACTGATAAATTAAAAGCCTGCTGCAACTGTGATTTGTAGACAGCTGATGAATCGTAAACAGATGTTAATGAGGGTCATGGTCCACAGCTGAGGTGGGAATTTATTATTAAAGGGGAGCTGCTTTTCCTGTCATTGTAACAGTGTTTTTTGGGGGGGATTGACACCCATTCACAAAACAGAATTGCTCTTAAAAGAGAGTACAATCATACTCCAGTACTGCTTGTGATGAATGGAGTGGGGTGGGGGAGACAGCAGAAGCTCATAACATGAAATGTTAATGCAGTCCCCAGAAATTCATCGTCGATTTGTGCAATACATTTTATTTATGCTGGTAGACAAGTACAGGACATAGTGTTTGGTGGATGGTGTCAGAGGTTTGGAATTAATAAGTCTGACTGGTTGATACTATGAAAATTAAATTAAATTGTATAGGTTGATGAGCTGAGGAATGAATAAAAATATGCAAAAAAATAAATCTAGTACTAGTAAATATGTAATCCAATGCTATGGAGTATTTAAACACTCAACTCCTGCATACAATACTCTGCTTCAGGAGGGACTCTTTTAAACTATCTGCCAGACTCTGACAAACTGAACGAAAACCTGGTCAGCCCTTTAGTCTGACTTAATTTCATAGAAACATAAAAACATAGACAGTGATGGCACAAAAAGATCACTGGTCCATCCAGTCTGCCCATAAAACCCTAACAAACCCAGGACCTATTGTCCATAGAGGGTTCTAAATTAACTGCTTTGCCTCTTGACAGATGGATACACTTATTTTGGGGAATAATAGCTAGATCCTCCTTCCTAAATCTGGACGTATCCTGAATTCCAGATATTTCTTACTAGCCTTATCTATATGGTAATACTGGAAAAATGGAGAAAGTATTACGTTGATTATTGTTACTGTGGTGGCCATTAGGTTGTATCCCACCATTGGTCCTCCCTCTACTCCCACTGCATATAAGTTACAGGTGAAATACACAGGGGCTAGCCCAAAATGGTGTCTTAATACCTCTAACTTGGCAGTTTATTTAACTGTTAAGATGCCAGTGAGCCTACAGATCATATTATTAAAAGCCCCCTGCATAAACCTTGGAACCATCAGTCTCTATAGTCCCATACTGGGAAATATTTAAAGACAGTGCAGAAGGTACAACAACAATATATTCATTATCATATGGCTAAAAAGCTTCTCCTGTTATTATTATTCTGTTCAAGCAATGTAGAAATAAATCCTGGACCTCTATCCCCAGTTGCCTCCCCCTTGGAACTTTCATCCATTAAAGGGATACAATTCCTTTTGATCAATGTATGCAGCATATTAAAAAAAATTAGACAATATTAAAGCCTGGGTCTTGCATACAAATCCTGATGTAATAGTGCTCATAGAAACCTGGCTAAATGAAACCGTTTCTAACCACAAAATTGTCCTTACATTGTACAATCACTTTGGACTTGATAGACCCACTAGGGGAGGTGGCACTGTTAGCTATACTAACAACAAATTTAGACTGGCCAAAATCAGTTCCCAAACATTACCACAGGAATTTGAATGTGTGACAATCAAAATCACACTACCCGATGCAGAAGACGTAAACATTATCGATTGTTATAGGCCTCCTAAAGGTGGATCAGAACTGCTTAATCATATCCAGACTCTTCAACATTCCCAACCAAGTGAAACAATTATATTAGGAGAGTTGAACCTATACTGGTCCTCCCAAAAAGCCAATAACTTGAAACACTTGTGATGAGTTAGGGTTAACACAGCTGATCTCTGAACCAACAAGACCAAACACAAAAAACCCAGCCAAGGATTCCATCTTGAATCTTATAATGACAAATAAGCCCCCAAAAATCACTCATGCTGCAGTCTTCCATAATGATGTAAGTGACCATAATGCTGTGGTTTGTATTAGAGGATCAATGAACCGCAAGTCTTCTTCATAATTCATTACCAAAAGGAGGTTATCAAAATTCAATGAAGCAAGTTACCTTGCTGATCTAAGCACCATAAATTGGCAAACATTCTATCTAGCTAAGACAATTCATGAAGCTACCAACATTTTCAACAAATTGATCTTAGAGAGCATAAATAGGCTTGCCCCCCGCCCTCCAATTAAATGGAGGGTCAAAAAGATATCTTCCCCCTGGTTCCATAGAGATATTAAAAAAAGCCTTAAGCACTAGGGGTGGTCTCTGGGAAAAGGCCAAAAGTAACAAATTAGAAGCTGACTGGTTAGCGTTCAGGAAAATGAGAAACATAATGTACTAAATTGATAAGAGATATGAAAACTTGTTTTTATCTAAATACTTTAAACAGCTCTAAAACAAACTCATCCAAATTCTGAAGTGTAGCATGTAGCATGGAGGGACAAAAAAATCTTGTTCCCCTTTACCCAATGCAATAGAATTCCAAGGAAATACAATAAAGAAAAGGCAAGTCATTTTAAAGGAATGTAATACTCATTTTGCTATGGCTGGCCTGTCTTTTGATACACCTCCAGCAGCGCAATACTCTACTCCAACATCAGGGGGCGCAGTGGAACCCTTTTCTTCCGAACAGTTTTCTTTCAAGCCCTTAACTTTCAAGCAGGTTGAGGACCTATTGCTACAATTGGACACTAAGAAAAGTGTAGGCATTGATAGTCTAGATCCCCAATTTTTACAAAATTGGTTATTACTATCTAATAGCACCAATAACTCACCTTTTTAACCTCTCCATCCAGTAACAAATTACCTGCAACTTGGAAAATGGCATATGTTATTCCTCTCTTCAGATTAGGAGACCCAAGTATCTTAAGCAACTATAGACCTATATATGTTCTCCCTATTATGGCCAAGTTTTTTTGAAAAGTTGGTAAATGTCCAATTCAGGAATCATCTGGAGTATTTTAATCTCATAGACACAATGCATGCTGGTTTTAGACCTATGCATAGTACAGTGTCAGCATTAGCTAAACTATATGTAAGTATTATATAAAGGGGCTCAATAAAGCGGGAGAAGATGGTTTACTTAAGAGGAAGGACAGGGTCAAAACTAGAGGGCACAGCTTCAGACTGCAAGGAAAAAGATACAAGGGAAATGTGAGAGGGCATTTCTTCACAGAGAGGGCAGTGGAGCCCTGGAACAGACTACCTGATGAAGTGGTGGGGGCTAAATTGGTGGAAGAACTCAAGAGGGCATGGGACAAGCATATGGGGCTGAGAATCAGGGGGAGGGCAGGGGCTGGCAGGGAGGGGGAGATGTAGGGGGGAAAAAAGGGCAGACTAGATGGGCTGGTATGGTCATTTTCTGCCGTCAAGCTTCTATGATTCTATGATATACTGATTGGCTCACAGCCATAGACTACAAACACTCTGCTGGGGTGATATTTCTTGACCTCAGCAAAGCATTTGATACGGTAGATCATAAACATTCTATTAAATAAGTTATCAAGGGTCGAGTTGGGAGATTCTGTGCTCTCCTGGTGTCCAAATTATCTTACAGGTAGACAACAGCAAATTAAAGTCGATGGAGAATTTTCTTCTCTAATGCCATTAACGAGAATGTACCTCAAGAATCCATATTAGGCCCCTTGTTATTTATGATTTATATAAATGACATCAGCAGAAATATCAATACGGCCAAACTCCATTCTTTTGCAAATGACAATGTACTGTACATCTCCCGTCCTACGATAGGTACTGACCTACAAGCAGAATTTAATTTATTGCAGATGAACTTATTTTAGTCTGCTATTATCTAATGCTAAAAAGACTGAAGTAATGTTTTTCTTGCCATCCACCTCAGTAACCCACTCCATATCTGCACCTGCCATCACTACCTTACTAGGAGAATCACTAGAGGTGGTTGATGAGCTAAATTACTTAGGCATTCAGCTAGACAAACGCTTATCTTGTACAGCTCATATAGATTCCCTCTATAAAAACAGAGCTAGATTGGGCTTTTCCTACAGGAACAAGAGTTGTTTTCTGCCAAACATAAGGAAAAAAATTGGTACAAGATGCATTCATTCCCCTATTAAATTATGCTGATCTAATTAATATACAGTCACTGTACCCTTACTACCCTAAGTAAACTAGATGTACTGTGTCATAGAGCCCTTCATTTTATTACTAGCTCTCCCCCAGAACTCATCATTGCACCTTATAAAATGGGTGCTGAAAATCCTGTATTCTGAGTTGTCAAAACAGGTCACCTGACCATGGATTAATCCCCTGTAAACCCACAGTTGCCTTGCCGCACTATAAAATCCTGAGTGACACTCAGCAATGTAAAGTGACCTTTTCAGATCACTCCACCAGAGAAACATGTAAAAAACTACAACTATGGCATCCTCATTAGGACAAACCCACCAAGTGGAGAACTACAACTACGGTATCCTCAGAAAGACAAACCCATTAGGTGGAAGAACTATTTTATTAAAAATGCATGTAAACAGTGGGGTTTTTTTATATTTATTTAGGTAAACCTCTAAAATAAAGTTGCTCCTTTTATAAGAGGATTAACCCACTCCAGAGCATGGGTTTACTGAGCATTAATCCATGCATGGGTGGTTGAAGTCACTCGGCCTCATGCCTCACAACCCCCCCCCCAGCATGGATTAATGCTCAGTAACCCATGCTCTGTCATGGTTTAATCTATTCTTATATACCTTGGTAGGGTGGCCATCCCTCACCATAAGGAGGCTTAAAAATCCGTACATATGGATTTACAAAGCACTAATGAAAAATCTCCTTTGTCATATCTCAGGTTTCACCATACAGTCCCACGGTAGTTATACATTAAGGAGATATAACTACATCCTTTTAGATATGCCGAAATATGCTACCCAATATGGAAAAACAGCTGTTAGCTGTATTATCCCTAAGGCATGGAACGAATTGCAAAGTACCCTAAAACTCACCAGTTTTGCAAGTCTTGGTGTATTCAAGTCTCTTCTAAACAAGATATACAAAGTGACATGTTCGTGCAAAGGTCATATTACATGAATGTGGGTGTAAATTAGCGAATAATATAATTTGCTATAATATCTTGCTCATGTATGTCTTCAAAGTACAGAAATGTCCTCTTGTTTGCCTGAGGGTGTATGTTGCTTAAATTCATCACTAAGTACATTTGTATGTTCCTTACACTTATTTTACTTCTTGTCGTTTTCTGTACCATACAGTGTATATGTCAAGTTTTGTACAGTAGTTATTCCCACGCTGGCTACTATTGTATTTTTCATTACTGCATGCTGTACATAACCACTGTATTCACTACTATTGTACGTTGTCCTACCCTTCATCTCCTCGTGAATGAGCGTTGCACAATGGAGTCACTTCCTGGTGAAACAAACTAAACTAAACACTATCCCCCTCCACGCTGCATGCTGTACCACTACCTCCCTGAGCAACCACTAAACCCATCACTCTGTCCCAGCTGTGTCTGAAACCATTGATAGTTTTGGTACCCACCATGCCAGCTGGCACATTGTTCCACAGCTCCACCACCCTTTCTGTAAAATAAAGCATTCTCATTTCCCTCTTGAACCTAGAAACATGGAAACTTAGAATGCGTCGGCATAAAAGGACTGCTTGGCCCACCCAGTCTGAGCAGTTTTTTTTCCCTGCATATTCTATCCTAGCAGACCCTAACTAGTCTTCGGTGACCCTCTCTTCCAACCCTTTTTATTCACGAGTATTCCCCATGTTTGAAACCCTCCACAGTTTTTGCCCCTACTACCTCTTATGGCAGGCTGTTGCAGGTGTCCACAGTTCTTTCAATGAAGTAGTATTTCCTCTTATCCCCCTTAAATTTTCACCCTTCTAGCTTTGATGCATACCCTCTTGTTTTGTTGCTCTTTTTCATTTGAAACAGGCTCCCCACCTGTAACCTGTTCACTCCTGTGAGGTACTTTTATTATTTATTTATTTGCTTTTGTTTACCAGGTAAGCACACTAGACAACCAAATGCCTGTTTTCAGGTGTGACCCAGGAGATTACAAAGGTACATTCAAGCACATCGGGCAAAGACAGGTACAAGGTAAAAACAAGAGCATCAACAAGCAAAGTCATACAAAAGCATCAAGGGTTTACATTGCGAGCAGGAGGACAATAAACACCATGGTAAAGGCAGTAACCAACATACCAGGGCAACTTGCCTAAGGATAGAGCAGTAGATGAATGCGAACATACACACCACTAGTGAGCAATATGGCCAAAGTGGACCCATCACAATCAATTCGACTAGTAGCAGCACGCTTCAATCAATCACTCAAACTTTATTTAACCAGGCATGGACACCATTGAGCAAGCTCATTTTCAAGGTGGTCCTGGACATAATACAGAACAGGGGTAACAGCGTAGGGGAGACAGGGAGATTACATAGTACATTAGGTGGGATAATCAGGCCTATACATATGTAATTCACATATGATACATAAAAGTGAAGTCGTAACTGGTATGGCAGTACATACATAATACAGTTGGAGGAATATACAGGCCTAAACAAAAATAACACACATAGGATACATAAGTGCGAGGTCATAACTAGTATACCAATCGATACATAACTAACATTGATATCAAGTCTTAATTAGAGTTCCAGAGGCAACATATAGTACATTGGTAGTCTTAAGTAACAATCAATTATACAAAAGGAAACAGGTATGGAAGTTGGGGGGGAAGGGATAGTGTAAGGGGGCAGGGAAGGGACAGGGGAAAGGGAAGAGAGAATAATAAGTGCTAGATGCTCCCTTGTGGGGAGATGACCTAGGGTGGGTTGCAGTGGTAACGGAGTCGTAGTCGATTCTGGTGGTACAGTAGGAACCTGTATATAGAGCAGGTTAGGGGGGAGGGAGAGGGCAGAGGAAAGGGACCGAGATTAAGAAGTGCAATACACCCCCACTAGGAGAAAGAAGGGGTGATAGCAGTTGTACCAGACGCAGGAGCGATACAAGGGGCTACAGGTGCCCGGTAAAATAGGAACATGTACATAGAGCGGGTGGGAGGAGGGAGAGGGCAGAGGAAGGGAGAGATTAAGAAGTGCTATACACCCCCCACTTGGAGAAAGAAGAGGCGATAGCAGATGTACCAGATGCAGAGCGATACAAGGGGCTACAGGTGCCCAGTCACTTAAAACAGTTACAGGTTTCATTAAGGTATTTGGCTAAAAGAGCTTTGAGAGTGAACAGACCGGGGAGGGTTGAGAGTTTAAATGTACTTTGCATGGTGTTCCATAAGGACGGGAGGGAAAAATTGATTGCAGCCATGCCATGGATTGTTTTTACTCTAGGTACCTGATAGCAGAGTAAGGAAAAACGTCTCAATCCGTAAGATCCCTTGGCACGCTCAAAGAAGTTTGAAATGTAAGCAGGGAGTTTGTCAGACAAGGCTCTGGAGAACCAGAGAAGAGCGTTCCTTTTCCTCCTTGTAGAGAGCGATGACCAGCCCAGCTCTTGGTACAATAAACAATGGTGGGTGCGAGCGGGCAAGTTTAGTATAAACCTTATGGTCCCGGTGGTAGAGCGTGTCTAGTTTGCTGAGTGCAGCAGAAGGGCAATGAATGTACAGAAAGTCAGCATAGTTCAATAAGGGTAGAAATGTAGATTGCACTAATCTCTTTCTAGCTTCTAAGGTAAGTAGATGCTTAATACGGTAAAACACGCCTAGTCGCTGCCTTAATTTTTTTGAAACCTCGTTGAGGTGGCACAGGAAGCTGAGCTTATTATCCAGCCAGAACCCTAGGTATTTGAAGGTATCTACTATTTCAAGGGGTTATCCAATAATGCTAGAATCATATGTTTTTGTGTTGGACCCGGTGCTGCCTTGGGTGAGAAGATCATGGTGTTGTTTTTTTTTGCATTGAGTAGGAGCTTATGTTTGATAAAGTTATGCTGGAGGGAGATGAAGTATTGCTGTAGGTCCTCGAAGGCTGAATCCAAGGATGAGCTAGAAATGTACAGGACAGTGTCATCTGCAAATACGTGCACTTTAGCTGTAGACAGATGTGCATTAAGGTTATTAATATAGATTGCAAACAGGATCGGACCCAGGATGGATCCTTGGGGGACACCTCGAGAAAGTGTTTTTAAAGGGGGAGAACTCACCAGCCGCTTTAACCTGTTGTGATTTGTTGGTAAGGTAACAGGTGAACCATTTAATGGCAGTCTTATGAAGGCCGATATTGCACAGCACGGTGAGCATAATATCATGGTCCACGGTATCAAATGCCTTACTCAGGTCAAGGAAGAGCGCATACACATACTTCTTAGAATCAAGGGCAATTTGCCAGTCAGTAGTTACTTTAACCAGGGAAGTAACTGTCCTGTGTTTGGCTCTAAATCCTGACTGTGCCAGATTTAGTAGTTTCTGTGACTCCAGGTATTCTCTAATTTGGTGTTCACTAGTGGATAAGGTGTAGGGACCCACCACCTTAACAAAGGAGTTCAGTAACAACTCAGCCAATCAGAGCAGAGTGGTCGAGGGGGTTCGTTAAGTGCAGTGGCAGGAGGAGGCTGATTTGAGGAAGCCCCAGAGGGAGGCTTTAAAGCAGGGATGAGAAGAGGAGGAGCAAGTGCTTGCAGGAAAGGAGTTCCATAACCTGGGAGCATATGCAGCAAAGGCCCGGTCGCCCATTTGGGTGCGGGTTTTGGTACCAGGAGGACATGAGAGTCACTGGATCTTAGATGGTAGGAAGGGGCAGCAGGTAAGAGGAATGCAGCAAGGGCAGAAGGGATGGCAGTTCTGACCACATTGTCGATGAAGTTCCTAAGACAAAGGTGCAGTGTTTTTCCGGTGGGAGCCACTCAAGCCGGGAGTAGAGCTCACAGCGGTGGGTGAGACAGGGAACTGAGAGTACAAAGCAACATACACTGTTGTACGGCATATCCCATTTTGGGAGACTGGTTTTGGTGATGTGGGCAAAGGTGACAAGCCCATAGCAGAGCGTGGGTAGGAGTACCCCCCTGGCTAGGGCGAGACGGGCAGCCGGGGTGAGGTAGCTTTTTGCTCTGTATGCAAGGCCCAACTTACAGTTTGAGACCTTGCATGCATTGCGAATGTGCAGAGAGAGAGAGGTCCAGTTGAGGATCAAGTGTCACCCCAAGGTACTTGATAGAATCAGCAACTTGTAGGAGGGACCCATCGGCACATGAGATCTTTAGAGGGGCAGGGACAGCTTTTGTCTTGGCTGCAGAGCCAAAGAGCATGGTCTGAGTCTTCTCCAGGTTGATAGTGAGCTTGTGATGCTTTAGCTAGGTTTGAATTTGGTCAAAATCGGAGTTTAGCTTGGCACTGATGACACAGATGTCCTGGGAGCTGGTCAGGATGACTAGGTCATCTGTGTACAGAGTAGAACGCCCATGAGCCGGGGCCAAGGGCAGCTCATTAATGAATAGGGAAAACAGGAGAGGCCCAAGGACAGAGCCCTGGGGGACTCCACAGTTAGCCCTAGAGGGCTCAGACAGAGCCTTGTTGAACTTGGTGTACTGCTGTCTGCCCGTGAGGTAGTTACTGATCCAGGCAAGGGCTGGGGAGGAGAAGCCAATGGACCGGAGAGAGGAGCACAGGAGTGAGTGGTCAACCCGGTCAAAGGCTTTTGAGAGATCCACGAAGATGGCTCCAGCCAGTTTGCCTAGGTCAACAGCAGACCTGATCTCGGAGGTGACAACGGCTAGGGCGGTGGAGGTACTGTGCCCTTTTCTGAAGCAGTGTTGTGCAGGGGAGATTAGATCATTGACGTGCAGGTAGTAGGAGAGCTGTGAGGCAACCACCTTTTCAAGAGGCTTGCTGATCACAGACAGGATCGCTATAGGGCGGTAGTTCTTGAGATCTTTAGGGCTGCCTTGTTTGTGAACAGGGACGACTTTGGCCACTTTCCAGATGTCCGGGATGGAACCCAACGTTAGCGATTTATTAAAGATGTGGGTGATAGGTGTCTATCATGTCCCCTCTCTCCCTCCTCTAATCCAGGTTGTATGTATTGAGATCTGTCTCACTGGATGGTTTCTCATGCAATCCATGTACCATTTTAATTGCCCTTCTCTACACTACCTTTACCCTGTCTCTTGTCTTTTCTGAGATGCGGCCTCCAGAACTCTACACAATATTCAAGGTATGGTCTCAGCAATGACCTGTAAAGTGGCAATATTATCTCCCTCCTCCTGCTTGTGCTATCTCCCCCTATGTTCCCCAGTATTCTGTTTGCCCTGCCCCCTGCCTTGTCACGCTACCCTGCGACTTTGAGGTCATCAGATATTATAACCCCTAGGTCCCTGTCTTGCTTAGTGACCATCAGTACTTCTCCTCTCATTTTATATTTGGCTCATGAGTTTCTGTGCCCCAGGTGCATGATTGTACACTTTTCAGCATTGAATCCCAGCTGCCATACCCTTGCCACTCCACTAGTTTCCTAAGGTCCCATCTCATTTTCTCCACCCCCTCTTGAGTATCTACCCTGTTGCAGATTTTGGTGTCATCTTCAAAAAGAAATACCTTCCTTTCAAGCTCTTTTGTGATATCACTTACGAAGAGGTTGAACAGTACCAGCCCCAATACTGAACCCTGTGATACTCTGCTGGTCATTCTCCCCTCTTAGAGTGAGTTCATTTACCACTACCCTCTGCTGCCTATCCATTAATCACTTTTTACCCAGTTTACACTTTGGCTCCCATGCATTGCATAGCCTATTCAATTTCTTTATCAGTCTCCTATGTGGCACAGTGTCAAAGGCTTTGCTGAAGTCCAAATAGGCCACATCCACTGCCCTTCCTTCATTTATTTCCCTTGTCACCCACACAAAGACATCTATCAGATTTGTCTGACATGACCTCCCCCTTGTGAATCCATGCTCTCTTTGGTCTTCTAACCCCCTGGATTCAAGATATTCCCATAGCTAGTGTAACCCCTAGGTGGCGCTATCCTATGGGCTACTACCCCTGCCTTCGTGACTACGCACAGGTTGAGGGGCCTGAGTTCGGTGAACAGGTACCTCCTCCTGGGGGAATGGTATTGGGGTAGCGTAGCTGCTTTTAGTACAGCCCTCCGCGTTGCTAAGACCTCCCACCAATCCTTCTAGTGGCTTAAACAGTAGAACAATAGAACATTCATATCCACCAAGTAACATTAATAATGTGCTCGCACTCCTTGCACTTACCACCAGGACTGAATCCTCTGCAACTGCCCTGGAGACCCCCTGGAAAATAAGACCAGTAATATAACAAGGCAATAATAACGCTTTAACCCAACCAATAAGGTACACACCAGCCAGGTTAAACATGAAAATCTACAGTCTGGTTTATTCAGGGGACTTGAACAAGAATGGGATTTAAATCTAGCAAAAGATTGGCACTTCTGATTTGATTCAGATTGATTCAGCATGCACTGTAAGTCTCTTTGTCACAGTCCCACAACCCTGGGTACCCAGTATGTTAAGCAGGCTAGCCTGAAGCATTGCCCGGGGGTAGGCCAGCGTTGCAGCTATTGTTGGGACCCTTAGGAAGGAAAACAGTTAACATGCACACAACCCAAATATTTGTAATCTGGAGCCGGATGGCTCAGTCTGTTGCAATAACCCAAAACAAGAAAATCAGACGGCACACAATGACTACAGCTGTTGCTGCAGGGAGTTACTCTGTTTTGGACTCGTGCTACCTAGACCAGGTTGCAGAACGGGTGAGATGAAGACCGCGTGGTGTTGCGCTGGACTGCCAGGGGAAGCAGGGCCTACACGACTCACCTTCTGGTGGTCGCTACTCATTCGGTGGTGTGAAGCAGGGGGCCAAATCCCTGAGCGGGTCTTTCGCCGGAAAGTGACTCTGAATTGGGAGTAGTGGCCTAGGCCAAGATTGCAGGGCCCAGGCAGAAGGAACAGTTCAGAAAATGTCCGTGGTTTGGTGCTGGAAAAGCCTCCAGCGGGCATAACAGAACTTGATGTGGGGAACCAAATCGCGACCCACAAAATACTTTCAGCACATCTACAACACTTAGTTTTCTTAGCCACAGGTCAGATAAAGTCTGTTTGCCAATTTACAGCTTCACTGCGCAGACCTTTCAATCTGAGGCTCTCTTCGAACATCCGGTGGGACGATCACTTCTGGGGCAAGTCTTCAGTCTGCTCGCAAGTAGTAACAACACACTTTTCTCTCCTCTGACGCAGGTCTCAACCAGCAATCAGAAAAGTCTGACTTTCACACACAAGGCGACACGCTGGGCTGGAGAATGGGACAGGCAGGCCAGCAGAGCCTTCCCGTCGATTCTCCTATGCTCCTACCAGAAGCAGTTGCTCGATGGCTCGAGCTATTCACTCTCCAAACTCCAACTCTCGACTCACACTGCTTCAGGCAGTTCTGGCTATATCCTCTGAGATCCAAAGGGTTCAGCTGACTAAAGGAACTGTCTGTCACAGAAAGGGCTCCCCCTTAGGTCCATTTAGGCGCCAAACCCTCAAAACTACAATTACTACAGAATTTTCTTCCCACAAGACCTCTGGGGACAGCCTCCATTTTAGGTCCCCTGAGGTTCGATTGGTCCAACACTGGAAGTCCAGAACCAAAATGGTGGCTCCTATTCAAAACTCAAGCTGTAATTTAAAGCAAGTTAGACAAACTCCTCTATCATTATTATTATTATTATTATTATAGCAGATAAACAGTAAATAGTCACTTTCCCTAACAAAGCTCCCTCTGCGCAAGTAGCAACTGCAGAATGGAGCAGAATCACAGACTGTCTGGCAGGTCATGAGCCTTAAACCACTTGGACCCAGCCCAGACTAATTTTCTAACACAGCACAGGTGCTCTCTTAAAGAGACAGGCATGGAGGCTTACTAGAGCACTCCCATGCAGACAGTTAGAACTAATGCAGACAGGACACTATCCTGACAGTGGGCAATTTAGGAGCCCAGGAAGGCATTTTAGTAACCCCTATTTGTAGGGGGTGTTACACTAATATTCACAGGGCCGACAAGTATGGCCACTTGAAGTTTCAGCTGTTACCTCACTGTAACTTTAATTTATTATAAATCACAATTTGTTTGAAAACTATGCTGATTTTTCAGTAGAATTTGTTTTACTTTGTTTTTGCCAAACAAATTATTGAACCCCCCCTTCAATAAATTTACTCTATTTCTAGTGTTTATTCTACTTGTTTAAATTGTCAGCTACCGTTTAATCATGGCCCCAATTTCTGTAAAGTCCGTGGCAGAAGACTCTAAAGTGAATACAGCTAGCACCTCCAGTGTACCTGCTTCTAACAGTAAGTCTGATATCCAACTGATTAAGGAGATGGTAGCCAATATTAAATTAGACATTATGTACATGACAGAAACCATGGGTTTCCTTAAGAAATATACAGAAAATAATTCAAGCAACGTGGGAGTTGTGGAATAAAAACCAACCCAACTACAAGGTACTGTGACATTTTTAAAGGATAAAGTGTATCACCAAAGTGAATAATTTCACTATTTACTTCAAAATATAGATGACTTCAATAATAGAGGCAGGAGAAATAATCTGCGCAGTTGGAGTACCGGAGGGTGTTGAAGGACATAAAATTATTGTCTTTTCACAACAATTTCTTCCTGAGGTTCAGTGCAGTTTTTATCAACGGGCTAAACAGGCTGCAGCCTGGGGTGCCAGCTATTAGGGGGCACCTGAGAAATGAGAGGCACTAAAAGAATGTGGCTGGCTCAGTGGCTCTGGGCATCACTGCCCCACCCCGGAACTCAGTGTCAGTCTGTGCTCCCCACCCCTCCAGAACTCAGTGTTATTTTGTGCCCCCCGGCAACTCAGTCTGTCTTGCTGCCCCCCTAGACAGACCAGATCAGTCCAATCAATGACAAGCGTTGATTTTAAAATCCATTGTGTGTGCAATATACATGTGCACCTGACACCCACGCCACATTGATGAAGAGAGCAGCTGGAGAATGCTTGCTGGGCAGGGTGGGTAAGGCACGGTCACACCACATGAGTTACGGATGTCGACTGGTCAACAACAGTACAAGCAGTAGAGGCACCAGCGTCTACCAGACTAGAGAGTTAAGAGAGAGTGAGCACTCACAGCTGGGTCTGGGTGGAGGACGGAGTGGGAGTATGGTGTTGGCTCAGGTTAGGGTACAGTCCGTAGATCGTACCTGTCATGACTGTCAGTCAAGTTCTTCTTGCTCGGAGTCAGCATCAACTGTGTGACTGTCCCCAGCCACCCCACATCCCACCGGCCGGCAGCTGCCACAGCCAATTGGTGAGACTACTTGAGTGTCTAAGAGAGTGACGATCATCAGTGCCAAATGCTTTTAAGGGTCGAATGAATGAGAAGAAAGACCACACCAGACCAGACCCGAGAAGGTGGGTGAGACGGAGACCAGGTCACACTGGCACCGGGCGACGGTGAGTGTGAGTAAGATTTGTGATGACCACCACAGTCAGTATTCCAAAAAATTGCTTAAAGAGGAAAGTGGTCCAGATTGAAACCTGAGGGGGTGGTAGGACCAGGGGTTCTGCCCTGACTAAACAAAGTGTTGGAGAGAAAGAGAGAGAGGCTTCAGTTCAGGCTTGCTTAGCCTGGGCTTGACTTGGGGGCACTGACAGTGACTTGCCTTTAATTTCCCACTTATTGCCTGCATTCTCGGTCGACAAAAATGAAAATCTTGTCAGTCAGCCCCTTTGTGAAAAAAGGCCACAGTAATGAATATGTGCAAACGGTGCAACCAGGAAGTATAAAAAATGAAGAGAGTCTGACTCTGTGTGTAATAAGTAGTGGCAATTCATTTTTACACTCCCTTGTGTAATGTCAGTGTCACAGACTCAGTCTGAATTAACTTTGCAGAGCTCAGCTCTTAAGGTTTATGGATGTCAGAGATCACATACTGTAACTCTGGAGTGTAAAGACAGCTAATATAACGCATTGCCTCCTATGAATTATTCTCTATTTAATTTCTGAACACCACAAATAATGGTCTATATTTATCATCTGGGATTGGACAATAGGAACTATTAGGCTAGCAATATATCCTAGACGTAAGAGTAATGAGCTGTGAATTAGCTTGGTACACCCTGCAGACCTGGGTTTGATTCACATAGCTTCTGGCTCCACTTGCATACTGTGTGACCCTGGGCAAGTCACTTAACCACCCCAACAATGCTCCTAGGTGACCCCTAAAAACAGGCACTGTGTCTAGTGGTCCTTACCTGATTACCAAAGATTAAAAAAAAAACAAAAAAAAATATTCAGAATATTTATACAAAATTAGTAAAAAACAACAAAAAGCTTTAAAAAGAACCTGGTAGCCCTCTCTGGGTAGCCATAGCTAGCCCTTTGGTCCCCATACTCATCACTCTCAAGTCCCCCCATGCAATCATATGTTCACTGACCTATGCAGCCTGTATAGTGTTATGCTTGTGCAACTGTGTTAGTTTGGATTTGGCCGTTCTCACTCTCTATTCCAGAGGAATTACCACCCTGTAGGGGTACGAAAGGCAAGGAACCCTCGGAGAGGGTTCCACCCCTAGAGGTGCCACGGGACGATTCCTGTGGCTAAAGGTACCTTAGGAATCCCCCTAAGGAGAGAGAGCTGTCGCTGGAGGAGGAGGGGAGGATGATGGGGCAAAGAAAAAATGCTTCACAATGAGGCTGACAGGAATTGCTTATCTAGCTCAGGAAGTGGGAGTGGCTGGCTACTTGGCCACCGAACTCCAGGCAAAGCCTTTCCAATTGATAAATCTCCTGCCGGTGTCTTTCTTGCCAGCACTTTCCCACTTGCCAATAACATTTTCTACAAGCCCTCCACCCTGTCTCCCTAGCTTGACTCCATCTTGCTCCAAATGACCATCTTAGTAAAGTAGGGGGGCCCGGGCCCCCCCCCCCGTGCTCTTATTTATAATGAGGAATAGTACAGACAATTTTTTCTGGCTGTTCTGTAGTCCCATCCCAAACCTGCAGCACTCTGCCATCTTTCTTCAGAAGCTCACAGACAAAAACAGAGGTGGGGAGAGGTCCCAGAAACAGCTTGGTGCAGCAGATAGCCTTGACCCTGGGCAAAGACTAAACACTATAAAGAACGCATGTCTACATATTCTGGAGGTGGACGTATTTCATTACATAAATTCAGAAAGTGTAATCATTGCAGGAATTAACCAAATTATGCTGCCTGGTGAGATAAACACACCCCAGCATTTCACTTCGCTTGAAGGCTTCGACTAGAGCCAATGTGCAGTTTTTTGTTACAGCCCTTTATACTCAAAATTTTAATGGTGCAGTACATTCTCAGCATTTTTTGTACTGCAGAATTTATAGGTATCCCCATCTCCTCTTGTACCAGTTGCAGGATAGAAAAGTAATTTGTTTTTCCATTAATCGTCTTTACAGTGACAGCAGTATTCTGTCTGTTTTAAATGTGGATTCCTGCATGATATTTTGTCTATTGTTATTTTTTGTTAAAATGACAATAAACAGGAAGTACAAAAAAAGTCAGTATTCTAATTGTTTAATTGTTCTTCTGTGAATGTGTTGTTGCCATCCCCTGAACTGAGCTGTGTTTCATGGAGGGCGCCTGAAGTTTCCAGCCTAGGGGCACCATGTAAGGTAATGCAGCACTGCTGAGGTTTTGAAATATCAGTGGACTTGGCTCCTGAAAATTGAACGAGCCTATCGCTGTCTGTCACCTAAGCCACAATCTGGTAATAAACCAGGAGCAATAATTGTTAATGTCTTGAGGTATTCTACCAAGGTGATGTGTTAAGGATTGCCAGAGAGCACAAGTTTCTAAATTGCAGAGGTGAAAGGCTTTACATCTTCCAGGACTTTTTGGGGGAGATGATGGAGAAGACGTGCTTTTTTTATGAAGTAAAATCACAACTGCAAAAACTGGGGCTACATTATTACTTTAGATACCTAGTTATTTTGGTGGTATTGGTGCCAGAGGGTCGACCGCAAAATTGTGAGTTTCCTGAACAAGCCTGGGACATTGTTAATAGCTAATCGAGAAACTCCAATAAGCAAATTGCCACTGTTTTTTCAAAGGTGTCTCAGCATTTGAATGAGGCGCACAATCAGCCAGGTGATCCTGGAAGGACTGCAGAGTGGGTGCCTGACTCAGGGCATCACTGAAGCAACAAGAGCTGAGGCAATTCTTGATCTGGCGCTCACAAATGGGGAGCATGTATAGGAAATAAAGGTCAGAGATCCAGTGGAAGGAACTGACCATTGCACAGTGTGGTTCCAGTTGGATATGGGCAGGAAAAGTATCCTGACTAAGACCAAAATCTTGGATCTTAGGATGGCGGACCTTTGGAAAATGGGCGAAGTGCTAAGGAGTCATCTAGTGGGCATCAGAGCAGATATGGGGGTGGACCAAAGGTGGTCCATCATTAAGGAAGGAATACTGGTTGCCACAGATGAGTGCATTAGGCTCAGGGGTAAGAACACAAGGGCCAAAGCACCCAGCTGGTTCAGTTCTAGGGTTGCCCAGGCAGTAAGGGAAAAGAGGTTGGCCTATAGAAAATTCAGGAAGACCAAGAGAGAGGTGGATAGGGAAAATTACCTAAGGTTGGATAGTCAGGCAAGTAAGAAAGTCAGGCGAGCAAAGGCACAGAAGGAGCTGCAAATAGCTGAAGGAATTAAGAAGGGGAGAAGGCTTTCTTTCACTATATAAGTGAGAAAAGGGACAAGAAGGAAGGGATTGTTAGGCTTAAGAAAGGGGTGGAGTGGGTGGAGGATAATGGGGGAAAAGCAGAGACACTAGATGAATACTTATGTTCCGTCTTCACCATGGAGAAGGACAGACCAGTGCCTTCAGGAGGGAAAAGAGGAGCAGGGGGGAGGAGAACACAGATGTAGTGATAGAGGAGGATAGAGTGAGGGAGGAGCTGCTGGCATTGAAGGTGGACAAATCACCAGGCACAGACGGAGTACGTCCAAGGGTACTAAAGGAACTGGCTCTGGAGCTGGAAGGGCCACTGGCAGAACTATTTAATAGTTCACTAGAGACAAGCGTAGTACTGCAGGACTGGAGAACAGCACATGTAGTGCCGTTCCACAAAAGCAGTCCTAAGAAAGACCCAGGGAATTACAGACCAGTCAGTCTAACCTCCATTGTAGGCAAGCTCATGGAGACCATACTAAAGGAAAGGTTGGTGGAATAGCTAGAGGGGCATGGTCTCCAGGATGCGAGGCAGCATGGTTTTTTTGGGGGGGGGAGATCGTGTCAAACAAATCCGATTGACTTCTTTGACTGTGTCACTAAGACAGTAGACAGGGGCCAAGTGGTAGACATCCTCTGTCTTGATTTCAGCAAGGCCTTTGACCTGTGCCCCACAAAAGGTTGATCAGGAAGTTGGTGGATCTCGGGGTTGGGGAAAAGATGGTCAGATGGGTGGAAAACTGGATGAAGGACAGAACCCAGAGGGTGGTTGTGGGGGAGAGTCATCTGGCATAAGACAGGTAACCAGGGGGTCCTGCAGGGCTTGGTGCTGGTGCCGGTGTTGTTCAATGTTTTCATCAATGACACTGGAGATGGCAATAAGGGCAAAATGTGCCTGTTCACGGATGACACCAAGCTCTATGGGAGAGTGGACACAGCTGAAGGGATACAGGACCTACAGAATGATCTGGAAAAGCTAGGGAGGTGGTCCAGGATCTGGCAGCTTGGATTCAGTGCCAAGAAATGCAAAGCTATGCATACTGGAGCCAAGAATCCTAGGACAGAGTACTACCTGGGTGGAGTCTGAGTATCTGCATCAGAGGAGGAGAAGAACCTGGGAGTGATGATCACTAATGACCTGAAGCACTCCACGCAGTGCAAGATAGCAGCAGCAAAGGCAAACAAGATACTGGGATGTATATCTTGGGGATCAGTAGTGGGAGAGAGGAGGTTATACTGCCCTTGTACAGGTCACTGGTAAGGCCGCATCTAGAGTATGAAGTTCAGTACTGGTGCCCACACCTCAGAAAGGACATTAACCTGCTGGTGAAGTTCCAGAGGAGGGCTACAAAGATTGTAGCTGGTCAGTAGGGTAAGGCATATGAGAAGCGGTTGAATGCACTGAACATGTACTCCTTGGAAGACAGGAGAGAGAGGGGACATGATTGGGACCTTCGTGTACTTGAAAGAGATAAATAAGGAGGCAGTATAGCGCAGTGGTCTAAGGCTCTGAGCTGCAAATCTGGTGACATCCAGCAGACCAGACCTGGGTTTGAATCCCATAGCTTCCACTTGCATACTGTGTGACCCTGAGCAAGTCACTTAACCTCCTTGTGCTCCCAGGTTGCTCCTGTAAAAAAGCTTTCAGCTTAGTGTGCTATACCTGGTTAAACAACTAAATAAAAAAAAAATAAGGTTGATAAGGAGAGTCTCTTTAAGCTGAGTGGCAACCATAACATGAGGGGGCACAGTCTTAAGCCGGAGGGTGGGAGGTTTAGGAGGGAGGTCAGGAAGCACTTCTTCACAGAGAGAGGTGGACACTAGGAATGCACTGCCAGAAGGGGTAATCTCATTAAAGACAGTGGGCAACTTTAAGAGAGGCTGGGACAGGTATAAGGGGAAGGTAAGTGTCACGGGTAGGGAGGATGTGAGGAGTGGGGAGAGGGGGCAGGGACAGTAGCTCAAGCTGTGGACCCTGCAACACAAGCAGACTTGATAGACCAAATGGCCTTCTTCTGCTGGCTTCTTCGTATGTTCTTATGTAATCTGGCATCCAGCTGTTAATCAGTTAACAATCTTACTCCCAACTCTCCTTGGTCACAAACTGCAGCATAGCAATGCTTCTTTGAAAACCAGCCTGGCAGTGATCCAGTTCAGTCATGCACACCCCTGCCATATTCATCTATTGTAAAGACCAAAGTAAAGAGCAATCCCCAAACAGCCTTTTTTTTTTTTTTTTTTGCAATTACCCATAAAAGTAAGCCTGCATCTAAACAATTTTTCACTCACCGCAAACTGCAGCCCAGGTTCACACCGAAAAAGAGAGGGAGAGGTCTACCCGAGAAAGCAGACCATCTCCTCCAAATCCAGCATGATCTCTGACCAAAAACAACCAAGAAGAAGACCAACTTTATGTTTATACAACTGAAATGCATTCTGACTGATGTTATGTATATCGGACCTCGATGTGTCACTAAGTATGTTGGGGAACGCAGACTAGCATCACTTCCGCTTCCTCTTATCTTGTCTGGAAGGTGTGCTTGTCAAAATACTGAAGACATTATACTTACTTATACATTTGAATCACTTTGTCTTTTTATTTTCCTCATTTTAATGTAGTAAGTAGTGCTTTTATCTCAGGTTATATGCAGTGAAGTATCAAGTGAATCCATGGTAAAGCCAGGGCTGATCTGGGGATGGGTAAGTTATTGAATATTCTGCAAGCAAGATATGTCACAAATACTAAGATGAAAGGTATGCACAGGTCAGCATTCTTTTTTTTTCCCCACAAGTACTTTTTAGGTGCTTATTTTTGTTTTCTCCCAGTCTCGATCCCGCACGTCCCCAACGTGACGCACACATGTGGAGGCACGCGCACATCATTCCCTACGGGACGCCCCACCCTACCAGTCACTCCATTACCACCTTCTCCTGCCACCTTACCTCCATCTGGTGACGGCAGGACTATGGATGGGCAACACACCCGGGAGAGGAGAGCCAACGCTCAATCCGGCTCCAACCCCATGCCAGCACCCCAATGACCCGAGTCCATTCCTGAACCCAGGTCACCAGTGTGGCACGAGGTGTGGTGTCCAGTGCCTCAACCCTCAGCACCACCGGGCCAGCAACAGCTCAACATTCCAAATGATTTCATTACCTGTTCTACGGTGAATCTTGCCAGATTTTTAACAATGCATATGGATGGTTGTTTTAAAATTCTGCTGTCGGCTTATCATACCCATTAGTAGTCTAATATACGTAATATGAGAAGTATGCTAATATGGGGAAGTCCAGTACACATCATGTTATAGGTCCTAGTACCCATCTAGCCAGTCCAATAAGCACAACATAAAATTAGTTAATTAATTTCACAGAGATTTAAAGTTTATTGATGTTACACATGTGCTACGAAAAAACAGGTTGCGGACATAAAATCAGAACCCAGACAGTGTTAGCTGGTATCTGATCTCTCAATATAGCACAAAGTTACGTGCAATAATTATGTACTGCCTGTATGATGATTCGTTTGGATACAATGGAGGGTCAACTTGCTCCCCCTGCGGGCCGCAGGGAGCTGCAGCAGCACAATGAGCTAATCTGCCTTTTTTTCTTCTGATGCTGTTTTCAAGCACGGCACAGATGTATGACTGTAAGGCTAAGCATCACTTTGTTTATATCTTCTCTTACTTATGAAAGTTTCTTCTCGGTACATAGTACATAGATCTCTTATTAACGTTCAAATATTTGTGCCACAAGGGGAGATATTGGACTGGCTCGGATTTCTGCAATGACCTTACAACATATTGATACAATTCAGATAATAAAATATTAAATGGGGGTTTATTGCCACTCTGGCTTTTGGTCTTCAGCATACCAGTTTTATTTCTTTTACATTTGACTTTAAAGCCTGACACTTTTAAGGCTCAATCACTGCTAAGATAATGTACTTTGTATTCAATGCGTTAGAGGTGAGGTGGCTCTGTACTAAAGCTACTTGCTAGCAAAAGGAGATCTCAGGAGACCATAGTGCCTATGTAAGCATTACACCACGACAGAGCATGGTTCTACTGTGGAATACATCCATGGTTGGGAGGGGTGCCGAGTGCCTCCAACCACCCAACCATGGATTATTTCCACAGTAGAACCATGCTCTGGAGTGGTTTAATGCGCTTCTAACATGGCAAGCGAAAGCCAAACACTGTTTTATTCAGTTCAGTGTGTTAAACAGCCAGAAAGTCAGAATATTGATTCACAGAACTGTTTATGCTGCTCAACTATAAACGTTTGACAGGTTATGTAGATGTGGAATTCTAAGCATGTACATTGAATAGTCACTATACATTAATGCTGTGAGTGCAGTTCACACACCATGTGTACTGTTATATAGTGTAAAGTTACCCCTTGTTATACACAGAAATCCATCGCAGTCCAAATGTTGTTGTACCACAATTGTAAGTTAATGGAACACGGTACTACCATACTGTGGTGCAACGTCTTGGCTGTTTTTGAGTGCGCACAAGCCAGCAGTTTAACTAAAGGAAAAACCACTGTGCGCACATCTCAGAATTCGAACAGTAAGATTTCTGACAAGATGGCAGCAGCGGTTTTCTCCGAAAGTGGCAGAGGAGTACATAAAATTCAAAATCATTTCAAGCTTTCTTATTGTTTTTATTGCAGAACTTGCGGGGTCACTATACACTATAAAAAATACTGGCTGGGCAAACTGTGCCTAACCGGCCTGAGTTACCACCTCGAGGTTCTGATTCTGTGTGACCTCTCGAGCTTCACTCTCGAGGTCTAATAGAATCAGAACCCCTCAGTGGCAGCACAGGCTGGTTGCACACAATTGCCCAGCCAGTATTCTCTATATTTTGTACAATAACAGACAGAAAGGTGAAGAAACATTGCCTCTGTTGATATAAACAGTGTTTTGTAAACTCGTCACCTTCATTTTTTTTATCTGATTCACTACTGCATTATGGGTATAGTAGGAAGATTTGCATATAACTGTGTGTGGCTCAATGTCTGTCTCACTCTCAGTCGCTTAGCCCTCACCCACACAAGTGTTCCCCATGCAGTCTCCCGGGTCTGTTCTCTGTTTCCAGGTGATATCCCTATACCCGGGAGACAGTGCTGACAGTTGTGAGCTCTCCCACCCCGCTCTTCTCAGAAGCGATTGAGCTCCACTATCAGCAGGTCAAATAAATGCATTGGATGTTTGCTTTACTGCCGCTATGCTTTCTATTTCCAGGAGGTGCAATCGGGTTTATGGGACTTTCACTTTGCACTCTGTGTTGCTTTACTGCAGCTAGGCTGACTGATACGAGACTTTGTATCTCCAGGAGATGTGGTCGCGTTGCTGGGTGTTACATAACAGTAATCTACCCAGTCACTCACTCACAGTCTCACACACTGCCGCAGATCAAGAAATTCATGTTAAAATGCTGCATTTTTAACTGCTGCCTTTCTCTCTGTGTCTGAGGTCCATGGGACAGCAACGTGGGACAACAACAGAATTTCCTGTATTACAACTTAATGCTGGCATGTCAATACTATGGCAGATAGAAAAGTTTATTTTGCACTTTGCATTTTTTTTAACATTTTGCTGCCAGTCCACATATTGCTTGGATACTGCAAGGTCCCCTTGGTGCATGCGTGCGTGGGTGGGGGCGACACAAACAGAAATTTGTTCCCTTTGACTTTTGTTTTATGGTATGGTTGCTTCGTGACAGAAACACAAAGTTATTAATACCTTTTCCTATCTGTCTGGCGGTCTGGGTCTAACGCCATCTGTAGGGAAGGAGATAGCGAGAAACATATGCTTCATAAAATGAATAGTGGAATGCATGCTCCCAATGGCAACCATGGATTATAAGAGAGTTTGTTATCCACAGTTTGCTTTTTTTTTTCCAGTTGTCACTACTTCTAAGGCTATGTGTGTAATTATTCTACTTGGTTGGATTTTTGTAACAGTGTAATAATTTTTAACTACCTTTTTATGGATGTCTCAATCTGTTGTTCATGACATTTTTTTAAACTGCTTAAAGAGCTAGTGTACTGCTTGGAATTAACAGTAATTTTCAGATGCAGTCAGCTATCACTTCTTATATCTCAAATATTTTTTTTCTTTTCTGTTTGCTAATTAGAAGATTTTCCACTTGGCAGTACTGGGGTGATGTGTGAGCACCACTCTGTCTGGAGGGAAAAAAAAATATCAGTTCTGTTCCTCCCACTACATCATCAGGAATGAGACCAAACACCTTGAGGCACCACAATCCTTGCAGCCTGAACAGTGACTTTCACAAGCTACCAATCAAAATGCTGGAAATTGTGACATCACTAGTAACCAGGGAGAGCCAGTCCCTGCTGCTTATTGTGAAAGTGAAACCTGGCAGTGAGACATGGTTCTCTTTGGTTACTAGTGATGTCATAGTCAGTGTGGTTTCAGTGTTGATGTAGTGGGAGGAACAGAAATTACTTTTTTTTCCCTCTAGACAGAGTGTTGCTCCACACATCACCCCAGTACTGCCAGGTGGAAAATCTTCTAATTAGCAAACAGAAAAGAGAAAATACTTGAGATATAAGAAGTGATAGCTGACTATGTGGTAGGGCGCAGGTTTATGTGGGCAGTTAGATAGAAAAGAAATGTCTCACCAGTCCTTGTAGATATTTTGAATTCAATTTATTCTTTTTCAGATGTTATTTCAACAGGAGAATTTCAGATTGGCAGTGTTTTTGTTCTTTTAAATATTTTCCAGCTCACACTTCCATTTAGACAGTAGATACCAGAGTAGACAAAATCTTCTGACAATTCTAAATCTTCACTTGAAAGCAGTAAATACCACAGTTCATCATAACTCCATAGAGCACTTTTCAGCAGTTTCCAGAGCATACCTCCAGTCCCACAGCAAAACAGAATCTAATCTCTCATCCCACACAATCTAAATTTATACCCCAAAGGAGTCATGTGATTATTTAACTCCACCTCAGCAAAACATTTTCAAATTAATTTCATTAAACACTGCATCATTATTTAGTTTACATAACCTGAACACATCTTTGTTACTCTAACTACTTTCATGCTATCACCAGAATGAATTATAATAGTTTTAGATGTTTTTGTATTCATTTTCTAGCATGAAAAGGAACCACCCCTTTAACAACAGTATAAAGGAATTCAGGGAGCGGCCGGCCAACTCCCAAAACAGCACCAAATGCCAAAGAGTTTGGACACCAGGAACTCCCAAAACACCAACTACAAAAACTATCCTCACTCCCCAAAACAACAGGAAAACGCCTCACCTCAACTAAGGAGGGTATGTACAATTCCATCTAAATCTTTGCATCTAAAGTAAATTAACAAGCTAAATACCCTCGCAACAGTGTGCTTATCCAAATGGAAAATGGGTTAACAGCACTACACTGTAAACTAAAGAAAATTGTCTACCTGAGAAATGCCACTTTGCAACACACCAGCCTTTGTACTAAACGGCTGGATTATTAGCAGGCAAAAGTTTAGAATTCGTATCTGGAGCCCACAAACAGAAACACAGACCGAGGGGTTTCTAAATAAAATAAAACCTTTTATTTAAGCGCAAAACGAACCCCCGGTCCTGTCCTGAATAAACAAAATCCACTCTCAATCCCTTTGGGGGTTAACACCAAAGCTAACTAAATAATTCAAGGAACACAGAAAGGAAACAAAACACATACATTTTACCTGAGGCTCCAGACTCTACAGTACTACTCAACAACATGGGGGAGAAGAACCTTCCTCAGCAACCAGGAACAACAAAGCCAGAACAGAAATCCCCTCACTAAGGTGCACACAGCGTCCTGCGCTGGCCCCACATAGCCCCTCACCAAGAACAACATTCAATCCATCCAAACCTGCGATTTTAGGGGGATATTTACTTTATAATCCAAATGACAAGCTACTGCTTGCAAACCGAAAAAACGGAATGTTATTTTAAACTGCACGAACGTGCGAACGATTGCACGGACGTGCCGTTTTACCGATCGTTCAAACCATGAACATGAGCATCTACTCACAAGGTTCAAACAACATAAATTCTTTTCCTGACAACCCCAAGGACCCCACCAAGGGATCTTGTTAAAAAAAATTAAAATAAATCAATTCTACCAACTCCAAACTTACCTGGGGGGGGGGTTCTGCCTGATTACCCTTCAAATATGATTTTTCTCTCTCTTAAAGGGGAAACTTCCCAACAATCAAATACCCAAAAGAAAATATCTAACACAAATTCTAAAGCCCCCTTTTTATCACAGAGGCACTCTGTGACAGACTACATCTGAAAGTTACAATTAATTGCAGGCAGTTTCCAGGCAGTACACTAGCTCTTTAATATTCTTATTACATCCACTGTTTATTGGTTGCAATAGAACAAAGTTTAATCAAAGGTAGGAGTTCTCATTCTTTAATCTACTGTTTAGAAAGGAAAAACTTAAATTCCAAAACGTCACAGGGGAATAGATTTTTTAAAGTTGTTTCTTGGAATATTAAAGGCTATCACAATCTCATTAAGATAACTAAGGTTCTTTCTTTTCTCAGATCTCTAAGAGAAGATATAGCGTTCATTCAAAAAACTCACTTGACTAATGAGGAACCTTTTAAAATTAAACAAAAATCCTGGGTAGGGACAGTAGTGGGCAGCTCATTTAACTCAAAAAGTAGGGGAATCTGTATCTGATTTCACAAGAATCTAAATATAGTCACAGAATCCCAAACAATAGACCTAGACAGCAGATTTGTTATAGTTACAGCTAGACTCGCAGGGAAAATTATCACGTCGAGAAACATGTACGTTCCATATGTCAACCAAGATGCATTTTTTTGCAACAGTTGCAGATAAGCTGGTGTCAATCAGGCCAAATAACATTATTCTGGCAGAGGACATGAACACTACTCTGGATAATTTTATGGACAGATGTCCTAAGATTCTACTAGAACGACAATCTTCTAAGGCCTTTAACACATTTTGTGGGGAATTTGGTCTGATTCACACTTGGAGCATGATACATCCTAAGGAAAGGGACTTTACTTTTAGATTTTGTCCATATAATACATATTGCAGGATAGATTACATTTTCATGTCCGAATCTTTACTAGCAGAACTGGCGAGCAGCAATATAGTAAATATGGTAATCTCTGACCATGCACCTGTAACAGCTGGTGTCCCTTACACAAAGGTAATATATAGGTTCAATAGTAGTCTGTTAAAGGAAAATTAATTTTCAAAAATTCTGAACAAGGAAATCAAAAAAATTACTTAAAGCAGCAGTGCAACAATCTGGGGAAAATTTTGACCTATACTTTCTGATGCTATTTTAGATTGCCATTTACCTCCTGACTTGTATGTATGATACCCTTTTTTTCACAATTTGATTCTGCTTTAGCATTTTTTTCATGTCTGAAATAATAAAAGGGGCGCTCCTTTTAATATGGCTTGGACCAGGTTTTCATCAGTATTTGCAGCTGATTTTGAACAACTATTGTTCTGTAATGTCAGAGAGCACTGTCTGCTGCATAATTGTTAATTTTAGTCACAACAGAAGTGATATATAAACAATTAATGGACAAAAACAGCTGAAAATACTGATGAAGACCTGGTCCACACCGTATTAAAAGGCGCGCTTTTTTTATTTTTTCAGGCATTAAAAAAGTACTAAAGCAGACTCAAATTGTGGAAAGAAGGGTACCAAACAAGTCAGGAGGTAACTGACAATTGAAAATAGCATAAAAAAATATAGGTCAAAATTTTCACCAGATTGTTGCACTGCTGCTTTAATTAAATGGCAATAAGGAGGTTGCAGAAGATACATTGTGGGACTTTTTAAAGTCTTATTTAAGGGGTTGTATCATTTCTTATACTAGCCATAAGAAAATATCACAAAACTCTGAACTGGCTAAATTGAAAAGTGAACTCAAAATAAAGGAAGCGCAGTATGTGAAATCTAATTGTAAAGACCCAAAACTTTATCTGGAGATAATTGGACTAAAACACTCAGTTAGCATCATATATAATCAAAAAGCAGAGTTTGCACTCTTTTGGATTAAACAGAAATACTGGGAATCAGGTGAAGCAAAAGGGAAATTACTGGCATATAGACTGTGTAAAAATATTGAATCCATCAAGATTGACTCTGTTGATGTTGGGAAAGACTCAGTGGCATATTCAACAGCACTGATTGCTAAAGCCTTTGAAAAATTTTACTCTGAGTTATACAAGTCAGAAATAGAACCCCAGGAGGAATTAATTAGCTTCTTTTTAACCAACATAAACCTTCCGTCCATTTCAGAAAAAGATATGTTGGCACTTAATAAACCCTTTACGAATGAGGGAATAGTCAAAGCAATTATGTCTCTTCCATCAGGTACAGCCCCAGGATTAGATGGGTACACAGGAGAATTGTATTTATTTTTTTCCATATAGATTTTTATAGGCTTTCTGGTTTTCTCCCCGTATCCTCCCCCCCCCCCGGGGCCCTGGCACACAGTCGTATGTGCACTTGGAGGTACGCACACATGCCGGAAGCTGGCTCAGCCCCTTTCACCCACCCGTACTACTGCCCCAGACCACCTATGTTACCCCACCAGACCTCCACCAGGTGGGGACGGAACTACAGGAGAGGCGACAACCCAACTCCACCACTCCTGGGAGAGGAGAGCAGCCTGACAGCTCATTCAGTCCCACTCCTCCAGCCCCCCCCCCATGCTGGCACCCTGATGACCCACGGTCGTTCCTGAACCCAGGTCGCTGGTGCAGCGTGAGGTAAGGCATCTAGTGCCTCAACCCTCAGCGCCACCGGACCAGCAGAGGAGAATTTTATAAGGGCACAGTACAACACCTTGCTCCTCTATTGAACAGAGTTTTTATTATGTCATATAGATCAGGACTACTGCCCCTGTCTATGAGCAAAGCCTCCATCATGGTGCTACCTAAAAAGAACAAGAAACCACTATTTTGTGATAACTACAGACCTATACCTTTAATTAATGTGGACTGTAAAATATTGGTGAAAATATCTGCAAACAGACGAAACAGAGTTATACCAGAGTTAATACATCCACACCAGACTGGTTTTGTTAAGGGTAGAAACGGCGCTGACTTATTAAAGAAAGCCTTACTTGTTATTCATGTTGCAAGAAACATGCCTACAAAATCTTTTCTCATGTCCCTGGATGCTAATAAGGCATTTGATAGGTTGGAATGGGGTTACTTACAAAGCGTTTTGTTTAAATATAGCATATTATCTAGTAAGATATCTGCTAAAGTCAGGGTAAATGGGGTGGTCTCAAACAACATTGACATTCTTAGAGGGATTAGACAAGGCTGTCCTCTTTCCCCCTTGTTAGTAATTTTAGCGTTGGAACCATTGCTCATTAAAATGAGGTCATCATCTGAAATGTCAGGCATCAATCTGGGCGGTAACAACAAAGTTATGGCCTACACAGATGACTTGCTGCTTTCTCTCACGTACCCGAACAGATCCTTACCTCCACTCTTTAACATTATACAAACATTCTCTTTAATATCGGGTTTCAAAATAAACTTTGAAAAGTCAGAGATTCTTCCTTTATCTAACATGTCAAAGTTTGATGACTTCACTCAGTACAACTTTAAAATGTCCACATCTGGTGTTCAATTTTTGGGCATTACATCAAGTTCAGCTATCAGTAAAATTGCTAGTCTTAATTTTGCACCACTGTTGGAATCCTTAAAATTAGATCTACAGAGATGGCATCCAATGCTCGTGTCTTTTTGGGGCAAGATTCAGGTAATAAACATGATACTAGCTCCTAAACTTCATTACTTATTACTGCATTTGCCTGTACATATACCTGGTAAAATCTTTAAATCATTAGATTCCATTTTCCTAAAATACCTCTGGGAAGACAAGCCAGCTCATATATCTAAACTTAAATTACAACAACCCAGGTGTTGTGGCAGCTTTAATTACCCAGATTTTAAGACTAGACATGAAACCTGTTTTAGTTTCACAAAATATGCATTCATTATGGCTGCAAGATAAACACCTAATTCCTGGTTGGGTACCTACTGAAAATTTTTTATTAAAAGGCGCTAACCCCAAGGGTAGTTTTGTTTGCAGACCTACCGAAATCAGTAATATTTCACTCTATTTTAAATGCCACTTCTAAAGCCTGATCTAAGATTGCCAAGGCATTAGAGTGGAATCCTACCCACTTGCCACATTGTCCCAGTTGGAATAACAGACTATTTCAAATTGAAGGCAAGACATTGAACTGGCAAAGCTAGAAGGAAAGGGGCATTTTCTATTTCAGTTACCTGTTAGACCCTAATACTGCTGCACTTATGTCATTCTCAGACCTGTCAAATAAAGTTAAACTACCTAGAACTGAATTTTATAGGTATCTGCAACTCACAACATGGTTTTAGATACTACAAGTTGAATCCTTAATCCAGAAATGGGAAACGGAACTAGTCATTATCATTCCTGTGAGTGATTTGAACAATAGCTTGGCTAAGCATCATCAAACCATGTAAAGAGTCAAAATAGAGGATACTGTATGGTCCTCTATCGGTAACCGGTCTGTTAACTGTCTAGAGGTTGCCAGGGCAACCGTGTAAACCTCGAGAGCGAAGCTCGAGAGGTTTTCATCACCATGGCAACCTCGAGATGGTTAACAGTGACTGGTTGCCGATAAAGTAGTAGTAGTAGTAGTAAAAAGTTTATTTCTGATATCAGAAACAGGATAAAACCCAATTTAGCATCAGCTAATTTACAGTGGGGTCCTACTGTGCAGAAAAACATCAGTTTCATATTAAATACATACAGATACACACATTACACATACATAAAACACAAACGTATATGACCAAGAAAAAACACAAATAATAATTACAAACAATGAACCATATATACAAACATCTCAGATAAAGGGACCATACATTACTTTTTATAGTGCATGGTCCCACATAAAAAGGTAAACGGCTGCTTACTAATTGAAATATAGTCACCACCGCGGCCGTTAAGTCTTTCCCTAACCACTGCATTCATCCGTCTGTTCCCAGTATAAAAAGAGGTGCACACATGTGCAGACCGATTACCGTTGTTAACCTATCATCGTGTAGCATCGATAGGTTAACAACATTTCTACGTCACATCGATAGGTTAACAACCTTAAGAAATGATGATTTCCTAAGGTTAACAGCATTCTACCGTACATTATAGGAAGATTGACACATTTCAAAATAGTACACAGATGGCACGACACCCCTGCTAAATTAGTTAAGTTAGGATAGTTAGATAATGACAATTGCTGCAGATGCTTCCCATGAATCAAAAACTTTGGGGATGAGGTCTTTGGAACGTGAAAAAAAATTAGGTAAAAACATTATAGCATCTGATAAGCTTGTGCTATTGGGAATTACAAACTGATCTTGTTAATTGGACACATTCCCAAATATTCTAGTTACTGGCTGCAGTGATTTCAGCTAAAACCCTTATTTTTAGACATTGGAGACAAGCCTTACCACCCACTTTAACTGAATGGAGTGATGATATTGCCACCAGATCCAGTTATGAGAGATTAGCCTGTATATGCAGTGACAGATTAGAAAAGTTTTTAGATATTTGGAATCCCTTTCTAAACCCCATTTCTGCAAACTACCAAGCAATGGATAATTAATTTCTATTTGTTCCTGTTGACCTGATAGATAATTTGTATGGAAGTAGTGATAAGATAAAAATTATGCTTTATTCTACGTAAAAAAACAACTGGTTACGTATGAATATACATGCTTTTTATGATTGAATGTATTTTCCATAGATTATTAGTATATAATATATGGGAAGCCCTTATTATCAAATGAAATTGCATAGTTTATAAAGCCGTTATACTAGTGATACGAAGTCATGCTGCTGTTAACCTTTCTTGACTACATCTTATCGATAGTATAAATATCATTAACATTAACAAAGGCCAGTATTCCCGTGTGAGAATGCTGATTGCTAGTCTCCACAAGCATTTCAAAAGTAATTCCATTCTGACAGATGCAGCTTGTAGAAACTAGCGATCGACCAACCAGAATGCTTCACATATCTTGTTTAAAAATGTTATTTGTCCCTGTCTAGTTTACTTATTCGAGGAGTACTCCGTATTAGGCTGCGATGTGCTGCAAGAAACTCGGATGTTTGCTATTCCCAGAAGACGACGCTGCGATGCTACCCACAATCCAGCGCCACAACCAACCATCGTGATCAGCACGGACCAACCGGATCGTTTTGAACTAATTGTGTTGGTTTAGTTTTAAAACAGCTCTGTTTTTTTTCTGTCTACATTCATTTTTTTTAAATGTTTTTAACTATTTTTGCTCATACACTATAAAACATAATGACTGGATTTCAGTTAATAACCACGCTGAAATCACTTCTCCTGGTTGCCAGGACAACACTAAACCTCAAGAGTGCATTATGTTGTTCTGGCAACCACGAGAGGTGATCACAGCGTGGTTATAAACCAAAACCCAATCATTATCCTCGATATGTAATATCTATCATTATTCTTATTGCCAATTTATTGCATATGATTGTATTGCACTGTTGATTTCTTTTTTCTTTGAAAACTCAATAAAGTTTTAATTAAAAAAAACAGATATTCCCCATGCCTTTTCTTTTAGCAGGTTTTCCATTAATTTTCCCACCACTGCTGTGAGACTGACCAGTCTATGGTTGCTAGCCTCCTCCCTACTGTCACTTTCATGGAGTGGAATTACATCAGCTTTCCTCTGGTTACTTGGAACCTCTCCTGTTTCCAGTAATATGTTGAATAAGGCTGCCACTGGTGCAGCAAGCCCCTCCCTGAGTTGCCTTAGCACCCTTGGGTGTATTCCATCCGGTCCCATGGCCTTGTCCATGTTCAGGTGTGCAAGTTCCTTCAAGACTCTATCCTCTGTAAATAGACTTGTGTTTACCCCCCTCCCTTCTGTGTTCTTGCTGCTGCGTTTTGGTCCACCCCCCTCCATCTCCACTGTGAAGACCAAGCAGAAATATCTGTTCAGGATGTCAGCCTTTCCCTGATCATCCTCTGCCCAGTCACCATCTATCAGCTTCCATATCCTCATTATCCCACCCCTTGCCTTCCTTTTCTCGCTTATGTACCTGAAGAAAGTCTTAAAGAAATGCAAAATCACACATACCCCCATAATGCAAAGCATCATGGTCAGTTTATGCAAATCACCACGGAATATTATGCTGGTTCAACTTTAAGCAGAAATGCATGGTGCCGAAAGGTCTCTCACACATTTTGCAAAGGGTGCCAACAGAAGACACAGACGTGTTTTGTTCTACCAGGACTCATCAGTGTGCCTCATCTGTATGACACCCCAGTGGAATGAACCAGCTACCCTAAGATGGTCTATCTGGGTTATGTTGTGGTGAACCCAATAAAAACAAAAAACAAGTTAAAAGACAAAGAACCTCAGTGTGCAAGTACTGAGGCAATGGCTACCTCAAAGGGCACTGGCAGGGAAGCCAAGTTTCAAAGAAATGCAAACTCACACATACCCCCATAATGCAAAGCATCATGGGCTGTACATGCAAATCACCATAGAATATTATGCTGGTTCAACTTTAACCCTATGAAGTCTATCCATTTTCTCATTAAAAGTGCATATTTGCATAAGCACGTTTGTGAATGGCACTGAGATATATGCGTATTCCGTATTCCAGCAGTCCAGCATCTACCATGTCATGTTTTCTTGGGTGCCAACACATGCGGCATACATCATTTTAATCAGGGAAGTGCAGGACTGAATACCATGTGATTATACACCTTAGATTAACAGCATCAACCCGGGAAACCTGTGAGTCCCTGTTTTTTTAGACTCCAGGATCAGTGTGCATCAAACTGCTAGTCCAGAAAAAACAACTCCAGGCTCTAAAGGGTTAAGCAGAAATGCATGGTGCCAAAAGGCCTCTCACACAGTTTGCAAAGGGTGCCAACAGAAGACACAGACATGTGTTTTGTCCTACCAGGGCTCATCAGTGTGCCTCATCAGTTGTCCCCTACTGCCATTCCTTTGGCTATCCTTTCCTGTTAGCACTTCTGCTGGTCTCACTGCCCTGCCTGATTCTTTCTATAACTGATAATTCTCCCTATTCTCTTCCCTCTGTGTTTCTATGAAGACCGAGCAGAAATATCTGTTCAGGATGTCAGCCTTACCCTGATCATCCTCTGCCCAGTCACCATCTACCAGCTTCTATATCCTCACTATCCCACCCCTTGCCTTCCTTTTCTCGCTTATGTACCTGAAGAAAGTCTTGTCCCCTACTGCCTCTCCTTTGGCTATTCTTTCCTCTGTTAGCACTTCTGCTGGTCTCACTGCCCTACCTGATTCTCTATGTTTTAACTGATAATTCTCCCTATTCTCTTCCCTTTGTGTTTCTTTGTAAATTAAATGCCATCTTTTTTTCTTCACTTTCTCCCTAGAGTACCAGAATGGCCTTTTTCTTCTTCCAGCTTTTACTCAGTTCTCTCACACAGAGGCTGGTTGCTTTCGATATACCTTCCTTAATTTGTCTCCATTGTTCCTCTACCCCACCTTGGCCATCCACCGCTGCTAGGCTGTTTCTAAGGCAGCTTTCCATTTCTCTAAAGAGTGCCTTTCTAAACTCAAGGACTTCATCTTTTTGTGGACTGCTTCCATAGCACGTCTTGATACTAAATCCAACTGTTTGATGATCACTGGCCCCAAACTGACTCTCCATCATGACAGCTGCCACTCTATCTCCGTTAGTGAGCACCAGATCAAGTATTGCCTCTTCTCTAGTGGGTTCATGTACTAACTGCCTGAGAAATGCTCCCTGTAAGGAGTCTAGGATTGCCCTGATTCTAGTTGAAACTGCTTCTGGAAGGCTGTAGACCACATCAGAGAGACTGAAGTCCCCAACCAGCAGCACCTCCCCTTATTTGCCATTCTACTGAATTTTTCCTCTAATGCTTTGTCCAATTCCTCCCACTGTACTGGAGGCCTGTATACCACCTCTGTACAAATAATTACTCCTGCTCCTGTCTCTAGTATCACCCACTGCATCTCCAGCCCTTCTCCTACCTCTAGGTCCCTTGCACTTCCATAGCCCTGACTCTCTCTCACTCTCACATACAGGATAACCCCTCCTCACTTCCCTATCCCTTCTGAACTGGGAGTAGCCTGGTATGGCGGTATCCCAGTTGTGAATTTCAGCACACCATGATTCAGCTACGGCCAACATATCTAGATCCTTCTCCACTATGACGGCCTCCGAGTCCTAAACTTTATTTCCTAAACTTCTTGCATTGGCACACAACTGCACTCCAAAATTGTTGTCTGCCTGTCTGCAGTCCCCCCTTACCTCCCCCCCCCACTGCCTGTGATGCTTCCTGCACCTTAACTAACATCCCTCTCTCTTCTTTACTCCATCTTTTTCCTATACAATTAATTTCGGGGGAGGCCTGCTAGCCTTCTCCTCCTGAAGACTCTGGGTATTAAGACCCAGTCTGCATCCCCACATCAGAAACATAGAATTTGATGGCACATAAGGACCACTTGGCCTACCTAGTCTGCCCATTTCCCTACCTAATGGATAAGCTGCAAATCCTAGTTAGCCAACAGCCTGCTTCCTCCTACACCCCACTAGAATTGCCTTATGTCTGTCCCATGCATTCTTGAATTCCCCCACTGTTTTTTTTTTTTTTTTTTGTCAATTTTGTTTGTGGCACTCCAGACCCCAGAACTCTCTCAGGATACTCAGCGTCCCACTGCTTCTACCGCCCACTGTGACCCCACCTCCTCAAGGACATTACTTTCTCCTCGGCAAACCCTCTCTGGCCAGGGTCTGCAAGGAGATCAAAGAGGTGGAGATCTGGTGTAGGGCGTGTGGTGGTGGGTGCTGAGAGCTGTCACCTGTCTGGGCTGGAGGGTTTTTTCCCTTGAGCCACACCCCAGACGTGGGATGTGCAATGCCACCTAGCCTGTCTGGAAGGCAACAGCCCAACTTCTTCCCCCTGTATGCAAGCCCCTGTGCGTCACAGTGCTGCTGGTCTCCACTGGGGGCTGCTGCTATGCCAGGCTGTCCTTGGATCCCTCCCAAGAGAGGAGAGCAGTCTTCCAGATGCTCAATCCTCTCTCTCCCCTGCTGACCCTCCACAGTCCAGACTCATTCTCAAACCCAGGCCACCAGCGTGGCGTGAGATATGGCATCCAGTGCCTCAACCCTCAGTGCCACCGGGCTGGCTCCCCACTGTGTTTGACTCCACGATCTCCTCAGGAAGGCTGTTCCATGCATCCACAACTCTCTCCATGAAAAAATACTTCCTCACATTACCTCTGAGCCGTCACCCCCTCTATCTTCAAATTGTTCCCCCTTGTTCTTGCACATCTCTTTTTCTGAAAGATGCCACCCTCTTGGACTTTGTTGATTCCCTTGAGGTACTTGAAAGTTTCTATCATGTCCCCCCCCTTTCCTCGAGAGTATACATATTAAGTTTATCAGTTTAAATTAAGACTCCCAGTTATGTACTCCCCTAGCCTATCCATAAAGTCCCTGGATCCCCCTCTGCTGAGATGCAGCCTGTCTGGTGCAGATAGGATTATGTCACTCCAGGTCCCTTCCCATCCTCCTATGCAACCATAACCCTCCCTTCACACCATTCTCAAAGCCAGCTGTTGAAACCTTCTATCCTCCTCTTCCTAGCTGTGCTTGCTCTAGGTACTGGTAGCACTCCAGAGAAGGCTACCAATCTGGCCTCCCCCCATAGACAACCAAAACTGTATTGTCAGTCTTTTAGGGGTAAACCAGTTTTGCATAATTACCTTCACGGCTGCCGCTACTAGTATATAGAATACTTTTCTGCCCCAGTGGTGACTCCTTACGGTGGCAAACCCAGAACCATATTTTCAAAAGAGGGGGCAGTCTCTAAATGAATATACTTCGAAGTACCTCAGTAACATCTGCCCCAAATCTACTAAGTTTGGGACACACCCAAAAGATATGATGGTGAGTACTCCTTTGGCCACATGCTCTCCAGCATTGTGAGAGGCATAGTGTTTTGATATAACTGGGGTTACAAAATATCTATTACACACTTTCTAACAGAATTCTCTCCATGATGGAGAGTTTGTGGTTTTATGTATGCCTTCCCAGATTTTAGGCCAGATCTCCTTTGAGATGGTGTCGTCTAGTTCCTCACGGCACCTGTCCTCAATTTTCTGTACCAGGAGATTACCCAACCTTTCTTATAACACTGTAAATATGGGAAATATGCTGTCTGGTATCAGCCATGTGGCTTTTATGGAAGGTCAGTACTATAGGTGAGACTAGATCCTGTGAAAGGGCCACTACCCCGGGATAGAATGGGTATAGTGTTGACATTGCAAGAATCTATAGAAGTTCCTCGTGGGTATCCCAAATTCTTTTTGCAAGATTGCAAATGGTTTAACCATTTCGCCCTCTAGGAACTGTGGCAAGTAGTTTAAACCCAGGGTGGCCCAGCGTGAAAAACATTGGTTGCCCCAATTGGCCGGGAAGCCTGGTAAAAGGTCAGTGGAAGGTATCGCCAAAGCTGTGCTGGGATCTCCCACCATTGCCTGGCATCTATCCAAACTGACACAGTATATTTAGTCCACCAGTTAGCAACATGCTTCAAATCTCTTTTCATCACCATCCAAGGGAGGATCTTTAAGGGCACTGAGGGATAAGCAGGTTCCTCCATAGTATACCAGTCTCCCCTCTTCTCGGGAGCCAACATTCCCCAAACTGGGAGTAACTGTGCTGCTCTGTAATAATGTTGAAAGTTAGGCAACCCGAGGCCCCCCTCTCCTTAGCTTCTGTTAACAACTCCCATCGAATTCTGGGCCTTTTGCCTGCCCATACAAACTGTGCAAGCTTTCTTTTAAGATCTTTTCACTCCACCTTAGGGACGGGCAGTGGCAGCGTAGTGAAGAGGAACATATAGCGTGGCAATATATTCATTTTAATTGATTCAATATGGTTTGAGAGTGTAAGGGGCAATGCTTCTGTCATGCTTTCTTGTACCCCTGTTCTCTTTTCACTTAACCGCCTCTCATCCCCATCCCTCAACACCCTTCTCCTGCTCTCTGCTCCCTAGTCTCTCGACCCCTTCATCCTCTACTGCCATACAGCGCCGCATGCCCCTCCACTTGTCTAACTCCCTGGTTCCCATGTCCTGAACCAGATCACGCTCCCTATCTCCATCTCCACCCTTCCCCTTTCCAAGACAGTGGGAGAAATCTATTCCACACTGGCACCACACTAGGTGCTCCCACTCCAGTCCCTCCATCCTGACCACCCCCTCCCTAGGCCCCCCAAGGTATGAGGAACCCAAGACATCTGCATCTGCCCCTCCTCAAACCTCTTCTGCCTGCCTGTCTGCCACCCCTGCCCTCCCTCTTCTTTGCCCCATCTCACCTCCCCCACTAACCTACCTAACTTCCATCTAAGCTGCCTCACTTCTGCCATTAGGTAATTCAGAGTCCTGCTCAATGGGCAACCACCTACCTCCCACAATATTCCTAGCAACACCACAGCCCCACCCCCTACAACTCACTACCCTCTCTTGTCCTTCTGCTGTCTGAGCATGTTCCCTTCCCACCACATACTACCTGTCCATTCAAATCTTTTTGCCTTAGTATATGGTAACTTCTCCTTTTCCCTACCTATCAAGATCACGTAGAAGCTGACAAGGGAGGCAGTGAACACCAGGCACTCTAAAGGTGCAGCTGATTAGAACATAAACACAAAGGCCCCATATTCAAAGGAGATACGCGGTGCATCCCTAGATGGGCCAGCGCATCTCCAGACTTGCAATGGCCGTCGGGGGCGTGACAATATTCAGAAGCCCCTGATCCGCCACGTAAGTCCAAGTGCGCTACGGCACATAATATTGCAATGCGGGCATGCAAATAAGGGTCCCTCATGCATATTCCCCACATTGCAATATTCAAAGCTCCCCTGAGGAAGACACTGCTGGATGTTCCAGCACAAAGTTAGGCATACAAAACCCACGTCTAACTTTGTGCCAGGCAGGGTGGTGCCCCACACAATGGCCAGGGCCGATCACCTGATCCCCCTTCCCAGCCCCGATCACAGTAAATATTATCCCACGTTTTCCATAGTGTAGGGTCCTCCCTCCCTGCCCCAATCACAGTGTTGTACAAAAATAAATATTATCCCCGTTTTCCATAGTGTAGGGTCCCCGCTCCCCAGCTCAAGCACAGTGTTGTATAACAAACATATTATTCCCCATTTTCTATGGTGTAGTGGACCCCCCAACCCATCCCCGATCTGCAATCATTGTAAAAGAACTGCTGCTGCCCTTTTCCATAGTGTAGCAGACTCCCCAACTCATCCACAATCCCTGATAGTGTTAAACATCCGATCCTCCCCATTTCTATAATATAGGGTCCCCCCCCAACCCTAGCACTGTATGGCATACACATATCAGTGATACCCTCTTTCATAGTGTGGTGGCCCCCCCACCCTGGTAAGCAGTAATCCCCCTCCCCACACCCCCAACCCATCCTGTGCTGGTGACTGGCACTGCCCACCACTCCCTGCCATGGCCGGTCACCGACTGATCAGTACCCGAGCCAGTCCAGTACATAGTATGTGCTCATTGGTGACCAGCTCAGTTACCAATCAGTTGGCAACTGGCCATGGTAGGGTGTGGAGGGCAGTGCCAGTCGCTGGCACAGGTCGGGTTGGGGAGGTGCGAGGAGGGGGCGGGGTTACTGCCTACAGGGGAGGGGGCCCTAACTATGGAAATAGGGAGGATCGGTGTTGAACACTATTGGGGATCAAGAATGGGGTGGGGGTCCACTATACTATGGAAATGGTGCAGCAGTTCTTTTACAATGAATGATCAGGATTGGGATGGGGGGGTCTGCTACTCTACAGAAAAGGGCAACAGCAGTTTTTTTACAATGATCAGGGATCAGGGATGGGGTTGGGGGTCCACTACGCTATGGAAAATGGGGAATAATATGTTTGTTATACAAAACTGTGCTCAGGGCGTGGTGGAGTGACCCTACACTATGGAACGGGGGTAACGGGACAGTTCTTTTCACGCACAGTGGGGCTGGGAGGGGGGAGGCCACTACAGTACGGAAAGGGTGGGGAGTGTGCTACTTGTCCTTTTTTTCACTGAGACGGGGCTGGGTGGGGGCTTGCCTGGCGCATTCCGCCAGGCGCAGCCATGCTAATGAGCTCATAATGAGCATGCATAAGGCCCGGTTGCACCATGCATGCCCAATGTGCTCATTAGCATATTTTGGCTGAATATCACCCTTGGGGACATGGCGCATCCTGGTATGTGCCACGCATTCCCCCAGTGGTGGTCTTCAGCCGTGGACCCTGGATGCGTTGAGCCAGATATGACGGCCGCCCGCTCTGTGCCGCACATCCAGGGTCCAATATTCAAACCGAATGCACAATCTCTTCTGATCGTGCATTCTGTTTGAATATCCCATCAGGGTCGGCCAGCCCATTTTTTGGGTGGTGCATCTGTTTGCGCCGTGCATCCGGTCAGCTCTGAATATGTCCCCCAAAAGCCTTTAGAGAAAAAGCAGTGCACTCAACAGAGCTGCATGCAGTGTTTAAAATGTATTAAATAAGGAGCCAAGTGTGCCTTTGCAGGTGTGCCAAACACCCCTATGTATGTCTCGCCTAAGGGCTTCATCAGATGGCAGAGTTTCGCCGTGTGGTAATATTTTATACTATGCCCAAATGTTCACTGAGTTAAATACATGTGCTAACAGATAACAATAAAGTGTAAACAGTGAGTAGCTTGTTAAAACCTTAGCCCAATTCCTATGGCAACTGTTTTCACAATTACAATATACCTATATAGGTAACAATAACTTATACGTCTAATTAACACGAAGGGGCATGATGGGACTCACACTGCTTTTAAAAAACAATGAATAAAATATGAACCAATAAACCAAAATCTCTAACATTCAAATAAATAAATGAATAACTAGATAATGGGTCTAACTCCACAGAAAACTACTTGTCATTTAGTTCTTCTTAAAGGAGAACATTTCTAGCATCATTTATATGTTGCAGTGAGCAGAGACAACTGTCTTAAAGGGAAACCCCAATACCACCAGTAAGCGCAGCAGCAGCTGCTGCAAAAATGCCCGATTAGGGCTTTAGCATGATAACACATTTTTTATTTTCCTGCTGCCTGGCGATTTTAATTGAAAGACCGCTCTATCCGTAATGCCTGCAGAGCCGTGGGCGACAACTGGCACTCGGCAGCTTCCGCCACCATTTATAGCATGAGGGCTACCAACAAATGGCAGAGTTGGTAGCCCTCATTAGCATAATCTTTGTGGTGGAAGGTGCCCGAGATGTCCGCCCACAGCTCTGCAGTCATTATGGACGGAGCGAGTCTTTCGAATTAAAATCGCCAGGCAGCAGGTAAATAAAGACATTTGTTTTATGCTAAAAGCCCTAATCGGGTGTTTCTGCAGCAGCTGCTACACTTACCAGCAGTACAGGAGTTTCCCTTTAAAGGAAAACTTTACTGAACTTGTAAGTCATTTTTCCTCTGTAGAAGCTGATTTTTAAGTACTAGTTCGAACGCTGCTACTATTCATTCGCTACAGGTGGTTTTGTTATCCTAGCAGGTGTTTTTGATTAACACGCTAGTAATAACTCAAGTATCATTTTAGATCTGTATGATGTAGTTTACGTCCCTTATTCAGCTCTTCCAGTGTTGGAAGGAATGCCTCGGTGTTCTACTATAGAATTCTGTGGTTAGAGACGGACATAAACTACATCATGCAAGCATTAAGCTATGACAGAGGAGGCTTCTACTGGGGAATTAATGCATGGTTGGGGGGGGGGTTGAGGCATGAGGCCAAAGGCTGAGTGTCTACAACCGAGCAATCATGCATTAATTCCCCAGTGGAAGCCTCCTTTGGAGTGGCTTAATGCGCTAGTAACATGGCAAGTGCAGGAAAAGATGTTAAACTGTAGGAAAAGATGTTGTTTTATTAGTAATAAAGAGATACAGCAAGATGATCACTCTTTCTGTGTGTCTGCTGGCAAACTCTATTGAGCACGCTCCCATAGGTTTGAAGATGATCTGTTTCAAATGTAATATCATGAGTAGTATTCTGAAGAAAGTTATGTAGTCTGTTTATGGACATTAAGTTAACATTAAGTAATCCATTCCTTTTTTATATATCTGATGTTCAGGAACATTGAAATCATTTTCATTATTGCTGTTAGTTTGATTGAGGAAATGTGTTGCTGTGCATGCTAGGAAACTTCAGTAGGTAGCTGTAGTAATGTACAGAAATAATGTGTCAGAAGTGTCCTAGGATGTAAAGCAACACATTCGGCTTACATTTGGAAGTATACTAGGAGGATATGAAGTTTGAAAATAGGAAGTTTTTAACAAAGATAACCTTCATTTTTACATTGAAACACCTTCTCCTTGTGGCTAACGCACTGCTGCCTTACAACTCACCAGTGGCTAAGATTTCTTGTTAGGAAATGGGAGCTCTTCACAACAGTGATTACTTGTCCTCGGAGTCTGGGGGTGGTGGTGGGAAGAAAAGTCCCATTGTGGTAAAAAACTTTATAGAGATCAGGACTTAATAAAAGGAGACTGAATTTGATCTGAAACATTTACCACTTATTTGCAGCATCTACGCAGGGCGGGTCAGTGGTAAGGAACATCGCGGTCATGCTACAAAACTTGACACAGCAGAAAAACATCAGGATAAGTAAGAGCACACTAGTGCCATCTATAGGAAGGGAGCAAGATGCAGAAGGAACGGCACAAACAGAAGTGGATGAGATAGTGATTATTTTGTGTTTCTATGTCTCTCTCTCTCTCTCTCTGACTAAGCACGCTCCCGATGCCAAGACGGCATTACTAGGGAACTAATGCATGGCTCATCTTCGGTCACATGTTGTTGTTTCTCCAGTCAACAGTCTTACTTTAAGTCTAACATTTATTGCCATGTTACAAACAGGTCTAAAATGGCAATTAACGCCAGAGTGCAAATCAAAAACAACCACTGAGGCTACTAATAGGCAAGTATAGATGGACAATAACAGAATTTGAACCAGTAATTTAAAATACAGCTTTTACAGAGAACAATTACTTACAGGTTCAGTGCAGTTCTCCTTTAAAGTGAAATAAAATAATCACCATTGACAAGGTGTTAAATAATCAAGGGAACTACTTAATAAACTGGGAAAAAGGGGTCTTTGCATGCCTAGAAAAGAACACTTGCCTCCCTATTTAATACATTTTAATCACTACATGTAGCTCCGTTGTGTGCGCCGCCACTTTTTCTCTAAAGCTTCATACCTATCAAATACCTCCTACTACACTCTTTCTGGGCGTACCTCAGATTGGGTGTAGTTGTAACCCCCTTATTTCCTTTGTGGGCCTACCCCAGATAGGGTGTAGTTACTGTCACGCTTGGCCAGCTGATTATGATTATTGTATGATATTTGTAATATAAAAATACAGTATGTGATTGTCTCACAAATGACATCCTGTGCTTCCATGGTTGCCCCGGTTTCAGTGAAGTTACAGGATATGAAAACTGACCAGGAACCATTTAATTAACTGACTTCCTTAAGAATGGCATTTTATTACCATTTTATCACATGCCTAGGCTTTTTGAAGTGCAAACCAAATGTGACTTTATCACTACAGAAACAGGACGTCATTAGGCTGATCCTGTTAGCTTTTTAACACATTGGTGCCAGTGTGGGATTGCTAAGTTCAAATGAAACATGTGTAATTAAGGAGTTATATATAGGAAATGTCTTTTTTTCTTCTGATGGCACCCTATTTAAAATACCTCCTGATGGGAATCATTTTTTGTAATTTTATATTCTAAAAGGAGGAGCTAGATGACTCACAGAAGGGGTGTGGAGACACAGAGTTTAAACTGATACTTGTGTCTGAAATGTATGTCATATCATCTTGGGACTCTAGAGAGACACAGCTCTCTGATCTAACTTTAAAATGCACTTCCAGAGGTAATACCTTAGATAGCAAAAATCTAAATGTATTGTGGTAGGAGTTTTGCTTTGTAATTTTCCCTTATTCTTTTATGTGCTTGTGAGCTCTTTGATAAATTGTTCTGTGTTTCTATTTTTCATATTTTATCATCTTTTAGTAAAGTACCTATTCTTTAAGACTGCCTGGGTGTCTGTCAGTTCTTTTTGCATGTGACGTACATATGGTTAAGTCTGACAACTGTTCAACAGCTTGATGGTGTTACCAAGCTTGAGTAAAAAGGTAAGAATATACCTAAGGTCTCTTATGGAGTTAAAAGGGTTCATTCTGGAAGCCTGGCTGGGTGCCCCTGGCAAAAGATTGTACCGCAATCCCCAAACAGGGTACGTATCTGAGCCTGTTCATTGGGTATGCTAGCATAAGGTTGACAGTTTGAATCCCCCCAGAACTTGAGACTAAATGTGATTTGGACACAAAAGCAGACAGGAGGGTTACCCTGTCTGTTACCTGTTCACACTATCATGCTCTGAGGTTGGCACTGTGGGAGCAGAGGGCCTGACCTGTGGAGTGCATTTTATACAGATTTGGTTGGCAGCGGTGCAATAAATTTGGTAACACAAGCTTTAACTGTTTGGTGTATCAGCTTAATACTGTACAGCTCACTTGCAAAAGAAGGCAGTGATTTTTTAAAGAAAAGAAACAGAACTATATTGTTTTGCTTATAGTCAAAGTTCCTACCTGTTTTATTTCTTTTTTAAAGTGCAAGTTAGAGTAGCCATAGTTAGGGAAGAAGATGGTTTCCAACTACAGTGAGCACACTGCAGACTACCTGAAGCAGTTGTGCAAGGAGAGAGGAGTCCTGCATGAGGGGAGAGCCACTAACAGAATCTCTTGGATGCCCTGATGGCAGCAGATGCAAAGAGCATCAAGTCACAGACTGCAACTGAAAAGGACCAAACCTTGGGTGTGCAGGAGCCAGCAGCCAGTGTAGTTTCCAGATCTGGTGAGGAGGACAGCAGAGCCAGTGCAAGCTAAGGGCCACAGCAGCAGGGGAAGGTCACCAGCATTCTGGAACCAGAAGCAATTAGGCTGCAGATTGAGTTGCCCTGAATGGAGGTGGAGTTCCAGAGGGAAGCTGAATGAAAACAGCAAGAAGCGGAGCGTGAACAGCGAGAAGCTGTCCGTGAAGAGCGTGAGCACCAGAGGCAACATGAACTGGAGAAGCTATGACTCCAACCACCAGCACCAGAGCAGGCAAGTGACTTGGGTTTAACTGGAACTACAGGACTGGGTTACAAATTAAATTCCAAATTGATAGCTTAATTTAAAGAGGTGGAGGATATGGATGCCTTTTTAAATTCCTTTGAAAAAGTTTGCATTCCGGCAAAGATTCCTAGAGGGTCCTGGAGCTTCCAGTTCTCCCCGCTACTTACCGGGAAAGCTTGGGATGCATTGGGTCAAATGGACAATGAGGACAGTATTGATTACAGTAAACTTAAAGCTGCACTTTAAAAAAGTTTGATTTAACTGCAGAAGCATACAGAGCTAAATTCCATCAGCTCTGGAGAAGCCCTGACATGAGCTACTAGGAGCTAGCCATGAAACAACATACGTTTTTAAAACGTTGGTGGAAAGGAATTGAAGCAAACTCTGTACATAAAATTGAAAATGCTGTATTGTTAGAGCAGTTTTTTGGGGCATGCCCAGCAGAGCTGAAAACCTGGCTGGAGGACCGAGATCCCAAAACAGTGCAAGAGGCTGCTGAACTCTCGGATCGCTATGCCAAGAGCAGACCTGCTCTGAGAGCGAATGGGGCAGGTGTGGCAGTGCAGAAAGAGAAAAGCATGCCTTTAGGGCAGCTAAAATCCTCACTGCCTCCACCGAAACCAATTAGCCCCAGGTTTTAAAGAAAAGATTTCTCTGAGAAAATAAATGAATGTTGGGTTTGTAAAAAACTGGGCATATTGCTAGCCAGTGTCCCAAAAGGACGAGCAATACACAAAATGGAGCTAGGAAAGAAGTGGGTTGTTTGTGTATCCCTGGAAGCATGCCTGTGAACATGAGGGAACACATGCACCCAGTCATTGTGAATGGTGTATAGACACAAGGGTTAAGAGACGCAGGGGCATCCCTGACATTGGTAAAAGGGGATCTGGTAGAGCCTGGTCAGCTTATACCTAATAGATTTGTAACTGTACAAGGGTTCACTGGGGAGGAGACAACATTGCCACTTGCTAGTGTTCTCCTAGACTGGGGTGAAACAGGGGGAACTGCACAACAGGTGGCTGTAGCCAAAACATTAGCAGCTGAGCGTCATCCTTGGCAACAATCTCAAACAGGGGATGGTGTGTGCAGTTATCCATTATGTGACAGGAAATTGTAGTTCCCTGGACCCCATAGACCACTGTGGAAACCACTGGGAGGCTGGTTCCCCAGTCTGTGTCTCCTGATATGGAGACTAATGAAAAGGGGGTAGAAATGTCCCCAGTAGCAGTTAACCAAACAGCTATGGAGGGTTACTCCGAAGAAGGAGGGGCGACCCATTGTCAGAGGGTTAGGGATGACAGTGATCCGGATTGCCCTGACGCTAGAGCTAGGGACCCTAGTTTAGATACTGAAGGGGACCTGTCCCATGCCTTGGGAATGTGTAAGGAGTTTGCAGCTGCTCAGAAAAGTGACCCTAGTCTAGAGAAGCTGAGGGCTTGGGCAGACTCTGACGGAGCACAGGGAGGTGATGGTAAACGTAATGTTTGCTGGGAAAATGGACTGATATATACTCAGGATGCTAAGACAGAGGGAAGGGGTGATAGGCAGGCAGCTTGTCATTCCCCAGGGGTATCGTGAGCAGTTGCTCAAGATTGCATATGATATTCCCTTGTCTGGTCATCTGGGAATTGCATGCACTATGCAGTGGTTGGCCCAGAATTTCTATTGGCCCAATTTCACCCAGCAGGTGAAGGAGTATTGCAGGTCTTGCCACCGGTGCCAAGAAATAGGGAAGGCTGGTAAGAAAACGCAAGCCACCCTAATTCCATTGCCCATAGTGGAGAAGCCATTCCAGAGGGTGGGAATGGATATTGTGGGCCTTTAAATACCTCCAGCTCCTCCGGGAAGATGTTCATCCTGACTGTGGTCGATTATGCCACCCGGTATCCAGAGGCAGTCGCCCAATCCTCACTGTGGACAGACAAAGTGGCAGATGCCTTACTTGGGATTTTCTCCCGTGTTGGGTTTCTGCAGGAGGTTATCATTATCGAGGGGGTTCCTTCATGTCGGACCTGATGAAATGTTTGAGAGAGAAGAGTGGGGTAGTGCAGAGGTGCACGACACCTTATCACCTACAAGCCACTGGGCTTGTGGAAAGATTTAACGGTACCCTGAATAAATGCTCCAAGCGTTTGATGAACAGCATGAGAGGGACTGGGAGAAATACCTTCCCCACCTGTTGTTTGCATACAGGGAGGTGCCCCAAGAGTCGACAGGATTTTCCCCCTTCGAGCTCTTATATGGACGCCGGGTATGTGGGTCCCTAGACTTGATCCGGGAGGACTAGGAAAGCAAGTAGGCCACCCAGGGCGCTCCCATGGCTTATCTTTGGTCACATGTTGTTGTTGTTCCTCCAATCAAAAGTCTTTAAGTCTAACATTTATTGCCATGTTACAAACAGGTCTAAAATGGCACTTAAAACAACCACTGAGGCTACTAATAGGCAGGTATAGATGGAACAATAACAGAATTTGAACCAGTAATTTAAAAAAACAGCTTTTACAGGGAACACTTACAGGTTCAGTGCAGTTCTCCTTTAAAGTGAAATAAAATAATCACTATTGACAAGGTGTTAAATAATCAAGGGGAACTACTTAATAAACTGGGAAAAAGGGGGCTTTGCATGCCTGGAAAAGAACACTTGCCTCCTTATTTAATACATTTTAATCACTATATGCAGCTCAGTTGTGTGCGCTGCCTTTTTTTCTGTAAAGCTTCATACCTATCAAATACCTCCTACTACACTCTTTCTGGGCGTGCCTCAGATAGGGTGTAGTTGCAACCCCCTTATTTCCTTTGTAGGCTTACCCCAGATAGGGTGTAGTTGCAATGCCCTTATTTCCTTTGTGGGCCTACCCCAAAGAGGGTGTAGTCACTGTCATGCTTGGCCAGCTGGTTATGATTATTGTATGATATTTGTAATATAAAAATACAGTATGTGATTGTCTCACATAAGACAGCCTGTGCTTCCATGGGTGCTCCCCCCCCCCAAGGTTTCAGTGAAGTTACAGGATATGAAAACTGACCAGGAACCATTTAATTAACTGACTTCCTTCAGAATGGCATTTTATTACCGTTTGATGACATGCCTAGGCTTTTTGAAGTGCAAACCAAATGTGACTTTATGACTTCAGAAACAGGACGTCATTAGGCTGATTCCTGTAAGCTTTTTAACACATTGGTGCCAGTGTGGGACTGCTAAGTTCAAAGGAAACATGTGTAATTAAGAAGTTATATATAGGAAATGTCTTTTTTTCTTCTGATGGCACCTTATTTAAAATACCTCCTGATAGAAAATATTTTTTTGCAATTTTATATTCTAAAAGGAGGAGCTAGATGACTCACAGAAGGGGTGTGGAGACACAGAGTTTAAATTGATACTTGTGTCTGAAATGTATGTCATATCATCATGGGACTCTACAGAGACACAGCTGTCTGATCTAACTTTAAAATGCACTTCCAGAGATAATACCTTAGATTGCAAAGATCTAAATGTATTGTGGTAGGAGTTTTGCTTTGTAATTTTCCCTTCTTTTATGTGATTGTGAGCTCTTTGATATATTGTTCTGTGTTTACATTTTTCATATTTTATCATCTTTTAGTAAAGTACCTATTCTTTAAGACTGCCTGGGTGTCTGTCAGTTCCTTTTGCACATGACGTATAGATGGTTAAGTCTGACAACTGTACAACAGCTTGATGGTGTTACCGAGTTTGAGTAAAAAGGTAAGAATATACCTAAGGTCTCTTACAGAGTTAAAAGGGTTCATTCTGGAAGCCTGGCTGGGTGCCCTGGTGAAAGATTATACCACAATCCCCGAAGAGGGTTCGTATCTGAGCCTGTTTATTGGGTACGCTAGCACAAGGTTCACAGTTTGAATCCTCCCAGAACTTCAGACTAAAGGTGATCTGGACCTAAAAGCAGACAGGAGGGTTATCCTGTCTGTTACCTGTTCACACTATTGCGCTCTGAGGTTGGCAATGTGGGAGCAGAGGGCCTGACTTGCGGAGTGCATTTGTGACAGTTGCAACCCCCTTATTTCCTTTGTTGGTCTACACCTGAGAAGGTGTAGTTGCCACCCCCTTATTTTCTTTGTGGGCCTACCCCAGAGAGGGTGTAGTTGCAACCCCTTATTTCCTTTGTGGATCTACCCTGAATAGGAGATCACTGCAATCCCCTTATTTCCTTTGTGGGCCTGCTCCAGATAGGGTGTGGTTGCAGCCACCTTATTTCCTTTGTGGGCCTACCCAGATAGGGTGTAGTTGCAACACCCTTATAGAAACACAGAATATAATCTGCCAGCAGATAATGACCACTTGGCCCATCTAGTCTGCCTATTTTTCCCTACCTATAGTATCACTGCAGACCCTACTTGATCTCTGGCCCCTTCCCCCCCAATTCCCCTATTCCTATCCCATGTATTCTTGAACCCCACTACTGTTTTCATCCCCACCACCTCTGCTGGAAGATTGTTCCTGGGATCCACCACTCTTTCTGTGAGGAGGTACTTCTTCTCATCTCTCCTGAATCTGTCCCCTCCAGCTTCTTATCATGCCCCCGTCCTTGAGCACCTTGTTTTCTGAAAAATACTTCCCTCTTGTACCTTGTTTACCCATGTGAGGTATTCAAAAGTCTCTATTATATGCCCCCTTTCTTCCAGAGTGTACATGTTTAGGTCCTTTAATCTCTCCTCCTAGGGCTTCTGATGCAGATCCTGCACTATTTTAGTTACTAACATACTAAAATGCCAGCAGAATAGGCCTAATGGTCTTTCGAGTCTGTTCGATTGGTCAGCCCCCACCCTGGGTGCTGACCTTGCTGCCCCCCTTGCCTTCTCTGGCTTCTCCCTTCCCAGTTCCGGATATTCTTGCTGCATTGGATTTTGCTTCCAGAACCCTTCCCCTGTACCTGTCCCAGCCCCTCTTGAACCCCTCCACCTGCCTCTGCCTCCACCAGCCCCTAGGCAGTGCATTCCATGGCTCCACCACCCTCTCAGTGAAGTAGCACCTCCTCCTTTCTCCCTGAATCTTCCCCCTCCCAGCTTCCACCCATGCCCTCTAGTGGCCCCTCCTCCTTCCTTCAAGCACCCCGACTGTTCCTCCCTATTTACCTCTTCATGTACTTGAAGACCTCTCTATCATGTCCCCCGGTCCCTTCTCTCTTCCAATGTGTACATATTTAGCTCTTTGAGCCTCTCCTCATAGGTCCTGTTCCCCAAGCCCAAATCATTTTGGTTGCCCTCCTCTGGACCCTCTCCAGGAGTTTAATGTCCCTCTTTAAGTGTGGCCTCCAAAACTGCATGCAGTACTCAAGGTGTGGCCTCACCAAGCAGTTATACAGAGGGAGCATCACTTCCCTCCTTCTGGAGGTGATCCCCCTAGCGATGCATCCCAGCATCCTGTTGGCCTTGGCTGCTGCCCTCCTACAAGTCTCCGAGTTGTTCATTTTGACATCCACCACCACCCCCAGGTCCCTCTCAGCCATCGAGACTTGTAGCATTCCCCCCCCCGGGTGTACACTTGGCCCGGGTTTCTGGCCCCCAGGTGGAGTATCTTGCATTTCCCTGCATTGAACCTCAGCTTCCACTTTCTAGACCATCTTTCCAGAGCCTCCAGGTCCCTCTGTAGGGTCACCCTCCCCTCCTCCCCATCCACCACCGCCCCCAGTTTTGAGTCATCCGCAAAGAGACTCATCTCGCTCCTGATTCCTTTCCTTATGTCAGAGACATAGGCGTTGTACAGGAGGGGCCCAAGTACTGATCCCTGTGGGACCCCACTAATGACCCTCTTTGAGGATGAGACTATCCCGCCAACTACGACCCTCTGGGTCTGGTCCTGGAGCCAATTGCCTATCCATCTGATCATCTGGTTCCCCACCCCCATTTCTCCCAGCTTAACCAACAGGCCCATGTGAGGAACCGAGTCAAATGCCTTGCTGAAGTCTAGAAAGAGGACGCCACTGGTCTACCCAGGTCCAAGGCACTCGTCACCCAGTCATAGAACTCCACAAGGTTTGTCTGACACAATTTCCCCGAGATGAATCCATGCTGTCTATCGTCCAGGCACCCTGACTTTTCCAGGTCCCCCCCCCCCAGCCTCTCCTTGACAATGCCCTCCATCACCTTGCCCACCATCGATGTCAGGCTGACAGGCCTGTAGTTCTCTGCCACCTCCCTTGATCCCCCCTTGTGGATAGGCACTATATGCACCACCTTCCAGTCCTGGGGCACCCACCCTGTTCTCAGAGAGATGGTGAAAAGCTCCGCCAGCAGTTTCACCAGGACATCCGCAATTTCCTTCAGCACTCTGGAATGTAATTTATCCGGCCCCGGTGCTTTCTCCATCTTAAGGGAGCTGAGGGCTTCCCTCACTCTGTCTGCTGTGATTTCCACTTCCAGTACCTCTTCTCCCTGCTTAGCCCTCCCCCCTCCTGCCAGTGATGCCTCCCCCTCTTCCCAGACCCACTGATCGGTAAGGGTCCCCCCCTCTTCAGTATCTCTGTCTCCTCCCATGTATGATGCAGCACCCTCATTTTCCTTGGTGAAAACTGAGGTGAAGTACTCATTTAGTACCTCAGCCTGCTCCCCCGGGTCTTGTGCCCATCTCTCCCCTGATTTAATCCTGCTAATCTGCCCTTTCACCCTTCGTTTTTCCCCAGTGTATCTAAAGAACCCCTTGTTCCCTCTCCTGATTTCCCTGGCCAGGTTCTGCTCCTTCCTTGCCTTAGTTGCCCTCACCACCCTAGTGGCCCTTCTAGCCATCAGCTCATACTCCCCTCAATCCCTTTCACTCCTTGAGCACTTGAATTGCCTATAGGCTGCCTTCTTTCCCTGCACCACCTCCTGACCTCCCTGGTCCACCAGCAGGGTTTCGGCCCCACCGCATTTTCGCCTTACTCTTGCACAGGTGCTGGTAGCATCTTGCACCCCTCTCCTGATGATTTCCCACCTACTATCAGCGTCCATGTCTGACCCAATCCCATCCAAATGCTCCTTAAGGATCCTTCCCATTCTTTAAAATCTGCTCCCTGAAGTCAGTTACCTCCGTCTTTGTGCAGCTTTTAGCCCTCCTAGGTCCAGGCAGAACCAGACTGTGGCATGGTCACTCCCCGCCAACGGGTCCCTTACCTCCAGGCCCCTAATCTGGTCACTGTCTGCCAGGACCACATCCAGTACCCGCGCCTCCCTGGTCGGTTCCCCCACCTGCTGAGTTAGGAATGCGTCTTGAAAGACATCCAACAACCTCTGTTCCCTGGTCACAGAAGATGTCATAGTCTCCCAGTCTGTTCCTGGCATGTTTAAGTGCCCCAACACCACCACCGTTCCTCTGCCCAGTCTGCAGTGTCTCCCAACATCTGCCACCAGACTCTCCTCCAGCTCCTCCGCCAGGGCAGGGGGTCTATACACCACTCCTATTTTTACTCTCTTGCCCCCCCTTGTTATCAAGGTGACCCAAATTGCTTCCACGGTTCCCTCCGCCTCCTCTACTCCCCCTATGCCAATGCAGTTTTTGACTATCATTGCCAGGGCCCCGAGTTTTCCGCGATTCCGCGGATGCAGAAAACCGTGGAAGTATCCGTGGAATTTGCCATCACCTGCAGAATTCGCGGCCGTCCGCTTCATTTGCCGATGGGGGTGCCCAATCCCGTCGGCTTCACTGTCCCTCCCATCAAGCATGCCACGCTGGGAGCCCACCCCAGCGTGGCAATAAATGATTTTGCCGAGGGTGCCCAATCCCCCATCGGCTGAACGCCTCAGCCCTGTGCCACGCTGGGGAGCCCACCCCAGCGTGGCAAACGTACAATATTTTTTTGGCCGACGGGGTGCCCATCCCCGTCGGCTGAACGCCTCTGTCATGCCACGCTGGAAGCCCACCCCTAGCGCAAGCGGTCCCGCAACGCCTTTTTTTTTTTTTCCTGTAAAACAAAAACTGTCCCACGGCGTGTCTCCCGAGCCCCTCCCACATCCCGCACCCACCCACTGCGCACCCAGCCTCCCCACACCCCCCAACCCCATACTTACCTCCGGACTCTGGCGCGACGATCTTCGGTGGATCGGGAACACGTCTGCACTCTTCAAAGGCGACCGCGAACTGAGGAAATGCCGGTAAGCTGTATAATGGGCTAGATAGGAGGGGTTCAACTTTATTGCATATCCCAGGTATTTTGTTTAATAATTTCAACATGGGGTTTTGGACTTTTCTCATGATGATCACTTGCATGGCGTATTCGCCCGCGGGTGATTTCGCCGCAGTGACCGCGCCGGTGACTGCAAATCACCCTTCGGGACCGAATACCGCCATGACAGTGACATCATTCATGAGAAGGGGGCCCAAAACCCCCATGTTGAAAATTTGGTGCCAAAATTCCAAAAAATTACTGTTTAACGAGAGTGCATTGCTGAGTTCCTACGCAGGCTCGTAAGTTCGCGAAATTTCAATATTTTCACTCCAGAGTTTCAACATTGCCATTTCACCACACTGTCTTATGAGTAGTACAGCTGTCATTTTTCACATCTCACCCAAAATGTGTTTCCACCCTTGTAGCGCAGAATGGCGCAGTCGGTGTGCGAAATCAATGTTCCGGACAGATTAATAAAATCACAGTGATACTGTTCATGAGCAGAGGTCTTAAACTGGCTATGTTGAAAATTTGGTGACAAACACCCATAAAATGACTGTGTTACGAGCGTGCATTGTGTCAGATATGGCAAAAACAAAAAGGAAAAAATTAGGGTAAAATGTGCTCAGAATTGCCGTAGAAATTGGTGTTGAGTGCGTAGAAGTCTCGGCGGCAAATGAGAACCCTGCCACAGAACTTTGTCGATGATGCCGCAGGAAAATCGGGCCCTGATCATTGCTACCCTCCTCCCCTTCCTCTCCCTGTCCTTCCTGAACATAGTGTAACCTCCAGGTTCAGGTCCCAGTCATGTCCTGCAGTGGCCCGGTCTCAGTGACCGCTGCCACATCTACTGCTCCCTCAGTTAGCATCGCCTGGAGCTCAGGCATTTTATTTCCCAAACTCCTGGCATTTAGCAGGACTACCTTCCACCCTTTCCCTATACTTCCATTTCCCCTGCTCGTGTTCCCATGGGGATTCTGTTTTCCCCTGGTCTGCACTTTACCAGTTGGCCTTTTTCCGCAATCCTCCAGCTCCCCAGGGGGGTGGAGACAGAGTCCCTCCTTTATCGGTAGCCCCTTGACAGCCTTTTCTCCCATCCCTTCCCTCCTCCTCTGAACCACTTCCACTCTGCCAATGTCCTTTCTGAGATGTGGTCCCAAGAACTAGACACAGTACTCTAGGTGGGGTCTTACCAGTGATCTATAGAGGGGCAACACCACCTCCCTCTTTCTGGCAAGGCAAGGCAAATTTTATTTAAGAGATGCCCATCCCAGACGCTCTGGGCAACGAACATTTAAAAGAAAATAAATACTACACATTCTAAATAAAAACATAAGATATCTCAAATATAACACAATGTAAATATGCAGTAGTTTAGGTAAAGAAACCAAAGCCTGAAAAGCCAGTACTAGACTGACATAGTTTCTGGAACAGCAAGGATTATAGTGCACATTCCGGGAAGGCCTGATTATACAAGAAGGCCTTAAGGCTGGCCTTAAAAACCTCCACAGAGGGGCCTCCCTAACAGCTGGAGTAAGTGAGTTCCACAGGATGGGAGCAGCGACACTAAATGCTCTGTCGCCAGCTGTTTTTAACCTCATCCTGGGAATAGTCAGAAGGCCCCTAAAGTAGGAACAGAGGGGGTGGGTCGGGACAGTAGGAAAGAGGAGGTCCTTCAGATAATCAGGGCCCAGGCCTTGAAGGGCCTTAAAGGTGAGTAAACCCACCTTAAAGAGGACCCTCCACCTAATTGGCAGCCAGTGCAGTTGACGCTAGACCAGAGTGATATGACAGTACTTAGTGGTCCAGTCAACAACCTTGCTGCCGCGTTCTGCACCAGCTGCAGTTAGTGCAGGGTCCCCCCAGAGACCCCAAGATAGAGTGTATTACAGTAGTCCAGCCTGGACGTCACGAAGGCAGTACCAAGGTGGGGAGGTCCTCCGGCGGAACTAGGGGCTTTATCCTGGCAATATTCCTCGGATGATAAAAGCTGGTACGGACTGTGGAAGACACCTGAAACTCAAGAGTCAACCCACTGTCCAGAATAATGCTGAGATCCCGCACCCTGGAGGAGGCCTTCAATGGTACAGAGCCAAGAAAAAGCCCTGTCTGTGCACCAGAGGCCAACCTATCATGCCCTCTGCTGATGATAACCCTTGCTATGCACTCCAGCATCCCAACTGCCTTGTCGCACTGCCTGGCCACCTTTAAGCCATACAATATGATATCCCCCAGGTCTTTCATGCTTGGTGGTCATCAGTACCACCCCACCCATTTTGTACTCTGCCTGTGGGTTTCTGTGCCCTAAGTGCATTATTTCGCACCTTTTCATATTGAAACCCAGCTGCCATATTCTTGGCCATTCCTTGTGTTTTTTCAGGTCACTGCTCATCCTTTCTACCACCCCAAAGTGTCCACCATGTTGCTGAATTTAGTGCCAGCCGCAAAAAGGCAGACATTCCCTTCCAGTTCCTCTGCAATGTCACTTCTAAAGACATTACAGAGGACCGGTTCCAGCACTGATCCCTGAGTCACCCTGCAGGTCACCCTCCCTTCCTCTAAGTGAACTCCATTTACCACCACCCTCTGCCATCTATCCCTTAACCAATTTCTTACTCAGCTTCCCACCTTTGAACCCACTCCTAAGCTACCCAGCTTGTGGAACAGTGTTGAACACTTTACTGAAATCTAGGTAGGCTATGTCCACTGCTCCACCCTGATGTAGTTCCTCTGTCACCCAGTCAAAGAACTCTATCAGATTCATTGGACAGAACCTCCACCACTCACCACCCCCACCCCCCCGGAATCCATGCTGCCTCGGGTCTTGTAACCCAAGGGATTCAAGATTAGTAAAAAGGTTAGAGGAATTAAGATATGGTCACTGAATGCAAGAAGTCTTTACATGAGTAAAAAAGCAGAATTGGAGACTAAGTTAGTGGCTGAAGGGGTTGATATCTGTTTTATTACAGAAACCTGGTGGAAGACAGGAGTCACATGGAATTGTGATATTGAGTGATACACATTGTAATTAAGAGACAGACAGAATTAAAAGGGGGTTGAGAAGCAGTCTATATAAGTAATACTATACAAAATACAGTTTATAACCCGGCAGAAAAAAGTCTATAAATAGAATCCCTCTGGGTGGCAGTACAGATAAAAGCAGAAAAGAAAATATTTCTGTTTTTTTTTTTTTGTTTTTTTTTTTTACAGACCACCAAACTCTAACAAAGAAATACATGCTAGTTTAGAACAGGAAATGGAGAATATGGCTGCAGAAGGGGATGTTATGGTAGTGGGCACTTTTAAGTATCCAGATATTGATTGGACTAACCTACATGCTAAAACAACTGCTGCTAACAGGTTTACGGAATCTTTGGATATGGTAGGACTGCTCCAATTAATATATAAACCAACGAGAGGTGAGAATGTACTAGACCAACTGATTACAAAGAGAAAGTAGTTGCTGACAAAAATTTATATAAGAGAAGATTTGGGCAATAGTGGCCACAATATTGAAGAATTTATAGTTAAAAAACATGTACTACACACAAGGGGAACCACTATTGCAAAACAATTATAACAAAGCACAATATACTAAAATGAAAAAGGAGCTGATAATCTGGGATTGGCAAAAATGCTTTAAAGGGGACAAGAAATCCTTTCTAAGTGGCAGCTGTTTATTAAGTTCTTATTTTCAGAAATGATACCTACGCCCCTAAATTATCAATATGTAACGGTACCTGAATAAAGTGATACAAAAATGGTATTTTACATTGTTTTGTTTTTATGGGAAGCATTCTGTTACAGTTCTCTTCATAGAACCTGAGATTTGGAGTTTTAATCATGTCACGGTTTGTGCACAAAATGCTAATTATGAGCTGTTGACCTATCAGAAAGTACAGTTACATAAGAACTTACCGTAACAGTAGATCTTCGAGAGAGGCTCTTGCAGTAGGTAATTACATATAGGAATAAGCCGGCAGGCATCAGAACCCCACGGAAAAATTTCTAGCTAGCAGTCTCTAGCAAGGGACCGCCCCCACGTCAGGTGACCAGCGTCAGGCGACGTTGGTATAAAGGGGCGGTCCCTCATGCCCGCCTTCCAGTTCTTTCCCGCCAAAGGCCAAAAAGGCGAGACGAGAGAGAAGCGGATATTTCCTCACTGGAAAGGGAGCTGAAAAGCTTAGGGGATGGAGGGCGGGATACTTCATTGCAAGAGCCTTCTCTTGAAGATCTACTGTTACGGTAAGTTCTTATGTAACTGTACTATCTTACTTTGAGAGGGTTCTTGCAGTAGGTAATTACATATAGGACTGAGTCCCAAGCAGTCTGGAACAAAGAGAAGCACACGGGAGGAGGAAACTACCCATAGGGGATCCTCTAGCTGAGAAAGACTTAAGAAAGAAGTCCTTGCAGAACAGCCAACCCGAAGCCGGCTCTCCCACGAGAGGCAATGTCCAAACTGTAGTGTTTTGTAAAGGTATGGACAGAAGTCCAAGATGCAGTGGCGCAAATATCAGCCGCTGACACATTCTTGAAACAGGCAGCAGAGGCCGTGACACCCCTGGTAGAGTGACCCCTGACCTGGCCTGGCAAGGTCTTGTGATACTTATCGTAGCAGAAAGTGATACAGTGAGCCAACCATTTGGACAAACATTGTTTGGAAACAGTGTTGCCTTCTCTTTTGGTGGGAAAAGAAACAAATAGTTGGTCAGTCTTTCTGAGATCCTTCGTCCAGTTGGTGTAGTATCTCAGAATCCGGTGAACGTCCAGGGTATGTAAAAGATACTCCCTGTGACTGGAGTGCTGTGTGAAGAAGACAGGCAGTTCAATGGACTGGTTCGACGTAGATTCTGCTACCACCTTAGGAAGAAACTTAGAATGGGTGCGCAGAGCCACACGTTCCTTATGGAAAATCAGATACGGAATTTTGCACATCAAGGCCTGAAGCTCGGAAATTCTTCGAGAGGAAGTAATGGCCACTAGGAAGAAAGCCTTCCATGACAGGAACTTAAGCTCTGCTGATGCTGCCAGCTCAAAGGGAGGCAGCGTAAGCTTCTCAAGAATGAAATTCAAATCCCAAGGAGGGGCAGGAACCCGTATGGGGGTCTCAAATGAAGAACCCCTCATAGAAAGGTCTTCGCAACCTCCAGCTGAGCGAAAGTTCTGTCCCCAAAGGGAACATGATAAGTGGCCAGAGCCGCCATGTGAATCTTCAAAGAGGAATGACTGAGACCCAGGTCCAAGAGATACCGCATGTAGTCCAGTAGCCGACCGACGGGGCAGGAGAAAGGCTCCAAGTCTTTGGACGAAGCCCAAATGGAAAACCGTTTCCATTTCATGGCATAGGTGGAGCAAGTGGATGGCTTCCTGGCCTCCACCAAGATCTCTGCCACTTGAGGGGAAACCCCAAAACGGGCTTGTGCTACATCTGTAGGAGCCAAGCATGCAGCTGAAGGGACCTGAGGCCCGGATGGACCAGGGATCCCCGATTCTGGGTCAACAGAAGCCATGAAAAAGGAAGAGAAATCGGAGGTTCTTCTGATTACTGTTGCAGAAGAGAGAACCAAACTTGCCTGGGCCAGAAGGGAGCGATGAGAATCATACGGGCGCCTTCTGAGCTGAGCTTGTGCAGGATCCTTGGAATCAATGGAATTGGGGGAAAAGCATAAACGAATCTGCCCTTCCAATCGAGAGACAAAGCGTCTCTCCAGAGCTGCCCGCACCCTGGAGTGAGCGAGCAAAAGGTGGGCAGTTTTGCATTTAGTGGGGACGTGAACAGGTCGACCTGAGAGGTTCCCCAATGTAGGAAGATGCTGTCTGCTATGTCCTGGTCCAATTCCCACTCATGTGGTTATGCTGAGGATCAGCTCAAGTGATCTGCCAATGAATTCTCTACCCCCGGGATGTGGATTGCTGTGAGATGAAGGCTGTGAAGGGTCGCCCATTCCCAGACCCGCATCGCTTCCTGACAAAGAGGGTAGGAATGAGTCCCCCCCTGTTTGTTGAGGTACCAGACTACACTCATGTTGTCGGTCTGGACCGCCAGGTGACCGGGAAGCAGAAAGGGGTGTAACACTTGAAAAGCGTACAGCACCGCTCTGAGTTCAAGCACGTTGACGTGAAGCGTGCGCTCGAGAATGGACCACGGGCCCTGGGTGCGATGAGATCCTAGATGAGCTCCCCAACCTTTGCCCGAGGTGTCCATTGTCAGAGTTTGGGAGGGGGGAGAAAGTCAGAAGGGAACTCCCTGACAAAGGTTCTCCTGAACCAACCACCAGTGCAAAGCCCAAATCATCGGGGTTGAGACTAGCATCTCTTGGTCCAAGTCGTCAACCAATTGATCCCAATGAGACCAAAGAGTCCACTGAGAGATTCTCATGTGGAGCCGAGCACATGGAACTGTCGGAATTGCAGCTGCCATGAGCCCCAGGAGGTGAAGGACCGACCTGGTGGGGATCCGCCTGTGAGAAGACAAAAAGCTTCCTGAGCCTGGAGTGTGGCCACCCTGCCTGGGGGTAGAAAGGCCATACCAGTGGTTGTGTCCAGAATCGCCCCGATGAACTGGAGGCATTGAGATGGGATCAAATAGGATTTGGCCTGGTTGATGGTAATACCCAGGCTGGTAAAGACCTACCTGGTAAGGCAAAGGGAACGCAGGAGCTCCTCCCTGGAGGGGGCCACCAGGAGCCAATCATCCAGGTACAGGAAAACCTGCACTCCCTGGGTACGCAAGTGGGCCACCACCACCAACAGACATTTGGTGAATACTCGGGGGGCTGAGGAAAGACCAAATGGGAGGGCCCTGAACTGGTAGTGGTGCCCCTGGAAAGCAAACCAGAGGTATTTGCGCTGGGAAGGGCGGATAAGGATATGCAGGTACGTATCCTGCATGTCCAGAGCGCACACCCACAGTCCCGGCCGAAGAAGGGACAGGAGACTCTGTAAGGAGAGCATCCTGAACCTTTTGTACTCCATGAACAGATTTAGAGAGCTGAGGTCCAGAATGGGCCTCATGTCTCCTGTCTTCTTGGGGACCAGGAAGAAATGGGAGTAGAAACCCGTCCCCCGAAGAGAGGGAGGGATGAGTTCTTTTGGCTCCTTCAACAGAAAGGAGGAGATTTCTTCCTGAACTGTGAGAAGATGTTTGGGGGAGTAAGATGTCCTTGGGGGGGGTTTCTGGGAGGTTTCTGAAGAAACTCTATGGTGTGACCCTCTGCTATAAGCTGGAGGACCCAAGCGTCGGTAGTGATCCTCTCCCAACCCGGCAGATGAAGGGAGAATCTCCCGCCTACCGGTTCCTCTGGGTGGACCAGAGGCTGTGGGAGAGGGAGAGAGTCAGGAGGTGTGGGGCAGTGCCATGGCTGGAGCTCCTGCAGCCCATTTGGGTGGGGGGGTCTTGCAGCCAGAGGGGCCCAGCATTTGTTGGACTACTTTCCTTGTGGTTTCACCTTGGGCCATGTGCAATGGCAAAAGGAACGATGCTGCACTTGAGGGGCTCTGTACATGGAGTCAACCTCCTTGAGAGCAGTGCCCTTCTCTCTCAGCCCGGTAATAAGTCCTTGACATCACCACCGAACAACACCGAACCTTGGAAGGGAGCATCCTGAATGGTGGATTGTACTTCCGAGGCCAAACCTGACACCCGAAGCCAGGCATGTCACCGCAGACTCACAGCGAATGCTGAACTTCATCCACCGCATTGTAAGTAGTGCGCAGCATGTGCCTACTGGCCAAACGTGCAGAGTGGACTAGGTCTGCCACTTCCTGTTTGGTCTGGGACTGAGGAAGGGTGTCCAACTTAGCTTCCACCTCGCTAAGGATAGCCTTCTGGTAATCCCCCCCATGTGCGCCACATAGTTCAAGGCTCTGATACCCAGAGTGGAAGAAGAAAAGACCTTCTTGCCATACTGGTCCAGAAGGTGGGATTCCTTATCAGGCGCGGACGAGCTGAGGTGTTTCAGGTTAGCTGAACGGCCGTGGGCAGCGCTGATCACAACCGAATCAGCCTTGGGGTGTGACAAAAGAAAGTCAATCCCCTCGGGAGCCTGATACAGCCTATCTGCCTTCCGAGGAAGGGGGGCTAAAGCTGATGGTTGTTTCCAGATAGTGGAGATGAGGTCAGCGTGAGGCTCGATCCAGGGTGGAACTAACGTGGGAGTGACCTCGGGCAGATCCAAACGGGCAGCTAGCTTCTGCCTCTGTGGATCTGGCTCCAGCGATTTCCACTGATGAAGAGCCTGGATTTTTCTCAGCAACTCCGTAAATGAGGGATCCTCCGGAGAGCACTTTGGAGGAGTTCTGGACCTGGGCTTGTCAGGAGTGTGAGGCTCGTCCAGATCGGAGCTATCGGAGTCATCCAATGAGTCTGATGAAGAAGGAGATGGAGACACCTCCCCATTCGGGGGAGGAACATGGCCCCTAGGGGGCAAGGTGCCACCCCCAGCCTTAGACCCCGTAGCAATGTCTCTGGGGTTGGGGGGGAGAGGGGTCTCTCGCCCCCGGCGATGGGGATCTGGGACCGGATCCATCATCGGGAGGTGGCTCTCCACCTCCCTGGTGAGCTGAGCCTTGGCCTCAGCCCACCAAAAAGCCAGAATCTCCCTCAGATCCACCGGCGGCTGAGGGGGCAGTGGAGGAGGGGGAATACAGATACTGGGGGTATCCATAGGGTGAGTATCTGTAGCCCGACAGCAGGAATCTCGGTGTCGGGTATTGAGGCACCGGGTACTGTGGCATTGGATACTGCGGCATCAGGTACTGTGGTGCTGGATACTGAGGAGTTGGGTAAGATGCAGTCGGATAAGATGGCGTAAGATCCAGCACCAGGGGCTCTACCAGAGTAGAAGGTCCTGGAGACCCCGCAGGTGGGCCCGGAACAGGGGGCCCCACGGGTGTCAGGTCTAGCGTCGGGGTGACGTCTGGCAGGGACGCCAGCTGCAACAGGGCCGGTGTCCAGTGTCCATGTCAGGCCATCCGGACCTACAGGAGGAAGGCCTGACAGAGGCACTGAAGAGTCCCCAGTGGCGTCCGGGGGAGGGCCGGAGGGATCCTCCAGGTCCAGCTGGGGAGACGCAGGGGCCTCGGACAGCAGCGGCGAAGGCTGCGGGGAGCTGGAAGCACCAGATGAGATCAGAGGATCTGGCATAGACTCCTTCACTGAGCGACCGCCGGATGGACCGGCGGACGTCTGGTCGGCGGGATCCAGGCGGGTGTTGAAGGAGCCAATGTCCGACTGATTAGACCCAGCACCCAAAGAAGGCCGCGCAGAGGAGGTGAACTTGATGGGTGGCTTGACAACCGTGCGCTGCTCTGAAGGGTCAAGCTACTTAGCGGTTGGCTCCAGGCGGACGTCGGAGGAGCCGACGCCTGACTTACCGGAGAGGCTCGAACCAGAAGGCCGCGCAGGGGCAGCCTTACTGGGAGCGAATGCCTCCTTTGCCCCGGAGGCTCCTGACTGGCCTGAGCATGAACCAGCCAGGGGGGAGCGATGCCATCTCAGACACCACCAAGATGGCCATCGAGGAATGGTCCCCCGGAGGGGATGTTACCTGAAGGGGTGGCGGCTCTAGCCAAAGTCATCACAGCTGTGGATGAGGAGTCCCGGTCCCGGTGCTTCTCTTTCTTCTTCTTCTTAAGGCCTTCAGGAGAGGTGGAAGCCTGTCGGAGCTTTTTCAGCTCCTTTTCCATGGAGGACATCTTCTTCTCAAGTATGTGAGCCTCCAGGGACTGCTGCTTTCTTTTGCGGGTGGCCGCGTTGAACTTCAGGCAGTGCTGACAGGAATCCATGGGGTGGTCACGGCCTAAGCAGATGAGGCACCGAGAATGGCCGTCCTTGTGCGGGAGTTGGGAGCCGAACGAGCCGCACTTGTTCTTGTGCTTGGACATGGAAGGGGATGGCATACACGGAAGGTAAGAAAATCCTGATGAAAATAATCAAAATCGGAGAAAAAAGCGGGTATAACTACCGGCGGCATAGACTGACGAGTGGGACTTAATCATGAGGCGCCTGTTCGAAAGCAAATGGCGGAAAGGGGAAATTGTTTAACCAGGAAAGAACAGGAAGGCGGGCGTGAGGGACCGCCCCTTTATACCGTCACCTGACGTGGGGGCGGTTCCTCGCCAGAGACTGCTAGCTAGAAATGTTTCCATGGGGTCCTGACGCCTGCTGACTTCAGTCCTATATGTAATTACCTACTGCAAGAGCCCTCTCGCAGTAAGATCTATGCTTACAGTTCTGTGCACAAATTGTGACATAGCTAAAACTCCAAATTACTGGTTCCATGAAGAGAACTGCAATAGGATGCTGCCCATAAAAATAAAACAATGTAAAATACAGTTTTTGTATCAATTTTTATTCAGCTACAGATAGATAATTTAGATGAATGCATATAATTTCTGAGAATAACAACTTTATAAAAGCTGCCAATTAGAAATGATTTCCTGTCCTGTTTAAGAATAAAAGCGTGGAAGAAATGAGGGGTTTGTTTAAAATTAAAATGAGAGAACTGGAAAATAAATAATAAGAATAATAAGAAGATATATATTAAGAGAGGTAAAAGAATGCTGTGGTGTATGGGAAAGATTGTAAAGATATCAGCAAAAAAGAAAAAGGCATTTGATTAAATGAAACTAAATGGTTCAGAGGATAATATACCAGTTTACAAGTGTCAGTTAAAAAAACAAATTCTGGTCAGATCCACCATGACTGCATAATGAAGTTAGTGAAGTTGTTTGGAATTGTTAAGGAGGTATGGAGAAACAACACAATGATTTGTAAGTAGTAAGATTTGTTTTAGTTTCTGTTCTAAGGAAGGCATACGCATTATTAGGAAAATCTATGGAGGTGTACATTTTAATGGAAGGAATATGAAGCTTACAAAAGAACCCCAGAGTAAATGCCACTGATGTATGTGTTATCCTGGATGATATTGGCCAGACAGCCAAATTTTAAAGAAAACACAATTGCACATATCCCAATAATGCAAAGCATCAAGGGAAACATATGCAAATCCCCATGATGGTACAGAAGGTGGCAGTACATGAAAAAGTAATGGCTGGCATATGTTCAGCCTTGGGATTATTTACACAGTTTTTTTTTTTGTTTTGTTTGTTTTTTAAGAGAAACGGTTTTTGTCCATGAGGTGATGTAAGTTATATTTAAGCAATGTGTTGATATCAGGAAGTCAGGTGTAATGATGATGGACTGTTAGAGAAAATTAGATATTAACTTTCAGAGGGGGTCGCTTTTGATAAGGGCAAGGTAGTTATGCATGTGATAATGGGAATATTAGGAAAGTATGAGGTCTACGCAGAAGTGGAGTACAAATATGTACAGTTTCATAAGTATGTGCTCAGAGTGCAGGCAAATGTGATATGCAGGTTTGTTTTAGAAACAGGTAAAAATAGCGATACATGCAATTAATAGAAAGATAGCTAATTACATAGATATATAGATATAGAGAGAGAGACACACACACAGACAGACAGGCAGAATAGGAATGGTAGTGAAGTACTGAAGTGACGCCAACCCCACCCCCAACCCGCAGATATGGACAGCACTGGGGTGTGCCTTTGGATCATTGCCCATAACGCTCACACCATTTCACCTCACCCTACCCTGCAGACACAGACAAGAGTCTAGGTGTGCCTTGGGGTTTTCAAACTTTACACTCACCCCATTCCATAAGGAAATACGCTGAAATGGGCACAGTATAAGAGAATGGAATGGAATGAACTTTGGGGCTGAAGAGTCAAAGGCACACCTCGATACCTGTCACTGGCTGCAGGGTGGGGATGGGGGTGGAATAGCATGAGCATTACTGTTGACAATCCCAAATCACACTCTGATGCCTGTCAGTCCCTACAGTGCAGGGTGTTATGGTCAGAAACCCTAATGCCCTGGGCGTTTCTTGGTATTTTCACCCCACGTTTTCAGCATGGGCTTTTTGTGACCCCACCACATGTTACACATGAACAGTAACACTATCAGTTCATTAGCCAAAAGGAGATTTTGCACAGCGACTGTACCATTTGGCACCACAGGTGCAAAACCACATTTTGAACAGAATGTAAAAAATTACAGCTGTACATTTCTTGCTTCAGTAACTGCTCAGCACATCTGTTGCATGACCTGCTTATTGACATTTTATATCTGCTATGCAATGTACTGCTGCTATGTCTGGGGAAGTACCTTTCCTAGGTTGCAAGAACAGCCTCAGAGGAATGCGCATACACACGCACAGCAGAACACAGCTGCAAAATTATTAGATTGTCTACAAGCACTGTTTTCCATGTAAGACACAAGCAATTGAATCAAAAGCACACACAACGCACACAAACCACACACACACACACACACACACACCAGAACACAGTGTCAACATGATTAGATTTGTCTACAAGCAATATCTTCTATGCCAGTTGGAGCGGGGGGGGGGTTAAGGTTGGAGATCAGTTATGGTCCATGACATAACCACATGGTAAGAATATTAAATGTTTTAAAATAAACATAAATGCAAAAGTAACCATTTCAAGAAGAAAATGCAAACTGTGACACTTAACAGTTATAGGGTAAGTTAGCACATCTGGACTTATTTGCTGCATATGCATCTCAATTGCGAAGGGGTCCTGACCATGTTCACCCTTCCTCAAGCCAAGCTAGCTACAGTATGTCTAGCAATAACATTGATGGAAAAATGATGCCATATTTTCCACAAGAAGTTAGCATTTTAAAAAGACAGTGCTGTAGATTGAGAAGCAGCTTATGTAGGTGCATTCATCATGCTAGCCAAGATATGTTCTGGTTGCGTTCCATAAGGCTAACCAGTGGGTGAAGTAGGAGAAAGGGATAGAAATCTAAAATAGAACCATTTAACCCATTTGTGATTTTTTTTTTTTTTTGCCTTCTTTGTCCCTAGCCTGCCACTCCTTCTGGCTGCACATGACCCCCCCGACCTCCTCGCCCCGAACCCCTTCCTACTCACCTCAGATGCTTAGCCGACCCAGGGGTGGCCGAGCGTGGCTGCCAGCCGGACGGGTCCCTCTCCTCTGAGGGGAAGGCACCAGGAGGGATACCAGAGCACCCTACAATCAGTCCCTGGGCACTGCTGAAGTGGATTCTGGGGTATCGGGGCATCTGAGGTGGCGGGGAGTCGGCAGCCATCATCTGGCAGACCAGGCAGCACTTTTCCCATTTTTCCTGTGGGGAGATACGCCAACGTCTGCCACTCCCCCTTGTACACTGCACCCTGGCTGTACTGCTGCACTCCCAGCCTCCGCCAGGAGTCAGCTTATGCCAGTGTGCATCCCCTGCCCTTCCCCCGGAGAAGGAGAGCTGTCCTGGATGCTCCATCCTTCTCCCCCAGCCTCAGCCTCCGGCCGAGTCTGTTCCCGAACTCGGGTCGCCAGCGTTGCAGACGGAAATCCAACCGCTGCGCCAACAGGCCGGCTAACCCGTTTGTGATTTAAAGTTGCGTGACAGAAATTTGGCTTCCAGAACTGGACACCATATTCCAAATGAGGCCTCACCAGTGATCTACACAGTGGCATCACCACCTCCTTCCTTCTGCTGGTAATACCCCTCTCTATGCACCACAGCATTCCACTGGCTTTCCTCACAGCTTTGGTACATTGTTTAGTCACCTTTAGGTCATCCAATATGATTACACCAAAATCTCTTTCCATTTTGATGACCATCAGCCCCCCGTAATCATTCCCTGGGTTTCTGCAACCCTTCCTTATTCAGCAGGCAGGTGTTCCCAGGATGGAAGGAACTTGCATCCAGGAATAGGGAGGATATACCTCATCATTTCTACCTTTCCTAGGTTGCAAGAACAGCCTCAGAGGAACACACACACACACACACACACAGCAGAACACAGCTGTGAAATGATTAGATTGTCTACAAGCACTATTTTTCCATGCAAGACACAAGCAATTGAATCAAAAGCACACACACACACACACACACCAGAACACAGCGGCAAAATGATTCGATTTGTCTACAAGCACTATCTTCTATGCATGTTGGGTCACGGGGGGGGGGTTAAGGCTGGAGATCAGTTATGGTCCATGACATAACCACATGGTAAGAATATTAAATATTTTAAAATAAACATAAATGCAAAAGTAACCATTTCAAGAAGAAAATGCAGACTGTGACACTTAACAATTGTAGGGTAAGTTAGCACATCTGGACTTATTTGCTGCATATGTATCTCAATTGCTAAGGGGTCCTGACCATGTTAACCCTTCCTCAAGCCAAGCTAGCTACAGTATATCTAGCAATAACATGAATGGAAAGAGTATGCATATGAAAACTTATTAATTATGCTGTACATACCCTAAGACTCAAAGTGTGTCTCCCTTGGCTGCCATGATGTCTGTGGTTAATTTGAAATAAAAGACAATGTAACAAGACACTGGCCTCCACCTGGAGCTATTAAACAATAGAGCAAACTGCACTCTGGGAAGATTGCCTGGGACAAGATGCAATAAAAAAAAAACCTGAATAGCAGGTTCCAGGGAGTATAAAACCACCAGGAATGTTAGAAAAAAATTCCCCTCCTCACTTATTCACAGGTGTCAATCAATATATTTGTTAACCATGCTGGTTCATCTTCTTGCTTCCCTCATAGTAACAATGTGAAACTACATTTGTATTATTTTAAATGAGTGATAAATGGCATGTCCAGGGGGATGACAGCTCTGATAGTCAGTTGTTCCAACATGATAGATCCACCTCATGCCCCTCCCATGAAAATGAAAGCATAGTGCATGCAACAGACCATAGGAACATCACATTTTTTAATGTCAGCTCTGATCTGTTCAATCTTACTTTTTTCCTGGCTCAGTTTATAATATCAGTGAAAAGCAAGCAGGGGAAAAAACACCCAGCCTTTTGCTTCTACAAGTAGTAGTTAATTGCAGCTGGTATATTTTAACATGTGCAAGGCAACTCCATCCACAACTTCCCTAACACAGACAAATGGCATCAGTGCTCACTGATGCGCTAACATCCTGTTTCTAGTGTCCCTGATAAAATAAAATTAAAAATACAGTTGAGATTTTTTTTTTTTAATGTCAGCTCGGATCAGAATAGCTTTCAAAATCACCAATTGTTTTCTTGTTCAATGATTTCTTCTCTCCTTTTACTGATAGTACACAATGAGCCATAGCTATTTCTTCCAACAATACATGAAAGAAAACCCTATGATATATATAACTGTTTTGCAAAATGTATCCCTTACATTTTTTTCTTATTTGTAAGACGGCATATATTTATCCTAACAAATATATCCTACTGCCACATTCAAAACACTATCCCCTACCTACTTGCCACATATAAACTCAATTATATTAAAAAAAAAATTCTAGGCACCTAACCATTATTCATTCCCCAGTCCCATTTACAACACTGCCACACATATATAATACATACTTCTCAAACTTAAAAGAAAAAATACACTTTATCATTAAAGTCTGTATTTACCAAGTTCTGTGCCCATGATTAAAATAATTTGAACCCCCTCCCCCAAAAAATATGCCCTCACATGATACTGCATGTTTCTGTAAAGACAATTAAAAAATGTATTTCTAAATGCATTACTAACACCAATGCTTTCAAAGTTTTGAAACTACTAAAAAGACAATATATATATATATATATATATATATATATATGTGTGTGTGTGTGTATACATATATATATAATATATATATAAAATATGGAAAAACAAATATTGTTACTCCCAAAAGCTGTACTTTATGTTTTTAGTATGTAAATGTTTAAGAAAAACCTGTGGCTCTTTCAACTTGAATCAGAACACTATGTCTATTGTTTTCCTTGGGACCTGTAGTTTCAGGCACTCCTTAATTACTCTTTCCTTCTGAGGCCCCAGGTGGCTCTGATAATCATTTGTTCCAAGGGTTTTTAAGTCAATTTGAAGGCATTAAGTACCTTTTGTTCTCCTAGTCCTTAATAAAATGCACGGGCTCCCCAACTCGATCACTCCACAGACTTGTCCTGTTGCTTGGTCCAGGTCCCAAACTAGTGTGTCTTGTTCCAACATGATAGATCCACCTCATGCCCCTCCCACTTGAATCAAAAAAGGTGGGGTGGATCTTTAGGAGCTTCTTGGGTGGAGGTGGGGGTGGATCTTACTCCCCCAAAAAACTAATGCTGCCTCCCAGTACTCAGGTTCCAGTACTTGTACCACCCATTTAAGAAAGAAAATAATACCCTGCAACCATTGACTAACATGAAAGCATATTTATTTGAGGGCGGAAAACATTTCTTGGAGGAGGGTAAGGCAGAGGAGACTATTTACACCTTCAGTCAGTTCCACAGATGGAAAACATGACATCACTTCTTTTGTACATGCAAAACATCTGCAGGCTCCACCTACTGCAGCCGTAAAAATAAAGACAGCAATTAGGCAAAAAAGGAGCAAACTAGAATTTAAGACCTCACATACAAAAGATAATTGCAAGAGTTTTTATGGGTATATAAATGGTCTAAATAAAACAAATAACCAAGTCTGTGCCATATTAAATGATGAGGTAGAACTTACAGCACCGAAGGATATGGCAGGTGTTTTTGATGATTATTTTTGTTCCATTTATGAAAAAAAGAGTACGGGAACTACACATTATGAGTATAACAAATACCGTACCCTTAGTCTAGTGATTAATGTTGCTGATGTTGGAGAATTGTTCAGCAAATTAAGGCCAGATAAGCCAGCTGGACCCTACCAAATACACCCAAGATTTCTGAAAGAATTGAAAAAATACATATCAAAACCTCTGGCACATTTATATAATGCTTCTTTTGAATCAGGGGAAGTTCCAATGGTTTGGAAATTAGCCACAGTAGTTCCACTCTTTTAAAAAGGAGAGAAGAGAGAAAGAAATTAAATCAAATTACAGACCAGTAAGTTTAACGTCTGTTTTATATAAGATGGCTGAAAGCTTTCTGAAACAAAAAATTGAGGAGAATTGAATCTTATAAACTATAATGATACAAAGCAACATGGCTTTAAGAAAAATAAAGTTTGCATTATGAACCAGCTTTCCTTCTATGAACTAGTTAGTAAAAGCAGTAACAATAACATCCCAGTCGATGTATTTTTCCTGGATTTCCAAAAGGCCTTCGACAAAGTCCCACATCATAAATTAATAAACAAGATGGGTAATATAGGAATTGACTATACAGTAATTAAATGGGTCAATAAGTGACCTGACGTTAGAAAACAACTAGTTAGAGTACTAAATACATATTCTGGATTTGGTGATGTTACAAGCAGGGTACCCCAGGGCTCAGTCCTGGGGCCAGTACTATTTGCCCTGTGATCTATGCTATGATATAAATAACTGGGTGGTTAAATTTGCTGACGACATTCAATTAGGAGGCCCAGTAAATACTCCTGAGGAAACTGAGCGGTTAAGAGCTGATTTTTACAAAATTGAATGTTGGTCGGAGGTTAATAAAATGCCCTTCAGTGTAGAAAAATGCACAGTAATGCATTTGGGAAGAGCTAATAAAATAGTTATAAACTTAATGAAAAACAACTAAAATCAGTTCATAACAAAAGAGATTGTGGAATCATAATTGATAGTGAATTAAATTTTAAACAGCTACTAGAGTTATTCAAAAGACAAATTTGACAAAAACATAAAAAGGAGGTTTATAAACAAAAGTAAAGAATGTATGCTTCCTTTATACAAAGCAAATGTTGGACCACATATGGATTACAGATGCTCATTATGGAATCCATATGGGGGAGATTAAGAGAATAGAGAGAACCCAGAGAAGATATACCAAAATTATTGCTTCCCTTAGAGATTATAGTTGTACTGACAGGCTGAAATATTTAGGTCTGTTCTCTTTAGAACAAAGAAGAATGAGAGGAGACCTGTTGTTGATGTACAAAATAATGAGCGACACAGAAATGGTGGATGAATTGGGTATTACCATTCTGGATAAACCTGAAGGACTAAGGGGACACAAACGGCAAATCAAAACAGATAAAATAAATAAGAGATACAACTTCTATCTGAAAAGGACAGGCAGATAATGAAATAGATTGCCAAATCATGTAGTATCTAGCAGCTCACTGAACATCTTCAAAAAAGAGACTGATAGCCTGATACTAAACAAGGGTTTAACATGGACTCACTATTTCCCTTGTGGGCCTACCCCAGATAGGATGTAGTTGCAACTCCCTTATTTACTTTGTGGGCCAGTCTGAATAGGGGGTCGCTGCAACTCAGTTATGATTCCCTTGGGAGGCCTGCGGACTTGTCTCTCAATGTTGTCCATAAAGGAGTGTATGCGTCCCCGAGCTCATAGCCCAAACTGAACATCAGTGCTAACTCCAAGTTACTTGTGTTGCCCTCTAGGTATGGTGCCCCTGCCCTGTCCAGCCCCAAGGTAGCTGATAGGGAAGGGCCCCCTCTCTTCAGGTTTCATGTGCAGGAGGTAATAACCTGAGTTATGGTACAATGTGTGTATAATACTGTGAAAAAGTGATGTACTGAAAAGTTTCAGAAATGTGTTTCTGGTAAGGTGATATGTTGACTGATAATTACATGTATAAGCCTAATGCGATACTGATGTAAATATATATGGTTGTATTGAAACTTATGGGGGTATTTACTTGGCGCGGATGCCAAGTTTTTCCAGGCCAGGAAGGGTGTAACCCCCCTGCAAATGGGGGTTCCCAAAAGTCTTCCAGGAGTTTGCCTGAATGCTCCAAGCCTGGGTGGTGTTCGGCATCTGAGCTGCTTAACTTTGGTTGCAAGTGAGTGCTATTTGCGCCTCCATGTACTGTCTCTTTAAGAGCTGTCTGCTTGCAGACTTAATTAGTTTGTATGGGGGACTGTGTATTTAATGTGCATATCCCGCCCAAGCTGCAGAGTAATCGTTCCATTTTGCGGTCGCTGAAGGTGCAAAGGGAGCCCATCTGAAAGCTGTAACTGTTTGCCTGTAATCATTTAAAGCATTAGCAACACCCCCCTCTTTATTAGCATCAATACAAAGGCACTGCTGTAATGCCGATTTCAGCACATGTAACCAGCTGACTGTACACCTCTGTATAACTTGTATCATAACTGTATTTTCTACATTTACCACATTGTGATGTATTCTATGTTATGTAAATCCCGGGTCGCCGCTGAAAAAGGGACCTCAGGGGCCCAGTGGGCTCACCCAGTCACCAAAATTTAATAAATAAATAAATAAAATTGTAGTTTGTCTAACCTGCCTTTATTGCAGCTGGGACTCTGTGTGTGTTACCTCTCCATTTTGGACCTAAACTGCTGTGCTGGGCCAATTGGGTTAAGGGAGCCCTAAAATGGAGCCTGTGGACGAATCAGAACTTGGACTCTTAATTTGAGCCAGCCACAAGGGGATTGTATGGGCAGTGACTCTGGGAAATGTAGTTTTGACCTTGGCACCTTTTTTCTACCAACAGAGGGAGTCTTATTGTGAGTGACAGCTGAATCAGCCAACAGAATAGTGTGGAGCTAAAGGAAATGCCCTGCTCTGTGACTGGAAAGATCAGATCAGTTGTGGCAGTGAAGAGAGAAGGAGCTGTGTGCTTCTGCGGTGTATAGTTTCACGCAGGAAGCGCGTGTGAGGCCCTGAGTTTCGGTCTGCAGCCCTTGTGAGTGCCAGTTTGGACTGAATCCGAGTTGTGAGGAGAAAGAAGCACTAGAAGTGTGGAAACCAGGCTCACCCTGTAGAAGACTGGAGAAATTGCTGAATCACGCTTGGTCTGTCAGGAACTGAAGCTTCTGTGTGTGCTCTCGGGTATTTTGCAATAATTGCGATCAGGATCAAGTAGCAGCCTGCCTGGTATAGTACTTTCCTTTCACATATAAATGTGCGTAGTGCTTGTGGGGAATCGCTATTTCAAATCCCCTGTACAGTGAATTGTGTGCTGAAGCTGGAAGTAAACCCCAGCTTAATTCGGACTACATCCGTTTGCTATCAACTGCAGTGGGGTCCAGTTACAAGGACCTTGTCCTCATGCCCTGCTCTTCTAGCAATCCAGAGGGACATTCTCCATCCGATCCTCAGCTTAGGTGTTGTGAGTACAAATCAGGGTATTCCCCTGTAGCTTGTTTTTCAATCACAAGTGTGTCATCTAATTCTTGTTGTTTCACTGTTTCATGGACTGAGCCCTCCGGCTCTGGATTACAATTGGGTGTTGTGCATATATTTTCTTCTACATTGCCCTATCCATCTGCACCTGCCGGCCAACCCCGGGCAACGGAGCTGGCTAGCCACCCCCCAACCTGGGTACCCAGAGTGTGACTTTTCAGACCCTGTATGTGTGCACAGTACTGTGATTTAATGCCACCAATTAACCTGATTTTCCCCTCCTGTGTTATTGCACCCTAAATAAATCAGATTTGTTGTTATACTATATACTGTCTGTAGTATTGGTACTTATGGAAACAGTATTGTGTTTTGCTGTGTATGTTGTTTAACCTTATTTTACAGGGGGTCCTCAGAGACATGCTGCAGAATCAGTCTCGAGGGTAAGTGGTATCTATATGAGTGAACAGTGTGCATACGTGGGGTATAAGGGCTGTAACTCCGGTGTACTGTGTGAGCCACTAGAAGGAATAAAGGGGGTCTTAGTGTCCCAGATGGCTATGACCAAGCTAGTCTAACCACTACAAACCCTGACCTCTGGGTGGAGGCACCCGCCGTAAGACCTAAGCCCCTCAACCTGTCCATAGTCAAACAGGCAGGGGTAGTAGCCCTTGGGATAGCGCCATCTAGGGGTTACAGTTTCAAACACAACTGGGACTGAATAAGAGGCTTAATAGTTACACAGAGAGAAACGGGGGTAAGGGCAATAACCCCGACTAGGCAATAGATCCTGGGGTAGGATAGCATAAAACAGGGCAGACTGAATGGACCAATGATCTATTTCTGCCAATATTTTCTGTTTCTATGTTATATATGTGTTCACAGCCCACCCTCTATTTCTGGGAGAAGTTTCTGAAAGGGGACACATACTTCTATTTTTATCAATTCATACAAGTAATTACAAGTATCCATGGGTTTTCTGATGTGTCAGCATGAAAATATTGTTGGCACGATATGACTCAGCACAAGATCTGTAAAAAATGTATTTAGCGTGACTATTTCATATTATTGATGCTGTGCGCCCAATTCCAAGATGAATGTCGCAACTCGCAGGTGTATGCGAGTTGCGACATTCGTCGCTACGCCACGGATCCTGCACGCTATTCCAGAACAGGCAGTGTACCCCGCACTTATGCCCTGCGACATGCGGCAGCCACAGGGTTGTGCCACAGGAAGGGCGAAATGGACCTGGGTGCCGCAAGCCACCGACGGCAGGGCGCAGCGCCCCCCGAGCCCCCAACAGACCCAAAACAGACCCGCATGCCCCTGTGGGCCATGGGGGGGTCAGCAGAGTGGCACAGGTTCAAGGGTGACACCAGCAAAACACGGACCCGGGTGCCGGCGGGTGGCACACTGGTATGGGGGGGTTGCTCTGTAATGGGGGGGTCCGTGGGACACGGCTGTGTGCGAGTCATGGCACTGCGGGGGGGGGCAACCACCATTTTGCAAGGATGGAAGCCCCTTAGACCAGCTAACAGCAAGTCTAACCCTGCGGTGTTGCAGTGGGTCTTAGAATAGCATAACTGGGTTACGGCAGCTGCCCTCTCAGAATAGGGCACAGCTGCTGCCGTAACACCCCCTTCCGCCGTGCCATAAGGGCTGCGGCTGGCGGATGTCCCCTTGGGCGCAGGCCACCCACGCCATGCTGCAGGCTGCCTCTTGGAATCCCGATCGGCGTAACGCATGTCGCAAGGTACAACTTGCACCACTGGGTTTGGTGCAAGTCGCCTTGTGACATGCGTAACCCGACTTAGAATCAGGCCCTGTGTATAATAAGAGACTCATTGTTTTTAACAATAATCAGCACACTGCACTTTATAACATTTGGTGGGAATCTCGAGTCACCCAATTATGACATATATGATACATCATCTGGACTACATAAAGGACTTTCTAGGGGTGACTAGAGTACCTCTGATGAACTGCTGGGGAGACCAGTACAAAACACATCAGGTCAGCGGTGCTAAGGCACCTTCTGTAGCCACCCTGTCCCTTTGCTTGCACGTTGATTTTTGAGCAGATCAGTAAATTTTGAAGCTTGTACTTGAAATCATGTGTTTTGGAGACTGTGTTTCAAAGGGCCCTGTGGGAGGAGAGTGCTGTCTCCCTTTTATGATGTGACTGGATATTTTACGTGGATCAAGACACTGCCAGGCCTTGGAGCATATATCTTTAGTATCTGATTATAGGAATAGTAACTGTTGCCTTTTACAGTTTAACAGGCATCTTTCATGCTGCTTGAGCGAGAGGACCGGGAAACAAAGCTGAGTGATTCTGTCCGCCCAACCAGTACGATAGACACTTGTTAGAGATAATAGTTACTATACCCGTAATGACATTATATGGCAATGGCTTGCCCTAATATGACTATCAGTATAGTTTAAAGGCTCTTATTTCTGGATTTTTAGTTGTTTCTGTTTTTTTCCACGTAGATTTTTCTTCTCTACTCAGGGTGTCGAGGCAGGCGTGCTATGGTTCTTCCTTGGAAGGAACTCAATCTGCCCTGGATCACAGGGCTTCATTTAGCCTGCTCCTGGTTCCCCTTTCCATTTTCTCCCGTTAACACAGTACCCCAGAACACAGTCGCGCATGCTCGTGGAGGCGCACGTGCGCCCTGCGACTTCGGTCATTGCCCCTTCCTCCCTCCCGGCCTAATGCCAGGTTCCTCCTTTGGCTTGACACTGCCACCTAGGCTCCACCGGTTGGTAGCCAAGAGCTGGGGGAATCCCTCATGTCCCTTCAATGAAAGGAGAGCTGCCTTGAGGCTGCTCAGTCCAGCCCCTTGCCATCTCCCTCTCTCCTTGGCTGTCCTTCGATGACTCGGGCTCATTCCCGAACCCGAGCTGCCAGTGTGGGAGGAGGTAAGGCACCCAGTGCCTCAGCTCTCCACGCCACTGGGCCAGCGTAGTATTTTCTTTTGCGAGCTGCCCCACAGTATGTTTGTTTTCCGTTTACTCATTGGAAGGATTTCTATCTGCTTGTACTGGGTATATGATGTGAAGACCAGCACTTCACCTGGAGACTGACATAGCTCATTCAGTTCCCCTTCACACCCCATCAGCACTGTGATCTCACTCACTGTGACATCACAACTGACTGACCTGGCAACAGGTGATTGTCTCTTCTTGTTTAGTTGCGATATCACACTCAGTGAGGCCACAGTGCTGATGAGGTGTGAAGTGGAACAGAACTAGATATTTCAGTCTCCAGGAAAGCTACAGATCTGCACATCACACCCCTGCACTGTCAGGTAGAAAATATTTTAATAAACAAAGGGAAAAGAAAAAAGTACTCCATAATAGATAAAGGAACATTTGGCAATTTAAAAAAATTAACATTCATTTTAGGCATTGTACTTTCTTTCCAAATCTTACATTTTTCAGATGTTTCCCAACAGTGGGCTCTGTGTGCTAAGGTGCACTGGGTACACACAAGAGGCACGAACCCAGAGCACGCAGCTCCACACCTGTGGGCAGGCCTATACTGGCCAGCATTCACTATCACCGGCCACCTGTCTGTGGGCCTGCCCCTCTGGCATGCAGCTGCACTGGGGCAGATCACAGGACACAGGCGGACATCCAGTCAGATGCCCATCCTAGGCCCAAAGTGGATCTCCTGCTGCACACAAGCAGGGGATCCTGGGATGGCGCGGGACCGGGATCTTGTAAACTATGGCCAAGTGCTCGACTGGCTGCCCCCAGCCCTCACTATCAGTGTGGTGGGCTGGGAAAGTAGGGTTGAGGGTGTTCCCAGCCCACTGCAGCCTAGCGGCTCTCTACTGCATTGCGGCATGTAGCCTATATGGCAGGGTCCTCCCTGGAGTATCTTGCACCACCCCATGCCCAACACTCTGCACCACCCCGCACCCGACACTCTACAGCTTAGTGAATGGTGTGGTGTGTGGGCATGCCAACACACCCCCTGGACCACCTATGGCACGTGGCTACACAGACGGCTGAGGGATGTACTGCGCAAGTGGCTCATGCACCTGCTGTGGATGGTACCAGGGGTCTGCTGCATGGCATTCTGAGTTAGGCTTGCCTCCACGTCTCCATGTAGGCAACCTTCACATTTGTGCATAGTGCCCACTGGGTGTCAGGTGCTCATAAATTTTTTGTCTTCAGTTCCGATTGCTGACTTCAGTGCTGTACAGGGCTATTGTAACATCATCAGCATTTTGAAAACTATTTCCTGACTGGCTCAGTGTGAAGGTGTGGGATGACAGTTGGACAAATAGTCAGAAAAGTAGTCTTGCACACAGAGAGTGATATTTATTTATCAGAAATCCAAAAAGAAAAAAAAAAGGAAAAACATAACTTTCTAAATAAAAAAACAAATAAAAAAATAACTTTCAAGAAAATAAATACAATATAAATTCCAGATACAATCTTCCTTCAAATTTTTTTCTCAGTTCGATCACTTTATCTAAGGCATGAAAACTAATATGTTCTCTCCCTCCTTGCAGGTCAGTATTCCTCTGACCATCAATCTACAATTACCTCAGGAAGCCTAGCCTTTTATACCCTCCCCCAGCATATCATGTGACCTACCATAGTTTCCAGAATCAAATATCTTTATTTTTACAATCTTTTCCCTTTTGCAATGCTGATAATCCTAATAAACAGGACACAGCACGTTTACTAATGTTAAAGAATAAGTTAGCTCCTCTGTAAAAAGTTAATGACTTTGCAAAACAGACTGGCTCCTCCCCTTTTTGTGAGGTCACCACTCTCCTTTAGTATAAAGGCACTGTCATTGGGGCAGACAGTCCCCTAAAGAAACTCAGAGGGAACAGGTAAGAAACAAGTTCTAGCAGAGCCACTACAGCTGCAAATGCATTAACTAGGTAAGGGTGTTTCATGGGTTTAAACATAAACATGAATTGCATTTAGTAAGGCCTACGATACCATTCCACATATGACTTGTGAACAAGCTGGGCAGCCTGAGAGTGGGTCACAAGGTGGTATATTGGGTTAGGAACTGGCTTAATGATAAAAGATAGAGAGTCATGGTAAATGGTGCTCAATGTAAGGAAAGGAGTGTGACCAGTAGGGTGCCACATGGATCAGTCCTGGACCCAGTCCTGTTTAATGTCTTCATAAGTGAAATTGCAGAGGGGTTGGAGGGAAAGTGTGCCTCTTTGCGAATGACACTAAGATCTGTAGCAGTGTGGACACTCCGGGAAGGGCAGAAAAAATGAGGAGGGACCTAGGTAAACTGGAGGAATGGTCCAAAGTGTAGCAGCTGAGATTTAATGCAAAAAAAGTGCAAAATCATGCATTTGGGTTGCAGGAACCCAGTGGAGGATTATGGGGGCGGGGGGGAGAAACTGATGGTCACCAAACAGGAAAGGGATTTTGGGTGATCATACTGGATGACCTAAAGGTGGCTACACAATGTACCAAGGCTATAGGGAGAGCCAATGGGATGCTGGGGTGCAGAGGGACAGGTATCACCAGCAGAAGGAAGGAGGTGGTGGTGTCACTGTGCAGATCACTGGTAAGGCCTCATTTGGAATACGGTGTCCAGTTCTGGATGCCGCATCTCCGTAAGGATGCAGACAGAGTGGAGGCAGTAAAGAAGGGCAACAAAGATGGTGCAGGGCCTGTACTAAAATTCATATGAGGAGAGACTGGGAGACCTCAATATACATATATAGATAGATAGATATTATATATATATATATATATATATATATATATATATATATATAATATATACCCTGTAGAAGAGAAGAGGCAGGGGTGATATGATAGACCTTCAAATATCTAAAAGGCATGAACAGGGTGCTGGAGAGTAGCCTCTTTCAGAAAAGAAGATGTCCAGGAATGAGGGGGCATGAGATGAAGTTGGAAGGGGGTAGACTAAGGGGTACCGCGAGGAAGTATTTCTTCACAAAAAGGATGGTGGAACCTCTAGAGACTTCACAAGTCAGTTTCATTATGAAAGAGAGAAAAACACAATTGACACATTTCACATAATACTATACACTACAAAAATTATAGGATGAGCAACTTTATGCATAACCAATGTGTTCTGTCACCTCAGGGCTCTGATTCTCGTGGACCTCTCGAGCGTCACTCTCCAGGTCAGAAGGAATCAGAACCCCTCTGTGCAAGAAGACACTGGTTGTGCATAGTTGCCCATCCAGTATTCTCTATATTTAGTGCTGCATTTGGGATTTCTAAATAATAAACCTGTGTCATACAATTGCTTTAAATTAGACCAAGATTCTGGTCTATTCAGTTCAAATTTGTTAAGATAAGGAGCAAAGTTCTTGGAAGAAACTGAAGGAACCCTGTAAGTCAGGAGATAATGTCTTATAAATTCTTTCCTATGTAGGTGTGAAGGGCTACCCAGCTGCCAGCAGGTCCTGCAATATCAATTTTGATATCTCTGCAACAAAGCAATAAAGAAATCTATGTTATGAGGTTGTTTTTTTTTTAACCAGGAGAGACACACTAAGCTGAAAGCTTGTTTACAGGTGCGACCTGGGAGCACAAGGAAGTTAAGTGACTTGCTCAGGGTCACACAGTATGCAAGTGGAGGGCTGTGGGATTCAAACCCAGGTCTCTAGGTTTGCAGCTCAGAGCCTTAAACCACTGCACTATACTGCCTGCTCCAAAGAAAGGCAGAAGACATTTCACAAAACCTTGAGACAGAAACTGATGCCAGAGTTTAGCTAGCTATATGCTGCCCAGCACAGCTTTATTAATTGCAGAACCAGTTTCAGTCTCATGGTTCTATGGAATGGCTAGTGCCTTGATTTAAGATAAGATTGATTTAGACAGGGATATGCCTGGACAGCTGACATCTAAAGATAAGCTCAATACCTCATCCCCTTTGTACCTATGCTCCACTCCAGAAATTTAGTATTTTAATAACTTTTTTTCATTCTTTACTTTCTACCAGTTGTACAATCACAGTAATCCACTGCACAGCATGGAGTGCACTGGGACTTATGCACATTTGGCGTTGTTGGTCACTTGCCAGGTGTGGATAAATCCCAGCCCAACCCACACCTTGTTGTGGATTATTAAAGGAAAACTGTATGTTAAAATCAGGAAAATATATATATTATTACCTTTTTTGTGTTCTTCATCCCAGTGTTTTTTTTCTGCTCTTGCTGTGAGGAGTTTTTTTCTAACTTTCCCTGGCATACCTCTCTACCCCTTGTCCCCCAAATGTGGAACACTGCCTCTAAAAATGTGGAACAAATTAGCAAAATGTGGAACACTTAATCAGATCTTTACCTAGGAAGCTCAGAACACTGTTAACATGTTTGCATTTATGTTCAGAAAGTCTGTTATTAATTGAATAATATATTTTTTGCATCATTTACTATAGATTTCTGTTTAAAATGTTAATACTGAATGTGGGACAAGTCCTCACAATGTGGAACAGGGAGCTTTTGTGAAGTAAAATTAGGAACGTTCCTCGTAATGTGGTACAGTTGAGAGGTATGTTCCCTGGCTGTTTTACGGCCCCTGGGGGCTGCCATTCAGGTTTCTTTTATTGCATCTTGTCCCAGAGAGTCTTCCCAGAGTGCCCTTTGCTCTGATGTCTAATAGTCCCTGCAGGAGGCCAGTGGCTTGTTACAGGCTCTTTATTACAGCTCGGCCACAGCAGAGAGAACACAGCAGCCAGGAGACACACTGCTAGTCTTTAGGTAAGTGTAATAAGTTTCCTAAATATTGCTACCTTATCCAGCTGTGTTCTGCTTAGGGTAGTGTGTGTGTGTGTGTGTGTGTGTGTGTAGCATGTCACTGTTTAAAGTAGTTTGGTCTGCACTCATTTTGCTATCCCTCTTAGCCCCTTTCAGTTTTTGCACCAGTAATAAGTAGCAGAAATGAAACAGCACCTTATAGTTTTGTTCAAGTAGCCCCTAAATGAAATAATATATGCAGCATTGGAATGGTTTATATAAAGTAGTTTGGAAACATCATGGAGCACAGACAGGAGTTTCTCAGTTTGCAAAAGGTAGTAAATTAAGCATTGAAACTTAACAAACAAAGAAAAAGCCCATAAAACACTTTGGAGGAGGTTTCAACTTGCAAAAAAAGGCAGCACTGGCGAGGGTTCAATTAACTTCTTAAGCCAGAGAAGAAACAGTACTCTCAAGCTCCCATCACACACACAGGCAGCGTAGTAATGAGGCTATAGCGGAGGACACTATTTTTAACACTCTGTCATGTTGTTTGGGAGGAAATTTATGCAGGGAGTCCTTTTCTCAAAGCAAAATGTTTGCAGGGCTACGCCCACTGCAGTCATGAAAAAGGCTCCTATTGTTTTATTTTCATAAAAGTACTGAATTAATTACAGTGCACAGGAATAGGGCTAATGAATTACACATACTTTAGTATTGCAATGAACTCCTTTTCTCTTTATCTAGGGCTTTTTAACAATATACCAAAAGAAAAATAACACTTTTTGGCAAACAGCAAGGCCCCATTTTTGCATACTAGGCCCAAATACAATCTTTTGTAGAGAATAAATATCATTTTAACATAATAAAACATGAACTCCGTGTTTTTAACTTTTACTGGGTGTTTGCCTCTTTACGTCTGCATTTTGTTTCTGCACATGGCACTTAATAACATAATGTAGCCCACTCCGGCACATTTCATACGTTTTTATCAGAATTTTCTGGGAAGGACCTGAAAGTATGGAAAAAGAAAACACAGTGGATTTCGTAAGATAGAGATGGGGAGGACGGGCTCCACCTGTGGCCAACCTGATGGGGCAAGAAGAAAAAGCAGGATAGTTTTTCAGATAAAGGTATAATGCTGTTGCAACAGTTGTGTTCATAATAAGAAGTTAGAGAAAAGTCCTTCCAACTATATAGGGTTCTACCCTATCACACTCAGTATTATTATGACAGCCAACTTTCTAGATATCAATTGAAACCCAAACAATCTAAAAAAATGACGTGTCTGAGGTTGGATATATTAGCAATAAAAATAACAATTTATTTCACAGATCTGTTGTATAGGTAAGCAATAAAGCATGACACAGAGCATGTAATTATGGACCAATGATCACGGGCCTCAGCTCTGTTGCCCCCATCTCTTTAAAACGATTTGAAAAATGTGATTATTGGCCATGGTTGTAAGAGTCTTTTCATGCTTTTAAAATGGCTTTTAAAACAAACATGGTACAATACATTACAAAACTGTGTGCAGTGTATGTGTGGTGGAGGGGGGGTTGTTTTAGGCTTGGGTAGGAAATCCCAGAGGAAATCCCAACTCGTGGCATTATGGTGAGTTAATATCATGAGCTGGAATGTTCATTAACTAATCAACAGGGTTCTGCCAATGACTTTAAGGCTCCCCTTGCAAAATATTTTGTGTGACCCTACCTCCCCACCAATGAGTGTAAACGAACTATTAGTGTATACAAAATATTTATAGCGTAGGTTAGAAACATAGAAGCTGTCAGCAGAAAAGCACCTCTTGGCCGACCTAGTCTGACCTAAAGTCCCTACCTACTGTGTGACCGCAGACCCTACTCAATCTCCTGCCTTCCTCCCCCAGCCCTGTTATTAAGATCCTTCTGTGTCTGTCCCGTGCATAAATGAATCCTGCTACCACTTCAGTACCCATCACCTCTTCTGGGAGGCTTGTCCAGACGCCCACCACCCTCTCCATGAAGAGTACTTCCTCACATCCCTTCTAAGTCCCACCCCTTCCAGCTTCATATCATTCCCCCTTGTCCTGGAGCATCCCTTTCTATGCAAAATGCCCACCCTCCTGAACCTTATTAATACCTTTGAGGAATTTGAATGCTTCTGTCATGTCTCCCCTTTCCCTGCTTTCTTCCAGAGAGTACATATTTAATTCCCCAAGTCTTTCCTTGCAGAACTTTTGATGCAGGCCGTGCACCATTTTAGTTGTCCTTCTCTGCACTGCCTCCACCCGATCTATGTCTTTCCAGAGATGAGGCCTCCAGAACTGGACACAGGTACTCCAGGTGGTGCCTCACCATCGAGCTTTATGGGGGTAACACTACCTCCCTCTTTCTGCTGGTGATACTCCTCCCTGTGCATCACGACTTTCTACTAGCCTTCTCCACTGCCTTATCACACTGCTTTGCAACCTTCAGGTCATCAGATATGATGACCCATAGGTCCCTTTCTGTTTTGTGGTTGTTACCACCTTCCCCCGCAATTGATATGATGCCCTTGGGTTTCTGTGCCCCATATGTATAATTTTGCACTTTTTGGCATTGAAGCCTAGCTTCCAAACCCCTGACCAGTTGTACAGCTTTTTCAGATCTTCCCTCATTTTTTCCACACCTCCTGGTGTGTCCATGTATTTGCAGATTTTTGTGTCATCCGTGAACAGGCATACTTTCCCTTCCAGCCCCTCTGTGATATTGCTGATAAAGACAGTGAAGAGGACTGGTCCCAGTACCTACCCTTGTGGTTACTGTGCCTTCTTTCGAGTGAACATCATGTACCACTGTAACCCCCCCAACATGGGTGGGGCTTACAGTGTTGCCCCAGGCACTGTCCTGTTCCTTCCCTTGCCCCCTGGCACCAGTCCGAGTCCTGTGTGCCACTAGGCTCTCCGCCTGGCCCCTGTGTTGTTTGTGGTCATTTGGGGGCCAGAGGAACCAAGTTGCAGGACCCCACAGTGAATTGCACTTTAAATGTGCAAGCGGGATCCGCACAGGCACATCAGCACCTTGACATTTTCTCACCGCTTCTGTGGCTAAACAATTGCCTCTCCAGTGGTCTCGACCCCCAGGTTAAGTTAGTTGGGGGTCAGACACATGGAGGAGGCACCTCGGAAGTGGCCAGGTTATTTTGTTAAAAGAACGCCAATGAGCACTGCCGAACGGGGGCATGTTTGAGTATTGATGAGGCTAACATTAATATTAAAGAGCCTGATCGCTGCTCCTGGGGACTGTGTGAATCGGAGCCAGCGACAGGCAAAATAAAGTGTTTTAAAAACTAACTCAGCAGCAAGGTGATAGTGGGGAAAGGCTGCCACAGGACTGTGGGGCAAATATATGTATAAACTGTATTTTGGCTGCAAGAACTCTCTAAAGTTGGGACTGCTGTAAAACTGTACTGATCTGTTATAATGGCAGCTATCTTTGATGCGTTAACCCCCAGTGCCAGCCAATCAAGGACTTAGGCGTCCAAAGACAGTGTGAAATGATTGCTGGGAGAGGTGTGAGCACTATTCTAGGTGCCCAAATTAATAACCAATCAATAATCGAAGACAGCTAATGTTTGATAATTTGACTGATGGACAGCATGTTTTAGCCATTCAGAGGCGGGGATTTCTGGAGTGAAACCCGAGGGACTTTCAGTTTGGGTAATCTGGCCTGTGCTCTCAGCCAGTCCAGAGGGCTCATTCTGTGTGTGGAGGAAAAGTTTGGAAGCCGGCCTAGGGCTTCTTTAGCCAAACGCCTGAGGACTTTGGAAAGGTTTTTCTTCTGCCTGAAGAACCAGTGTTTGCAGCTGAACCTGCAGCAGTCTGAGGAACTTAGCCTGTGAAAAGGGTTGTTGAACTGTGTGTGCCAGAGACTGAAGTTGCCGACATTGTCCTGAAGGTAAAGGAAATTGCGGGAAAGAGTCTGCTGGGCTCCAGTGTTTGGGAACTTGCCTGCATTGCTGAAATCCAGCTGTTTAAAGGTAGAGCTGCCAACTACAAGACTGTAGGCTGTTAGCGCTGATTGCCACTGTTGAGGTGAAATCCAGAGGAACCATTGCTGCTCCACAAGACTGCTAATCCCAGTCCAGGCAGAAGACAGAGACTGCAAGCTTCACAGCCGCAACTTGGAGCCAGGTAGGGGAACTGCTAACCCTGACTGAATGGGGTGGATTGGGATGTAGGGAGCCATAGGCATGTGCCTGATTGCTAGGGCACTCTGGACCCATTTGGGGAGTCGGACTGTGAGGTCACTCCTGGGTCTGGGCTCACTGTGAACTATAAAGCCTTGCATAGCGCCCCCATTCTCAAGCCTGCCAGCCAGGCCAAAAGTGACAAGCTGCCAGACTCTGCAAGCAAGTCAGAAGGTGACAAGCTGCCAGATCCTGCTACATCTCACAACCAGTTTTCGTTGTCCGTTTGTTTTGCTGCCCACGGTATCATTGTTCTTCTTCCTCAACCCACTGTGCCAAAACCAGAAAACCAGTGTCTACATGTAACCCCTAGATGGCGCTATCCCAGGGGCTACTACCCCTGCCTGATTTGCCACTAACAGGTTGAGGTGCCTGGATCCAATGGCGGGTGCCTCCACCCAGAGGTCAGGGTTTGCAATAGTTAAACTTACTTGGTCACAGCCCTCTGGGACACTGCAACCCCCCTTTCTTCCCACTAGTGGCCCACACAATATATCAGAATTACCTTCACAGTATACACTTACCCCAGGACTAGTTCTGGCACTGGGACCTCCTGTGAAATAAGATATAGTGCAACAATCACAGTACAGTACTTTAACATAGACAAATACCTCAGGCAGTATAACTTTGCTGAAACAAGCAGCTCTGATTTATTTAGGGGGATATAACAAGGACAGGGGGAAATCAGGTTAATTAGCTTATCACTTTACTATCTACCTATGGCTCTGTGCACAGGCCTATCCCTACCAGTTACTGTCCCTGAGTACCCAAGCCCTAGTGGCTAGTCCAAACTGTGGCAGCTGGTAGGGCCCTTTCACACAGTGAAAAGAAAATTAGTTTAAACAGTCAGCAGTACAGTGATTCCATTTGGATTTAATGTGGCAATTCAACAGGGAGCGACCCTGAATTAGTACTCACAACCTCCAAACAAGATAGGGTCCTTCAGCGTCAGCAGGGGCTACTCTTGAGCTCCACGAGACTCTTCACACATTTATATGGTAAACAGTCACGGGCAAAAGTCCTTTAATGGCAGCAGGATTCACTTGAGCTGCACAAGCCTTCTCACACATTTATATGGTAAAAGAAAGTACTATACCAGGCAGGCTGCTTCTCTATCCCGATCGCATTACTGCACAATACCGGGAGAACACAGCAGATTCAGTTCTGACAGACCGAGTGCAATTCAACAATTTCTCCAGTCTTCTACAGGGTGAGCCTGGTTTCTACTCTTCAGAGATCCTTTGATTCTTTTCACAGGACGGATTCAGTCATAACAAGCAGTTACACAGCTGCAGACCGAACTCTGGGCCTTACACATGTTTTTGACTGAAACTGTGCACTGAAGGAGCACAGGGTTTTTTTCCCTTCACTGCCAGAGCTAAACTGAAACTCCAACAGACAAAACCGAGCACTTCCTTTGAGTTCCTCCCAGTTCTTGACTGGATTGGCTGTCACTCACAATAGACTGCTGCTGTTGGTCCAAAAAGCGCGAAGCCTAAACTACATCTCCCAGAGTCACTGCCCATACAATCCTCTTGTGGCTGGCTCAGATTATGAGTCAAGTTCTGATTCGTCCAAGGCACCATTTTAGAGCTAGCTTACCCACACTGATTGGTCCAGTTCAGCAGTTCAAAACTAGAATGGGGAACTAGGCAAACACAGTTCTGACTGCAAAGAAAGCAGGTTAGACAAACTGTATTTTCATTATTACTCTAAATTATTTCTGGCAAACAGTTACATCTTTCAGATAGGTTCCCTTTGTACTCCTAGTGACTGCAAAATGGAGTGAATTGGCAGCAGTTCGAGTGGTACTCAAACAGAGAAACACACAGTCCCCATACAAACTAATTATGTCTACAAGCAGACAGCTCTTAAAGAGACAGTACCAGAGGCTCTAAAAACACTCACTGATAAATGGCTTAAACGCCAAACACCATTCAGGCTTGGAGCATTCAAGCAAGCTCCTGGAAGTCTTTTGGGAACCCCCATTTGCAGGGGGGTTACACCCTTCCTGGCCTGGGAAAGCTTGACGTCCGCGTCAAGCAAGTACCCCCATAAGTTTCAACTGCAACCATATACATTTGCATTAGGCTCACACATGTAATCAGTCAATACATCATTTTACCAAGAACACATTTCTGAAACATTGCAGTACATCACTCTTTACACAGTATTACACACACATTGTACCATAACTCAAGTTATTACCTCTTGTACATGAAACCTGAAGAGAGGGGGCCCTTCCCTATCAGTTACCTTGGGGCTGGACAGGGCAAGGGCACCATACTTAGAGGGCAACACAAGTAACTTGGGTTAGCACTGATGCTCAGTTTGGGCAATGAGCTCGGGGACACATACACTCCTTTATGGACAACATTGAGAGGCAAGTCACAGGCCTCCCAAGTGAATCATAACTGAGGTGCACCACAGGCTTTACAGCTCGACCAATCTTTCTAGGGGGAACTGTTACAGTCTCTGCACTCTGAGCCTCATTTTCAGCATTGTCCTCACTTGTCAGGGAAGTCTCCATGGGGGTAGAGAGGCTAGAACTTGGGGCACTTTCAGCTCCAGAAGTTACAGTTTCTGAGTCCACAACATTTGGCTCGCATGGAGAGATTTTGGACACTGGCAGTGGACTGTCAGGGCACTCAAAATACTCTTCTTGTTCTGGTGTATCACCAGTCTGCCCCAATCCATCATTTTCCTCCCCTGAAAGCTCAAACAGTTCAACCATGCACAATGATTCCATTTCATCTGATCTGATGCTTTGCACCTCACTTTCTGGGAGCATTGGCTCCAGGGACGAAGCTGGGGGCTTAGACAGTCCAGAAGGCCCAGCTTGCCTCAGTATTGACTAGGGATTGCCCGCAAACAATTGACTCAGTTCGTAAGAAGGATAGTATTCAAAGTCACTCTCACTTTCTTCTCGATATGGACTGACAGTCATGCTCAACTGGGACTTGTGGAGGGAACACTTTAACTTTGCTTCTGTAGGTGCAGGCTTTCTTGATCTTTTCTTAGCAGCAGCTCTAGTCACTGGTCCAGAGGGGCATCTTCTGGGGCTCAGACTCAATCAAGATTTGTCCAATGGGCAGTAAATGATTTCTATGCATTGTTTTTACATCTTTTGAATTATTCTCAGGCCTTACTTTGTACACTGGCAGATCATCTAGTTTGCCCACTACAATGTGAGGAGATGGTGCCATCTGTCAGCAATCTTGTGTTTGCCATGCAGTCCCAGATTTCTTAGCAATACCGATCTCCCTCCTGGAGTTCCTGTGCTTTCACCTTTTATCATACCTTTCTTTGTTGGCCAGATTTCTTTTGGCAGCCATGGTTTGAGCCAGTTGGTGCAGCATGAGTTAGCTGGGCCTTTAACTTTTGCACATACTGTAAATAGTTGTCAGCTTGAACCCCATCAGGAGAGACCCCAAAACACATCTACCGGTAGTCGAGCTTCTCTTCCAAACATCAGGCGGTAGGGGGAGAACCCAGTGGCATCACTTTTGGTGCAGTTATAAGCATGTACCAGGGTGCTAATTTGTTGGCTCCATCTAGGCTCGTCCTTTGGGTGCAGGGTGCCTAGCATATCTAGCAAAGTGCGGTTGAAACGTTCAGGCTGTGGGTCCCCTGAGGGTGGTAGGAGTGGTTCTGGACTTCGCACTCCCACAGAGAAAGCATCTCTTTGATCAGACGACTCAAAGTCTCTCCTTGATCAGAATGGATTCTTTGTGGAGCCCATAGTGAACAAAAAGTTTTCTACAAGTACTTTGGCCACAGTGGATGCTTTCTGGTCTTTGGTGGGAAAGCTTGGGCATATCTCGTGAAATGGTCAGTGACCACCAGCACATTACTGATATTTCTTTGATCTGACTCCAAACTCAGAAAATCAATACAGACCAGCTCCATGGGTGCACTGGTGGTGATGTTAACAAGGGGCAGCCCTCTGGGGCAAAGCTTTCCTCTGTAAGCAGCGACTACAAGTTCGAATGTGTTGCTCCACATCAGCCCCATCTTAGGCCAATAGAATCTGGATCTCACCAAGTCAAGTGTTCTGTCTATACCAAGGTGCCCCATGTGGTTGTGCAAGGACATCAGTACTGAGTCTCGAAAGGCAGTAGGCAGCACTAGTTGTTGTTTGTCTACTTGTCCCCCTCTGTCTACTGTTTCTCTGTATAACAGTTTATTGATCAGTTTCAACTTAGGACCTTCTTTGTATAACAGTGCAGTTCTCAAATCAGTGGAGCATAATTTGGACACATCTTTTCCTGCATAGAGGGCTTCTAAAGCTGCTTTGATCATGGGATCGGAATTGAGCCATGAATACTGTCATTGTCCAGCTGAGGCAGTGCACCAATGTCTATTGCAGAAAAGTGGCAATAAGCAGCAGGTATGCAATTCTCAGAGGTCCCAAGCAATCCACCATGCAGTCCACTGCGTCCGTGGACATTTGTTCCTCCCTGTCAAACTTCCGGCAGAGTGCCCGAATGTCAGGTTCTGCCAATCGGACCCAATCATTCTGGGGAACAGGCCTCCGGGAGAGAGCATCAGCATCTATGTGGTTCAGACCTGCTCGGTATTCGAGAGCATAGTCATATGTAGATAATGCAGAAAGCCACCTATGGCCAGTGGCATCCAACTTAGCTGAGGTCTGCACATAGGTCAAAGGATTATTGTCAGTTTTACTAGTATTTGGCTCTACAAGTACTCATGGAATTGGTCAACAATAGCCCACTTCAAAGCTAGGAACTCTAACTTATGTACAGGATAGTTCTTTTCGGATGGGGTCAGGCTTCTACTGGCAAAGGCCACTGGTCTCAGGCCATTCTCATGCTCTTGGTACAACACAGCCCCAACCCTTGCAAACTAGCATCAGTGTGCAGGGCGTAAGGTTTTCTTGGATCGGCATAGGCCAGCACTGGAGCATGGGTAAGTTGATATATGATCTCATGAAAAGCAGTCTCACAATCAGGAGTCCAGCGGGCCCCAAATACTTCACTTGGACAAAAATACACTCTTTCAGTCTTGAGGGACGCTGACTTTTGGTATTTTTTGTGGGTTGGGGGATACCCTTGAGTAAGGTTAAGTAAAGGGCGGATCACTCTTGAATAGTCCTTGATGAAACGCCGATAATAACCACAGAATCCCAGGAATCTTTGCAGTTCTTTTAGATTTTTGGGCTGTGGCCAGGTGGTCAAGGCCTCAACTTTACTTGGGTGGTCTCTATTCCTCGTGGATACTATGTGTCCCACATACTTTACTGATGTTTGAAAGAATTGACACTTATCAATGGACAGTTTAAGGCCAAAGTCCTCCAGTCGGTCCAATACCTTAAATAATCTGCTCTCATGTTCCTCCAGTGAGCTGCCAAACACAATAACATCATCTAGGTATACCAGGCACTCTAGTAAGTTCATGTCCCCCACTGCACGCTCCATCAATCGTTGAAAAGTGGCTGGGGCACCTGAAATCCTTGAGGCATCCTCATGAATTCATAAGCAAAGCGGACAGATAAAGGCTGTCTTCTCCACGGTCCTCTGGGGCCATCGGGATCTAGTAGTACCCACTGCAGAGATCCAGCACAGAGAACCACTTGCTCCCGTTTAGGCAGTCCAAAGCATCCTGAATCGCGGGCATTGTGTACTGATCAGGGATAGTCCGCGGTTTAAGGTGCGATAATCCACGCACATCCTTACTGTCCCATTCTTTTCCTCACTACCACAATGGGGGAAGCATAAGGGCTTCTGGATTCTTGTATTACACCAGCAGCTAACATCTCTTGCAGATGCCGTCTCACATCATCTATATCAGCAGGTGCCAGGCGTCGAGACCTCTCACGAAATGGTTTTCGTCATGCAGCGGATATTGTGCTCAGCTCCTTGCACGCATCCTATGTCCCATTCCTTTAAAAGAAAACACCTGGTCTCTCTGGGCAAGCTTCTCACTGATCCTCACTTTCCATTCAGCTGGCAGCGGGTCACGAAATCAAACAAGTCAGGCGTTACTCTGTCATTCTTCCTTGAACTCTTGCTGCTGGGTAGCACTGCAGTGTCTGCACAATGCACATTAGCAGGATGCAACCTCTATTTACTCGAATGTCTCTTTCAGACACATTATGAACTTGGACCATTACCCTTCTGGCATAAGCATGGGCTCTAGCGGGCAAAATACTAGGCTTGACCAGCAGTCCCTCTGGCAATTTTCCATCGCCTGGTGCATCCAACATTAATATTTTATTCTTAACATCCTTTCTGATATGGACCTCTCCCTGTAAGATACACTGGGCATTTGGCGCCAGGATCAGAGACTCAGGATCCTTCTTCCATACAATTCCGACCGGTTCCTCTGGTTCTATTTTTTCAGCATCTCTCTGTGCCTCATAGGCCTTCTTAATTAAAGCCGGAACTCTTAAAGCTCTACTAGTCTTTGACCCTGTTTTCATAACACAACTGTGCCAGCCTTCCGAACATATGAGCATTTGTTCCAATCAACAAGGGACACCATCATACAGTCCAGTGGGGGACATACTAAGGCTAGGGTCTCTACTTGTTCGGCCACTCCAGCCACGGAGGTGGGGAAAGACAGCAAATTCGGATATACCGAATAGGGGTGGGCCTTCTCACTTAACCCCATACATGCAGTCCTTCTAATGGTTGTAAGAGTACGTCTGACAAATGCTTCTGATACCAATCCTGGAACATAATTGTCACTTGGAGCCACTGTCTAATACAGCTCTTGTAGACACTCCATTCACCTTTACAGTGGTCTCCATGGAGGGACCTATTCTGAACCAGTCTGAGAGGCGGTAGTGGGGGCCTGGGCAACTGACCTTGCCACAAAGGACGTGAGTTAGCATTTTTGGTGTCCTCACTGGGATCATTTGTGCACCTCTTAACCACTGATTTGTTCTCCAAGCTCTCCATGTAGCCTATATGCAACTTTGTCAGTGTCTTTTGGGACCGCATTCCCTTTCATGTGCCCATCTTTCCCACAATTATAGCAAAACATACTTTCTGGAGTTTGAGCTGGCGAGGTGCCACACTGGGAGCCAGGGCGGGGTATTACTAACTGAAACCTTGGTGCCATCTCTGTCTGCGGCGTGATAAGCATTTGGAGACATCTCGTCAGTTTCTCCACTTCCATGGTCAAGGAATTGAGTTTGGAGCTGTTATCAGCAGGAGATACATGGGTGGGTACCCCCACCCCCATAGCAGATGCAGTCGGATATAGGTCAGGGCCCGTACTTGCAGGCGTGGCCTTCATAAAGGGACTGTTTTAGAATTCCCGGATCTCTCTCAACAGTTCGCCCCATTGTGGCATATCTTTTTCCTTGTCAGAGCACTCATTGACTGCCAACCTCTGCCCCTGAACTTCACTTGATGGGCCACCCTCAGTCACTTTCGGTGTGGCCGCAGCTATTGGTGCAGGTCCCTCCGAGGGTCCTTTTCTCAACTCCTCAATTTCTCTCATTAACTCATCATAGGAGGGTGGGATTCCAGTTGATTTGCCAGGCGTAACTGAAGCAACAGCAGTTCTGAGAAGGGGCAGACTTAAGGATCCTGTCCAGCCTGGTTCGGTCCAGTTCAATCGCTGGCAAACTACCCTTTCTGAGGCATTCTTGCAACAATTTTTCCAGCCGAGATACATACACAGACAACAACTCCCCTTGGTACTGTTGTGCATCTCTTACTCTCCACCATAGGTCCTCATCAGAATCTGGGCTCCCATACACATTCTCCAGGGCCTCAAGATAGGCCTGTGCAATCACTTCAGGGTTACTGGCCCGTTTAGCACGGATGGTAGCCAGGGCAGGACCTCGGAGGCTCTCACTAACCCTCTTTTGCTTTTCGGCTTCCGAGCATTGCCATTCAAGCACTTGGGGGGCAACATAGTCTATCCAGGTCTCCCAGTCATCCTCCCTTGGGGGTGGGAGGTGCCAGAGAAGATCCTCAACCTTGGTGGAGTCGTGACTAATGGCAGGTGCAGAAATAGGAGTCTGCATTGGTTCCAGCCACCATTACGGGTACTGGGCGGGAGAGGGTGTTGGGGAGGAACACCCCAGGTGGCAAGAATAGTTTCTTCAAGTCCTCCATAGTTTTCCTTCCCAGCAACCATGTAGCAAATTTCTCCTCAAAAGTTTCAGACAGTGGTGGGGCTCATTCCCCAGGTCTTTACTGTACTTAGTTATCACTCTCCAGGCAGTGAGGCTCCCTCTGGGGTAATGGTCTGTGGCACTTTGGAGCTATCTATGGGATCCTTAAACTCTACTAGGACCAGGAAAGTGTGGGTGAGCAGATTAGCATGCCGCCCACCACCACAGGGTTTTTAAACCTTCCACCTTGAAAAGTACTCCTGTACAGTGTCCGTATTGATACCCAGGGGGATGTCCAGGATAAGCATAGCATTTTGGGGGTCAATCTCCTCCCCAGTACACCACTCCACCAGCTGGTGCACAGCCACTTCTGTCGGGGTACCCATTTTTTTATTAATAGTGGTTCGTAAATATGGCCACTAGAGGACACACAATCCCAGCGGTGAGCCTCCAAGATGTAACCCCTAGATGGCGCTATCCCAGGGGCTACTACCCCTGCCTGATTTGGCACTAACAGGTTGAGGGGCCTGGATCCAATGGCGGGTGCCTCCACCCAGAGGTCAGGGTTTGCAATAGTTAAACTTACTTGGTCACAGCCCTCTGGGACACTGCAACCCCCCTTTCTTCCCACTAGTGGCCCACACAATATATCAGAATTACCTTCACAGTATACACTTACCCCCAGGACTAGTTCCGGCACTGGGACCTCCTGTGAAATAAGATATAGTGCAACAATCACAGTACAATACTTTAACATAGACAAATACCTCAGGCAGTATAACTTTGCTGAAACAAGCAGCTCTGATTTATTTAGGGGGATATAACAAGGACAGGGGGAAATCAGGTTAATTAGCTTATCACTTTACTATCTACCTATGGCTCTGTGCTCAGGCCTATCCCTACCAGTTACTGTCCCTGGGTACCCAAGCCCTAGTGGCTAGTCAAACCGTGGCAGCTGGTGGGGCCCTTTCACAGGAAAGAAAAATTAGTTTAAACAGTCAGCAGTACAGTGATTCCATTTGGATTTAATGTGGCAATTCAACAGGGGCGACCCTGAATAGTACTCACGACCTCCAAACAAGATAGGGTCCTTCAGCGTCCAGCAGGGCTACTCTTGAGCTCCACGAGACTCTTCACACATTTATATGGTAAACAGTCACAGGCAAAAGTCCTTTAATGGCAGGAGGATTCACTTGAGCTGCACAAGCCTCCTCACACATTTATATGATAAAAAGAAAGTACTATACCAGGCAGGCTGCTTCTCTATCCGATCGCAATTACTGCACAATACCGGGAGAACACACAGCAGATTCAGTTCCTGACAGACCGAGTGCAATTCAACAATTTCTCCAGTCTTCTACAGGGTGAGCCTGGTTTCTACTCTTCAGAGATCCTTTGATTCTTTTCACAGGGGCCAGTTCAGTCCTAACAAGCAGTTACACAAGCTGCGAGACCGGAACTCTGGGCCTTACACGTTTTTGACTGAAACTGTGCACTGAAGGAGCACAGGGTTTCTTTCCCCTTCACTGCCAGAGCTAAACTGAAACTCCAACAGACAAAACTGGGCACTTCCTTTGAGTTCCTCCCAGTTCTTGACTGGATTGGCTGTCACTCACAATAGACTGCTGCTGTTGGTCCAAAAGGCGCGAAGCCTAAACTACATCTCCCAGAGTCACTGCCCATACAATCTCTTGTGGCTGGCTCAGATTATGAGTCCAAGTTCTGATTCGTCAAGGCACCATTTTAGAGCTAGCTTACCCCACACTGATTGGTCCAGTTCAGCAGTTCAAAACTAGAATGGGGAACTAGGCAAACACAGTTCTGACTGCAAAGAAAGCAGGTTAGACAAACTGTATTTTCATTATTACTCTAAATTATTTCTGACAAACAGTTACATCTTTCAGATAGGTTCCTTTGTACTCCTAGTGACTGCAAAATGGAGTGAATTGGCAGCAGTTCGAGTGGTACTCAAACAGAGAAACACACAGTCCCCCCATACAAACTAATTATGTCTGCAAGCAGACAGCTCTTAATGAGACAGTACCAGAGGCTCTAAAAACACTCACTGATAAATGGCTTAAACGCCAAACACCATTCAGGCTTGGAGCATTCAAGCAAGCTCCTGGAAGTCTTTTGGAAACCCCCATTTGCAGGGGGGTTACATACAGAACCATGAATAACACAGGGCTTGCCCTGCCCAGAGGGTCTAGTGTAAAGTTTCTGCAAGTGTAAAGCTGTTAACATCTACTATCCCAAAGTGTTTGCAAGGGCCCCCAAAGCCGGCCAACCCACAGCAACATACAGGCCGGCACTGGTCCTGGGTACTCAAATAGACTGGGGGGCACCAGTAGGGAGGAGGGTTAATGTGTGTTGTTGGTGGGGGGCATTGTTGTTAAAAACTGTTTGCATATTTAAAGTGCCATTATTTTTCTGCCATCCCATTCCCCTTTCCCCATAATAAAAGAATTTGATTGTTACTGTTAAAAGTGGTCGTGAGCATATTAGTAGTTACTGTCATTAATTACATGTGCTTTACAGTATTGCGAAACAGAGTGGTATTCTCTGTGTGAGGTGACTGGAAGGGGAGGTGGGTAGGTACAGCATCCTGGGGGGTTGTACTACGCAAACACCTGACCCACTATAATTTTACTCTGGGTGGAGGAACTGCGCTATTTATTAATATTTTTGGGAAAGAACCCCAGATTGTCATCAGAACAGAACCCAGGTCCCTTAACCTGTATAGTAGTCATCAGGCAGGGGTAGTAGCCCACTGGCACATGGCTCTGGGGCTACACCACCACCCCCCTCTGACTCCTGTTACTTAGCCAACTTCATACCCAGTTTACTACCTTTGAACCTACTCCCAGGCTGCCCAACTTGTTAGCCAGTCTTCTGTGTGGTATGGTGTTGAAGGCCTTACTGAAATCCAGGTAGGCCACATCTACCGCTCCTCCCTGATCCACCTCACTGGCACCCAGTCAAAGAATTTGATCAGGTTTGTCTGTCAAGATCTCCCCCCTATGAACCCATGCTGACTCGGATCCTGTAATCCACTCATCATAAGGTATTCCCCAATCCTTTCTTTTAGTAGTGCTTCCATAACTTTGCCCACCAATAAAGTTAGGCTTACAGGTCTGTAGTTTCCTGACTCCTCCCTATTTCCACTTTTGTGAAGTGTGGACCACATCTGCCCTCCTCCTCCAGTCCCCTGAAACTTCCCCTGTATCCAATGAAAGATTGAACAGGGCCATCAGAGGTGCAGCCAGCTCCTCTTTTAGTTCCTTCAGTATCCTGGAGTGAACCCCATCCTGCCCCATTGCCTTATTTACTTTTAGTTTTGCTAGTTCCCTGAGGACTCTCTCCTCCATAAAAGGGCTAGTGTCCACCTCCCTCCCTTTAATGTCCTTTTCTCCTATCTGTGGCCCATTACCTACCCCTTTCTTCCTGAATACTGAACAAAAGTACTTGTTCAATATGCCTGCTTTCTTCTGGTCCTCTTCTGCACTTCCCCCTTCCCCCTTTTAGTCTTACTATCCCTGCCTTGTTTTTCATCTTTTCACTTATGTACCTAATGAATGTTTTATCCTCTTTTTACTGAGTTGGCAATGGTCTCCACTATTTGTGCCGTTGCGCTCCTAACTGCTCTCTCTGCCTCCCTTTGTTTCTCCTGATGATCCTCCCTATCCTTTTTCCTTGTTGACTTGTACCTTTTGAATGCTTGCTTCTTTGCTTTTACTTTCTCTGCTACTTCCATGGATAATCATAGTGGTCTCTTTTTTTTCTCTTGCTCTTTTTAACCTGCCTGACACAGAGGTGTATTACCTTCTCAATGGCCCTCCTTATTTTAGCCCACTGTTCCTCACCCACCCATTTTCCCTATCCCTGCTAGGGCGTCACAAGGCATTCTCCCATTTTCTTGAAATTTGCCCTCCTGAAGTCCAGGACCCTCTTTTTAGTGTGGCTCGATTCGGGCCCAGTTTTTATATTGAACCAGACTGTGCGATGATCACTGGTCCCCAAGTGACTCCCCACTGTGACGTCAGTGCCACATTTACAAGGGACAGGGTAGGGGGAAAAAAGGAGGTAGGGTGGCTCTTTACATGAGGAAAGGCATGAAAGCCATAGAAATATAGAGGGAACAGGAGAAGCAGAGGTACTGTGGGTCACCCTGGGGACAGAGAAGGGGACCCTAATTCAAACAGGGGTGATCTACAGACCTCCAGCAAAGGGGGGAGGAGGGGGATAAGGATATAATGGCAGAAATCCAAGGGATGGCTAATGTGGGGGAGGTATTGCTGGTGGGGGACTTCAGTCAACCAGGTGAGGATTGGAGCCTCCCAGCTACAGCTACAGTTAGAATTAAGGAAATCCTAGACTCCCTGAAGTCCTAGACATCCTAGACATCCCTGTTTGCCGGTACCAAGTCCAGTATTGCCCCCCCCCACAAGTGGGTTCATTAACTAGTTGCCTGAGGAATGCCCCCTGCAGGAAGTCTAGGATTTCACTACTTCTAACTGTTGCTGCAGCTGGGAGGCTCCAATCCGCATCTGATAGATTGAAGTCAACCGCCGGCAATACCTCCCCCCTGTTAGCCATCCATCATATCCTTAACCCCCTACTTCCCCTGTTCTGGAGGTCTGTAGATCACCCCTATTTGAATTATGACCCCCTTCCATGTTCCCAGGGTGACCCACAGTACCTCTGCTTCTCCCTGCTCCCTCTGTATTTCTATGGATTTTACGCCTTCCCTCATGTAAGGAGCCACCCCGCCTCCTTTTTTCCCAACCTGTCCCTCCTAAATCGAGCATACCCTGGTATGGCTACATCCCAGTCCTGGTTTTCATGGCACCAGGTCTCAGTAATCGAGACGGCGTCCAGGTCTGCAGCTGCCGTGATGGCCTCTAGGTCTGCCAACTTGTTGCCCAGACTTTGAGCATTTGCACACGTGGCTCTCCATTTTGTACTGCCACCTCCCTTCCTCTTTTTCTTGTGCCCTCCCCTGTTCCCTCCACTATTTTCTTTTCTCTTTCCCCCTCTCTTATGCCAGTACTCCTTGGCATCCCAATTTCAAATGGACAAGCAATGTACAAAGACAAAGTTTCACGTTTGTCTCTGAAAAAGGTTTCCGTACTGCTAACCTCTGAGGCAGTGGGCCCCCTGCCAGTGTGGGCCCTACTACAACTGCATCTCTTGCATCCCACCTGGTCATAGCCCTGCCAATCAGATTCTTCCATCTGTGCCATTTTGTGGATGGATGGATAGGTATTCAGACAGACAGACAGGCAGACAGACAGACAGTACACTTACTAAGAGCCATCGTTTTCACACAAGGTGCTTTGGACATGTCCTGTAGTGAACAGTTTTCATCTTATTTAGGCTGTCTGGGAACTTAGAGAACTGTAGTTTCAGATCATCTGTAGAAAAAAAAGATAACACATATGTTGCAGGTGATAAAGTTTATTGGACTAATAAAATAGTTTTTGAGACTAGCTTTCAAGAGTTACATACTCCCTTTATCAAGTCAGTGGAGGCAGAGCTGAGTTACAAGCTAGCATGAGGGGAGTATAACTCTCAAAAGCTAGTCTCAAATACAGTTTTGTTAGTCCAATAAAAGGTATCACCTACAGTATATATTTTTTTCTCTACTACATCACTGAACGGACTAACACGGTTACCACAGTTCCCTGACAGGCAATCTATAGGAAGAGGATTCCTGCATGTCAGGATAAATCTTCCTGGATACCCTTCAGTTCAGCATGTTTAAAAAAACAATCTCTATCTCTTTTTCTTTCCTCTTTGAGAAACACAAGGCATAGAGATTTTCTTGACAGAGCTTTCTCTTTCCCCAGGGGACTCTGACTTACTCACTCAAAGATGATCTCACTTTTATTCTCAGCTCTGGTTTCATCCGATCAGATTTTCAGGGAATCTTGACATGAGATCACTGCTGCTTTAAAGGTAAGGGGAGCAGTGATTAGAAACAAACTCCCACTACGCCAGCATTGCAGAATTACTGAAGAAAGGGAAGCTGCATAGGCTATGTGGTGCTAGACGCAAAATAAAACTAATTAGCAGTGACTCAAATTACGGTAGCCTGTCTAGGCAGTGTGGTGCTAGGAATAACAGAAAACTATGCAGGCATGACCCAAGGTAGGGTAGCCAACAATGGCGGCATGGTAAGCACAAAACAAAATAACCAGGGGGTGACCCAAAGTAGAGTAGGCTGTGTAAGCAGCACAGTATCAGACACATTATGAAATGACTCAGGGTGACCCAGGCTGGGTAGGCAGTGTGGTACTAGACACAAAATGAAATGACACAGTGGTAACTCAAAGTGGGGTTTGCAGCCTAGGCAGTGTGCTACAAGAAATAACAAGAAAGGCCCTTGACCCATGTAAGCATTAAACTACAAGAAAGGAGGCTTCTACTAAGGAATTAATGCATGGTTGGGGGCCCAACCACCAACCATGCATCAATTCCCTATTAGAAGCCTCCTTTCGAGTGGTTTAATGCACTTGAAACACGGGAAGCATTGTCAGATATTGTAGTTATCTAACAAAGTTTGACTTTTGTGTGTATAATGATACAAGAAAGAGTTCACGAGATAAAGAGAAGAAATACACATTTTCATGCAAACCACATTTATTTATATGGTGGTGTGTAGTTTTTACGTTCACTTGCGCGCATGCGCAAGGAACGTTTTGGGAGAGTAGCACACTTTGGAGGTGTGCCTCTCCCTTTCAATCCACTGCTCCATTGAGCAGGCGTGGCGGTCCTGCACCAATGGGTGCAGGAGCTGCGTATGACAGCGGTGGTCTTTGCTTCAAAGAAAACCACTGCTGTCATACAGAGCACCACGTCACGCCGCCCCCGTCACACCACCACCCCCAAATCTTTGGTGCCACGCTGGGAGCCCACCCCAGTGTGGCAAGCGTCCCCATTGTTTGCCGACAGGGGTACCCCAATCCCCGTCGGCTCTCGGCCCCTCAAGCTATCCTACTGCCACGCTGGGGCCCGCCAGCGTGGTAAGCGATCCCATGTTGTTTGCCGGCCAGGGGGTGCACAATCCCCGTCGGCTCCTCGGCCCCCAGCCATCCTTCTGCCACACAGGGAGCCCACCCCAGCATGGCAAACGTCCCAATAGTCTTTTTTTTCCTGTAAACCAAAATGGTCCCACGCGCTTCTCCCAGTCCCCCTCCCACAACCCGCACCCACCCACTGCGCACCAACCTCCCCACCCCTCACCCAATGCCTCCGGGCTCGGTAGCAGCGATCTTGATGGACGGGAACACGTCTGCATTCTTCAAAGCCGACCCGAACTGAGGAAATGCGGTGAAGCTGTATAATGGGCTAGAATAGGGGTTTTCAACTTTATTGCATCTCTCAGGCATTATTTGAATTTTTGCACCAAATTTTCAACATGGGGTTTTGGGACCCCTTCTCATGAATGATGTCACTGTCATGGCGTTATTGGGGCCCAAAGGGTAATTTCGCAGTCACTGCACGAAATCACCCTTCGGGCTGGAATAATGCCATGACAGTGACATCATTCATGAGAAGGGGTCCCAAAAACCCGATGTTGAAAATTTGGTGCAAAAATTCCAAAAAATGACTGTTTTAGGAGCGTGCATTGTGCAGTTCCTACGCAGGCTCGTAAGTTCGCGAATTTTCAATATTTTCACTCCAGATTTTTAACATTGCCATTTTACCACACCTCCTTATGAGCAGTACAGCTGTCATTTTTCACATCCTGCCCAAAACGTGTTTCCGCCTATGTAGCGCACAATGGCACAGTCGGTGTACGAAATCAATGTATGGGACGCATTAACAAAATCTTGGTGACACTGTTTATTAGCAGAGGTCTTAAAATGGCTATGTTGAAAATTTGGTGCAAAAATTCCAAAAAATGACTGTTTTACGAGCGTGCGTTGTGCAGTTCCTACGCACGCCGTACGCTTGCAAATTTTCAATATTTGCACTCCAGATTTTCAACATTGCCATTTTACCACACCTCCTCATGAGCAGTACAGCTGTCATTTTCACATCCTGCCCAAAACGTGTTTCCGCCCATGTAGCGCACAATGGCGCAGTCGGTGTGCGAACTCAATGTATGGGACACATTAAGAAAATCATAGTGACACTGATCATGAGCAGAGGTCTTAAAATGGCTGTGTTGAAAATTTGGTGAAAAAATTCTTAAAAATGACTGTTTTACAAGTCTGCATTGCGCAGTTCCTACGCACGCTCGTAAGTTTGCGAATTTTCAATATTTTCACTCCAGATTTTCAACATTGCCATTTTACCACACCTCATGGGCAGTACAGCTGTCATTTTTCACATCCTGCCCAAAACGTGTTTCCGCCTATGTAGCGCACAATGGGGGTAACAAAAAGGTCATGCTGAAAATTTATTGTGCAAATACCAGCAATCGCACAGGGCATTAGGGTAAAGCACCATACTTGCCAAACACCACTGCAAATACCTGCAAGCTAACGTTCGGCATTGACAAATGCTTGTTTTTTTTGTTTTTTTATACTTCAACAATATGGTTTGCTTTTACACAGCTGTCTTAATTGTATAGCAAGATACTTCAAACTGTTAAATATGTGCAAGAAACACTTCTTTTTTTATTAATCAAATATGTGCTTTATGGTTTGCTATGCATTCTGGGATAGCAATTTTTTATTCCTGCATACTAACTTTTTGTTGTTTCCCTTCTAAGATTCAAAGTGCGGAACAAACGGATAATATTACTACTGCATTGGTATGGAAACAGGAGTTTACTCAAAAACAGCTTTCGTTTTGCTCTGATCGGGCGATTGAGATGCCGCACAATGGCTTGTTGTAGGTACTAATTCAGTAACTCACTCTCCCTTGTCATGTGCTGATGTTTCTGTCGAGAGGGTGCATGGAGAAAGTGAGAGATCGCTGGAGTGTGGATGGGGGAATTAGTGCAGCCTCTCTATACTATCCTATGGGCACATTTCCTAATGGTTTGCCCAACAATATAACCACCAGCATATGTATTTATGTGCATGCACACAATGTAAAGGTTGCGGTAGAATAATCGATTGTATTGCGTTGCAGACAGCCAAATTTTATGGCGATAACTACAATGTCAACCGGGTGGGTGGGAAAGAGCAACATTTCTCCTTGTATGCTGTGTGGTGGCCAAAATAATGTGGAGTTGTATGATGTTACATCAATGGCCGGTATTATGTGTTCCGCATCTTTTCTGGCATGTCAGCGGTACTACCTCAGCGGGCATTACTTGGGAATTATCCCTTAGGCTGCCAACAAAATTAGAAAGTATAGGAATTCTGGACTGATATATCAGTCTGTGGCACAGCAAGGGTTAATCCCCACTGATCTGTAGTCACATGTTGTCTTTGCACCAGTAGACTTTCTATTTTCCGGGTTATATTAATTGCCATGTTACAAAATAGGATAGACTGTGTAAGCAGTGTGGTACTAGAAACAAAATAAAATGATCAGTGGAGTGACCCGAAGTAGGGTAGCCTGTGCAGGCAGTGAGGTACTAGACACTGGGGTGACCCAAGGTAGGGAAGGCCGCATTGTTGGTGTGGTACAAGATGTATTACGAAATGCCCTGGGGTGGCCCAAAGTAGGGTAAACTGTTTAGGCTGTGCAGAACCTGACACAGCTCAAAATGACTTAGGACTGACCCACAGTAGGTTAGGCTGTGCAGAATATGAGGCACTAGACACAGTGAAAATGACTCAGGTGAAACAAAGTAACATAATATTTTAAGGCTAGAAGGGACTCCAGGTTTATCATGCCTGCTCTCCTACATGTTAACCTGATATGAATATTCCATGCAATGCCCGAAGAAAGGAAGGCTGCACAAGCTTTGTGGAACTAGGCACAACAGAAAATTACCCATGGATGACCCGAGGTCGGGTAGGCTGTGCAGGCAGTGTGGTACAAGATACAGCATAACATGAACAGGGGTGATCTCAGGTAAGAAAGGCTGTACTGGAAGTAGGGTACAAGGCAATATATGAGATGACCCAGGGTTGATCCAAGGTAGGGTTGGCTGCAAAGGTATTGTGGCACTACACACAACTTGAAATGACAAGAAGGGCCCACAGTACAGTAGGCTATACAGGCAGCGTGGCACTACATGCGACTTCAACTGACATGGGGGACCCAAGGTACACTAAGCTGCACAGGGAGTGTGGTACTACACACCACTTGAAATCACATGGGGGGAAACAAGGTGCAGTATACTGCATAGGCAGCGTGGCACTACACACAACTTGACACAGAGGAGTCAAGGTACAGTATACTGCAAAGGCAGTGTGGCACTACACTCCACTTAAAGTGACACAGGGACCCAAGGTACACTAGACTGCATAGGGAGTGTGTCACTACACACCACTTAAAGTGACACGGGGACCCAAGGTACACTAGACTGCATAGGGAGTGTGTCACTACACACCACTTAAAGTGACACGGGGGACCCAAGGTACACTAGATTGCATAGGCAGTGTGGCACTACTCACAACTTGAAATGACACAGGGGACCCAAGGTACACTAGACTGCATAGGGAGTGTGTCACTACACACCACTTAAAGTGACATGGGGACCCAAGGTACACTAGATTGCATAGGGAGTGTGTCACTACACACCACTTGAAATGACACGGGGGACCCAAGGTACACTAGACTGCATAGGCAGTGTGTCACTACACACAACTTGAAATGACATGGGGGAGCCAAGGTACACTAGACTGCATAGGGAGTATGTCACTACACACAACTTGAAATGACACGGGGGAGCCAAGGTACACTAGACTGCATAGGCAGTGTATCACTACTCACAACTTGAAATGACACGGGGGACCCAAGGTACACTAGACTGCATAGTGAGTGTGTCACTACACACAACTTGAAATGACACGAGGGACCCAAGGTACACTAGACTGCATAGAGAGTGTGGCACTACACACAACTTGAAATGACATGGGGGACCCAAGGTACAGTAGTCTGCATAGGCAGTGTGCCACTACTCACAACTTGAAATGACACGGGGGACCCAAGGTACACTAGACTGCATAGGCAGTGTGGCACTACACACAACTTGAAATGACACGGGGGACCCAAGGGAAAGTAGGCTGCATAGGATGTGTGGCACTACACACAACCTGAAATGACGTGAGGGACCCATGTTACAGAAGACTGCATAGTCAGTGTGGCACAACACACAACTTGAAATGACTCGAGGAGACCCAAAGTACACTAGACTGCATAGGGAGTGTGTCACTACACACAACTTGAAATGACACGGGGACCCAAGGTACACTAGACTGCATAGACAGTGTGGCACTACACACAACTTGAAATGACACGGGGGACCCAAGGTACACTAGACTGCATAGGCAGTGGGGCACTACTCACAACTTGAAATGACACAGGGGACTCAAGGTACACTAGACTGCATAGGCAGTGTGGCACTACACACAACTTGAAATGACACGGGGACCCAAGGTACACTAGACTGCATAGGGAGTGTGGCACTACACACAACTTGAAATGACACGGGGGACCCAAGGTACACTAGACTGCATAGGCAGTGTGGCACTACACATAACTTGAAATGACACGGGGGGCCCAAGGTACACTAGACTGCATAGGAAGTGTGTCACTACACGCAATTTGAAATGACACAGGGGACCCAAGGTACACTAGACTGCATAGGCAGTGTGTCACTACACACAACTTGAAATGACACGGGGGACCCAAGGTACACTAGACTGCATAGGGAGTGTGGCACTACACACCACTTGAAATGACACAGGGGACCCAAGGTACACTAGACTGCATAGGGAGTGTGGCACTACACACAACTTGAAATGACACGGGGGACCCAAGGTACACTAGACTGCATAGGGAGTGTGGCACTACACACCACTTGAAATGACACAGGGACCCAAGGTACACTAGACTGCATAGGCAGTGGGACACTACACACAACTTGAAATGACTCGGGGGATCCAAGGTACGGCAAGCTGCATACACAGTGTGGCACTACACACAACTAGAAATGACACGGGGGACCCAAGGTACAGCAGGCTGCAAAGGCAGTCTGGCACTATGCATAGCTTGGAAAGACATGGAGGACCCAGAGTACAGTAGACTGCATAGACAGTGTGGCACTACACACTACTTGAAGTGACATGGGGAACACAAGGTACAGTAGACTGCATAGGGAGTGTGTCACTACACATAACTTGAAACGACACAAGGGACCCAAGGAACAGTAGACTGCATAGGAAGTGCGCCACTACACACCACTTGAAATGACACGGGGGACCCAAGAAACAGTAGACTGCATAGGCAGTGTGCCAATACGTGCAACTTGAAATAACACGGGGGATCGAAGGTAAGTTAGACTGCATGCGCAGTGTGCACTACACACAACATGAAAGGACACAAGGGACCCGAGGAACAGCAGGCTGCAAAGGCAGTCTGGCACTACGCATAGCTTGAAAAGACACGGAGGACCCACGATGCAGTAGACTGCATAGGGGGTGGCACTACACACTACTTGAAAAGACATGGGGGACCCACAGAACAGTAGACTGCATAGGGAGTGTGGCACTATGCCCCACTTCAAATGACACAGGGGGACATAAGGAAAAGTAGGCTGCTTAGGATGTGTGGCACTACACACAACCTGAAATGACACAGGGGACTCAAGGTACACTAGACTGCATAGGGAGTGTGTCACTACACACAACTTGAAATGACACTGGGGACCCAAGGTACACTAGACTGCATAGGCAGTGTGGCACTATTCACAACTTGAAATGACACAGGGGACCCAAGGTACACTAGACTGCATAGGGAGTGTGTCACTACTCACAACTTGAAATGACACGGAGGACCCAAGGTACACTAGACTGCATAGGCAGTGGGGCACTACACACAACTTGAAATGACACGGGAGCCAAGGCTACTTAGGACTGACATAGGCAATGAGGCACTACACACAATTTGAAATGACACGGGGGACCCAAGGTACACTGGACTGCATAGGGAGTGTGTCACTACTCACAACTTGAAATGACACAGGGGACCCAAGGTACACTAGACTACATAGGCAGTGTGGCACTACACACAACTTGAAATGACATGGGAACCCAAGGTACACTAGACTGCATAGGCAGTGTGGCACTACACACAACTTCAAATGACACAGGGGGACCCAAAGGAAAGTAGGCTGCATAGGATGTGTGGCACTACACACAACCTGAAATGACATGAGGGACCCATGGTACAGAAGACTGCATAGTCAGTGTGGCACAACACACAACTTGAAATGACTAAGGGAGACCCAAGGTACAGTAGATTGCATAGGCAGTGTGGCACTACACACAATTTGAAATGACTCGGGGGGGGGGGGCGACCCAAGATACAGTAGACTGCCTAGGCAGTGTGACACTACACACAAGCTGAAATCACACAGAGGACCCAAGGTACAGTAGACTGTATAGGCAGTGAGGCACTACACACCACTTGAAATGACACAGGGGACCCAAGGTACAGTAGGCTGCATAAGGAGTGTGGCACTACACAGTGCCACAAACGTGCTCCGCAGGTCAGGCCCTCTGCTCCCATAGTGCCAACCTCGAAATGTGATAGTGCGAACAGGAGACAGACAGGATAACCCTCCTGCTGTTTTGGGTCTGAATCACCTACTAGCTTCAAGTCCTGGGGCTCAAAATGTGAACCTTATGCTAGCATACCTAGTTAACAGGCTCAGATATGTACCCTCTTCGGGAATGCAGTACAATCTTTCACCCAGTGGCACCCAGCTAGGTTTCCAAACTGTACCCGTACGACTCAGTATTAGACCTAAGTATATTCTTACCTTTTTGCAAGATTAGTAACACATTCAAGCCCTTAACAGCTGTCAGACTTAAAAACAGGCTCAGCATTCACATGCAAAAGAACTGAGAAAAAGCACAGGCAGTATTTTAAAGAAAATATTGTTTACTAAAAAATTATAAAACAGGTAAAATCAAACACAGAACAATTATGTCAATAACTTACGGTCACATAAAAAAAATGGGAAGTTACAGAACACAAATATGCCTACCACCGATACTTAAGTTCTTGTTACCATTAAGTGCCTTCTTAAAGAGCAGCTTCCTAGTAACAGCGATGCTGCTCTACCCCAGCCCGTTCGATGGCTTACCTTCACAGTACAACATCCATGAAGTGTGGCATAATAATTCTGTAGGAAAAGAAAGTTATATCACTCATAAAGTCCAAAATCAGTATGTTGGGGAAAAAAAGGGCCGACTTCCCGGTCCAAAAACCACGCCCCCACATCGGCCCACGCAGCCCTGTTTGCGGATGTCACAAAACGAAGGCTGCCTGAGCGCACCCCATTCACTTATAATGGGGGCGATATCTCACATGCTTTTATACCATCTACTGTCAGGATTTTCTTAAATCAAAACAATCGATCGACTAATAGGGTCCCTATTAGTCGATCGATCGCTTTGATTTAAGAAAATCCGGACAGTAGATGATCTAAAACTATGTGAAATATCGTCCCCATTATAAGTGAATGGGGCGCGCTCATGCAGCCTTCATTTTGTGACAAGGATGAGCCAGAGAATTACAGACTGGTAAGCCTCACATCCATCATGGGAAAGCTGATGGAGACAATCATAAAGAAGAGGCTGGTTTCCCCTCATAGAGGCTAATGGGCTGCAGGACAGCAGACAGCATGGGTTTGTCTCAGGCAGATCCTGTCAGACTAACCTGGTGGAGTACTATGACTGGGTAACCAGGCAATTAGACAGGGGTCATGCAGTGGATGTCCTGTACCTGGACTTCAGTAAGGCATTCGATTCGGTGCTGCATGAAAGGCTAGGAAGTAAGCTGGAAGGCACAGGGGTGGGGGCAAAGATGGTGGGGTGGGATGGGTAGTGAACTGGCTGCAAGAGAGACAGCAGAGGGTGGTAGTGGGAGGGGAGTTCTCATCTCCCAGGGTGGTGACAAGTGGGGTGCCACAGGGCTCTGCACTGGGGCCGGTGTTGTTTAGGATCTTCATAGCAAACATCTCCAATCTCCAGCAACCAGAATCAGGAATCTGACCCTGACTGGGCCGAGTTGCAGCTTTGACTTGGCACTGCCCTGGCCGGCCAAGCCTTCCCTGCCTGATCTCCAGCAACCAGTGTCAGGAATCTGTCCTGACCTGGTCAACTTGTACATACATATGAACATACAAAGAAGCCAGCAGAAGATGGCCATTTGGTCTATCAAGTTTGCTCGTATTGCAGGGTCTATAGCTTGAGCTAATGTCCCTGCCCTCACTCCACACTCCTCCAATCCTCCCTGCTTTGGCTCAGCACTACCCTGGCCGGCAAAGCCTTCCCTGCCTGATCTCCAGCAACCAGCATCAAGTACGGAACCCGGGCACTCAGCCCGCTAACCCGATTGGCTAGCGGCGCTACGAGGGAACGCGATTTTTGGCCTGAGGTGTGCAGCTTTTCCCTGCTCTCCCGCTGCCTCCTCCTTGTCTGTTTTACTGTAGATTTTTTGTATTCTTTTTTTTACATTTATTATGTTTATTCTGCTGTCAGCCGCCCAGTTCCTCAGCCCAGTCACAGACCTCTGCTTCATTCCCACATCAGTCGCACCTCGTCAATACCCTCTGGCTTACCCTCCCAGGGTGGGGTCGCGGCATCGGCCCTAGGGTGCCGCAACGTCAGGATAGATCGACAGGCTGACCTGGGAGCTATTGAAGCTGAGGGTGGGCTTCATTCAGGGCATCCGGCGGCATTTTTTCCCCAGTGTGTGGGGGCAGGGATGTACAATGAAGACCAGCGTCCTACCCGGCCCCCTGAACTGGCTGAACCCCTGAAGTGGCTTTGGTGTGCTTCGGTACACCCAGCCTCCGCTAGGTGTCCATGTTGCGCCAAACACTCTACTCCCTCCCCCTGGCAAGGAGAGCAGTCTTTGGATGCTCAATCCTTCTCCCTGGCCGGCTCTCCAACATCCCGGGTCCATTCCCGAACCAGGTCGCCGGCGTCGCAGGTAGGCAACCTGCCCCTGCACCAGCAGGCCAGCCATATTTTTTGTATTTTTAAGTCTGTGGTATTGCCCTAGTTAGCCTCCTGTTTAATTTACCTTGTAACTGCCTAGATATACTAGCCTGTTTAAATAGCCTTGAGCAATAGCCAGTATTACCAATGTGTATGCTATTGAACTTGCCCTAGCTTAGATTGTTTGAATCTTTCTCCTCTGTGCTGTTTGAGAACTGGTCCTCCATAGGACAAGCCTATGTCCCTCCTCCCAACTCTCTGCCTTTCCTACCTCTTGACTGTAACCTGCTTCTAACTCTGCAACCCTGCTAAAACACCCCAACCCCCTACCTCGCTCTGCTCTCTCTCTCTCTCTCTCTTACTCCCCTGGTGCCATTTTCACAGATGCCACTTTACTTTCTTTGTCTCTCTACCTGCCCTCCTTGCCTAGCTTGAATCCCCCACTGTCTTTTCTTCTCCCTGTTCACCAGCCCACCCACCAATTAAGCTAATTGCCACTCTGGTAGCCAGTTGGCTATTTCATTGATTGATCTCCCTCTTTATTGCTCTTACAGGAATCTTCCCCTGAACGGGCCGACTTGCGGCTTTGGCTCGGCACTGCCCTGGCTGGCCAAGCCTTTCCTGCCCAATCTCCAGCAACCAGCATCAGGTACGGAACCCGGGGACTCTGCCCACTAACTCGATTGGCTAGCAGCACTACAGCTCTCCCTGTGATTGGCTGCCTACCTACACAAACCGCCACCGATTGCCTGACAGCTTCCCAAAGCTTGAGGACTTACTCCTGCCACCAAGGGAACTTGATTTTCAGCCTGAGGTTTGCGGCTTTTCCCTGCTCTCCAGCTGACACCCCCTTGTCTCTTTTATTTTGTCCCGCCCACTCACCCCGCCTAAGCTCCTCCCTCTCACACTGCTATCTTCTCCCATTGGCTCAGCCTAACCAGGCTCTCGTGATTTAGCTGCCGCTGATCCTCCAGTATACAGCACAACCACTTGTTTCTCTCATATCCTCCTTGCTTGGCCCTTCCTCATCCTCCCTGCTTGCAAGATCCTGCTGGTCCAGTGATCTGTGACCACCCCTATCATGTGTGGATCTACTCAACTCCTATCCAGTGTCCCTCTACACCCTCTCCCCTGACCTGTCACCTCTACCACACCACTACATCCTTGCTCCCTGCAGCTCCTCTTATTTTCTGCAGCTATCAATCTCAGCCAATTATGCAGACTCTTCCAAAGCTGGCTCTCTAGTTATCACTTCTTCTCTACCCCAAGGTAGGTGAAGACATAGCAGCCATGGGATCTACTAAGGACCCACCAACACTCTCTGGTACCACTCAGCCTCTACTGTGCATAGCTAAGAACATCCTCAGACCCCTACCTGCCCCCAGAGTTCAAGCTCCCACCCCAATCATACGATCCCCCTACACCCCAAAACATCCTAGTAGCTGCCCTGCTGTGCTGTTTAACACTTGCCACTGCCTCCCTAACACCAAGGCCCTCGAAGCCAAAGTCTGCAGACAGCACCAGGGCGTCCAAGTCTAGCAACATATTTTTAATGCTTCTACTATCAGGGAATGTCCACCCTGATCCTGACCCAACCACTGCAAGCCACACCTCAAGTCTTGGCCACCTTAACTTAGTCTCTCTGAACATAGGTAGCCTCCTTCCCAAGCTCCCCCAATTCTAGGCCCAGGTGGAGCAGCTCAAACCTGACATCAGCACTAACGGAAACCTGGCTTTCCCCAAAGGTTGCTGATGAGGCTGTCACCTTTTCATTTTATTTATTTTATTTAGTTTTTATTGACCAGGTAAGTGCACTAAACAAATCCTGCCTATTTTCAGGCACGACCCAGGGGAAGGGGATACAGATGAATGCCAACTGACCTTGAACCAGATTAAGCTGTTGGTGGTATTTTTTTAGTGAGTGCCTTTGATGGCTACAACCTGTTTCGTCAGGACCGTTTGCCAAAATGGGGGCTGCATGGTCTACCTCAGATGTGAGGTAAAAGGGCAAATATTGCTTAGCAGCCTCTGCACCAAGGAGGCACAGATCCTTACCTTAAAACTCACTATAGGTCAAAAAAAGAAAGTCCTGCTGAACTCCACAGTATACCTACCCCCGGGAAAGCACCCCACTGGCTTTGAGCAGTTTATAAATAATCTAGAGCAACACAAACAAAACTGGGAGCAGGTACTGTAATTATTAGAGATTTCAACATCAACTGGTTTTCCCGAGATGCAGGGAACCTGCCCCTAGATTACTTTTGCAATGTCTTCACCAAAGCATGCAACATCTTTGCACCGTACAAAACTAAAAAGCAAGTGGGTCCAATAACCCTTGTCTGTCAGGCTCACTTATTTATCTTTTATTTATTTTTGAAAGGTTTCACCAGGAAGGCACACTGAGCAACAAGTTACTCCTCTCCCGGTGCGATCTGGGGGGTAGGGAACAAGGGGGTAGAATACAGTGAAACGTACAATGTAGGAATACAATACAGTTACATTCATACAGTGAGAGCAGGTCTTTGGAAGTGCTGAAAGGGAAGGATTTTACAGGTATGCTCTAGTTGGCTACAAAGCAAACATATAAAACTAGAATAGATACGATAACACAATGTAACAAATTGGCAAACATTAGATAACACTAGAAGATATGATAACACAATAAAATTGGGAAACCTTGGTGGGACATAGTTTTGGAAGATTTGAAGATTTAAAGTGATTTGAGTAGAGAGGGCAAGAATGGAAGTAGGGAGCAGAAATTCACGGAGAGACACACAGACAGAACACAATTTGCAGGCGAACAGAAGCATCAGAGTGGACTATAAGTGCATATTTGAGAGGTTTGGGGTAGGCCAGTAACTATGGCTAGATTAAAGGGAGGGGAGGTGGAGTGTAGAGGGGGTGAAGAGAGAGAGAGAGAGAGAGAGAATGTTGTAGGAGGGGGCAGTGAGGGGGGAGGAATGTAGGAAGTAGTATTCCACAGTATGCCCTGGACAGAGGGCTGGCAATGGGGTCTATCTTTATAGACCTTCGCTAAGACATTTGACACTGTCAACCACCAACTGCTCCCACACGCTTTCCTGTCCATAGGTCTGTCCAATGAGACTGTTGCCTGGTTCAACAGTTACCTATCTAATAGGTCACAACATGTAAGAATCAGCGGCATTCTCTCAGAACCTTGAGGTGTGCCTAGGCGTCCCCCCAAGGGTCCATCCTAGGCCCACTCCTTTTCAGCCTCTTCATCAACACTCTACCACCCGCTTGCCCAGGTCACATTGTACTCTATGCAGATAATGCCGTCATTTCAGCACCAGGCAGAGTTCTGACCTCAATCACCACCAAACTGCAAGTCAACTGTCAAAAACCTGAATTATGGTTCTCCCAGTACAACTATAAAAAGACCAAATGCATACTCTTTTCAGCTCCACGGAAGAACAAGAGATGCGGCCCCCTAAGAATTCTGAGCCACAAAGGCGATACACTGGAACGGGTAGACAGTTTAAATACCTAGGCATTCACATGGATGACACTCTCACCTTCTCTGCCCACGTCGAGCAGCTTGTCAAATCTGCCAGTGTAAAACTTGGGGTACTATATCGCCACTGACAGTCAATGATGCCTGAAGCCTTAAAACTTGTGACAAGTAGCTCAGTCCTGTCCGTTGTGGATTATGGACTAGTGATCTATGGGGCTGGCTCCGACACCATGCTGAAGAGGGTGAGAACCTTTCTTAACAAAGCCTGTCACCTGGCTCTGGGGGCCCACCTCCAGATCCATACATGTGCCCTATACAGGAGACTGGATGACTCCCCTTCCATCTTAGAACTCAATATCAATTCTACCTGCTAGTGAAAAAATCAGTTCAGGGGCTTACACCAGACTCCACCTCCACCCTGTTTGAATCTGCTCAACCAGCTATTAACACCAGATGTGCCTCCAAGGGAAGGTTTACAGTACCCTTTAAGTGTACCTCTCTAGCCCAGAGATCCTATCCTACCGAGGCCCGAAGTGGTTTAATGACCTACCTCTAGCCCTGAATGAATGTAATAAACTCAGTCAATTTAAATCAGGACTATGCACCCACTTAGCAAGCACATATGTTTGTCATTGCCCTATCTAACAGATGACACTCCCCCTGCCCTTATCCCCACAATCCCCTCCCTCCGCCCCCCGCCCACCACCTCCACCCACCCTCTACCCCCCCTCTCTCAGCCCGATGTCAGCCTATGGCCCCCACCCCTTCCCCTTTACACTGCACACACCCCTTTGCTCCTCCCTACCTCTCCCACCTCCCTCACCTCCCCTTGCCTCTCTACCGACAAGGCCAGAATGGCTGCTTCTACACTTCTACCTCTCGACAGCCTGGGACTTCCATCCTTGACTGCACCCTGCACTCTCCCAAGTATTGTACCGCACTCGTGCAGTGTTGTTGATGCTAATTACTATTCCTAATTGTAAAACATGTACTCCTACCTGAACTGAACTGAATTGCTGAACTTGTTATACTGCACTCACTGTATTAGCACTTGTCACTTTAAAATTTTTGCTTACCTGTGTGTACTATGTTTGTCCTAATGTCCTGCATCTACTGACTTGGAGACTTTGTAAACGAGCCTATGACTCAAAGGTATTAATCTGAAACTGCAAATAAATAACAAATCTCAATAGGCATCAAGAGCAAGATCAGTCTGTTTGCAGAAGACACCAACATGGGAGCAGTAGTGGATAACTTAGAAGGGTGGCAGGGCTTGTAAGGTGATCTGGCAAAATTGGAGGCCTGGTCAGACACTTGGCAGCTGGGGTTCAATGCTAAGAAATGCAAGGTGCTACATTTCAGTGCAAAAAAAACAAGGAGGAGCTACCAGCTAGGAGGGATTCAGCTAGCCAAGATGGAAGAGGAGAAGGATCTGGGGGTGATCATAACGGGAGCAATGAACAACTCAGCACAGTGTAGAAAGGCAGCTGCAAAGGCCAACAGGATGCTGGGTTGTATTGCCAGAGGCATATACTCCAGGAGCGGGGAGGTGATCCTGCTGCTATACAAGTCACTGGTTAGACCCCACCTGGAGTACTGCATGCAGTTCTGGTGACCATACCTGAAGAAGGACATTAGGTTATTCGAGAGGGTGCAGCGTAGAGCAACAAAAATGATCCAGGGGCTAGGGGACTTACCCTACGAGAGCAAGCTAAAGGAGTTGAACATATACTCCCTGGAGGAGAGGAGGGATAGGGGGGACATGACTGAAACCTTCAAGTACATGAAGGGAATAAATAAGATGGGCATGGAGGGGATTTTCAAACTAAGGAGGCTGAGGGACACTCGAGGGCATGATCTGAAATTGAAAGGGGGAAGGTCAGGAGGGAAATGAGGAGACACTTTCACAGAGAGGGTGGTGTCTGGGTGGAACACATTGCCAGAGGAAGTGGTATCCTGTAGAACAGTGGGCTGCTTCAAAAGGGGATGGGACAGACTGGCCTGCTGGTGCAGCGGTTGGATTTCTGCTTGCGACGCCAGCAACCCGGGTTCAGGAACGGACCCGGGAGCTAGAGGGCCGGCCAGGGGAAGGAGGCTTGAGCATCCCAATGACAGCTCGCCTTCTCCGAGGGGGAGGGGGGGTCACAGAGCCCAACTCTTGTCTGATCTTGAGTGGAGACCCAAGGAACAACAAAGTTGAGGCCGCAAATAGGGTTGATGTGCTGGACATCGGCGCTTCAGTGCCTTGATGTCAGAACATACAGCACATCCAAGAACACCAGGAAAACACCTGCAGTACTCCCAGTAGATGGAGCACCAAGGCCCAGATTTCCAAAGCCCCTACCGACCCTGGTGGCGTATCCCGATGAAGGACAGGCATGTCGGTGGAAGGGCCCCACCCGTGCCATACAGAGTACAACCACGGCTCCATGGGGGATGGACAGCCAGAGGTTCCGGTAGGTGAGTGGGGACTGATCAGGCTGATGGATGTCTCCGAAGAGGGAGTGCTGTGTGGGGGAGGATGGGACAGGGTAAGGGGGAAGGTCACAGGAGGAGGGGGGGCAGCTGCAGTATAAGGGCTGCTAGCTGCAGAATTGAGCAGACTTGATAGACCATAAGGCCTTTATCTGCTGGCAATTTCATATGTTCATATTTGTGGACTGGAGGTGGTTTTGTTTGCACACATGCATCCACGGTGCATCCCATCCACCCTTGCTTGCATTAGAGGGCCACTGTGGCCAGTTATGGCCACCTGTGGGGGAGGGACTGCCGCTATCCCTGTCCTATAGGAATGGTACCAATGGCTGTCCTGCACCCTCACCTGCCACTGGATGATATACCCTGGATGCAGCTGATGCACAATCACCACAAAGCCATGTTTTTCTCCACACCATGGCACTGTACATTGTGGCCGCACGTCCTGCATCGGCCTGGTATATTGAACTTGGAACAGCCACAACATGTCTCTAGTGCCTCCTGGCACACATGTCCACTGCACATGTGTGGCCACTGCTGCATGCAGCACTGTGACACAGCCTGTGTGTAGCACACCACACGTGCATGGCTACTCATCACACTGTTGTTATGGGCCTACGGTTGGGGGAGGAGCTATCTGTACATACAAATCACCCCATTGGCACTGCTGCTGTACTGAGTTAATGTTTTCTTCCCTTTGGTCGCGTCCAGCCAGGAGGTGGTCACTGGGGAAGGAGGGTACATGAGGAATGCATGCGACTGCTGCAGGCCATCCACAGCCTGCAGGGCACACTACTCCAAGCTGTGCACCTCCGATTACGAGAGCAACACTAGATCGCAAGGACACTTGATGAAGTCCTGCACCACCAGCAAACACCCACCTGCACCGTGCAAGATGCCAGGCAACACAGTTTTAGGCCTCACCCTTTCCACCCCACACTCCCACTTCTCTCCCCATCCCTTCTTTATACATAGTTCCTCCACTGCCACCCTTGTCCACTCCCATCCCCTATCCCTTTGTATAGCTGTTGATGTTAGTTTTATTGTTGTTGTTCTTGCTGTTGCTACTGGTGTTCTTGTTATAGCTGTCTACATTTTATAATGATGTTCATTTTGCCTCTGTATAAATTTAAATGCATATGTTTTCATTATTCACATAGCTGGGTTTAGTGGCCCACATTTTCAGACGAGATGTGCAGCACATCCCCGGACTTGCGCAGGCTGTTGGGGCTGTGGTCATATTCAAAGGCCACCAATATGCTACATTCCCCCAAATGTGCCACCACGCATAATATTGTGATGCACCTATGCAAATGAGGGGTCACTCATGCATATGCCATGCATCACAATATTGAACTCCAGCGTAAATCTGGCTGGCTGCGCCAGTGCATAGTTATGCTCATGAAACCCTACTTTAACTATGCGCAGGCTAGGTTGTCACCCTATGCATAGTCTAAGGCCGGGTACATATCCCCCCCCAAAGCCCTGATCACAATGATAAAAAAAAAAAAAAAAACACAACCCGATCCCCATCCCTGGTAGTCAAGTGGCCTCCTCCCCAGCCCCAAACACAGTGAACAAAAAACACAACCTGATCCCAATCCCTGGTAGTCAACTGGCCCCTCCCAGCCCCGACCACAGTGAGCAAAAAACACCACCCCGATCCTTATGCCTAGTAGTCAAGTGCCCCCAAGGTCCCGAATACAGTAAGCAAAAAACACAACCCAATCCCTATCCCTGTTAGTCAAGTGGCCCCCCTCCCATGTCCCGAACACAGTGATTGAAAAATCACAACCCCGATCCTCATCTGGGATCCATCAACCAGTGAGCATGTACTATATATTGTGCAGCTCTCCTATACACTTCAGTCAGTGGCTGGCCAGTGTGGTGTGAGGTGGGCTGTGTCAGTCACCGGCTCTGGTCAGGTTGGGGGTGGGGTGGTGGTTACTGGCTAACAGGGTAGGGGGAAGAGGGGACACTTGACTACCAGAGATGGGGTTGGTTGTGATTTTTGTCTAATGTGTTTGGGGTCGGGGAGGGCCACTTGACGTACCAGGGATAGGGATGCTGGCGCTTTTTGGTTTACTGAGTTCAAGGCTGGGGAGGAGGGGGCCACTTGACTACCACGGATGGGGATCCAGTTGTGCTTTTTGCTCACTGTGCTCGGGGCTGGGGAGGGGGGCCACTTGACTACCAGGGATGTGGATCAGGTTGTGTTTTTTGCTTACTGTGTTCAGGGCTGGGGAGCAGGGGCCACTTGACTACCAGGGATGGGGATCGGGTTGTGCTTTTTGCTCACTGTGCTCGGGGCTGGGGAAGGGGACCACTTGACTACCAAGGATGGGGATCGGGTTGTGCTTTTTGCTCACTGTGCTCGGGGCAGATGGGGGCCACTTGACTACCAGGGATGGGGATCGGGTTGTGTTTATTACTTACTGTGTTCAGGGCTGGGGGGGCACTTGACTCCCAGGGATGGGGATTGGGTTGTTTTTTGCTCACTGTGTTCGGGGATGGGGGGGGCCACTTGACTACCAGTGATGGGGATTGGGTTGTGTTTTTTGCTCACTGTGTTCGGGGCTGGGGAAGGAGACCAGTTGACTACCAGGGATGGGGATCAGGTTGTATTTTTTGCTCACTGTGTTCAGGGCTGGGGGGGCCACTTGACTACTAGGGATGGGGACTGGGTTGTGTTTTTTGCTCACTGTGTTCAGGGCTGGGGAGGGGGGCCATTTGACTACCACTGATGGGGATCAGGTTGTGTTTTTTGCTTACTGTGTTTGGGGCTGGGGGTCACTTGACTATCAGGGAAGGAGATCGGGCTATGTTTTTTGCTTACTGTGTCCGGGGCTGGGGAGGGAGGGCCACTTGACTAGGGATGGGGATCGAGTTGTGCTTTTTGCTCACTGTGTTCGGGGCTGGGGAAGGGGGACACTTGACTACTAGGGATAGGGATTGGGTTGTGTTTTTTGTTCACTGTGCTCGGGGCTGGAGAGGCGGGGACCGCTTGACTACTAGGGATGGGGATCGAGTTGTGTTTTTTGCTTACTGTGTTCGAGGCTGGGGAGGGGGGCCACTTGACTACCAGGGATGGAGATCGGGTTGTGTGTTTTGCTCACTGTGTTCAGGGCTGGGGGTGCCACTTGACTACCAGCTATGGGGATTGGATTGTGTTTTTTGCTCACTGTGTTCAGGGCTGGGAGGGGCAACTTGACTACCAGGGATGGGGATCAGTTTAAGTTTTGCTCACTGTGTTAGGGGCTGGGAGGGGCCACTTGACTACCAGGGATGGGGATCAGCTTATGTCTTTTTGCTCACTGTGTTCAGGGCTGGGAGGGCAACTTGACTACCAGGGATGGGGATCAGTTTATGTTTTTTGCTCACTGCGTTCGGGGCTGAGGAGGGGGGCCAGTTGACTACCAGGGATGGGGATCGGGTTGTGTTTTTTGCTCACTGTGTTTGCGGCTGAGTGGGGGGGCCACTTGACTACCTGGGATGGGGATCCAAATGTGTTTATTTCATCACTGTGTTCAGGGCTGGGGGTGGGCACTTGACTACCAGTGATGGGGATTGGGTTGTGTTTTTTGCTCACTGTGTTTGGGGCTGGGGGGCCACCTGACTACCAGTGATGGGGATCCAGTTGTTTTTTTTATCAGTGTGCTTGGGGCGGCAGGGAGGAACCTGACTATCAGGGATGGGGATCAGGTTGTGTTTATCTGATCACTGTGTTCAGGGCTGGGGGGCCACTTGACTAACAGAGATGGGAATCAGGTTGTGTTTTTTGCTCACTGTGTTCAGGGCTGAGGAGGGGGCCCACTTGACTACCAGGAATGGGAATCGGGTTGTATTTATTGTTCACTGTACTCCAGGCGGGGGGCCACTTGACTAATAGGGATGGGGATCGGGTTGTGTTTTTTGCTTTCTGTGTTTGGGGCTGTGGGAGGCAACTTGACTACCAGGGATGGGGATTGGTTTGTGTTTTTTGCTTACCGTGTTAGGGGCTGGGGGGGCACTTGACTACCAGGGATGTGGATCAGGTTATGTTTTGCTTACCGTGTTAGGGGCTGGGGGCACTTGACTACAGGGATGGGATTGAGTTTTTTTAGTTGCTCACTATGCTCAGGGCAGGGGGGCCACTTGACTACCAGGGAATGGAGATCCAGTTTTTTTTATCACTGTGCTCTGGATGGGGAGGGGGTTGCAACTTGACTATTAGGGATGAGGATTAGGTCGTGTTTATTATTTGATCACTGTGTTCGGGGCTGGGGGGGCACTTGACTACCAGGGATGGGGATTGGTTTGTGTTTTTTGCTTACTGTGTTCAGGACTGGGGAGGGCCACTTGACTACCAGGGATGTGGATCAGGTTATGATTTTTGCTTACCCGTGTTAGGGGCTGGGGGGGGGGACATGACTACCAGGGATGGGGATTGAGTTTTTTTTTTTTTTGCTCACTATGCTCAGGGCAGGGGGCCACTTGACTACTACGGATGGGCACTGGGTTGTGCTTTATGCTTACTGTGTTCGGGGCTGGGGGGCCACTTGAGTACCAGGGACGGGGATCGGGTTGTTTTTTGCTCACTGTGCTCGGGGCTGAGGGGCACTTGAGTACCAGGGATGAGGATCGGGTTGTGTTTTCTGCTTACTGTGTTCGGGGCTGGGAAGGGGTGGCGACTTGACTACCAGGGATGGGGCTCGGGTTGTGTTCTTTGCTTACTGTGTTCGGGCCCGGGGAGGGGGGTCAATTGACTACCAGGGATGTGGATCAGGTTGTGTTTTTTGCTTACTGTGTTCGGAGCTGGGGAGGGGGCCACTTGTCTAGGGATGGGGATCGGGTTGTGTTTATTTGATCACTGTGTTCAGGGCAGAGATGGGGGGGCACTTGACTACCAGGGATGGGGATCAGGTTGTATTTTTTACTCACTGTGTTCAGGGCTGGGAGGGGGGCCACTTGACTACCAGGGATGGGAATTGGATTGTGTTTGTTGCTCACTGTGTTCGGGTCTGGGGAGAAGGGGCCACTTCACTACCAGGGATGGGGATCCACTTGTGTTTATTTGATCACTGTGTTCGGGGATGAGATGGGGTGGCCACTTGAATACCAGGGATGGGGATCGAGTTGTGTTTTTTGCTCACTGTATTCGGGGCTTGGGAGGGGGACCACTTCACTACCAGGGATGAGGATCGGGTATTGCTTTTTGCTCACTGTGTTTGGGGCTGGGGGGGGCATTTGAGTACCAGGGATGGGGATCAGGTTGTGTTTTTCACCAGTGTGCTCGGGGCTGGGGGGCACTTGAGTACCAGGGATGGGGATCGGGTTGTATTTTTTGCTTACTGTGTTCGGGGCTGGGTGGGGGTGACTTGACTACCAGGGATAGGGATCAGGATGTGTTTTTTGCTTACTGTGTTCAGGGCTGGGGGGGGCCACTTAACTACCAGGGATGGGGATCAGGATGTTTTTTTTGCTCACTGCGTTCAGGGCTGGGGGGCCACTTGACTACCAGGTACGGGGATCGGTTGTGTTTTTTGTTTACTGTGTTTGGGACTGAGGGGGGCACTTGACTACCAGGGATGGGGATCGGGTTGTGTTTTTTTGCTCACCATATTCGTGGGTGAGGAGTGGGGGCCACTTGTCTACCAGTGATGGGGATTGGGTTGTGTTTTTTGCTCACTGAGTTTGGGGCTTGGGGGGCAACTTGACTACCAGGGATGGGGATCAGGTTGTGTTGTTTGCTTACTGTGTTTGGGGCTGGGGAGGGGGGCCACTTGACTACCAGGGATGGGGATCAGCTTATGTCTTTTGCTCACTGTGTTCAGGGCTGGGAGGGGCAACTTGACTATCAGGGATGGGGATCCAGTTGTGTTTATGTGATCACTGTGTTCAGGGCTGGGTGGGGCACTTGACTACCAGTGATGGGGATCCAGTTGTTTTTTTTTATCACTGTGCTTGGGGCTGGGAGGGGGGACTTGACTATCAGGGATGGGATCAGGTTGTGTTTATTTGATCACTGTGTTCGGGGCTTGGGGGGGCAGTTGACTACCAGAGATGGGGATCAGGTTGTGTTTTTTCCTCACTGTGTTCAGGGCTGGGGACGGGGGCCCACTTGACTACCTGGGATGGGGATCGGGTTGTTTTTTGCTCACCGTGCTCAGGGCAGGGGAAGGGTGGCCACTTGACTACCAGGGATGAGGATCAGGTTGTGTTTTTTTATCACTGTGCTTGGGGCAGGAGAGAAACATGACTATCAGGGATGGGGATCAATTTGTGTTTGTTTGATCACTGTGTTTGGGCCTGGGTTGGCCACTTGACTACCAGGGATGGTGATCAGGTTGTGTTTTTTGCTCACTATGTTTGGGCCTGGGTTGGCCACTTGACTACCAGGGATGGTGATCGGGTTGTGTTTTTTGCTCACTATGTTTGGGCCTGGGTTGGCCACTTGACTACCAGAGATGGGGATCGGGTTGTGTTTTTTTGCTCACTGTGTTCGAGGCTGGGGAGGGGAACACTTGACTACCGGAGATGGGGATCAGGTTGTGTTTTTTTGCTCATTGTTCTCAGGGCTGGGGAGGGGGCCACTTGACTTCCAGGGATGGGGATCAGGTTGTGTTTTTTGCTTACTGTGTTCGGGGCTGGGGGGGCACCTGACTACCAGGGATGGAGATCGGGTTGCATTTTTTGCTTACTGTGTTCAGGACTGGGGAGGGCCACTTGACTACCAGGGTTGTGGATCAGGTTATGTTTTTTGCTTACCGTGTTAGGGTCTGGGGGGGGCACTTGACTACCAGGGATGGGGATTGAGTTTTTTTATTTGCTCACTATGCTCAGGGCAGGGGGGCCACTTGACTACCAGGGAATGGAGATCCAGTTTTTTTATCACTGTGCTCTGGATGGGGAGGGTTGAACTTGACTATTGGGATGAGGATTAGGTCGTGTTATTGTGATTAGGTCGTGTTTATTATTTGATCACTGTGTTCGGGCTGGGGGGCACTTGACTACCAGGGATGGGGATTGGGTTGTGTTTTTGCTCACTATGTTCGGGCTGGGGGGGAGCCAATTTGACTGCCAGGGATGGGGATCGGGTTGTGTTTATTTGCTCACTATGTCTGGGGCTGGGGGGAGCACTTGACTACCAGTGATGGGATCCAGTTGTGTTTATTTGATCACTGTGTTCAGGGCTGGGGAGGTGCACTTGACTACCAGTGATGGGGATTGGGTTGTGTTTTTGCTCACTGTGTTTGGGGTGGGGAGGGGGCCATTTGACTACCAGGGATGGGGCTCTGGGGTATTTGTTGATCACTTTGTTCAGCGTTGGGGAGGGGTGCACTTGACTACCAGTGATGGGGACAGGGTTGTGTTTTGCTCACTGTGTTGGGGCTGGGGAGGAGGGCCACTTGACTACCAGGGATGAGGATTTTTTGTTTGTTTTTGTTTTATTTTTATCACTGTTATAGGGGCTGGGGGGTCACACTAGCCTTTCAGGATAATCGGAAGTATTCTGTGCATGTATGAACATCAGGGCTGGGGGGTCTGGCCCCAGCGATTCCTCCAGGCGCAGCCTTGCAAATGAGCCCATAGTGGGCATGCAATAGGCCCCTTTGCGCCAAGCATGCCTAATGGGCTAATTTGCATGTTTGTGCTGAATATCTCAGGGGTTGCAGCGCATACCTGTATACACCACACATTCCCCAATGAGTGGTCTTCAGCCCCACACCCTGTATGCACCGCGCGATACATGGCAGATGGCTTGCTGTGCGCGCCTCGTGATTAAGATCCTATATCTCAAACAGATTGTGCAATCACACCATCTGTTTAAATATGGCTCCAAAGCTGGACAGCACATTTTTTTCATGCAGCTCATCTGTCTGCACGCACATCTGGCCGGCTCCGAATATGGGGACCAGTGTGTTTTTTCCTAGTGGTCTTTTCCTTGTGATTTTCCCCTGTGCTCCCCCATCCATATGTCCTCATGTGAGGGGGGGACTGGTAGCCTTCACATCCCCCACCACTGCCTGTGCCCTACAGGAGGGGCTCAACTGTGTGTTTCACTGTGTCCACCTACACAGGTTGCACGATTAATCTGTGTCACATCCATTAGGCATGTTCATCCTGCCAGTTCACTGTGTTAGCCCTGGCCACACAGTTGTGGACGCCTATGCCTGCAGCATGCACACCAACATACCCATGTCCATCTGCCCTGCAGTGTCGTCAGCCATGACATGCATCGACTCCGTGTGGTTTTGGTTGTGTTCTGGTTGCACAATTGCTCCTATGTCACATTGGCATGTCTGCTGCAGTGTCCATCATATTCCATCTCCGCACTCCATGGGTCACAGCCACCGCTGTCCCCTGTCTGTAGCGGTGTGGGTGTACCATGGGTGATGTGCATAGCTGTACACATGTCTGTCTATGTCTGTACGGTATGTAGGGCTGGCCCCTTGCAGTCCTTGCATAAGGCCTTTCTGGCTCCTGTGGTGGGCCACCGGACCTCCCCATTTCCTGGGCTGCCGCAGTGTTGTGCCAGCCATGTTCTCACATGCACACGTGCAGTGCACCACAGACACTGCTTGTGCATCTGTCCCCTGCCCCTTTGTGCACAGTTTCACCATATTCAAACATGGCCTGCTGCGCTGCTCATCTCCTACTGCGCAATTGTACATACTCGGAATGTTCAGATGTGTTTGCACGGTCGCATTTGCCTGTGCAATTTCTGAATAACCCATTATTTTGTGTTGGTGTATTTAAATGCTCAGCACAGTCACTTACGCGGCACACCCTGCCATTTTTGAATATGGCACCCATAAGCTGTATTTGTGCAATCGTGTTTCTAAGCAGCCGTCATAGTGAGTGGCTTTTGCTTCCCATTTAAATTTTTATTAAGAAATATGTTTAGATTCTTGCTGTTGTAATCAACAGTGAGAGTTTCCCAAAGGCAGAAATGTAAGTGTTGTAGTACAGCTTCTTTTGTGGGGACAGACAGAGAAAAAACAGTCTTGAGCCACTGCGCTTTCTGTCCTGCTCCAGTGAAGTGAGAGCACAAGGAGGAAAATGCCATAATAATCCATTATGGAGTTATTACAAATTCAGCAGGTTAATACAGCATTTATCAGGGGTGCATATCCAGTCATTATGGGGGGGTCACCAGATATTATGATACAGCAACAATAGAAATGCATGTCAAGTACAGTTCTCAACTAGAATACACACACAGGAAGAATCAGCATGGCTCAGGTGGTAGCTCTTCACCCACCACCAGGCTAGAGGATCAGGGGTTCTAGTCCTACACCCACATTGTGGTTCATGCCCAGTACTGATGCTGCTGTGTAGGATGGGGGGATGTTTCTGCCCCATTAGCGATAGCATTCAGGGTCAGACATTAAGGCAGCAGTATTTCTTAGGTGGCAAAAATGTTTCCTCTTACAGTTTTGTTTTAGCAATCATGTATTTTGCACATTCTTAGATTCATCATCAGTATATTTTTTACATTTCCACTGACATATGAAAAAAACATTTTCTTACAATATGCCCCAAATGTAACAGACACAGATGTACTGGACTTCCGCTTGTAATTGACAAATGCCACTTGGCAAAAGTTGTTTTCCATATGTCCAATGTTAAAACATGGTTTTAAAAGGGACCTGCAATTCAGTTTTGTAGTGGCCACCGATGTAACTCAAGACTGTGTAAACTGCACATTGGCAAGTCATCAAAGTGGGTGTTAATGCTTTGGCAAGTGGGTGTTAATGTGTTGTCAATTGGTTTCATGTGTTCATTTTAGTGCTCTCATTAGCTGGGTATGTAAACCAACTGTGCCTGACAATGGCACAAGCTGTACCTTCTTTATGTGCCATATCCTGACCTCTTGTGACCCCCTCCTGAAGCCCTGGTTACTGATGGTGCAGTGGGGGACCAGCAAAAGAACTGTAGTGGTTGAGTGCGACTGGAGAGCTGATGGGTGGGAGGTGGAATGATTAAATGCGCCCTTCCTCCTTGAAGTGGTAAGCATTCAGTTCAAGCTGGTGGGCAGGAACCAGGAGTGGAGACAAGAGATCATGACTTACTTTGCGGGTGAGCATTCAGCGTGTTGGTGAGGTCAGCAGCAAACTGGTGGGTGGGAACTGGGAGCGGTGAAAAGAAGTTATGACTTATTTCTGGATCTCTTTTTGTTAGTACTTTTTCTCCCCTGGCCCAGTCTGCCTACCTTGACGTCCTGGCATCCCTTCGGTCTTCAGGCTGCCGTCCTGAAGATCCCTCCAATTCCCATTCCCACTCAGGTCTCACAGTTGCTACCCCCATGGCAGGGTGGTGGAGAGGCCCCCTCATACTTTTCCACCGAAACCAGGGTCCAGTATGTTCCGCGCACCTTCGGAGCCAAACAGCCCCCCGGGGCAGCCATCATGCCGCCATGAATTGGAGCCATTTTTCACTTTTTCTGTCCCTAGTGTGAGCCTGGAGTGTGCAATGACACCAATGGAGGGGGTGCACACGCGTCTGCATACGCTCCCTCCTGGCGTCGTGCCCCAAGCCCATCCCCTTCTGTACAGTGCCAACACACCGATCCCCAGCCTCTGCCAGAGGTCGCTAATGCGCCGACAGCTGGTGCTCCCCTCCCCGGAGAGAGAGAGACAGAGAGAGAGCAGTCTATGGATGCTCAATCCCTGCTGACCCCAGGCAGCCCGAGTCCATTCCCAAACCCAGGTCACCAGCACGGAGCGAGGTGTGGCGTCCAGCACCTCAACCCTCAGTGCCACAAGGCCAGCATATTTCTGGATCTCTAAATGTTAGAGGTGCTATTTTTTACATTACTCTGCTAGTAGCAAGTCTCCTGTTACTCGTAGTAGAAGAGCTTTCTTTCTTTCTAGACAAAGCTTACATTAAATGGAATGGAACAGTGCATAGTGATCACTACAAGTCCGTTCTCGGAGATGTAGCAGACGACACATGTACCAGTCAATTTCACATTCGCCAAACTAGTCCGGTACAAGTGACTTATACTGTACTAGTTTTATATTTAATGATGGACGTGAATAAACATGGCAGCCAACAGCAGTTTTTTAACAATCTCTTACCCTACGGTAATGTTTTCAGTCTATATATTAGATTCATACTGTGGCTATATTAGGTTGGCACTACCGCACATTTTTTCATACTCTTTTTTTTTCATATTCTGTTTATGCCCCTGTCTGGCTGATCCCCCTCACATGACCCCGCCCCACCCATCACCTGCAATCAAGCTGTATTTGCTGGCGGAATCCATTATTTGCACAAAAGGGCTATCGTAACTTTGACTGTTCTCTGTGTTTTAAACTGTGTGAGTGCCCTACATTTTTCACCGGCATTACAATCAGGGCTCCAAGGAGCCGTGGCTGATATTAATCTTGGGGTGGTGAGTCGCACAGATAAAAGGATGTGCGGCCAGAGACGCGTGCCGTGGCACAAACACCACTTTCGGTGGAAGAAAACAGGGTAATTTAGAAATTGAATTAAGAGCCTATACTTTAGAGACACCAGTATGGGGGTGTTATTATATTTAATTATGAGAATTTTAACAGTTGGGATGTTGCAATGGGAGGTGGCTGGGTATCAACCTAGTTGGGATTTGCAACTTAATGGCAGAGCCGTTCTGACTCGAGCAGGAACTCAGAAGTTCACTGATTGGTATAATCTGAACAGCCCTTATCTTGGGACAGTGTGCAGTATACAAAAGAGCGTAGCTTGGATATTGCTAAAGTTGGGACATTATTGTAGGAGGTATGGCCTGGGAGTAGGGATGGGTCAAGAATTTAGAGAAGTTTGGACTCCTTTGATATACAAAAATTTGAAGAAGTCCACACTAGCTAAATTGTGTATTTTTTAATTCTGCTGAAAAGTGGATATGTTGCAATAAATCCTGGTCCTTTGACTAATGATTAAAAAATTCATAATGGACAGCTAATGTTGCATTCAAATGTCAGAAGTATTATTCCAAAAATGGACTTAATTAAGGAATTTACAACTGAATATAAGCCTGAGATTATGATTTTTACAGAAACATGGTTGGGTAAGACCCATGCTGATGTGGACTTGAAAATTCAGGGTTATGATTTTAAGAGAGCTGATAGGAACAAGAAGGGGGGTAGGATTTTGATTTATTATTTGGAAAAAAATGTTCTTACACAGTTACATCTTAATTTGGATAAAGTAAATTGTGAATATTTGGCCTTGGAATTTAATTTTGGGTCAGGGAAACCTTTATTGGTGATTGGGGGTATCGTACACCCAATAAAACTGTACAGGTTTTTGATCGTTTGCAGGATGCTCTGGTTCCTTTTGCTTTCTCCCATCAATTGGTAATTCTCAGGGATTTAAATACTGACCGGTTGCACCCTGTAAAATCTCAAAGAATTAGGAAAATGGCTTTAGAGCTTAGGTTGTCCCAATTAATAACTGAACCCACTAGAAGGAATATTCATAATCCTAGTGAATCTTCCCTGATTGATGTAATTCTTACAAATTGCCCTTATTAGGGTTACCACCTGTCCCTATTTTCGCAGGACAGTCCTGATTTGGGCAGCTGTGTCCTGCAAAAAAACATGAAAAATTCGAAATGTCCTGACATTATAGTAGAAAAATATATTTTCAGACTTTCCTCTAAATGTTGCAAAAACTATAGTACCTTAACTAAAATACCTTAAAATGATTAGAAACACTAGGGAACACCTAAAAAATGGCAACACTTAGCCTTAATTCTGATTATTTAGAGAACAAATCTGTTGTGTTGGTTGATGTTACATATTGTCCTGCAAAAAAATCATGTTTCAGTAAGAAATGTCCCACTTTGGGCTTCTTAAAAGGTGGTAACCCTAGCCCTTATAACTGTATCTCTTCTGGAGTGGATGTTGACATGTTTAGTGACCATTTAAAAGACAACATTCTGTGGTGATTTGCATATGTAACCCATGATGCTTTGCATTGTGAGGGCATGTGTGATTTTGTATGTTTAGTGACCATAACATTATTTATTGTATTAGAGGGAAATCTAAAGTGAAAGGGCCCGCAAGGCTCTTAAGGACAAGATCCTTTAAGAAGTTTGATTATTTTGCTTTCCTAGCTGATTTGGCAGATGTTAAGTGGGAGCATTTAGAACTGATACCTGATCTAGATCTGGCCTGGGAATATTTTGTTTCAGAATTTCTCCTAGTGTGTAACAAGCATATGCCAGAGGTTACAAGGAGAATGAAAGATAATTCTGCACCATGGTATACTACTAAACTCTCTTTTTTTTATCTTCCTACTATTTTATTCTCCTCAGCAGAGCAGTCCTACATGATCTCTAGCCGACAGCCCTGCACCCCCAGACCCGGTCGTGCGTGCGGGCCACACGAACCCACTCCCCCAGTGGGCTGGCATTATCACTCACGCACCCACTGGGTACTCACGCCCCTCTTGGGTCTCTCCAGGGACGCAAGGCACGGCCATCAACCGCGAAGATCGCCCTCCACATTTTCTGCTTTTTCTCCCAATGGAGAGCCAGATGTGCAATGGCGTTCAAGCGTGCTGACGCCCGCCGTGCTCTCCCCCCCTTGCTACTGCATGCCACTTGTAGTGCAGCTGGCCTCTGTCAGTCACCGATACAGAGCGATGCAAGCCCCACTACCCACCCCAGAGAGAGAGAAGAGCAGTCATCGGATGCCCCATCCTCCCTCTCCCCTGCCAGCCCCCGGCAGCCCGAGTCCATTCCCGAACCTGGGTGCGGTGTGCACAAGGTGTGGCATCCAGCACCTCAACCCTCAGCGCCACCGGGCTGGCTGTATACTGCTAAACTCTTTACGTTGAAGCAAGCTAAAAACAAAGCTTGGCAAGGTGCACGAGCATCAGGAAGGGTTCATGATTGGTAAGAATATAGGAAGTTAAGAAATCCCTATGTAGCCAGTTTAAGGGATACTAAAAATAAATACTTTAAAAATAAAATCCTTGAATCGGCAGGTAAAGCTGGGAAATGTTGGGGTCTTATAGGGGATTTAAAAAGACAGTCTAAACTGAAGACAACTATTAAATTATCTGAGGATGAAACTTTTAGGCAAGAGCTTCCACTAACTGATAGATTTAATGAATATTTCGTAGAGTCAGGAAATTTCTTTGATAGCCCCAATGAACCCTTGTATAATCCTTTAGAATGTATTATGGGGGCATCGAAATTTGCATTTGAGGCTGCATCTAGTGGCGAGGTGCTAGAAATCTTGCTGCAAATAAAAGTCTCTGGGAGTTGTGGTCCAGATGGTTTGTCCCCTAGAATGTTGAGGTATGCTGCAACGCATATCTCGGATCCTTTGTCATATCTGTTCAATTGATCGATTGAGGAGGGCAGTGTTCCTGAAGGTTGGAAGTCGGCCAGGATCGTCCCCATCTTTAAGGGGGGGGGCGATTCTGGCCATTTGACCAACTACAGACCTATTTCTCTACTGCCTTTGTTAAGTAAGGTGATGGAGAATTGATGGCTGGAAAGATTATGACATATTTGGAAGGAAAAAGATTGCTGGACCCGTGTCAGTCAGGTTTCCGGAAATCTCATGGCACTGTTATGACTTTGTCGGAAGTCCTGGATGAGATTGGTAAGTCAATTGAAATACAGAATTACACCAGGGCTATTTTGGTTGACCTCTCCAGGGCTTTCGACACAATGGACCATCAGCAGTTGCTCTTGAGATTATCCGAAGTAGGGATGAGTCGTTCAACTTTGGACTGGTTCACTTTTTACCTTTCTGAGAGACGGCAGGTAACGGTTGTAAATGGTGTTTTTTGGGCTGTGCAGGTGGTGCGGAGAGGTGTACCCCAAGGATCTGTTTTGGGTCCTCGTTTGTTTCTGGTATACTTAAAAGATCTAGGTTATCATGTGGGGGCTTCTCGGCACCACCTGTACGTCGATGACACCATTTTATACTGCTCAGGAAAGTCTGTTCCAGCAATTCAATGTATATTGCAGGAAAGCTTTGACAAAATGGAATTGTTTTTTGTTAATTCTAAGTTAAAACTTAATTCATCAAAAACTAAATGTATGTTGTTTGGGTCCTCTACTAAACTTAAAGAAGATATGGTTTTGGAAATTGTAGATAGTAATGTGGTGGGGCTAGAGTTAGTTAATCAATATAAATACTTGGGATATTGGCTAGATAATCATGGTTCTGGCAAGTTGCATGTTGATAATTTAATTTCCCAAGTTAATAACGGGTGGGATTTCTCTTTAGGAATAAGAATTGTTTTGATTCAGTGGCATTGGATTTGATTGTTAAAATGCAGATTTTTTCTTTAATTGATTATGGGGATGTTCTTTATGATGGAGCTACTAAGGATCGATTATTAAGTTTAGATGTTCTAGTTAATCATCTTGCTAGATTAATACTTAAATGTCCTAAACTTACTCACCACTGTGAATTATATGAGAGACTTGGGTGGTTACCATTAAGTATGAGAAGAATCATACACAAACAGGTATTTGCTTATAAATGTGGGTTGGGCTTAGTTCCTATACATTTAAAGAACAAAATTTCATTTAGAAATGTTGAATTAACCCTGAGAAATTCGAGTGCCACAGAAATGGTTGTTCCTTTTGTAAAAACAAAATGCTCTACAGAATCTACAGGAGGGACAGGGAGGGAAGAAGAGGAGAAGGAGGAGTAGCTCTCTATGTAAGGGAAGAGATCAAAGCAACAGAGCTAAAGGGTAAACAGGGAGGAGAGGAGGCACTGTGGGTCACCCTGGAGACGGAAATGGCTCCACAATCCGCACAGGGTTGTATACAGACCCCGTCTCAGGAGAGAAATGGACAAGGAAATGATGAAGGCATCCTTGGGATGGCAGAGAAAGGAGATATTGCTGATGGGGGACCTGAATATGCCAGATGTTCACTGGAGCACCTTTGCTGCAGCCACATCCAAGAGCAGGGCCATTCTCGATGCCCTACAGGGGCATGCCTTAGACAGCTAGTTTTGGAACCCACTCAGGAGAGAGCAATCTTAGACCTGGTACTCTCAAATGGGGATGGAGAGAGGATCTCTGATCTTGAAGTGGGGAGCCATCTGGGAACAAGCGACCACCAAACAGTGTGGATCACGATAAACTTAGCTGTAGAGTCAAACCACACAAAAGTGAAGGTACAGGACTTCAGGAGGGCTGATTTTGTCAAAATGGGAGAGTGCCTCAGAAAAGCACTAGCAAACAGGTAAGAAGGTGGGGTGGAGCAACAAGGAAACATCAAAACCGCCATCACAGAGGCAACAAGCCTTTGTGTGAAGCAAATAAACAAATCAAAACAAAAAAAAAAAAACACTATGGTTCTCAAAAGAAGTGGTGGGGAAGGTAAGGGAGAAAAAGATAGCATTCAGGAAGTATAAGGAAATACAGAAGGAGCAGGACAGAGAACTGTACCAGTTAAAACAGAAGGAAGCGGGTAAGGCAGTCAGAATAGCAAAGGCCCAAACCGAGGAAAAGTTAGCCAACTCAGTTAAGAAGGGGGATAAAACCTTTTATAGGTACATTAGGGAGCAAAGAAAGACTAAGGCAGGGATACTGAGGCTGAACAAAGAGGAAGGTGTTTGGGCAGAGAGTGACAGTGAAAAAGCAGGGATACAGAATGAATACTTCTGCTCAGTATTCACAATGGAAAAGCAGGGGGAAATACCTAATCCAGTCAATAGAAGCACTCTGGATAGGGGGGTTGATATTAGTCCTTTCACAGCAGAAAGGGTGCTGAAAGAACTTATAAAACTGAAGGGGGATAAAGCAATGAGGCCTGATGGGATTCACCCCAGAATTCTAAAAGAACTAAGGGAAGAACTAGTAACACCACTGACTACCCTTTTTAATAAATCATGGGAGGATGATGTGGTACCTGAGGACTGGAGGAGGGCGGATGTGATTCCCCTTCACTAAAGTGGGAGCAAGACAGAGGCAGAAAACTACAGACCGGTCAGTTTGACTTCAGTGGTAGGGAAAATGATGGAATCACTTCTGAAAAAAAGAATTGTTGCGTACCTAGAGGCCAGTGGGGCATAGGACCCAAGGCAGCATGGATTCACAGCAGGAAGGTCATGTCAGACAAATCTAATTGATTTCTTTGGGTGACCAAAGCAGTAGATCAGGGAGGGGCTGTGGATATGGCCTATCTAGACTTTAAGCAAGGCATTTGACACAGTCTCACACAAAAGATTAATAAACAAATTTGCCAGCCTGGGAGTGGATCCCAGGGTGGTAGCCTGGGTAAAACACTGGTTGGACAACAGGACACAGTGGGTAATAGTAAATGGAGTCCACAGTGAAGAAAGGAGGGTTACTAGTGGGGTACCGCAGGGTTCAGTACTGGGGCCAGTCCTTTTTAATGTCTTTATAAGTGACATTGCAAAGGGACTGGAAAGGAAAGTATCTATCTTTGCAGATGACACAAAGATCTACAACAGGGTTGATATACAAGGTGGGGTGGAAAGGATGAAAAGGGACTTGGCAAGGTTGGAGGAATGGTCAAATGTATGGCAGCTTAGATTCAGTGCAAAGAAGTGCAAAGTAATGCACCTGGGAAACAAAAACCCAGGGGAAGAGTACACAATGGAGGGGTGAGATACTGACAACAACAAAAATGGAAAGGGACCTGGGGGTAGTCATATCAGACAACCTAAAGGTGGGCCAGCAATATGAGAAGGCAGTAAGGAGGGCTGGGGGATACTGGGATGCATAGGGAGAGGCATCACCAGTAGAAAACAGGAAGTTGTTGGCCGTCTGTACTGACAGTTGGTAAGACCACATCTGGAGTACTGTGTACAGTTCTGGAGATCCCATCTCTGCAAATACATAGACAGGGTGGAGGCTGTCCAGAGGAGGGCAACCAAAATGATGCAGGGTCTGCATCAGAAGACATATGAAGAAAGATTAAAGGAAGTAAAGATGTATAGCCTCGAGGAAAGGAGGGAGAGGGGGACATGATAGAAACTTTCAAATACCTCAAAGGAATCAACAAAGTCCAAGAGGGTAGCATCTTTCAGAAAAGATGTGCAAAACAAAGGGCACAATGTTAAGATAGAGAGGATGGCTCAGAGGTAATGTGAGAAGTATTTCTTCACAGAGAGGTTGTGGATACATGGAACAGCCTTCCTGAGGAGGTCGTAGAGTCAAAAACAGTGGGGGAATTCAAGAATGCATGGGACAGACATAAGGCAATTCTAGTGGGGGGGGTAGGAGGAAGTAGGCTGTTGGTTAACTAGGATCTGCAGCTTATCCGTTAGGTAGGGAAATGGACAAACTAGGTGGACCAAGCGGTCCTTATCTGCCGTCAAATTCTATGTTTCTATGTTTCTCTCAATATTTTTCAGTTATTATATTCCGAAATGTTGGAATGATCTCCCTAATGAAGATACACAAAAGATTGGCAGGAACTTGTCTATATCTCAATTAAGAAAACACCTGATTTCTGTACAGGAACCTTGTAATTGTTATCGACGTTTATGAAGTCATGTTGATGTTTGATTGTATTTATTGTGTTCAGTGTTGAGAATGTATGCATTGTATTTTGTAAGGGTTACCATTGCAAAAGAGTTTAACGCTCAATGGTTTTTACCTTAAATAAATAAACAAACAAACCTGCCTTCTCCCAAACTTACCCATCCTGATTCCCCGTGACAGGGTGGCAGGGAGTCCTCTCAACCCGCCGGACTCGGATCCAGTTTGTGTGGTGCCTGAATCATCAACGTAGAGCCTGTGGAGGGCCAATGTTCATCTGGCCAGCCTGAAGGATTTCTTCTTTTTTGTCCCTCCTCTGAGGAGCGTGCTTGCAATGACATCTAGTGTGACATCATGTGCACTTCCACAGGCCACGTACATAACGTGCACTAATCCTCACCCTCACATTGTGGTTTCCGATGTACTGCCCTATAGCCACTGCTAGGGGCCAGTCATACACCAGCCATGCCACCCACTCCCCGGGGGAAGAGAGCAGTCCCCCGGATGCTTGATTCTCCTTCCTTGGCCAACCCTCTGACACGCCGTATTCACTTCTTCCCAAACCCAGGCTGTCAGTGCCACAAGCAGTAGTACTACTGCAACACCGTTGAGACGACCATTAGTGCACATTTCTTTATTGCATAGAGCACTGCAGCACCCCAAGATGCTTAGTGCTGTCATGGTAGGTATGGAACCCTGAGAACTTCAGATCCATCTGTTTCTGTTCAGCAATGAACTACAATGGAATGATTAGGACACCATTGACTCAACTGCGCCATATGAAACTTATTTTTGTACACCGCTGTTTAATGTCTTTGAAAACTATGCATCAATCTCTTTTATAAAATGAGCCATGAAAATCCAGTAACTTCATTGGTTGAAACACATCACATGACCATTGATTACTTTCTGACAACTACACACCTCACCTGAACTATAAACATGTTTTTAACAACAGAAAAAAAACATTTTACCAGAGGGATGACACATAATTCACTTCTTGGGTGGTTGTGGCACACGGCTATGCCTCGTGCCTAACAACCACTTGAGGCATACATTGTTCCCTTATAACCGTATGTAACCCCTAGGTGGCATTATCCCAAGGACTACTACCCCTGCCTGCGTGACTACTTGCAGGTTAAGGGGCCCGGGTACTTAAAACGGGTGCCTCCACCTGAAGGACAGGGTTGGTGGTAGCGTAGCTGACCTGGGTACAGCCCTCTGGGACACTGTGACCCCCCACTTTCCCCTCTAGTGGCCTAAACAATGAACAGAATACACAGGTACAATAGCACCCAAACAACAGATATATCCTCACTCTGATTGCACTTACCACCAGGGCTGGTCCCACCTGTTCTGCCCTGGAGACCCCCTATAAAGTAAGGTTAAACACAGCAAACAATAGTACCACAGTGCTAGTTGTACAGAAGTGCACCATAGGCAGGTTAAGTGCAAAAAGATTCAGATCTGATTTATTCAGGGGAAATGAACAAGGAAGTGGTGTAATCAGGTTGATTGGTTTAGGTACTGATTCAATCAGGCTTCAAGGCATGCACTTTAGAGTCCCTCAACACAGTCACACACACTCTGGGTACCCAATGGCGAGGTAGGCTAGCCTAACACATTGCCCGGGGAAGGCCAGCGTTGCAGCTGGTCGGGGCCCTATGATGGAAAAACAAGTCATGCACAATAACCCACGATTTGTAAACCAGAGCCAGGAGGCTCAGTTCGTGATAATTAGACAAAATAATTAAATCAGATGACACTTTGATTGCGCTGTTGTTGCAGGGAGCTACCCTGGTGTTTACTCACGCTACCCAGTACAGGACGCAGGATGGATGAAATGGAGATTGCAGGATGACTTACTGGTTTGCCAGGAGAAGCAGGGCCCACACGATTCACCATGGTGTTGTTCATGTTCGTGATGTTGAGCAGGGGGCTGATCCCTGGGCTGGTCTCTCGTCGATGGTATTCTCTGTGGCGTGAGTAGCTGGCTGGGCCAAGGTGGCAGGGCCCAGGCCAGGTGAACAATTCGGATGGCAGTCCGGTAGTGCTAGATTCAGCTTGCAGCAAGCGTGACACAAGCAGGCAGTGGGGAACCAAATTGTGACCCACTAACACCATTCAGCACACTTACAGTAAAGGAAAAAACAGTACCACAGTTCGGATGACAATCCAGTTGCAATTACAGTGTCCCTGTGCAAAACCGTACGCTCTGCGGTGGTTTCCAACTTCTTGACCGGCCGAATCGCGTGAAGCAAATCTTTGGTCCTCTTTAAGTAACAAGGTGGTCATAATTAGGTAATTCTGGTCACAAACTTGTTCAGATTCAGTCCGGTCACAATTCAAACTGAAGGATTCCCTCACAAGGGAAAATGAGGCAGGCAGGCCAAACATAGCCTTCCCATCAGTTTCCTGCATGACTACGCAGGAGCAACTTCTCGAATATCTCAAGCTGTTCACTCTCAACTCCAAACTCAGACTGACTCTCTGCTGCAGGCAGCCTGGGACTTTCCCAGAGATCCAAAAGGTTTGATTCGTTGATTCATCTGCCTGTCAAAGCAAGGGCTCCCCTCAAGGTCCATTTAGGCGACAAAGTGTAAAACTACTGTAACCCCTAGGTGGCGCTATCCCAAGGGCTACTACCCCTGCCTGCTTGGCTACTACCCCTGCCTGCTTGGCTAGTGGCAGGTTAAGGGGTCTGATTTCTGAAATGGGTGCCTCCACCCGGAGGTCAGGGTTGGTAGTGGTCAACCTAACCTGAGCACAGCCCTCCGGGACACTGTAATTTAACCCCCCTGCTTTTCTTAATAGTGGCCAGAACAATACACAATAATCACTTTCACAATACTCCTAATACACCACACAAGTACCCACACTGTTTGCACTTACCACCAGGGCTTTCCTCTGGCCCGGCCCTGGGGACCCTCTATAAAACAAGGTTGTACACAGCAGATAACAGCAGTACAGTACTCTTGCACAAACTGGAACCACAGTCAGGGTAAATGCAAAAAAAGAGTTAGATCTGATTTATTTAAGGGGCTTGAACAAGGGAGGGGCGTAATCAGGTTAATTTGCTTAAAGGCTCTATCAATCAAACAGTTATGCATGCACTTCAGAGTCCACAAACAGTCACACACTCTGGGTACCTAGATGGAGAATGGTGGGCTATCCAGGAACGTTGCAGCTGGTTGGGACCCTGTGATGGAAGAAAACAACATGCACCACACACACTATTTGTAATCCAAAGCCAGAGGGCTCAGTTTGTGAAAAGAAAACAACAAGACAATCAGATGACACACTTTTAGATTAGGCTGTTGTTGCAGGGAGCTACCCTGATGATTACTCACGATACCCAAGACTGGACACAGGCTGGACGAAAATCAAGACAGCAGGTGGTTAATCTGGAGTGCCAGGAGAAGCAGGGCCCAAACAATTCACTGAGGCATCATTCCTGTTCAAGTGCGGAGCAGGGGGCTGATCCCCAGGCAGGTGTCTCATGGGTGGCTTTCTCTGTGCTGTGGGGTAGTCTGGCAGGGCCAGCGTGGCATGGCCCAGGCCAAATGGAGATGAATGCGGATTCAGTCCGATTAGGCTGGATAAAGCTTCCAGCAAGTAGAACACAGTTCACACAGTGGGGAACCAAATCACAACCCACTTTCAATACACAGCACATTTACATGTAAAGGATTCTACGGTACCAGCAAGCAGAACACAGTTCACACAGTGGGGAACCAAACCACGACCCACTTTCAATACACAGCACATTTACATGTAAGGAAATTTGACTGTACCAGGCCAACCACTCTCCGGTCACGATCGCAAAGTCTCTGGACAAACCGGGGATTCAAAGGTAGCTGGAAATCCTGACAGGCCGATCGCATTCAGCAAATCTTCGGTCTTCTTCAGGTTAAAGCCTGGTCACAGTCCAGTGGCTTAAATAGTCCTCACAACTCGGATTCAGTCTGAATCAACTCTATTTTCCCTCTCAGGGACAGCAGGCAGACAGGTAGGCCAAAACTCGGACCTTACACAGTTCTCCCATGCAAAATTACACAGAACAGCTGCTCAGAATCACTTGAACTTTTACTTCACTTCTCAGCTCAAATACTTTTCGGGAACCCCCATTTGCAGGGGGGTTACACTACAATTCCTACAGAAATTCACTCCCACAAGACCCCTGGAGACAGACTCCATTTTAGGGTCCCCAAAGGTACTGATTGGTCCAAACGGGCAGTCCAGGACCAAGATGGTGGTGATTTACAGAAATGTCCATGCTGCAAAGAAGGCAGGTTAGACAAAGTTCGATATCATTACTACTAGAATAGATAATCAGCAAATAAGTACAGCTTCTAACAGAGCTCCCTCCACACAATTAGCAATGGAAAAATGGAGCAATTATCTGGCAGCCCAGGCGGGACTCGAGCTTAGAAACACTCAGCCCCCACCCAGATTAATTATACACTGCGATATAGGCAGCTCTTAAAGAGACAGGACACAGAGGCTATAAATGCACTCACATGCAATAGCTTTTAAACAGTTAAGACACAGAACGCCAGCCTGGCAGCGGGCATTTAGGCACACCCAAGGAAGACTTTCGGGAACCCCCATCTGTAGGGCGGTTACACCCTTCCCTGTCAGTAAAACCTTGGCATCCGCGTCAAGTCTACACCACAAGAATGTTGAAAAAGCAATATACAATATGAGATATATGTGACATTAGTATACTGTACAAATGATATCTGAAGCATCAGTAAATGTAAACCTATCACATTACTATACATTTTCACTACATTTCACAATACTATATCTATAATGACGATACTTATGCATGTTTCATACACATGATACTGATTCTACGATGATTAACATACTATCAAAATTACACATTGATTCAGGTTAAAACTTTTTGCATATTGAACAGTGTGATAGGGGGCCCTTCCCTATCAGCTAACTTGGGGCTAGATGGGACAGGGGCACCATATTCTTAGGGGAGAACAATTAACCTAGAGTTGGCAGAGGCTCAGTTTGGGTAGTGAGCTCTGAGAAATGTAGACACCTTTGTGAACCACATTGAGAGGCAAATCCACTGGCCTCCCAGGGGAGTCATAACTAAAGCATAGCACTGGCTTGACAGATAGTTCAGACTTTCTGGGGGGGGGGTACAGGCACAGGCCCTGGGCAATCAACACTCACACTGGACTCCTTTTCTGTCATGAGGGGTGCCTCTGCCCGGGTTGAAATGTCCAGACTGAGAACACTGTTGGCTCCTTGCTCTGTGGGTTCTGTGTCCACAACACTTGGCTCTTTATTATCTTCGGAACAGGGCTCAGGTGACTCATCCGGAGGGAACTCTGGACTTATTGAACTTGGTGGCACAAGAGGGTTGCTGTCAACATGGTCATCTCGTTCTGCAGGTTCTGGTATGTCACCAGGGAGATTTACCGCATCATATCTGCTACTTCAGATGTAATACTTTGCACCTCACTTTCAGGGGGCATTGGCTCCAGGGCAGAAGCTGGAGGGTTAGGCAGTCCAGAAGGCCCAGCTCCATCCCCATGATTATACGTAGGGTTACCTTGAAACAATTGACTCAGTTCATAGGAATGGTAATAAAATTGTCACACTCACTATCATCAGAGGTGGACCAACAGTCGCTATCATTCTGGGCCTGCTGGGGGGAAGGCCTTAGGTCTGGAACTGAGGCAGGTTGATGCTGTCTCTTTTTAGCAGCTGCACAAGTCACCGGCCCAGGAAGGGCAATATGTGATGTTTCAGCGTCAATGATCACTTGGCCAATGGACAGTAGGTGGTTTCTGTGCATGGTCTTGACAGCTTTAGAATCATTCTCAGGGTGCACTTTGTACACAGGTAAATCATTCAACTTGCTGACTATTACATGTGGAAGATGATGCCATCTGTCAACAATTTTATGCTTGCCATGCAATCCCAAGTTACGTAATAGCACTTGATCCCCAGGCAACAACTCTTGGGCCTTCACCCATCGATCATGTCTCTCTTTGTTAGCAAGGTTTCGTTTGGCAGCCATTGTTTCAGCCAGTTGGTACGCATGGTTCAATTGAGCTTTCAGCTTCTGTACATATTGTAAATAGTTCTCAGCTCTGACCCCATCTGGAGAGACTCCAAAGCGAACATCCACAGGCAACTGGGCTTCCCTCCTGAACATGAGGCGATAGGGAGAAAACCCAGTAGCATCACTTTTGGTGCAACTGTAAGCATGTACCAAGGTACTAATCTGCTGGCTCCATTTAGACTTGTTTTTAGGATGAAGAGTACCCAACATATCCAGGAGAGTTCTGTTAAAGCGTTCCGGCTGGGGCTCCTGGGGGTGGTAAGGAGTGGTTCTAGACTTTCACACCCCCCCCACAGGGAGAGCATCTCTTTGATCAGTCTGCTTTCAAAGTCCCTTCCTTGATCAGAATGGATACGTTGGGGTGCACCATAATGGACAAAGAACTTTTCTACGAGCACCTTAGCCGCCGTAGCGGCCTTCTGATCCTTGGTCGGGAAAGCTTGTGCATATCGGGTAAAGTGATCAGTTACTACCAGAACATTGCCAATATTCTTTTGATCAGGCTCCAGACACAGAAAGTCTATGCAAACCAGTTCCAGGGGGGCACTGGTTGAAATGTTAAGAGGAGCGGCTTTCTGGGGCAAAGCTTTTCTCTGAAGGCACCTACTGCAGGTTTTGACATGGTTTTCAACATCATCCCCCATCTTTGGCCAGTAGAATCTAGACCGAACCAAGTAGAGGGTCCAGTCAATACCGATTGTGTAAGGACCTCAGTACCAGCTGCTTGAAGGCTGTGGGTAGTACCAATTGCTGCTTGTCCAACTGACCTTGCCAATCTACTGTCTCTCGATAGAGTAACTGGCCTTGCAACTTTAGTCAGTGGCCTTCTTTGAGTAATAATTTTTTTTTATTTTAGTTTTTGTTGACCAGGTAAGTGCACTAGACAAATTCTGCCTATTTTCAGGTGTGACCCAGGGCAGGGGGATACAGATGAATGCCAACTGACTTTGAACCAGATTAAGCTGTTGGTGGTAGTTTTAGTGAATGCAATCCGTAAGTCAGTAGAACGTAGTTTAGACACATCTCTCCCCGCATGAAGGGCGTCAAGTGCAGGCTGGATCATAGGGTCTTGGGACTGAGCCCTCTGAATGCTGTCACTATCAAACTGGGGCAAGGCACTGAGGTCCAATGCAGAAAAATGACAACAGGCTGCAGGTATGCGAGTATCAGGGGGCCCCAGACCGTCCACCAGACAGTCCACTGTATCTGCGGATGGCTGCTCATCTGTGTCAAATTTTTGGCACAATGCTTTAATAGAGTGTTCTGACAGCCTCACCCAATTGTCTTGAGGGCTTGGCCACCATAACAGAGCATCAGCATCAATATAGTTCAGTCCAGGCCAGTATTCAACCACATAATCATAAGTCGACAGGGCAGAAAGCCAGTTGCCCAGTGGCGTCCAGCTTGGCTGAGGTCTGTACATACATTAGGGGGTTATTATCAGTTCTTACCAATATTTTGGTCCCATAGAGATACTCGTGAAATTGGTCAACTATGGCCCACTTTAGAGCAAGAAACTCCAACTTGTGAACAGGATAATTTTGCTCAGATGGTGTTAGTCTTTGACTGGCGAAGACCACAGGTCTCAGGCCATCTTCATAATCTTGATACAATACGGCTCCAAATCCCTTCAGGCTGGCATCCATATGCAGGACATATGGCTTGGTAGGGTCAGCATAGACAAGTACTGGGGCGTGAGTAAGCTGATAGATGATCTCAAAGAATGCCACCTCGCACTCAGGGGTCCAACGGGCTCCAAATGGGTCACTTGTTCAGAAATACACCTTTTCTTCTTCACTTAAGGGTTCCCTTCTTGTACCTCGGTTGGTAGGAGGATAGCCTTGAGTGAGATTGAGAAGTGGCCAAATTATCTTTGAATAGTCTTTAATGAACTGCCGATAATAGCCACAAAACCCCAAGAAATGCTGCAGTTCTTTTTAAGTTAGTTGGCTGGGGCCAGGTGGTCAGAGACTGTACTTTACTGGGGTCTGTCTGTATTCCCTCGGCTGACACTATATGTCCCATATATTTTACAGATGTTTGGAAAAACTGACACTTGTCTGTAGATAATCTGTGGCTGAATTCTTCCAGGCTGTCAAGAACTTTGAATAATCTGGTCTCATGTTCTTCTAGGGTGCGTCCGAAGATGATGACATCATCCAAGTATACTAGATATGCTAACAGATTCCTGTCTCCTACTGCATGTTCCATCAACCTCTGGAAAGTAGCAGGGGCACCCATAATCCCCTAAGGCATCCTCAGAAATTCATAGAACCCCAAGGGACAAATGAAGGCTGTTTTCTCAGGGTCCTCCGGGGCCATCGGGATTTGATAATGCCCGCTTCGCAGATCCAGTACTGAAAACCACTGGCTCCCATTCAAGCAGTTCAGGGCATCCTGTATGCGAGGCGTGGTGTATTGATCTGGAATGGTCTGTCAGTTTAGGGTCCGATAATCTACACACATCCTTACTGACCCATTCTTCTTGCGCATAACTACGATGGAAGACACATAGGGGCTTCTTGATTCTTGAATAATGCCATCAGCTAGCATCTCCTGTAGGTGCCTCCGAACATCATCTATATCAGCTGGGACAAGGCGGCGGGACCGCTCTCTAAAAGGTTTGTCGTCGTGAAGCCTGATAGTATGCTCAGAACCATGGACACACCCCACATCCCACTCCTTTAGGGAAAACACTTGGGGCAAGTTTCTTACTGACTCGAGTCTTCCATTCAGCAGACAATGGGGAATCACCAAAGTTGAATAGGTCTGGGGTCACCTCCCCTTTTCACCAGAATACTCGTTGCTGGGCAGTACTGCAGTGTCTGCACAGTGTACCGTAGGTAACATACACCCCCTGTTCACTCAAATTTCTCGATCAGACACATTCCAGATTTGGACCATCACTCACCGTGCATAGGCATGGGCACGGGCAGGTAAGATACTAGGTTTAACCAATAACCCCTCTGGCAACTTCCCTTCACCAGGTGCATCCATCATCAATATTTTATTTTTCACGTCCTTTCTAAGGCGAACTTCTCCATGAACAGTGTACTTAGCGTTGGGTGTGTTACATGAGGTCCCTGCACCCTAATTGATACCCCCACAGGTACACCACAGACAGCTAACATTTAGGCATATGTTATACTAACATATAGGGCTAAGGGCATCTACTGTATAAGAGTAGATGTCAGGATATGTATGCATATTATTGTTATACACTTTACTTTCCAATATACATGTATTTCTTGCTTACAAGATGTTAGGACATCTGTGTCCTTGTAATGATTATGATATATGAGTCGGCACTGCCATCTTCTGATGATTTGTATTACTACACGGCTATGTACAAACTGTACCTCTTTGTTTCTACAAAGTGATGACTACTACAGAATTGTATAATGTTATCTTGGACTGAGGAGCCACCTCTAATTTAGCCAATAGGGTTCATCTCTGTAATTAGAAATGTTTCTATCTTACAGTAACCATAGTGATTATCATAGGTATATAATGTAAGACATTACATCTTCTACCTCGGAGACTTCAGGAGACACGGAGATTCCTCAAGGTATAGGGAACGCTTAGCACTGGCTCCCAGTTCCTACTGGTAAGAACTGCTTAGGGCAACTGTGATTATCCTTTTGGTAGTAATAAACACGCTTTATTACTCTTATGCAATGTGTTTGTGATTCTTTGCAAGCCCATTATTGCCAAGAACCTGAGAGTGAGGTTTAGACTTCCTGATAATTGGCGACCGCGAACAGGCAATATTTGGTGTTTGCAAAAGTTTCACTTGTTGCTGAAAATTTTACCCTTCCCAACGGGGACTATAGATGTGCATTCCTGCACCAGCTCTACCGTTTTTCACCCACTTTGTAATTACTTGCAAAGTCTGGCTGCTTCCTGGGTGTGGTTGATGCCGACTCAACCCACCCCAAAGCAGTTTTGAATTGCTAGCTTACAAGTGCACAGTAGCCCAACTGTGAACTAGTGCACCTGTTGTGGATCAATACACAGCACTGTGCCTTTTCACAGTTTGATTTTTTGTTCCCCTTCCACACAATGGCCACTGTATCAAATATCTGTTCAAAACTGAGACTCGATGTCTCAAACTTCCTTGCCTCCGATGGAGGATGGGCTGACTTCACGTGGGATGCAAGTAAATCCCAAAACCCTGTGCAGGGATTTCAACCCAGTACACAGAGACAAGACAAACAGCCAGAAAGCGAGAAGCTAAAGGGCTGTTGGTCGCGGCTCTCTATGCTGCTCTGGAAGCCTCCAAAGCGAGGTTTCGATCCCTTGAACTGCAAATCTCATCTCTTAAGCAGGAGATGGGGTTGCAGGAAACTGAATGTGTGAGACGTGAGCAGGATTTGGAGTCTGCGGTCCAAACTCTGTGAAATGAAAAGGATTCCCTTTTGCATTATTCTGCTCAAGCAGGCAAGCAGACAAGCAGGAACTTTGTATGTTGAAGCAGGAGTGTGAAAGTTTGAGACAGAAAAAGGGGCAGGCTTTGCAAATGAAAGACTTGTTAAGTAGAACGAATGAACGAATGCGTGAGGAGCTCGGAGAGTTACAGGACAAGATAAATCAGGTACGTAATGACTTAGGTTTAGCTACTACAGACAATCGCAAATTGAGCGCTGCATATAGTGTTACAGAAGCAGATGCAGGATGAAGTGGATCAGAATGTTGCAAGAGTGAGTCATGATGAATGTGAATCTAAAATGGCGAAACTGCGCCATCAGTGAGATGTGCTGGCTGGTCACGTCAAGGCAATGGGAGGCGTAGTCCCTGTCTTGTCGACGTCATCTGAAGGGTAGGAGTCAGATGATGACATCTCTCAGTACAATGCCCAATCACACCCCTACTATGGCCCAGACACCCCTCCCTGCCATCCACAACATGGCAGACCCCTGTCACATGACACCACATCCCTACGTCATCGACAGCATGACGCACATCATGGGTGATGCCAACATGGCGACCCCCATGGTGGGGGGGAGCAGGCCTAGGCCCAATGCCAACGGCACCACTGATAGCCATTATTAATGTGGAAGACAGGCAGGAGATAGAGAAAATGATTGAGAGTGCCTCAGGCACCATGCCCATCTCTGAGAAAAATAAACAGGTTCTCGAGACCCAAATTAGGCAGCTTCTACATGAGGCTGGTACTCAGGAGGGCATGGTTCATTCTGTGGCTGAAGCCGCAGCTCAGGCAGCCCTGGATGGCGCCCGAGGTAATCTACCTCTGCTTGATTGTCCCAATAATCCCCTACAAATGACCTACTCTGTTCAGCAAATAGCTGACAGCATTGGTCGCATGAGCCCGTCTGACAATCTCAGTTATCACTTGGAAAAGGTGCATGCTAAATGTGAAATGCTTAGTCCCACTGCAGACTACCAGGTCCAGATCCTACACCAGACCATTGATCCTAGCCTGTGGGCGAAACTCTCCGATGTTGTCCACCAGGATGGCCATGCCACCTTTGATGAAGTAGCAGCTGAGCTCATTTCTGCACACAACCCAGGTATAGTAGGAGTGATGCTCGCATACCCTGTAAAACAGAATATGAAAGAAAGTCCAGCGACTTTCCACCAGAGGCTCTGGATGGCCTATCGAGCAGGGAAGCACCTTGCAGGAGAAGACGCAGATGTGGAACTCATCGAATATAAGACCTTGTTCCTTAGGAATATGATCCCTGCAGTAACAGAAAAGTTAGAACCAACCACCTATCCCACCATTGAGAGGTTTGCCGATATTCTTCGGAAAACAGAGAGAGTTTATCAACTCTACATCCGTGATTCTGGCTCCGGTTCCAAGAAAGTAGCTGCCATGGAAGCCATTCCGGAGGCCATGACAAACTACACGGTGAAGGGGCAGGCCCAAGAGAAACAGCCCCTTCCCACAGACAACCAACACCCCCGGAAGGCCCAACAGCAACAGCAACAATCCTGGGGTGGGAACCAGAGCTACCACAGAAATAAGAAACACCACAAGAACAACAAGGGTAAACAACAAAGATCAGGACCTTCATATAGGGAAATAGCCGATGAAAACTGGAAATTCCGGGTTCTTCTCGGGCAAGTGCTTTCTGTAACAAATGCCATCCCCGTTTGGGCCCTTGCAGCAATACAACCAGAAGAACAGGCCTCAACAGGCCGTGGAGACACCAGAAGTCCAGGCTCTCAGGCCCTTACAGGCCTGAACCCGGAAGCGGCTCCCTATATAGTATCAGTGCAGCATGGTGAGATGGTTCAAAGGAACCAGGCCCAGACTCTCTTTCAAGAGCTCCCCCAGGCTTCCACTGGTACAGATTGACAATTACAGGCCCCAGTCCAGATTGTAAACAAGCTGGTCTTGGATACAAATGGAAGGCCCTGCACTGAGGCTGAGGACGGGGTCCGCCTGCTGACAGTACTACTGGATACAGGCGCTGCTGTGTCTGTATTACAGGATGACGACTCAGAAACATTACCTTGGTCCACCGGATGGAGGACCAATATTTCTGGTGTAGACAGAACTAGGTTACCTGCATACTGCTCCCTGCCACTACTGGTGACACTGGGACACTTGAAGGCCTATCATACCTTTCAGTTAATGGGACTGCATGATCACCCTAGTATAATCAGAATTGACTTTTTGGCACCACACGGCTGTGTGGTAGACCTAGCCAACATGTTACTGATACAGATCCACAGACAATATCACACCATTGTGATCCCTGATTCGCATGTGGTTGCAACAATCTCTCTGCGAACAACAAAGAGTATGACGTCATAGATTTGTTCAAGAATCACAAACTTTTCCCAAAGCTCCTCCCCATTCTACAAAGGCATTTGGAGGCATTCACTACCAACAAGCATGACTGTGGCAGGATGCACACTGTCATTGAAGTGACAGGCCCAGCACATGAGAGGCAATGACGATACCCCTTTCCACCTGAGGTCTTGCCTTCTCTTAGGAAAACAATAAAATCACTCCTCAAGCAAGGTGTAATTAGGACATGTGTTTCCACTGTAAACTCCCTAGTGTGGCCTGTGAAAAAACCCACAGGTGCCTCTAGACTTACTATTGACTACAGGAGACTAAACCAGGTCACCCCCAGTTGTGCCCCAACTGTGGCATCGGCACCAGATGTGCTATGACTACTAACCCCTGACCAACAATGGTTTAGTGCCCTGAACATTTCCAATGGTTTTTGGTCATTGCCATTGACCCCCAAAAGTCAATATAAGTTTGCCTTCACCTTTGAGGGCAGGCAGTACATGTGGACCTGCTTACCACAGGGGTTTCACAACAGCCCTCCCTGTTCCATTTACACATGATAGATGCCCTTGAGGGTTTCTCTACACCCCAGTGTCTCTTGCAGTATGTGGATGACCTGTTGTTGGCCACAGCGACACAGGAACAACATCTGGACCTCTTGGATGAACTACTGACCGTCAACCAGACGGCATGTCTCAAACGTAACCCTGCAAAAGCACAACTATGTCAGAAAGAGGTACTCTTTCTGGGCCTGAGGATAACAGACCAAGGCCGAAGCCCTATCTGGAAGAAGATACAAGGATTGCAAGATCTGCCACTGCCTGCCAGCGTGGCCACCCTTAGAAGGTTTCTAGGTATGGTAAACTATTCTAGAGATTTTATTTGTGATTTTGCTCAGAAGGCCACCCCTCTGTAAGAATTACTGAAAAAGGATGTCTCCTGGAGTTGGGGTCCCATTCACACCCAAGCTGTGACATCACTGAAACAGGCCTTGGCCTCAGCTCCAGCTTTGGTCAACTCCAATCCAGCCCTACCATTCCATCTGGAGTGTGCCACCTCTGACATTGCTATGTCTGCAGTGTTGGCCCAGGAGGTCCATGGCACCCTGAGACCCACTGCATATGCATCACAGCTCTTGACCCCAATGGAACAGAAGTACAGCCTTTGTAAAAGGAACCTTCTGGCCACCTACTGGGCTGTCAAGCACATTCTGTATATCATTGGGTACGCCTCCTGATTATAAACACAAACCACACCCCAACAACATTTCTGCTATCAGACAGAGTGAAGGATGGGTCAGTCTCTAATACCAGGGTAACATACTGGTCCCTCCTTCTCCAGGACAGAGATATTAAGGTCAACCCCACCAAAATGCCATCCATGCTGGTGCATGGTCTCCTTTTCCAAGAAGAACCCCATGACTGTACACTGCAGCCACCTGATCTACCAGATCCAGGTCCTTTTCTTCCTGCTACCCAACTACTTGAGAACACCTCATTGTGCCGTCTCTTTATGGACGGCTCAGCTTCCTATTACCAGGGAGAACAGATAGCAGGAATGGGCACATTAGTCATTTACCCTTATGGTAAAACTGTCAAGATTTCTAAGCATTGCAGTGTGGCATCATCACAGTATGCTGAGATGGCAGCGGTGGCCTGTGCCTTCGGGTTCATCCAGCATGGAACCTAGGATACCATCATTTTTGCAGACTCTGACTGGGTTTGTTGTTCCCTTACAGAATTTCTTCCTTTCTGGCAGAAGAACTCCTTTACCTCCTCTGATGGCAGCCCAGTGAAACACAAGAAATTGGTACTATACATTCACTCAATGGCACAGAAATTTGCACACAAAATCTATGTACACAAAGTTAAGGCCCACTCCATACACGACTCCTATCATGCCTTCAATGACACTGCTGACACCCTTGCAAAGGAAGGGGCCTGGGGGGGGACACCTGGATGATGGACCATCCAGAGGCCAGAGCGGCCGTACACATTGTAGCAGTCAGGAAGAAACCTAAACCCTTCTCCCCCTTGGATTTGTCAGAAGCCCAGCATGCTGACTTTGAAATCAAAGCTGTGTTCAGATTCCTGGACAAAGGTACTGAGAAGAATCTATCTACCCACAACCCCTACCAAAGGCATGAAGATAAGCTACACCTATCCCCTGATGACAAGCTCATCTGGTATCAACCAGATGACACCCACATCAAATTGTGGGTGGTTCCTCATCATCTTCGGTCTGAATTTCTGCACCAGGTGCACAACATCCTTACTGGTGGACACCAGGGAGTAGAAAACACACTCCAAAGGCTCAAGACCACCGCCTGGTGGTCTGGTGTCATCAAGGATGTCAAACAGTACATAGACAACTGCCTTGTTTGTGTGCAAAACAACCCCATCCCTACCAAACTTAATGCCAAGCTACTACCACAAAGGCATTTTGGCCCTTGGCATGCCATACAGGTTGACTTTATTGGTCCCTTAACTAATACCAGCAGAAACAACAAGTACGCCCTTGTGGTCACTGATCTCTTCTCTAAGTGGGTTGAGGCTTTCCCCACTAAGACATGCACTATTAAAACCACTGCCAAAATCCTGGTGGAACAGATTTTCTCCAGGTGGGGCCTATCTCTCAAGGTAGACTCAGACAAAGGAATTTGTTTTACAGGTGAGTTGATAAAAGAAGCACTTGAACTCCTTGGAGTTCATCAGAAGTTCCACATACCTTACCACCCACAATCTTCAGGTCAAGTAGAGAGGGCCAACACTACTAATTGCATGGGCAAGGCCCAGCAACAGTCCAAAATCCAGTTTGACAAACGCACACAAAAAGTGGATTGGCAAGTTGGGGATCAGGTAATGGTTCTCAGATTTGCACATCCCACACATTCCTTCTCCAGTAAGTGGGAAGGACCCTACCCCATTGCCAACAAGCTCATTCCAGCAGTCTATCAGGTTAGACTCATGCAAAACAACAAACTGACTGACAAATGGTTACATGCAATCCAGCTGAAACTGTATAAAGGAGAAACACACACCTCAGGAACTGTTCTTAATTAGAAAACTGGATAGTAGTTTCTCAGGAGAAATACCCGAAGTACGTATAACTTGCCAAAACGACTAAATCTCAGCAAATTGTTAAAATATTTTGAATTTCTGCTCTATTATTCACCTAACTACTTTTCACATGATCCCAAACTAAGCTTCCTACAGTTCTCTCGTCTTCTCCCTTCCCTCTGCAGGTCACATGACTCCGCTACCAAGCAACATGTAGCAATGCCTGTAGCAACAAACAAACACACTGGAAGATAAAAATACATTTTTTTTTTGTCTTATGCAACCCCTAGGTGGCACTATCCCAAGGGCTACTACCCCTGCCTGCTTGGCTAGTAGCAGGTTAAGGGGCCTGAGTTCTGAAACGGGTGCCTCCACCCAGAGGTCAGGGTTGGTAGTGGTCAAGTTAACCTGGGCACAGCCCTCTGGGATACTGTAACCCCCTTTTCCCCTCTAGTGGCCTGAACACTGTACAACAATCACTTTCACAATACCCTGGTACACCACACAAGTACCCACACTGTTTGCACTTACCACCAGGGCTGGTTCCTCTGGCTCGACCCTGGGGACCCCCTGTAAAACAAGGTTAAGCACAGCAAATAGCAACAGCACAGTACTTTGAGCACAAACTGGAACCACAGTCAGATTACATGCAGAAAAAGTTAGATCTGATTTATTCAGGGGACTTGAACAAGGGAGGGGCAAAATCAGGTTAATTAGCTTAAAGGTTATATCAGTCAAGCAGTTATGCATGTGCTTTGAGTCCCCCCACACAGTCCACCTCTGGGTACCCAGGTGGAGAAGAGATGGACTAGCCAGGACAGTTGCCCGGGGTTGCAGCTGGTTGGGGCTCTGTGATAGAAAACACGTGCACAGTACACAATGTTTGTAATCCGGAGCCAGAGGGCTCAGTTCATAAAGGAAATGAAACAACAAGACAATCAGATGACACACTCAGATTAAGCTGTTGGTGCAGAGAGCTACCCTGGTATTTACTCATAATACCCAAGACTAGACACAGGCTGAACGAAAATCGAGACCGCAGGTGATTGATCTGGAATGCCAGGAGAAGCGGGCCCACACAAGTCGCAGAGGCATCATTCCTGTTCAAGCGTGGAGCAGGGGGGCTGATCCTCAGGCAGGTCTCTCGACGATGGCTTCTCTGTGCAGTGGGTAGTCTGGCTGGGCCAGTCTGGCAAAGCCCAGACCGCATGGAGACAAGTTCGGATGCAGTCCGTTTTGGGCTGGATACAGCTTCCAGCAAGCAGAACACAGTTCACACAGTGGGAACTAACTCACAACCCACTAGCAGCTCATAGCACATTTACATGTATGGGAATTGTACTGTACCAGGCAAAGTGCTCCCCGATCACAATCGCGAAGTCTCTGTACACACTGGGAGCTTAGGGGTAGCTGGAACTCCTGACAGGCCAATCGCATTCAGCAAAAATATTCGGTCTTCTTCAGGTTGAGCCTGGCCCACTTCAGTAGCTTACTTTAGTCACACAAACTTGGATTTAGTGCAAAATAATTCTCTTCTCTCCCTCTCATGGAGCAGCAGCAGACATGCAGCCAAACATTCAGCCCTTTCACAGTTTTCCCATGTGAATCCACTCAGGATTTCTGCCCAAAATTACTTCAACTCCTTCTTCTTGAGCTTCTAGCTCAGAACTAAACTGAAAACTGCAAGCAGCCCAGGACTTCCCCAAGATCCAAAAGAGTTGGTTGGCTGATTTGGCTGTCAGTCAAAGCAAGCGCTCCCCCTTCAGTTGCAAAAAAGGCGCAAAAACTCAAACTACAGTTCCTATAGATTTTGAATTCAGACAGCTCCTGTAGTCCGGCTACATTTTAGGTCCCACCAGAACTGATTGGTCCCATTTGCAGTCCTGGACCAAGATAGTGGAGACAAACAAAAGGAAAAATTACTCACCTTAGTAATTGCTTTTCTTCTCATGGAGTCTTGCTATATTAGGACCTTTGCAGTATGCCCCTGGCTTTTGACTGCCCCGGAGATGAATAGTTAACTCCAGAGAAATCTGGAGTTCCACAGCGAGAGGGCGCTTATTGAAAGCTCTATCTGGGTAGTTTGAACCCAAACTGTCAGGTTCTTTACGAGGCTAAACTAACATAGCAAGTCTGTGTGGAAAAGCCTTACACTAGCCATTGGCTACCTACTAACAGTAGAACCACAAAAACACAACAAACAATAAAGAAAAACAGTATCACGTATTATTGTTAGGATAACCCTTGACAATCACTACTAAGGCCCCTCTGCCCAAAGACTCAAGTCCAGAGAGGGCCCAGCTATAATTAACAAAAACAGAAACTATCTAGTTCCTAACCCAAGAAAGAAAAGAAGGAACTAGAAGCTAAACAGGCATGACACAGTGATTGCACCAATTTGCCAACCCCATACCCAAGTAGGGATTCTGAGAGGGGGTAGGAGGGAGGGTTGTCCTAATATGCAAGACTCCATGAGAAGAAAAGCAATTACTAAGGTGAGTAATTTTTCTTCAAACACCATGAAGTCTTGCTTATATTAGGACCTTTGCAGAGTACACAGCAGTACCCCCATGGAGGAGGGTCAGAACCTACTTAGGAAATAGGCTCTGCAGGACAGCTGTGCCAGCGAGCATCTCTCCTGGACTGGATGTCCAGGGAATAATGCTTAGTGAAAGTGTGGACTGTCTTCCAGGTAGCAGCATGACAGATTTCCAAAATGGGAATATCTCTAGCAGCCGCTGGAGATGCAGCTGTACCCTGAGTGGAATGAGCCCTCAGGCCTGAGGCGGCTCCTTGCCCAGTTTTGATAACAGAACTGGATACAGAGACAATCCACCAGCAATTGACCTCCTAGTAGCAGGCCTCCCCTTACCCACATCTCCATAGGTAAGGAAGAGCTGGAGGGATTGAATCTGTGACCCTTGGTACGATCCAAATAATAGCTAAGGGCTCTTTTTACGACCAAACTGTGCAAGCTTCTCTCACCAGAAGAGGAGTGCTCAGTAAAAATACTGGAAGAGAGATGGATTGGTTAAGATGAAAATCTGAAACCACCTTAGGTAAAAACTTTCTGTTAGTCCTGAGGATCACTTTTCTCTGTGGAAAGAAATGAAATCCTCTTCCACTGACAAGGCTTGCAATTCACTTATCGCCTAGCAGAAGTGATAGCCACTAGAAAACAGTTTTCCAAGTTAAGAACTTGAGATCTGCGAATCCAGAGGCTCAAAGGGAGGTTGCATTAGCTGGGCAATGCAAATATTCAAGTCCCATGCAGGGGTTGGTTCCGAAAGGGAGGATTAGTATGAAGTAACCCTTTGAAAAATTTGGCAAACACAGGGTGAGAAGAAGAGAAACTGGTTTTCCTGCAGAAATAAAAACTGAAACAGCTGTCAAATGAACCTTTAAGGTAGCTGGTTTGAGGCCTAAGGAATTTAAGTGGACCAGGTAGTCCAACAAAATAGGCAGGTCAGCTGATTCTGGGGTGATTTGCCTCTCAGAACACCAAAATGAGAATCTCTTCCATTTAGAATTATAAGTGGCTCTAGTGGAAGGCTTTCTGGAGGCCTTCAAAATATCAAGACACCTTGAGAAAGGTGTAAATGAGCAAACTCTAACTCCTCAAGAACCAAGCCTTGAGGTGGAGGAGTTGAGATCCGGATACCACCTCTCCCTGTGCACAGGTCAGCAGGTCGTGAGCCCTGGGCAAGGTCAGGGAGGTGGAATGATAGGGACAGAAGAAGAGGTACCAAGGCTGCCTGGCCCAGTCTGGAGCAATCAGAATCACCCTGCAAGGCTGAGTTCTGATTTTACTAAAACCCTGAAGAGGAGAGAGAGCGGAGGGAAAGCATAGAGGAACTTTCCTCCCAACTCAAGCTGAAAGGCATCCAGGGGACTGCACCCCAGAACTGGGGGCCTGCAGCAAAACAGGAAGTTTGTGGTTGTCTGGGGCTGCAAAAGATCTATCTGAGGTGCCCCAGCTGGCCAAGTTGACCCCAGCACTTGAGGGTTCAAGAGCCCATTCGTGATGGCCCTGAGAAATCCTGCTGAGGGCGTCCGCTGGGACATTGTCCTTCCCTGGGAGGTGAACCGCTATCAGAGAGGTGTTCAGGGAATAGGCCAGAGACCACAACTTCATTGCTTCGTGCATAGGGCTGAAGAGGTCCCCTTGCTTGTTGATGTACCACATTGTTGTGGTATTGTCTGTCTGACTTGAACAACTTTGTTCTGGACAGTTTCTGAAAAACCTGGAGAGCTAGGAAGACAGCTCTGAGCTCCAGCAGATTGATGTGAAGCAGAGATTCCTGGGGGACCAAACTCCCTGAGTTGAAAGGTCGCCAGGTGAGCCCCAACCCAACAGGGGACGCATCCGTGGTGAGGATGAGGCGTGAGGACAGGAAGGAATGGGACCCCTGAGGACAGGTTGCTCCGATCCAGCCACCACTGGAGAGCTAGGATCAGAGTCTTGGTCACTGGGACCAATTTGGTAAGGGGTCCCTCCTTTGAGACCAATAGGACCTCAAGTGGAACTGAATGTCCCTCATCTGAAATCTTGCCCCTGGCACAACAGCTGTAGAGGCAGCCATGTGCCCCAGGAGTTGCAGAAAGTGCCTTGCTGGTGAGAGACCTGCATGGAGAAAGAAGATGCCAGGGCAATGAGTTTGTCCACTCTTTCGGAGGGAGGAATGCCCTGGCTAACTTTGTGTTCAGCTCTGCACCTATAAAAGTTAGTACCTGAACTGGTTCAAGAACTGACTTTGGAACATTCAGCAGGAACCCCAGAAAGGTGAGAGTTCCTGGGTGATTTCAAGTGGGATTTTACCTGCTCTGATGACTGACCCACAATAAGCCAGTCGTCCAGTAAGGAAACACAGCTATCCTTGTCTTCTTAAGTGGGCCACACTACAGCTAGACATTTTGTGAAAACTCTTGGAGCAGAAGTGAGTCCGAAGGGCATTGCCCTGAACTGGTAGTGGCCGAGGGCAGTTCGAACCTGAGGTACTTTCAGTGAGAGGCCCTGATTAGAATATGGAAGTAGAGCGTCCTTGAGGTCCAGGAAGCTAGCCAGTCCCTGGCCTCAAGGATAGCAAAATCATTAAAGTCAGCATTTTGAACTTTGGTTTTACAAGATGCTTGTTCAGAAATCTTAAATCCAAGATGGGCCATGATCTCCTGTCTTTTTGGGGTCAGGAAGTACTTGAGTAAAGACCCTAGCTCTGGTGGCAAGGGGACCCTTTCCACTGCTTTGCAGTCAAAGAGAGGAAACCTCCGCTTCATGCGAGGGTTTCTAAAAGACTTGAGGGGAAAGTGCCTGGCTCTCATCTTGGGAAACTGTTTGAAACTGAGAACCAAGCCTTGGCTTACCACCTCCAGAACCCATTTGTCCGAGGTTAGGGACAACCAGTTCTGGCAGAAATAAGCCAGTCTGCCCCCCCACGGTACAGGAGAGTCGGCCCCAGACACCCCGTCAGGGTGCCTGCTTGGCAGGAGCAGCTTTAGGTTGGGGAGAGGGCCTGCCTGTGCCCCGTCTGCCTCTGCCTCTGAAAAATCCTCTCTGTGCAAAAGCAGAAGAAGCCTGGAATTGGTAAAAAGGCCTATTGTAAGGCCTGCCCCTACCCCTGGGGGCATGCCTATGTTGAGTGGCATGCCTCTCCTTAGCTTGGGCACTTTTGTAAGTAGTTCTGTATTCATCCATCTTTTTCATGTGATTTTCTGTTTGTTCTCCAAACAGAGAATTTCCTATAACAGGAAAATCTATAGCCTTTGACTGGGTATCTTGGGACAGATTAGTGCATCTGAGCCATGCCAACCTACGACCCTGACCCTAGAGGAAACATCATTAACATCAACAGCAGCATGAAATTGAACTTTAGAGGCTTCAATGCCATCAGCAGCCACCTGTTCCAACTCACTAGCCAGCTGGCCATGGGCCTGCTTGGCCAACTGCAATATAGTGTCCCATCTAGATTTCTGATATCTAGCCACATAAGCTATATAATTAGCCTGTCTGAGTCCCAAAGAAGCTGCCACATACTGTTTTTCGCCATGGCATCAATCTTCCTGGAATCCTTATCAGGAGGATGTGAAGCCAGGGAATATATGTCACAGGCTGCAGCTTGCACCACACCTACATGGACTACACTGTTCAGTAGGAAGTCTGTATTAGGGCCTGACAACGTATACCTTCTGTCCATTTTTTATCTACAGGAGGGACAGAAAAGGATTTTAAAATCTTAGTGGTTTGTCTCCTAAATGACTTATGTAAAGGAATAGACAACCTTCTAGCCTCTGGAATATCCATCATTTCCACATAGTCAGGCTCCTCTTGCTCATCCACAGCCTCTTCTAAGGGAGCTGGAGAGTTTCTGCTACTTTCTTATAAAATCTGAAATGAGATGGGGACTCAGACAATAAAGGGGAGACTCAAAGGGTCTGTCTGGAGAAATGTCCAGTTCTATTGGCACTTCCAGACCTTCCCAATCACAATTACAATCATCAAAATCTTCCTCCCCTCCTGTGGTTCATAAAATCCCCAACATCATAATCCTGAACCACTGGACCTGAACGAGACCCCTTTTTCCAACCAGAGGGTTCAACAAGTCCCTGAGACAAAGACTGGACAATCTGTATGGCTTTAGCTATTTCTACAGCAGAAGGAGAGACAAAACTGGACTCCACACTAGCTGATTTCTTTGTCCTTTTGCTTTGACTGGTTCCTCAGGACCAGCCTTTCTTTTGCCGGAAGTATAGCCCTGGTCAGGAGGCACTCCCTCTGGTCCAGCCGTGGCTGGGCCGGGCTGTCCATCGGGTCAGCGGACTTTTAGCCTCTCGTTCCCTGAGCCTGCCCAATCTCTTTTCCAGGGTGGCTGCAGGGAAATTCTTACATATCTGGCAGTCTGACAGGAGGTGGTCAGCCCCCAGACAATAGACACAAGTGGTGTGTGGGTCAGCCTTGGCAAAGGCTTCCCCACAGACATCACAGTGTTGAAACCCAGTGGGCCCGGTTTTTCTTTTGGGTTTCTCAGACATAGTGCCAGCCTAACCAAACTTGTCCTTTGTTTCAGGCCTTGCCAGGACAAGACACCCTTATCGGTCCCTAACCGTGTCATGGGTATTTGGAAAAAACACTTTTAATTGCAGGTTTTTTTAGGACCGATAAGAACCGGGTACCTCACTCTAAATGCAAAGAAAACAATTTTTAAAGCAAACTGATCGGTTCAGAGCGAACCGATAATGAGTTTCCACACAGACTAAAATTATTTTACTTACGGTTACCAGATAGAGCTTTAAACCGAAAACCGCGGTAATTTTAAACACTTTCTCGTTAAATGAACCGATAAAAATACTTTAAACATCAAAACGAACCAAAATGAAGGAGCTGGTCTCCGGAGCGTCTGTTCAGTGAAAGCGGAGTAAAGAATCTGACAGTTTGGGTTCAAACAACCCAGACAGAGCTTTCAATAAGCGCCCTCGCGCTGTGGAACTCCAGATTTCTCTGGAGTTAACTATTTCATCTCCGGGGCAGTCAAAAGCCAGGGGCATACTGCAAAGGTCCTAATATAAGCAAGACTTCATGGTGTTTGAACAGTCCTTGCTACAAAGAAAGCAGGTTAGACAAACTACATTATCATTATCATTCTAAACGGTTTTCAGCAAATAGTTACATCTTTCAACAGAGCTCCATCTCAGATTACTTATGCTGCGATCAAACAGCTCTTAAAGAGACAGTACACAGAGGCCATACAGACTCTGGTAATCACATTTAAACTGCTAAAATGCAGGACGCCAGTCTGGCAGTGAGCATTTAGGCAAGCTCAAGGAAGACTTTTTGGGAACCCCCATTTGTTGGGGGTTACACTTAGTTTCTAAAAGGAGTTCATTCAAGCTTCATTATAGCAAAACGTTTTCACAGTTACTGTTGTTTCTCTTCACTATTTAAGCAACTTTGCTATTAACAAAAATAAAGAAAAAGCATGGAACAAGGTAAAACTGGACTGCCTACTTTCTTGATTGCACTTCCTCTGCCGAAAAAAATGCAACCCCTTGAATTATATAAAACAAAATATGGGGTGCAGTGTGTTTAACTCGAATTTAACACATACCCTTATTGTTGGATAGCTGCCATCCAACAACTCAGTATGTGTTAAATTAATAGCTACTGCACCACATCTATCAATATTTAACACACCCTGGATTGCATTTTGAGGCACCAAGCTGCAGGCCGAGTGCCTCCACAGCACCTGGGGTGTGCGTTAATCCCCATTAACAGCACACCCTGGAGTACAATTAATGCACTTATTACATGGGTTATGTTTTAACAGCAAAAAAACTATCATAAAAGTGTTTGTTGTTTTGCTGTTTAATCAGCGAAAAAGGTACCGTATCCTACCAACTTGCAAAATAGTCCCTAACAAATAATGCACAGTTCCTTGCTCTTATGCACCTAGAAATGTCACAGAGACAGTAATGCCATGATCTGTGAAATTTCTTGTGCATAATCTCCTGTGGGATCACGGATAGGACATGTGGTGTGCCCCCCCAACATACACACACACATACACAAATATGCTGTCTATATGTCTCTCTCTCTCTCTCTCTCTCTCTCTCTCACACACAGCCACATAGGCAGACAGACCAAAGTGCATGACTTCCTGACTGCATGCCACAGAGACCAGGCATGAGACTGCACAATCCCAGTGACTCTCGCAATACCTGCCTCCACAGAGAGATGCACACAGAGAAAAGGAATTCTCATCTCTTGCTCCCATTGCTGTCTTGTCAGCATTACCGCTCTCTCCCTCATACCTCACGATTCCGGGAAGCAACTTCACCTCAGGACACTCTGGCAAGCAACTCTGCCTGCAAGACAAGGGGCTGACACAACAATGCACGTTGTCCCGCTGACTTTCACCATACCTCCCTCTCTCGACAGCATGTCTGCTGAATACATTTGGGGGCCACAAGGTGTCTGTCGCTTTCTCTCGCTACCCCAAATTACAGCAATGGGAGAAAACTGCAGGACAAACAGAACATGAGAAGTGCCCGCCTGGCAGCAGCAGGCGAGCGGGGGGGGGGATGTATGGAGAATCAGACCACTGGCAATTACATAGATACTGATGGCAGATAAGGGCTTTTGGCCCACCTAGTCTGCCCAATTGTGGATGTAATTTGCTTCTTCAGGCTTCTCTTGAACTGGGTTGTCCCCTTCCCCCAACTGCTAGGATCCCCCAATGTCTATCCCATGCATTCTTGAATTCCCTCACTACAGACATTGGCATCACAAAATTAGAGAGAAACAGAGAGACACAGATATCAAGGAGTCACACACAGTAAGCGACAGAAACATGTTGCCCACCATTGCGCTCCTCACCCTAGCATGTTGTGCTCCATGCTTACAGTGGCACCGGTTACCTCTACTTGAAGACTGTGTGTCGGGGCGTCTTTTTCTTTCTCTCTCTCTCTGTCAACCGGCTGCAATTCCTCTGCTACGAGACATTGCAGACAGGGAGCGGACATCATTGAGGGGGGCTCCAATGGAGCACAGACAAACTGCTCTGTCTATACAACACATGAATAGAGAGAGATGCACAGACAGAGCAAAGTGCAGCAACGTTTAATTTAACACTCTGTCACTGCATGTCTCTCTCTCTCTTTCTCTCTCTCTCTCTCCGGTGCTCCGAGCAGCTCACTTCCCCCATCCTCGATCTCCTGTACTCCGCAACTGGCTGCATGACCTCTCACACCTCTCTCTCACTACGGAGCTCTGGGGGAACATGACCTGCACTGGACACACTGTGGGTGAAAAGTCTGGAGAGACTCATGCAAGGACACCCGACAGAGGGACACACATAGACAGTGAGGGGACACCGTAGCACTCCGGATGTACAAGCCCCACACTCACAGTCACCCTATCACCGTTTCTGTCTCTCTCTCTCTTCCACTGCACAGCTCACTTGCCGCAGACATTCAGGGAAAGAGTGGGGGTTTCACTGTGTGCTTGGTCCCCAGAGGTCCACGGGGCAGGTGGGTGAGAAGCCCAGTACCGCAGCTCAGTGGGAGTGGAGGGGGGCCACAGGCTTACCGGACAGGAGACGTCATGCCACTGCAGACAGCACCTTTGCTGCTACAAACCCCAGACAGGCACAACAGCACGAGCTGACAGGGTACATACTGCTCAGGGACTCAGTAGGATAGCATGCCACAAGAATTGTCATGTACAGGCAATGCAGTATCGCCAGGCTGATTTTGCAAATGGCTGCTTTCTTGTTTTGCAGCATGCCGTGAGAAACAGGGACCGTTCTGCCCCTTGATCCATGCTGTGCTGGACCTCATCACCCTGACGGTGCTGATAATGTGGATTATCGCACTGTCAGGTGATGTCCCCCATCCAATGAAATGACTGCCTCATGAGTCACATGTAAGAAATAAACATAATCAGCTCCGAGGTTGCACAATATTGAAGGAAAAAGGCAAATTACAGAAGCAGGCATTCAGTCTGCAGGAGCGACGGTGGAGATCTCACTGATTCAGTCACCTAGGTAATACTCACACGGAACGCAGCTGGAGGCTGTGGGAATCAAACCCCTGTCACTAGCAATGTCCTACCTCACTCACAGTCCACTACCCCAATCACTACACTAAATGGACAGAGCTGCTGAGACAGCCTCCGCCTCTCAACTTTAAAGTTTCACACAGTACGTGGTAATCCGAGCAGGAATCCCGAGTAGTATTCTCAAGCAGCACAAGAGTCTCGTTCTCCATACCACTTCCTCTCCAAGGTGTCCACTATGATGCCTGCAGCATAAAGTGCAAGTGAGATGATCCTGTTTTCATGCAAATGTTCTTAGTAATAAAGAAATAAGGGTGAAAATTTCAGGAAATAGAGAAAATAGAAGCCAAACTGTCTCTAAATATTACATTTTTTTCTAATTTGTCCAAATGAGGTCAGGGGTTCTTTAAGCTGTTTGTGTTGCCTTTGTCATTGGTAGCTGACCAAGAGAAAGTTAAAGTGATTTATGCAAGTTTCCCAAATGCCGTTTTCACATAGTATGCCATTGCCAGCCATGCTTCAGATGTTGAAGCTTCAATTTGTTGTTTTTGTTGTTTTTTTTTTTAACTCTGTTTCTTCACCCCCATCAGGGAACTCTCTCTGGCATCCTCTAACCTCTGGTCTCTAACTCCCACCTGAGACCCTTCTCCTTCTCCCTCGCTCCTTCGCAACACAGCCCCTGGATCTAAAGCCCCAGGGGAAGGGGCCACCCTATCCACCCAGGGTGCTCTATCTATAGTATAGAATGCCAGGCCAAGCAAGCAGGGACCTGGAGAGGAGAGCGCCCAGTGTTGGGAGTGTGGTCCAGGGCAGTGGTTCCTTCGCCTATCCCCGGGGGGGGGGATTTTCACTTGCATTTCTTCCCTAGTGTGGTGTGCAATGATGCCTGCGCACAGCTACCTTGCTGGCGTCTGCTGCACTCCACCCCTTGCGTTGACCAGTGAACCTGCAGTGTCCCACGATCTCCATCAGGGGCTGCCAGGACACCATATATCCCTGGATACCACACCAAGGAGAGGAGAGCAGTCCTCCGGATGCTCCATCCTCTCCCTTCCCTGCTGACCCCCTGCTTTCCAAGTCCATCTCCAAACCCAGGTTGCCGGCGTGATGCAAAGTGTGGTGTCCAGTGCCTCAACCCTCAGCGCCACCGGGCTGGCCAGCTTCAGTTTGTTTTGTTAAAAAAAAAATATCTGCCATAATCATTTTTTTTATGTTTTAGCAGCGCTTTGTTTCTGTCTGCCCTCCAGTTTTCTTTGTGTGGCCAAATCCCCAGAATGACGCCATGCAAAGGAGCTGTTAATGATTTACACACAGCAACAAGGAATTCTGGATAAACAATAAAGTTGACTTAAATGTTTCTTACTTAGAGGTGCAGTCTTTTATTTAGGTAGCGGTGACTGCAGTATAACACTGTATATGTAGATATACATAGCAAGGCATTGTGGGTATAATAAAAAGCTGTTTTCCAATTTCCTTACTGTGAGGTGCAGCCTTATATTTCTGTAGTGGCTTCAACAATATAAGCTCTCATATGATTATTTTCAAAGTAAGGCATTGTGCATACAGTATCTAGCTGACAAGATTTCTTTACTGAGTGATGTAGTCTCCTATTTCTGTGGTGAGCACAGAAATATAATACTCTGTATACTAATTTACATAGCAAGGCATTGTGGGTACAGTAAATAGGCACTGTGGGTACAGTAATTAGCTGCTTTATCTAAAACTAAAAACTGACAGAGTCCCTTTAATAATTTTTCCCCTTGCATGATGTCACAGTTCAGGGTTGCAGCACTGAGAAAAAAAAGAAGCAGGGTCATGCAAATGAAGCAAAGCACAGAAATAAAATGTTTTTTTTTTTCATGGAAAACGGCACTTTTAGGCAGTTTGAATGGCAGGAGACTGATTCACAACTCCTACAGGTTATATATTACTCCCATTTGTTATGGCAATCTTGCACAAATCACTTTAAAAAATCGTATTAGAAAAGATGCATACCACCAGTGCCTTGGCCACTTCTCTCTCCCACCTGTCTCTCTGTAGCACTCCCTCACCCAGCTCTCTCCCTCCTTTTCTCCCTCGTCGCTTTTCTGCTCCTTCTCCTTTACTCGAGACCTGGCAAGACATACAGGTAATGTCAAACTGTATGCATCAAATTATTCATGACAGAAAATACCACACTGCATTTAGATGCATGCATCTATGTTGCCAGTCTCCCCCATCTGTCCCTTTCTCTCGCCCCACCATATCCTTTTATCTCCCTCACTGTCTAAAACAATTGACGCAGCTGTCCATGGCTGTGTGTGGAACGTTGACGGTCATTTCATTTCTTTAATGGCCAACATGTTTTTGCGCTTGCCTAGTCACTGGGCTACTTGTTCCTAATTCATCCTTTCGCAAAAGGCTGACAACTGGATACTTGCTTAGGAAAATAGCTACTTAAATGTACTTTGGCTGCAATATTAGCAGCACCCAGTACTCTCCGACCCATTTCCGAAACGTGACGTAAGGTCACTCACGAGAACCAAATGCGACTTAGCCAGAAGATACACGGGTCGAGTGCTTCAATCGAGACTCGCGTGTTTTGCGAGAAGGCTCCAAGACCTCGCATCTACAGCACCATTTTCATTTTTTTTACTTTTTTAAATGTCCCCTTTAAGAAACTGCAGCCTTTGAGCTGCTCCTGACGTCAATGAGAGACCGGAGAGCAAATTTGCTCAGAGCACTGCAGTACCAGAGCCCAGCTGAGTGTGAGGGAGAGCGGTAGAATCGGAGTGCTTTTACTCCGGTTATGGGAGAGTGGTGGGAAAGGGGAGCGATCTGCAGTTCAAAAGAGAGAGATAACTGCAGTAGGATTTTTCTGAAATTACTGATCGGCTCCGGGAAGCTTCCATCTGTTTCTCCAGTGCAGTCAGGGAGCTGGGCTCCCTCCCGATGCTGCTTGCTGGGCTGAGGCTGACTGTCCTTCCTGGGTAAGGAAGGTGGTGGAGGTAAACGACTGCAGGCTCATCTTGACACCTTGGACCCCTTACGGCTGCAGTTGCACAGCTGAAGAAGGGTAAGTAAAGTACTGTTAGTGCAATAACTGGATTGGCGTTGCGGGGTGTGTTGCGGTAGGGGCGGCGGGGAGGGGGATCATTTAAAGGGCGTGAGAGTCAGAAGTTTGCAGACTGAAACAACCTTCAAGGGATATTGCGGAGGGAGGAAAGCTGGGTAACAGTCTCATTTATTGAGTTTATTATTTACTAATGATAATGTTTGGGAGCATTGCTGCACCGGTGGAGGGCAAGGGGTTAATTTAAAATGCCATGCGGATCAGAAGTTAGCAGTGCGAGAGGTCGACCATTCATGCAACATCGCTGGTGAGTTGCGTTCACAGTCTTGTGTTTTTGGTTCTGTTATTATTTTATTTAATAATTAAACTGTTCAGGATGTGGCACACGGACGGCGGGCACTGGGTTAATTTAAAGGGCGTTCGTATTAGAAGTTTGAGGACTGAGGCTGTCTTCAAGCAAGAATAAGATCACTGGTGGTTACCTTGATAGTTTCATTTATTGGTTATTTTTTTTTTTTTTTTGTGCAATACATGCTTTATTTGTGCGTGCATTTGGAAGCTTCTGGCTGAATTGCTGAGGCTTCCCAGTACTGGTGATGTCGCACTTTGATGGTTGTATTTTTAATATGCCCGATTCCCAGTAGGTTTAAAAGAACCACCCATAACCAAACACAATATAGCACGTTGTGCCTAAATTTATTACTATTCCTTCTGTGATAGTATCTACATTTACATTTTGTGTCTTTTGATTTGGTATTGAGATAGCACTTTTAATCTAGAATGATGTTCCAGAGCGATACACGTATATGTTTTTCCTCTTAATGTTGTTTTTTTTGGGGGGGGGACTGGTTAGTAACACAGTGTACTAACCTGGTTGGACATTAAGTGACTCACTTGACCTCCTTGTGTTATAACCCACCCAGCTGCTAAGCAGGGTTAAAGGAGATGTTGCACCTTATTCGAACTGCAGGACGAAAAAAATAGCACCAACAATTTAGCCTGGCTACCACCACCCCCCAATAAGGCTTAAAATAGGCAGTATTATGTAGCCTTCTTTTTGGGTCAACATAAACAAAGTAAATTTGCATTTTTTTCAAAATTATATACACAAGTGTATCTAGTATTGGAGTAACTCAGAATGGCATATCACAGTCTGTCGGCCCTCGGATAGATGCAAAATAGGCAACTGTTATTGCTTAGCGCACTCACCTGGTAAATAAAAACTAATACTCTGGCTTTCTTGCTGGACAAGTAAATAAAAAGGCTAAATGGGACGGGTTGTACGTGTGTCTTGTTCTGCTGTAAAATCTGATGTCCATATGGTGTAGTGGATAGGGTACCTGGGCTTGGGATCTGTCACATCCCAGGTTTGAATCCCACCACAGTCAGGTACTCTCTGTCTGTCTGATCCATCACACTACAGCCACTTTCTCTTGTATGTGACCTTGAATCTGTCCACTTGACTAACTTGTGCTATACTGCTGCTCCCAGACGTAAAGCTGAGTAAACAAGATGGTGTTTTTCAGCAGGGCTGTCCTGGGGAAATAAATGAAGTAAACCCAGTTTAATAGATTATGGGTAGGAGGGTCATATGTGTCATCTAGGTCTGCTGTAAAATTCAAACGCAGAATTGTCTAGGGGTTAGAGTATACAGGTTTGAGAAGTGGGAGATCTTGTTCAAATCCCACTACAGCCGCTTCCTCACTGATTGCACCACCATTCAGTTCACTCCCAGCTGCAGCACTGTGTAGAAGCAGGATTTTCACGAAAACAAGATGTTGCATCTCAGCTGGGCTTTCCTGTGGGTATAAATACATATTATAAAAAAAAAAAATACTTCCTGCTTTGAGAGAGAAAAAAAATGGGAGGAAAGAGAGGTACATGGGCTGGGCCGTTAACGAGGGTTGCACCCAGAAGGCGATCAAAAGAGAAACTGATGTCCTTGATAGATGTATTTATATACAAGTGAAACCAGCTTCCCAGGCTGAGCAGTATTCATATTCATCGTCGTCATATAACCTGTACTTCCCTTTCACAGTTCATCAGAGGACAAATGCGGAGCTCTCGCCAGTTCAATTCTGTTATGTAGCAAAACGTTCATTGCTATATTAAACACACACACATTACAGGATGCGTTGCTGCTGAATAAGGCAAAGTTTGCATAACTGACAAACAGGACAGGGTTTTTTCATTTTAATTTATTTAAAAGTTGCAGGTATCTAGGATAAGTTCTATGAGAAGCTAGTCTTATTTGCAGAATGTATATACAAACACCAGTACATGTATTAAGCTATGGCAGGCAATGCAAAACTTAGATTTTCTGTAACACTGTATTTTCTTTCTGACCACAAGAACTTGCAAACACAAAAAGAAAAGTGACTGTTATTTTTAGACATGCACAGCTCTCTCTGCTCTCTAACGCGCTCTATTGCTATAGCAATGCACCAGACTCAACAAGAAGGCACAAAAACATCCTTTCAGTGCATGTTGTTATGTAGGGGGTGGGAATAAAATCAGCACGGGAAGTTTAAAAAAAAAAAAACTGTGCTGAACACTGTAACATCTTAAAGAGCTACTACTGCTGAAAACAGCAAGGAGAAAATGTTAAATTTTTTTTTTTTTTTTTAAGTTGCCAGAAGTTATTTCTTTAATTCTAAAGCATTTTTATTCTGACTTTTCCCAATTAAAATATATATGACCTGATGGTATAAGGTGTGATGTGTAAAACAGTACTGTGCCTGGAAACTGATGTACAGTATTTCCTTATGCTGCATCTGCAGTGTGACTGCACCCTTTGTGACATCACTAGTGGCCAGTCTGGCAGAAGCTGAGTGACTCTTTTTGGTCACTAGTGACGCCACAGAGTGCTGATGAGGTGTGAAGAGGAACTGCTCTGGATGTGGCCACCTACAGGTGGAGCAACGCCTTTTCACGCATCACATCCTGCCCAGTCAGGAAGAAAATGTTCTAATGAGTAAAAAGGAAACCAAACCATGCGTTAAGTGTAATTGCGGATGGCTAATTTGGCAGTGTCATGGCATTTTCTGGGTGAGAAATGGGCATAGCCAAGATTTGGGAAATGTGGGTTTCTTCCAAAGAAATCCCAGTGTTAATAAAAATTATTTTGTTTTTAAAAACATAATGAAACAAGATGGGGGGAGGGATTTCTGGCACCCAGGAGCCCCCCCTGCTATGAGTTTTTCTTACACAGAGGTGAGCAGGCTGTCAGCCCTACCCCCTTCCGACTGACGACCATGTCCCCCAGGATTTGTCGGCAGGTTCCCCCATGGACTACTCCCCACCGTGGTGGGGCCAAAAGGGGAGGGCTGTCCTCCCCCAGAGACCACATCCAGAAGGCCAAAGTCCTGGGTGATGGCAAAGGCCAGAACAGGCAGCTGTGGCTTTGTGTAGCCTGCCCGTCTTTTTCCAGTTTCATTCCTACAACCGGGCAGCATAAAACGACGCAGATACATGTGCACAGAGGTGCACATGCACTACGCGCCTGCTGCCAGCCATTCCTGTCGCCCCATGGCCCTGCCACCACGCCTCCACATGGACGGTGACAGAGTTACAGTGATGTGGCGTATCCGCCACCCCAGGAGAGGAGAGTAGTCCTTCAGCCGCTCAATCCTCTTCCCCTTGGCTGAGCCCCAAAGCCACCAAAGTCCACTACTGAACTCTAGCTGCGGATGTGGCAAGCGGTCTGGCGTCCAGCGTCTTAACCTGCCATGCCACTGGGCAAGCCAAATGTTGTTGTTGTTGTTGTTGTTGTTGTTGTTGTTGTTGTTGTGTTTTTGTTTTTTGTAAAGTAATCAGTTGTTATTTTTTGTTTCTGAAATGTTTTTCATTTTCCATTTGTCTGGTAGTAGTTTTTCTATCTGGTAGTATTACAGTAGATCGGTAGGACTGATGGAAAGAGCAGTACTTGACCTGAAATGGACATATCTGGTTCTGTTCCTTTTCAATCTTCATCAGCAGTTATTTGCCTGTTTGTTTATTTATTTACAGTACAACCCCTATTATCCAGATCTCCCTATTATCTGAACTCTGACATTGTTCCCCAACTCTCATATGCTTAATGTTATGGACCCCTGATTATCTGAACTCTCAATTTATCCGAACAAATCTGATGTCTCCCAGAGCATTCAGATAATCGAGGTTGTACTGTATGTATTTTATTTATTTCAGCAAGCAGGTGAGAGAACTAGACAAGCAGCCTATTTTCAGGTTCGACCCTTGTAGTACATTTTTGATACACAGCAAGTAGCGTCCATTCTTCTGTCATTTATCATTACAGTACAACATCAGTTGCAGGTACAGCAGACAACGTCTAACAAGTGTGTTCTGAGATCTGTGTTTTTTTGTTTTTTTTTTGTTTGTTTTTTTTAAAAGATTGAATTTGATTATTTTGCATTGTTGGTAGCTCATTCTAGAATTTAGGTGCAGCAAAACAGAAAGTATTGTGACCTCACGTATTGCAGCATCATCAGTGACGAATCTTGCAGCAGGAGATTGGCACTCCTTTGTCAGTTGTTTTTATTTAATTTTTTTATATTTTTTCTTTATGCCCCCTTACTCACCGCACTAGATCCCTATCCTCGAGGAGCCCTAGGCTGTGCGTGCTCACGTAGTTCCTCCCCAGATAACTCTGTCTGGGTTCTGGTAGACCAGCCCCCATGCTGCTGCGGTTAACCCCCCCCCCCGGGTGGGGAGGAGAGGATCCCAAGTCCCCCCAGTCCATGGAGTGTATAGATGGTCTGCCCAAGCCCCTTTGTGGAGCCTGGTTGTGGATTTCTCGGGCAGCCGGGTCCCATCTCCAGGCATCTGGTGTTTGGTATTTTTTCCCCATTGTTCTGGTGCCGCCCCATAGGACACCAGCACGCTAGGGAGCCTGCGGCAGAGCACGTTGCAATGTGCTGTCGCTCCAGCTCCCAGCCGACGTCCTCCCACTTGCTTCATGCCATCCCACTGCACCCCCCCCCTATGGTCACCCAGGTGGCAGTAGAGCAGAAGGACAGGCAGCCCACCCTCCCTGGAGAAGGAGAGCAGCCAGTGGGCACTCGATCCTCATCCCCCACAGCCAGCCCGCCCTCCAGCAACCCGAGTCTGTTCCCAAACCCGGGTCACTGGCATTGCAAGCAGTTGCTCTACCGCTGCGCCGGTGGGCTGGCCTTTCTTTGTCAGTTGTGGTGTCAGAGACAGTAAAGGTCGTGGAGCTAATGATGTAAGAGGAAGAATAGAACTAGCTATATCAGCCTCCAGGTAGAGTACTGTTCCTGCACCTTACACCAGGTATTGTCGGGTAGAACATCTTCCACTTCACAAGAGTGGACCCAAGGACCAGCGAGGCAACTACATACACCACTTAACTTCCATAGTGGGGAAGTTGTTGGAGATTATTCTAAAGGAAAGGTTGATGATCTTTCTCGATAGTAAAGGTCTACAGGATGAGAGCCAGCATGGGTTTGACTCTAGAAGATCATGCCAAACTAACCTGATTGACTTCTTCGACTGGGTCACTAGGACGGTTGACGAAGTCCATGCTGTGGATGTCCTGTACCTGGACTTCAGCAAGGCTTCCAACTCTGTGTCCCACGGGAGGTTAATGAGCAAGCTGAGGTACATGGGGGCGGGGGAGGAGAAACTGGTGGGGTGGGTTGAGAGCTGGTTGCAGGGCAGACAACCGAGGGTAGTTGTAAGGGGGGAGACATCCAGGCAAGACCAGTAACAAGTGGGGTACCGTAGGGCTCAGTGCTGGGCCCTGTTTTGTTCAATGTCTTCATTGGAGACATTGCAGAGGGGGTCAAAAGTAAGATCAGCCTGTTTGCAGATGACACTGAGTTGTGCAAAAGTGGACAATGAGGAAGGGAGGCAGGCACTCGGGGAGGATCTAGCTAAACTTGAACACTGGTCTAGGGAGTGACAGTTGGGGTTTAATGCTAAGAAGTGCAAGGTCATGTACCTCAGAGCAAGAAATCCCAGGACCAGCTACTGGCTGGGGGCCGGGGAGTGCAGGTAACAGCTTCAGAGGAGAAAAGGGACCTCGGGGTAATAGTCACAAGGGACATGAAGGTATCAGTACAGTGTAGGAGGGCAGCAGCAAGGGCAACTAGGATGCTGGGGTGCATTGCCAGAGGGATCACCTCTAGAAAGGAGGAGGTAATCCTACCCTTGTATAGCTCACTGGTGATGCCACACATGGAGTACTGTGTGTGGTACTGGTGCTCATACCTCAAAAAGGATGTGAGATTACTGGAGAGGGTGCAGCACAGGGCTACGAAAATGATCATGGGACGGGGGGGAATTGCCGTATGAGGAATGATTGAGGGAGCTCAACATGTATTCACTGGAAGAGAGAAGGGAAAGCGGGGACATGATAGAGACCTTTAAGTACTTGAAAGGCATAAACAAAGTCAGAGAGGGAGGATTGTTCCGCTTAAAGGGGAGGGTCACTAGGGGTACAGCCTGAAGTTGGAAGGGGAAGGTTTTGAGGGAGATGAGGAGGCACTACTTTACAGAGAGTGGTGGCGGATGGGAAACGCACTGCCGGAGGGAGTTAATCAACTGAGAACAGTGGATAGCTTTTAAGCAGGGTTGGATAGAGTCAAGGGCAGGATTAATACAGACAAGAAAACAAAGGGGAAGACCAGGAAAGGGGAGGAAGGGAGGGTTTGGGTGGGGCTGGGGCAGCTGTAGTGATATGAAACTAAGAGCCGCATAATCGGGCAAACTTGATAGACCTGTGGGCCTTTTTCTGCCGGCAGTTTTGTATGTTCGTATGTATGTATGTAACTAGCAAAAGAGGACAAAGAAAAGAAAAAATAAAAAACACTTCAGATACAAAGTAATAGTTCACTGTTTTTGAAAGTTAAAGAGTTGCTAGTTTCCAACATTAACTTCACAGCTGGCCTCAGCAGAATTCTGTTACACTGAGTTCCCCCAAAATTTGAATTTCTTGTTTTTTTTTTGTTTTTTTTTATTACTGTAAGACATTTGCATTAAAACAGACACTTTACCATTCAGCCTATATCTGTTCCTGCTGCCTTCCCTGCCTTGAAGTCGCATCCTCCGCCTGTGACATCAGAATAATTTCCATAGGGTTAATTTATGGAGGGGACCAATGATTATGACTTATCAGATGGAAAAGCTTATATACAAAGCTTGAGCCCAGGTTGAATTGTTCAATGACAGGTGGTCAGGTTGGATCCTTTAAAGTATGGCTAAAAGGGGTGATTTGTTCCTTAACTGACTATTGACCTGGTATATTCTCTTGTTAGAAAACCTTTGTACGGATATTATAAGCGCCCTCTGTTAGATAGTAGATATAACTACTATTTATCATCCTATATTTTTGTAGGAGCGGTATTTTGTTATAATATCGCACTCTGTCATTGCTAACTTACTATGGGGTGTTTGTCTTACCTTACTTGTCCCTGTATTGTGTCCCTTCTAAATTGATTTAATGATGAAATATGTATTTTTGTCCTTAGTGATAGATATCACTATCGGTATATTTGATCTTTATGCCGTTTCTGTCTGTACCTGCATAATAAAGTTTAAAATAAAAAATTAATCATTGCCGCGGCAGCAGGCCGTGATGTCACAACCGAGGAATATGGCTTCAAAACAGGAAAAGTGGCAAGGGACAATGAAGTCTTGGGGGCAAAGAGTCTGACTTTCTCCGATTTTCTTTAGTAATAAAGACTAGAGTGTCCTGAAGTTCAGTTTTTTTATTGTTAAAGTTTGAATCCTGTTGAGGCTAACTATCTGTGTTTTGCAGAAAACTGGAAAATCACTCTAATGTTAATTTCAGGCAGTACTCCACGCCTATAAAAGCAGCAGTTCATATTAGGGGGGGTCAATGCATCAAGCTGTGCAGGGTATGCACGAGGGGCATGTTGTCTGCCCGCGTTGCTCTGCACCTGCAGACAAGCACGTGGGGCTCGCCATGCACTAATGTACACCACCACTGGGCACCTGTACAGGGCCCAGCCCCCTGGCGCGTTGCTGCGCATAGGGAGGTTTGGTGTGCACAGGCAGGTATCCAGTTGTCTAGGTCCCGTAGTGGATCTCTGCTCCACATGGAGCAGGGGATTGTGGGATGGCACAAGACTGGAAAATGTAAAATTGATGGGTGATTGCCCAAATAGCTTCCCCCCAGCACTCCCTATCTGCCCAGAAAAGAGTAGTTGAGCTATGGAATGGTCTGTCTGCAGAGATGGTTGGGGCCAAAATCATAAATGGCTTTAAACACAGCTAAGGATAGAGTTAAGGGGATAGTAGCTACTCCGTGGGAAGTGGGGGAACAGAAACACTGATAACAATAGGGAGAATAGAGTAGGCGAAGACCCCATCCCCCATAGACAGTAGATCCTGGGATATGATAGGGTAATATGGACAGACTGAATGGACAGTCAGTCTTTTTCTGCCATCATCGTTTGTTTCATGTGTGATTGGAGCCACCATGTCATCTGTGTTTTTTTTTTTTTGTTTTTTTGTTTTTTTTTTTTTTTTTTAAACAAAACTAACGGGTTACTGTGCTTTTAAGATGCCCTGACTTGCTCAGACATTTAAAGTAGTCACCACTGCTGACTTGGACAACACTGCTGTGGCAGCAGCTGGACTGTGTGTCACCTGATCTACCTACTAACCACACAGGACATGAATTTGTCTTTGTGCTAGTCTTGCTTGGGTGTGAACTGGTGCTGGGACTGTGTGCTTTTTGTGAATTAGGACATTCATTAAAACCACCTTTGGAACTGCAACACAGCAGCCATGTTGCTACCCCTTTGACCTGCTCTGACATGGCGTTGGAGTTGAAGGTCTCTGGGCTCACCAGTCAGAGATGTTTGCCAGCTTGGGGAGCTGCAAGGAATTATGGACTGCAATTGAATTTAATTCACGTGCCTTTGTAGAAACATAGAAGTTGACGGCAGATAAGGACCGCAAGGCCCATCCAGTCTGCCCATAAGGCACTTGTCTGACATGCAGGGGATCTCCTGAGCTGCCCGTCCTGATTTGACAGTCTAAATGAACCAGTCGAGGTCTGTATGGCCCCGTGTAGTGGAGGGGCTGTGCTGTTCTCTCGGCAGATCTCGGTGAAGCTGGGTCTCTGTCTGGAGAGGGTCCGAGCTGTGTGGAGATAGACTCCGTGTCTAAAGGGATGAACCAAAAGTGTTTGCAAGCAGTTTCCCTGCTTGACTTAGAGGAGGTATTCTCATGCTAAGTAGCATGCCATCGACGCTAAGCGTTGCCAGAGAAAGAGACTTGAACTGTCACCCATGACTGCTCCAAAATCCACCAGTGGGGACCACAACCTTGTACCAGGCTGTTACTGCCTGGATGGTCTGTATGCCTAGATGTGGGGGTCATTGTGGGTTGGCGGAGTCCTGATCAGCCAGTGGATCCCATGCCTCGAAGCTGCATTGCTTGTCTAATGCACTGGAATGGAGGGAGAGAGGGAGAAAGTGAAATCTAGAGACTGAGAACGGCTGCCAGAGTGGTGTTGCCTCAAGCTATACAGTGGAGCCCTGCAGAGCAAGGGGGATCTATGAGCACCGGAATAGTGAGTACAGTCAGTGTACAAGTATATAAATTGTTTAGGAAACTGGTTGCTGGATCCGGCCAACCAGCCAGGGAGTTGCATACGCCTCTGTTTGAGGCTCTGCCATTTTGCAGCTGCATGGCCTTTGGTTTTGGGGTTTAACACTGTTCGCTGAGCATTGCTGTTATTTTGATTTGAAGTGCAGACGCTGGCTATCCGCATGCTGCGATAGGAGGTCTACAGTGATTCCACAGCTGGGTACCCAGTAACCTGTATAGGAGCTCCCTATTGGTTGAAGGGGTAAATAGTACAGGTGCCAACAGAAAAGTTTGAGTACACAACGCCTCACCATAGAACACTGCAGCGCTAATTTATAGTGTATAAAGTGCAGTTATTTTATTTTTGCATGTAGTATAAGGTATCAACGTATTACTAAAAAAAAAAAAAAAAAAAACGGCAGCCACGCAAAATAAGTGCCAATTCATGTGTTGCACTTTGTCAAGGACTGCTTTACCCTATGCTGTGTGCAATTAAAAAAAAAAAGACAGCACTTTATACACTATAACTTGGTGTGGTAGTGTTCTGTGGTGAAGCATTGCATGCTCGTTCTTTTCTGCTGGCAGTTAGGTTTGTCTGTGGCCCTGTCATACTTTCGAGCGGCCGAGTTCAGTGTGTTTTGGTACTAGCACTGGTAAAGTGCTGGTATCAGTAGCAGAGGGTAGCTCCCTCAATCCAGACTGCCCGAGAGAGCGAGAGAACCAGTTGCTGTTGTTGTGCACTGTGGCATGTGTGACGGATTGTATCTAAGGACCATGCCTGGACGGAAATTTTTTATTGATGGCCCAAGGAAGTGTTGATTTGGCTGCACCTGCTAAGGGGCGTGTGAACAGCGGACACTAGTTTGTGCCGGGTCTGGTTGGGGCAACTGAAAACCAGCATCTTGCCAACAAGTGCCTCATACTGCCAACTATCCCCCTTTCTTCCCATCAAGGAAAAGAATAACACAGGATATATTTTTTTTATTCTATTTTTATTAGTTTTTTGTCTAACATTTTTTAATCTGTGTGTGTGTGTGTGTATGTGTGTGTGTATATATATATATATATATATATATATATATATATATATATATATATATATATATATATATATATATATATATATATATATATATATTATATATATATATATATATATATGTGTGTAATGTATGTTTTTTTCTTTATGTACTATTTTAATTGTGCATTCCTATCTATAATATTCAATGTTTATAGTCTGTGCAGCACTTGGAACTTCTTTGGATGGGCGCTTTATAAATAAAGTTGGATTGGATTGGATAGGAGAGAGAGAGATAAGAGTTCGGGTCTGGAGGTTGTAGCTACAAACTCAGAGTAGCAGGCCTATACAAAGAAAGGGGTGGGGTTGATTACAGAGGGGAGATAGAGTGAAGTGAAAGGCACAAAGGACAACTTATGATATTGTTACAAAATAAAATAAATAAATATTATCAAATTTAGATACACATGCAATAAAATAACCAGGACATTTAAAGATAGTCTAACCTAGTCCATTCTACAATGGTTAATCGTATCCTATGTATAATGTACTGTATTAATCTCCTGTAATTTTTTTTAATTTTTTGTAGCCTGTCTGTTTGTAAATCTGACGTGGAGCCTTTGCAAAAGAGTTTTTTGACTCAAAGGATTGTAATAATACCAGATGCACTCGTACTCGCATATTCTACAATATTATTTACAGATCAAGATCATCTCTGATAAGCTGTCTGCACATGATTTTCAGGTAGTTACTTATGTTCATCTGCCTCAGGCTGTGAGTCTTCACTCAGCACTGCCGAAGCCAGAACAGCTGACACACATTCTACTCGTGTTTTAATTATGCTCAGTGTTTTGTACATCTCACCTGTGGTTCTCCGTTTATATTTGTTCTGTGGGCTGGCATGTTTCCTCACATGCTCTGTATTCTTTGTAACTTATGTTTCTTTTTTTTTTTTTTTTTTACATTATTATTTTTATTGAATTTTAAAAGAACAAAATTGGATATGAGAGACCTAAATCTATGAAAAATTATATACAGTAACAAGATGTAAAATAAGTATTCAGAAGAAGATTACAAAACCTAATGTAAAATCAAATAACTAAATGAACAAATAGAAACAATACAGAACAGTATAAACAACGAAAGGGCTGGAAATAAGATCAGATATCTCAGCATAAAGGTTATTGTGCGATACCATCAATTAGTTTTGGTACACGTAAGAAAGGGATTACAGATCATATGAAACAGTTGTAATTTTTTCAAAGGGATTCCAGATCTTATGAAACGGTTGTGATTTTTCCATAAATTATGACTAATGCGTTCATTAGCAGGACAGGAGGCCATGTAAGACCACCATTCGTCCAGCAGAGTATCAGAATATGGCAGGTACAAAAGTACATGGTGGCATTATAATATAATGCAGGTTACTTATCTTTGTCTAGGTAGTAGTCCTTAATGCCCATGCCTGGTTATGCTTTCATTCCTGCACTTCGACCATGTGCATTCGTATCTGCTATCTATTGTGTTCTATTGCCTGTCTGGTAGTGTCCCGGGTCGTGCCTGAAAATAGGTACCACTGTGTCTAGCATACTTACCTGGTCAGTAAAAGCTAATAAATAAATATTATTCTAAAATAAATACTAATGTAACCCATGTACCAGAGGGCTACCTCCCCTGCTTGATAACCATAATACAGATTGAGTGGCCTGGGCTCTGTTCTGATCATGTCTGGGGGTTCTTTCCCAAATAGAAATAAGTGATATTGCTGTGCCTTCACCCACAGTAAATATAGTGGGCCAGATGTTTGTCAGGTACAGCCCCCTGTAGTGCCTTACCTACTCACTTGCCCTTCCATTCACCCCACACGTGGAATACCACTTTAAACTGTAATACTTAAAAACACATGCAGCTAATGACTGCAGCTAATAATAATAAGCTCACGGTGTTAAACAGTGAACGGTTTTATTAAATAGGGAAAGGGGATTGAGAGTTGCAAAAGCAGAACACTAAATAATGGTTGGTTACTTGGAACTTCCATACACTTTAACATCAGTGGTGCCCAGCCCCCCACAGCAATACCATGTAGCAAAACCCACCTCCCCAGTACACCATACCACAAGCGCACCCGACCCACAGAAATATATATATATGTGTGTGTGTGTGTGTGTGTGTGTGTGTGTGTGTGTGTGTGTGTGTGTGTCTATCAATCAATTTCTTTATTTTACCAGGCAAAACACCATTGAGGAGAACTCATTTGCAAGGTGGACCTGGGAGGTCATAAAAGGAATTTACATCAAAGAAGAAAAACATTGTATTAAAGACAATAACATACGTACAGAGTAAACATATTGCCAATATATGTACAGAGTGTGTATATAGGGTAATATTGCAACTATGATACAGTAGGCTACCATATTCTGTGCTAATGATACAACCGCTCTGAGACCAACTCGACAGTTTGTCCTAGTACAAGTATAGTTTACAGTGTTTCATGAAAGAGATAGGATTTACCCTACCCAAGAATAGCCTCACCTCAAGTTGAGTGAAGCAGGAGAGGTCATGCAAGACTGAAAGGGGAGGTAGTGGGGGGGTTGAGGTATACAGAGCCGCAGGGAGGTAGGGGGAACTCAGATGATTAGAGTAGGGTGGAGATTAGAGCGTTATCAATGGAAACAATCACAGACCTCCTTGAAGGTGCGCGAGTAAAGAGTTTTGAAAGTGGACAACTTCAGCAGGCTCCTAAGCCTCAGAGCTTTCTGTATAGAGTTCCATAGAACTGGGAGAGCGTGGCTTATAGCAACTTTACCAAAACGTGTCCTGATCTTGGGGACCGATAGAGATGTACGAGAGGCCTCTCAGTGGGTAGTTGCTGGCCCTGCAGACAGGCAAGCAATCTGAAATATACTGGGGGAGCGTTTTAATGATTGATCTGTACGTCCAATAGACAGTATTTCTTTGTCTTCTGGCACTTAAAAGAGCTCCAGCCTACCTTGGCATAGAGAGTGCAATGGTGGGTAACGTTCGGTAGTCTGGTAATGAATCTAACAGCACAATGATAAAGAGTGTCCAGCTTGGACAAGACAGTGGTTGGTCCTTGGCAATAGATGAGGTCTGCGTAATCAAGTAGGGGCATGAAAGTAGTCAGGACTAACCTGGTTTTTGCTTCTTGAGTGAGAAGATTCCTAATTCGAAAGAAGAGACAGAGTCTTTGCTTTAACTCTTTGGATAGCTGCTCGATATGATCAATGAAGGACAGGTTGATATCTATCCAGAAGCCGTGGTATTTAAATTTAGTTACGAACTCCAGAAATTCACCCAGGAGTGTGTTTACTTGAGGGGAAGTGCCAGAAGCATAGGACTTAGAGGAACTGGTTGATGGGGGAAACAGCATAGCTTTGTGTTTTTTTTTGGGTTTTTTTTCCTGCATTTAGCAGTAAATTCAAACGCAGCAGGTTTGCTTGTAGTTAGTCAAAGTTATGTTGCAGGTCCCTGCAGGCTAATTCTGGCATGGGTCTGTTAATGTACAAAACCGTATCGTCAGCAAATAGGTGAATGTTTGCAGATTCAAGGCCCTTGTTAATGTTAGATATAAATGGCAAGTAGTAGAGGGCCTAAGATAGACCCTTGGGGTACACCTCTCAGTAGGTGTTTTTGGCGAGGAAAAGACCCTATTAGCCTTGACCAGTTGTTTGCGATCTGTCAAGTAGTTATTAAACCATTTTAGAGCTGATTCGCCAATCCCAATGTGTTCCGGCTTAGTCAGGAGCAGGTCATGGTCTACAGTGTCAAAGGCTTTGCTCAAGTCAAGGAACAAGGCACAAACGTAGTTCTTAGCATCCAGTGCTATCTGCCAGTCACTTGTGACTTTCGCAAGTGCGGATATGGTACTGTGGTGAGGTCTAAAACCTGACTGCGCTTCATTTAGCAGATTGAGTGATTCTAGGTGGTGCCTGAGTTGAGCGTTGGCAACATTCTCAAGTAGTTTCGACAGGGTAGGTAGGAGGGATATTGGCTGGTAGTTGTTTAGATCACTGGAGTCACCGGATTTGAATAGGGGAATGACGTGAGCTGTTTTCAAGATAGATGGGAGCGCACCCTGGGCAAGGGATAGGTTGAAGAGATGTGTGATAGGGGATAAAGCGTGGTAACCTACTTTGAGATAGTAGGGCTCAATGTAATCTGCTCCAGTAGTTTTGCTTGTGTCTAAATCCCGGAGCAATTCTTCCACTTGATTCAGTGAGACAGGACAGAAGGAAAAAACCTGTTGTGCGTGGGTTGATGCATTTAAACGTGCCAGATCTATGTGATTTTAATGTAGCCTGAAGAGTATTTGCTGGTGAGGTGTCAAATGCTAATCCTGCCATAGCAAAGTGATTGTTGATGAGTTCCAGTGTCCTGCTTTTGTCCGTGGTGGTGTTGCCCCCAGTGGTGATTTTTCTGGGGAAGCGTGCTGGCTGGGCTGTGACCTTCAATGTCTTTGAGGGTTTTCCAAAATTTTGCTGAGCGATAGGAAGAAGATTCGAGTTCTGCGTGGAAGTATCTAGCGTTCTCGGCCCTGATCAGCTTGGCACACAGGTTTCTGGTGGATCTAAAGGCAGTCCAGTTGGTTGCCTGTCTGTTTTTCCTGGCCTTTTTCCAAAGAGCATCCCTATTATTTGGTGCAGCTTTAAGACTGGTAGTGAACCAGGGGCGGGCATTTTTTTTTTTCTTAGTATGGATTTTGGTTAGGGAGGGGCATGTCTATTAATAACCTTGAGTACAACAGAATGGAATTACTCATATGCCTTGTCTACTGTGGGAGCCAGATAAAAATCCTGCCAATTAATGTGTTGAAGATCTATCAGGTGTGCACTGGGATCCAAGCACCGTAGGCTCCTCTTTAGAATGTATCTGGAGGTGGTAGTAGGTGTGGTTACTGACCTCACACAGGCAATTGCACAATGATCATTGAGGTCGTTGGCTGGAGTTCCAGTATGGGAAAAGAGATGATGTCTATTTACTAAGATAAGATCAAGTAGTGTGCCATGGTCTGGATTTTTACTGTTAGGCCGAGTGATGTTATTCACGAGTTGGGTGAGCCCGTATGCATTGCAGAATTCTTTTAGGGGTCTGGATGTGGCAGTTGGCCAGTCCAGATTAAAGTCTCCCATAATGATTACCTCAGTGGACAGGGTATCCAAAACCTCACTCAAATGTTTCAGAACCTTTAGGCCTGCGGAAGGAGGTCTGTAGCATCCAGTTACATGAAACTGGACTGAATTAAGAGATTTGAACTTTTTAAGATGAGGCTTTCCAATTCTGTAGGAGTAGTAACGGCATGTACAAGGGTGGTAGTATATATGTCCTTGACGTAAATTGCTACACCACCCTCTCTGGTGTGTCTATCAGCCTTACATAGATTGTATGAGGGGATATTGATTGTGTGAGCCAACGTAGAGGGTCTCGGCCAAAATTCTATAACCACCAGAAGATCCGGTTGAGCATAGTAAATCCAGGATTGTATGGCGTCGAATTTCCTGATTAGACTACAGGCATTTATATGCCGGAAACTCGGCCCTTTTAGTTGGGCCAGTTCTTTGGGAACAGTAATAGGGAGAGCAGGTCCTGAGTTTAGTTCGATGTTGCCTGCACAAATAAGCAGTAAAAGAAGTAATTTCTTGATAGCATTTAATAAGAGCCCAGCAAGACGTAGTCTTTTCCTTTGAGGGTGACAACAGGTGTCGGCTGCAGACTTTGCTAAGCGAGGATCAAGGGATGCATATAACATCACCCTTGCCAAGATGTTGTAAGAATGCGTGGTGAGGATATTAGGTTTGACCTGGCTGCTAAGGCCTTGATAGGGGGAACCATCTGTGCCAATCTGCACTTGCAAATTATCTTATTTTTGACCCTTTGAAGGTGTAGAACAATGGCCTTGGGGGAGGGATAGATCAGGCACTGTCTTGAATCTGCAGAGGATGAAGGTGGCACTATTGGTGTTTGGGTCTAGGCAATGAGAGAGCATGCTTACTAGAATCCCAGGGATAATAGTGGCAACTGAATTTTGAAACTATATTTCAAATGGAGCATGCTATGTAAGTAGCTGGTTGTGCTGCGCGGGCAGCTGAAGGTATAGAAGAACCAAGCGTGTGTGTGTGTGTGTGTGTGTGTGTGTGTGTGTGTGTGTGTGTGTGTGTATATGTATGTATGTATGTAATGGGTAGGAAAAATTCTTTGCTGGTTGGTTGAAACACATCACATGACTTCCATTATATCAAATGACACACTAACCTGCATTTTCACCCCAAAACAATTTTGCCATTTATAAGATAACCTACTCTAGGGTGTGCAATTAAGCACTCTGATATCACGCATACCTGGTGGTTGAAGCACTCGGCCGGTGGCCTTGTGCATAACACTCACCAAGGCATGTGTATATCAGAGCGTGACTGCACACCTTAGAGTGGATTATCTATACGTTGTATATAGATATAGAGATATATAGATATAGATATAGATATATAGTTATAGATATATAGATGTATATATTATAGTTAGATATATTACACAGGATGCGAAAATACTCTGTCGCTGGTACCAGTAGTAGAACTATAGTTTTAAGTATAAACACAACTAGCAACAGACTCTGGGTACCCAAGAGCGATATTAGTGTCCCGTTGCAGGTGCCTGATTTGCAGAGTTGCCCGGGATCTTTCAGTGGTGCACATGAGGAGACTTCGCAAGCTTGCAATTTAACCCCTCAACAGGCCATAGTGTGCTAGCGCAAAAGTAACATGGAATGCAGTTCCAGCCAACTTGCTTGAACTTTCAAATAAACTTGAAACCTCAGTTGTAATCCAGCAGGGAAAATAGAAAGTCTCGACCGCAATGCCAGCACTCACGTGACCCTTTGATGCTACGCACAGGAGACGGGAAAGCAATTCTGAAGACACAAACAGCAGCACACTGGAGCAGGATAGCAGTTCAGAAGCTTTGGATTCTTTCGAACAGGCGACAACAGCTAGGCCCTTCTGACGCCACTTCTCAGGAAACAGTCTCACAGCTTTGCTTCTCAGGAAAGTCTTTCTGGCCCACCAACCTGAAGCAGGAGCACTACACAGTGGTTTCCTGGTTTTCAGGGAGCCCAGACCCAGGAAGGACCCCACAGTCTGACTCCCCCAAATGGGTTGCGAACACCACGGTATTTGGGCACGCTCCGAGGCTCCCTGTTCCTCGTTCCACCTCACTTGATGAGGGCTAGCTGACTCCTTACCCGGTTCCGGAGTGGCCTGGACAGAATGGAGTCTCTGTTTCCACCTGGATCAGCTCAGTAACTCTTGGATGCAGCAGTGGGCCCTTGATTCACCTATTCTGCAGGGCGCTCTGCAAACGGTCTCTGGCAGTGGGTGAACCCAGCTTTCAGACTGCAGACCTCTGTGGCTTCTGAGGCTCCCGAGGCAGCAGGGGTTCTTCCCACTTGGGCGCAGGTCACAGGAAACTATTTCAGTCTCTGGCAGAAACGGTCTCAAACCACAGTCCCCAGTTTCTTACTGAGGGGTCTCTCTCACAGATGCCACTGATTTTTCCTCTCCAACAGTCCTGGGCACTGGGAGCTGGCTCTCCCAGACAGAGGAGGAATCTCCCTCGCACAGGCAGGTGCAAGAGTCACAGGCCATGCAGAAACCCTGTCTCTTCCTCTCGGTGCGTTCCCCTCTTCAGAGTCTCTCTGTCCGAACTGCGCCGAGCTGCAATTGTCCCTCCGGTTTCAGAGGAAAAATCCCAGCTTCTGATCGGTTGCCACAGCTGTCTGTCTTGAAAATGAATACACATTAAGCCCCCTTGACGCCTGATTGGCTGCTCGTTTGGGTGCTTAGAACACAGTAGCAACTCCCTTCCCAGGAACCATAGCTGCAGGTCCTCAGGCTTTTTGATTGCTGATTGGCTGTGCTTCAGGTCAAAGGTCTCCAACATGGCTGCTGATAAAGACAGTCCATGGTAGTCCCGACTTTAAGTTTATTTTTTCAGCCCAGCATTTATGCTTTAACTTTTACTGTCCCCTGGTCCTATAGTTGCCCCTCTGCCTGACTTCCAGTGGCAGAGTTGATTCTGGAGGAGACTCCCCCTGCCTGTCACACCCTCTAATCCACTGTTCCCCTAGGTGCCAGGCACTGCTATTCATTTGCATAGCAGCCTCAGTTGCTTTAAAGCTATAGTGCTCCCTTTCACCAATGGTACCTAAGAGCGCTTTTAAAATATTTGTATTTATTTCCCCCCCCCCCCCCAGTGCCTCTGGACCCCCTTTACTGTCTCTGATGTCCCTGGGCTGGAGCACACAAGGGAACCACTGGAGAGCTGCCACAGTGGCTTTAATAATTAAGCACCATAGCGCTATTCTCATGTGCACCCTGCCAGCTTGCACATTCAGGATGTGAGCTGCATGGCAGTGCACTTATCGCCAAAACAGGCAATACAGTTCTTTTAATACATGCTTCTCCAGTCCCCTTATACAGGACAAGCACCTAGGGACTGGCTGGAGCAAGAGGGCACACACAGAACCGGGACTGGTGGCAGTGAGCAGCCGGGACGACAACTAAGGTAAGCCCCTCCCATGGGTGGGGGGGGGTTACACTAAACAACTAAGGCATTAGGATAGAAGAAAGTAGAATTCACAAAATTAAAGAAAAAAAAAAGAATAGTATTGGAATCTGAATTATAAAAGGAGAATGTGATCTAGAAAGAACAGATATGGGAAGGCGCAGTATGTTGGGTGGGGGTAGGAGATACAGGTAAACCCACTGAGACCAGAGGTCCCTTTTTCAGGGGGCAGGGACATCAATTTCATAGTCTGGGGGGGGGCATGTGTCCCCCAGATTTTCATCTAGGTTGCCTTTGGGGCTGACCGAGCCTGTGAAAGTGTCATTGGGTTTTTCCTTTAGAATCTACGCCGTGTATATGGGTTGTGGCTCCAGAGTGAAGTGAAGTAACACATGTGGCTCCCAAGCCTCGTATGACTGAGTGCCACTGCTTTAGATACATTTTTAAAGGTGCCCCCTTCCCCCAAAAAATTATTTTTTTCTGACATTAAATGGGGGCAAGTTTTCTGTGTAGGCTGTTATGCCCCCCCACCACACTTTCTGTGAAGAAGTACTTCCTGGTATGTCTTTTAAACTCTTCCCCCCCAACCCCCAAGGCTTCATGGAGTTGCCTCTGTTTGTGTTCCCACTAGGGTTGGTCAGTTATCCATTTTGTTAATTGGATGCCTCAGATTTCAGCCAGAATTTAGGATTTTTGGGTAAAGTTGCTGCAAATCCAATGTTCTAAAATATTAGGATACCAAATCAGACTTGGATATGGAAATACAAATCTGATTTGGCATCTGTTTCCCTGTCACAATGTGCTGTGTGAGTTACCCCCCCCCCATCCTTTAGCTGAAAGTCCCCTGCCCAAACCACCATGTAAGTCCCAACTCGCCTCCTCTCCCTGCCCCTGTGAGCACATACTTTATTGCATAATGTCTTTTTTTTTTTTTTTTTTTTTTTAAATTGAGCCCGTCCAACTCTGATCCATACCACAACTCCATTGAAATCTGGTGGCAGGCCCTGTAGCACCGAGTGATGGGTGTTACTCAGCACGCTGGCGACCTGGGTTTGCACCCAAAGCTTGGATGTCAGGAGCAGCGGCCAGCAGGAAGGGAGTCAAGAGTGTCTCTTTGGATGCTTCCCTTTTGGGGGGAGGGATTGCATACCACTGCTCCTTCAGCGGCTCCTGGTTGTGGCCTGTGGTGATGTCCTTGGTGGTGTGGGTGACCACGTGCTGCCAGATGACCCTGCTCCAGGCTGCCACTGCGGTACACACCTACGTGGGAAGTGGGTGGGATAGAAAACGAGGGGAAAAAATGGCCCATTTCAGCTCTGTTAGATGACAGCTGCTGTCCCACCACGCAGCAGTCCCCAGAGTGCACCACTTCATCCAGGGCTGCAGCAATGAATTTTGGGGCCCCAGACTAGTCACTTGAAATGGGCTCCTGTTTCCCAAACCAGCTAGTGCCGGGGTAATGCCAGCTCCTCAGGTGGGCCCCGGACAACTCCCCATTACTGTGGCCCCTGACTCCATCCTCCCACCTGACATTCCAGGAAGGCAGCGTTTAGTCTTCCTCTCTCCCCTGTTCTCCCCCTTGCAGGGGAAGGGGGCCCTTCCGGTAGAGTTAGAGGTGGAACCCTCCAGATGCAGGTCTAGTGGAACTCTGGGGGCAGGTGCTGGCAGCGGGGGTAAGACTGGTGGGCAGCAGGGACTTGTACGGCCCGAAGTAGTGGCAGGCTGGGGGCTGAGGAAGAAGGAAAAAAAAAAAAACACCAAAAAAAAAATCTGCCACCCCTTCCTGAGCTAATCACTGGTCCCTTTCCACCCCCCCAGGAGAAAGCCATCAGCACTCCCCACCCCAGTTCAGTTAAGTACCCCCTCCAAAAATGAAATACCCACAGTAAGGGCTGGAACTGGGTCATTGTGTGTTTCAGAGATCGGTCCCATGGTGGAGCAGCTTCTACACATCTTTGACCCGTGTAAATGAATGAATGAATGATGACTTCCCAATAGTAACACCTGATTGAGTGGAACCAATCTGAACCAGTTCTCCGCCCCCATTCTATTTACCCTGTGGGCGTATTTGTATGTTTCAATTTTGCACCCCCCCCTTCTCCTCAAGAATGGATTAATGTAGACAAGCAGTAATAATAATAATAATAATAATAATAAAAAAAAAATGGATAGAAAAGCAGGCAGGGACTGAGCAGGCAACAATATAAACATGAAACATCAGAAACAAATATACAGTGAGATTTTGGGTGTGACAAAGAACATTAAACCTTACAAACCATAAGTAAATGGACCTAGAGATCAGTAATAAGTTTGACACACAGTCTTAAAGGTAGAGGCATTCAGAACAAGGACATCCGGGAATCCAGGATTTTCCTTTTTTTTTTTTTTTTTCCATTTTGTCCACTATAATTTTTCAAAGATTAGTTACAACTAACAGCAAATAAATGGTATAATCAAGTAAATCCAGAAAAAAAACAAAGTAGGTAATTAAACATTAACAAGATACATAAAATAAGATGATTGAATGATAAAATTAACATTAGGTAACTATGCAAATTACATACATTTCAAGAGACGCGACAGATTTAATTCAAAGGTCTAATACAGTCAACCTTCTGTAAGTTAGAAAGGGATTCCAGATTTTTGAAAAAGGATGTAGTTCATGTAAAATAGTTAAGCAATAATGCCCAACAGGGTGTGTATCGTGCTGGGATAGCGTCACGCCTCAGGTGGTTGAGCACGAGGCCGCAGGCTGAGTGCATCCAACAACTGAGGCGTGATGTTATCCCAAACGACACACACCCTGGAGGGCATTATTGCTATTATACAATGTCTCGTTGTTATATATAAAATAAAAATATAATTTTAAAGAATGTTTTTATTAGTGTGGAAAAATATTTTTGTTTCTTAAGAGGAGATGCAAAAAAAAAATGATGCCACTGGTACATATCATCATCCAAATGGGTTCACAGTGAGGCTGAGACCAGACCCGTGAGGTTGTGCTGGGATAACATCACTGGTCCAGCCCAAGACTGACCAATCGGAGTCCAGGATTTTTTCTTGCCATTGTATAATGTAGCTTATCCTTGCATTATTTGCAGTAGAACCCACGAGATCAAGCCGTTCTCGAATAAAGGGTGAAGTACTACTTTTCCATTTTGAAAGACTGAGTCATTGATTCATAGATATGTATTGGCAGAAAAAGACCTACTTGGCCCATTGAGTCTGCCCAGTCCTTTCTCTTTCTCTTTACATGTCCCCCTTCCCGTTGGATTCCCCCCTGCCCCATACTCTAGACTTTGTGATTGTCCCATGCCCTCTTGAATCCCTCCAGTGTTCAGGCCTCCACCACCAAATTGTTCCAGGGTGTCACCGCCCTATCAGTAAAGAAATGCCCCCTCACATTCCCCTTAAACCTACCCACCTCCACCCTCAGTCCATGCCCTCTAGTTTTAGTGACTACCTTCCCTGTGAATAGGTCCTCCCCACTTTGTTTCTATCATATCTTCCCCCCCCCCTTCTGGTCTCCAGCAGGTACAGTTCCAACACCCTCAACCTCTCTTCGTATGGCTTCTCCCTTAGCCCATGTACCATCTTTGTGGTTCTTTTCTGTACACTTTCTATGGCAGTTGTCGTCTTGCATAGGTGAGGTCTCCAAAACGAGAGACGAGGGCTACTGACAATCAGTGTTTGCTCAGATTCTGTGAAAAAACAGAAAATGGGGGAGACAGAGAGGAGTATGACAGAATCGAAGGAGGTGACAAAGGGCAGTAAAGGAGCCAAAGCATCCTCACGGAACTCAGGCTGGCACAAGGCAGTAGAGAGAGGACTTCTTTAAGTACATCAGGGAGAAAAGGGCTGTAAGGACCATAGTAAGGATTAGGAAGGAGGGGGGTTGGGTGGAAGCAGGGTACGATAAGGTGGAAGCACTAAATGAGTACTTCTGTTCAGTATTAACTAAAGAGAAGAGGGAGGTGACACCCAAGGTGGGAGAAATGGCAGAAGCGGGGAGGGAGTGGTGACAGATGGGGAAATCATGGAGGGCAGAGTTCGAGAGGGTTTGAAGGCACTGAGGGTGGACAAGGCGCCAGGCCCAGATGGCATCCACCCCAAAGTACTGAAGGAGCTGGCAGAGGTCCTTGCAGGACCTTTGGCAGACCTATTTAATGCCTCACTACATTCGGGGTGTGTACCTCAGGACTGGAGGATGGCTCATGTGGTGCCCCTCCACAAAAGTGGCCCCAAGGATAAACCGGGGAACTACAGACCAGTGAGCCTCACGTCCATTGTGGGTAAGCTAATGGAGACTATCCTGAAGGAGAGGCTGGTGGCCCTCCTAGAGGCCAAAGGACTACAGGACAGCAGACAGCATGGCTTCATACATGGCAGATCCTGCCAAACCAACCTGGTCGAGTTCTATGATTAACTAGGCAACTGGACAGGGGCCATGCAGTGGATGTCCTGTATCTGGACTTCAGTAAGGCATTTGACTCGGTGCCACATGGAAGGCTGGGAAGGAAGTTAGTAGGCATGGGGTGGGTGCAAAGCTGGTGAGATGGGTAGGAAACTGGCTGCAGGAAAGGCAACAGAGGGTGGTGGTGGGTGGGGAGCTCTCACACCCAAGGGCAGTGATGAGCGGTGTCCCACAGGGCTCGGTGTTGGCCAGTGTTGTTTGGGATATTCATTTCAGACATATCATGGGACATCAAGAGCAAGATCAGTCTGTTTGCTGATGATACCAAGGTAGGCGCGGTGGTGAATGACCTAGGGGGATGGCAGGGGTTGCAGGATGATCTGGCAAAGCTTGAAACCTGGTCAGACACCTGGCAACTGGGCTTTAATGCCAAAAAGTGCAAGGTGCTGCATATTGGGATGAAGAACCCAAGGAAGAGTTGCCAGCTAGGGGGGAGTACAGCTAGCCCAGACAGAGGAGGAGGAGAAGAAGGATCTGGGTGTGCTCATTACAGGGTCAATGAACAACTCAGCACAATGTAGGAAGGCAGCTGCAAAGGCCAACAAAATGCTGGGTTGTATGGTAAGGGGTATATCCTCGAGGAGGAGGAGGTGATTCTGCCACTGTATAGGTCATTAGTTAGACCACACCTGGAGTACTGGGCAGTACTGGCATCCGTATCTGAAGAGGGACATTAAGTTACTGGAGGGGTGCAGGCGCAGGGCGACAAAGATGATCAAGGAGCTGGGGGACTTATCATATGAGAGGAGGTTGAAGGAGTTGAACATGTACTCATTTGAGGAGAGGAGACAGGGGTGACATGATTGAAACCTTTAAATACATGAAAGGAATAAATAAGACAAGTACAGAGGAGCTGTTCAAAGTAAGGGAGGGGAGGGACACCAGGGGCCATGATATGAGACTGGAGCGAGGAAGGCTCAGGAGGGAGATGAGGAGACACTTTTTTACAGAGAGGGTGGTGGCTGGGTGGAATGAGTTACCTGCTGAAGTGGTGTGCAGTAGAACAATGGACTGCTTCAAACGAGGATGGGACAGGACAAGGGGGAGGGTTAATGAAGGGGAAGGGTGGAAGGGAGGGGCAGCTGCAGAATAAGGGGTGCTAGCTGCACATTCGAGCAGACTTGATAGACCTCTAGGCCTGTATCTGATGGCAAATTTCGTATGTTCGTAGAATCCACTCCGTTAGCATCTGTCAGATTATCAGAAAATCTGAAACTGACTCTGAGTTTGTTTCATTGCCAGTTAAGGCATTGAAATTGTATTTGGATCTAGAATCCGATTTCCGATACCACATCCACAGTATAGACCGGGTGAGTTTTTTTGGGAAGAAGAAACGTGTTGCTGGTGTGCCATTGCCACCTGCCTGCCTACCAGAGATGAATGCTGCTGCTGGGTCTGGAGGGTAACTCTGTAGGTGGCCCGCGGCATGGAATCGGGTGGTTGCAGAAGACTTGTAGTTGGTTGAATAGGCCTGGATGGACCAGGGAACTCTGGGTAGGATTTCCAGCTAGTTTTGAGGGAGAGCAGAGTAAATCGGATGCAGAATTAGAATTTTTGGACTTTGGAGGCATCGAATTCTGAAATCAGAATAAAACACTTATTAGGATTTCAGCTTTTCGACCATGAATACCGAAAATCCTAAAAACGTATCGGAATCCAATGTATCCAGATTGTGCATCCAAAATCCGAGCAACTCTACTGACAATATCCATATTTAACAGTCTGTCACATTATGGAATATGTTTAAAAATTGATGGGGCCGGCCCGGTGGCGCTGAGGGTTGAGGCGCTGGACGCCACACCTCGCGTCACGCCGGCGACCCGGGTTCGGGAACAGACTCGGTCCGTCGGGGGTCGGCAGGGGGGAAGGAGGATTGAGGCGTCCCAGCGGATGCTCTCCTCCTGAGGAGGACCAGGGTGTTTAATACACCGGCGCTCGCGAGAAAGCGGTGGAAGCACGACTCTCGGGGCAATGGCGGCTTCCCTAGGCAGGGAGCCGGAGGGGCGATGAAGCACTTGGCAGGCGTGCGAAGCAGCCATCCGCCGAGCCAAGGCTCCCGGGGGTGAGAGGAGGGACAGAAAACCAGAAAACAACCCTCGGCACTCGGATGACAGCAGCCCGCCACCCAGACGAGACAACACGGGCAGACCCCACTGTGTAAGGTGCTAAGGAGGCAGGAGCAGCACCTGAGAAAAGAGACACTCTAGGGCAGACTCAGTGGGGAGTCTGGGGGCATTGAGACAGCCCGAAGGAGGGGAGTGCGGGGGGCGTCCAGGAGGGGATAAAAAAAGAATTTAAAAAAAAAAAAAAATTGATGGGACCTGGAAATAATTCCGTTGAAATACTTGCCATAATTCCCAGCCACGCACAAAGACTCTTGCTGGAGTAGTTGGTCAAACAAAGGGCTTAGATATTTGCACCAAATGGTTAATAGTGAAGGGGTCAAAGCGTTTACAGTCCTTCAAGAAGAATTCTGGCTTTCTCACAAGAGAGTTTTTCAGATATCTTCAATGTAGACACTTTATAATTAGCACAGTTGGTATTAGTGCCACACAAAATGACCCAGCTCCACCATTAAGGTATATGTATCAAAAAAGCCATATGGAAGACACCACGAAACACATCACATTCATAAAGCAAACCCTACAAGAAGGTTCCGGTGTCTTACACATTCAAGCGGTTGAAAATAAATGGGAAGCTGAATATGAAGGCCAAATATCAGACAAAGAATGGTCTCTTATCTGGCCGGGGATACATAAAACAACCAACTCCCTGGTATGGAGGGAGTTTAGATGGAAAATCGCAACAAGATATTTCATCACCCCAGATATTTCATCAAAATATGGAACCTCCCATACTAATGGGTGTTGGAGAGGTTGCCCAAATATAGGCTCCCAGTTCCATATACTTTGGAGTTGCCCTAAGCTTAGAGACTTTTGGGCTGAGATAACCACTGCTACCAAAGAAATTTTGCAATTGGAAAATTTACCAGAGTTTCCGCATATGATACTAGGGCTTCCCCCTCCTTGGCGTTAAAACTAAAGCCCAAAGGTACCTCTAAGGCTATTACACAAAAATGACTGTCCTCAGACAGGGTCTCCTATTCCGGGTGGTGGACAAATGTAATAAATATTAAAAATATGGAAGCTCTCACAGCCAAAGTCAGACTTCAAACAGATCAATTTAATTCAAGGTGGCTCCCATTCTATGAATATGTAGAAACTAAAAAAAGCACTCCAGTATTAGATCAATTTTTACTAGGATAAGCTTGTGAGGATGTTGGGCCTGACTGGACAAAGGGAAACCTTTGAAATATCCGCCGTCAGCCTGCAGGATCCTATTTTATTTTATTCTATGTTTATCTTCTGATATAAGTTATTTGAATAATATTAACCTGGGCCAACCCCTCAAGGGGGGGGAGGGTGTTTTTTTTTTTGTTAAGGAAAAGGATAAGATCAGTTTGTGGACAGACTATATTAGCTATATATACAGAAGAATAAGACCGGAATTAGGGAAGACGCATCACACAAGCTGTTTTTTTGTTTTTTTTTAAATTACATATTAGTTTATTGAGATAGCACTGGTTAACGGATTGCCAAGCGCAGCTGGACAGGAGGAAAGAGAAGCGGGGGGGGGAGTATCTCCCAGTGGCGAAATATGAGAAGGTCATTGGGCAAATGCTCTACTGGGATAGATCCCACTATTCGATCCAGCCTGCAAAAAACCAAAACAGCATAATAAGTGATAAATTCTATGATTAAAAACGGTAACAAGGAATGTATTCAGAACAATCTGGGACGACATGATGTCTAGTTAATATGGTATTAATTTTAACACAGATGTATGTCTTTCCTATATATTGGTGTAATGAAGTTTATTGTAATTTGAAATGGAATACGAAAAATCAATAAAAACTAAGTTTAAAAAAAAAAATTGATGGGGGGGGGAAGGAAAGGTGTTAACTAAAAATGTATTGGCAAGTAGAGTAGATTTTTTTTCATGAAGACCATAATTTTGGAAGGATTTTAATACTGAATTTGTTCTCCTATTTGACTTAATAGAGTTAGTAATAGAAGTGCATTTCAGATATAAATTTGTAAGTAATACTTACTCCTCTTCTCATTTGACCAACTCTAGAATTTGATCCCATCCATAATTCTCTGAGATTGTCCTGTGAATCAAGTATGCTCTGGAGTAAAACTTGAAACTTTACTTGAACTTTATTTTTTTCAGAAGAGAGGAGTTTATCAGTTAGATGAAATAGAGGTTTATTAATGCCCAGCTGTCTCCATGCCATATCTTTAAGCTGCTTATTAATACATTTAATTAAAGAATTATTCCAGAGAGGACTATGTTGAATTGGAGGCGTGTCTAATTTTAGCAAAGCAGTCAATTTTTTTCACAAAGCCAAATAGAACTAGGAATTATAGGATGATTCCTTAAAGGAAGGCTGTCCTAAACTGTGGGGGCAATCACCAGGGCTGCAAAAACGGCCGATTAAAACAACCAATATAGTTTAAAATGAATAGCGCTAACCTTTTATTAGTTATTTATTGTTGTACAGTTGCTCCTGGATGCACTATTTTGAAACTGTCGCCGCACCCGAAAACAGAGTGTGACCCAGACATCCGGTCCTGTGCCGGAATGCTCGTAAAAATGACGGCGAGGCACATTTACAGTGGATAAAAGAAACACTGTGCCATGTAGAGGTCTATTAACTGAACCTCTAGAAGTAATTCCCAGTTAAAGCAGACAGTGTAAGGTATTTAAATTGTTCTTAAAGTTGGAGCTCCAAGCTCAGTCATGTGCAGTAGCGCCTAGTGCTCCAAGTTCGGGCATGCGCATTAGCTTAGGTTCTATCATGCATGACTGAGCTTGAGCTCCAACTTTAAGAACAATTTTAAATACCTTACACTGCTCCGTTTTAACTGGGAATTACTTCTAGAGGTTCAGTTAATAGACCTCTACATGGCACAGTGTTTCTTTTTATCCACTGTAAATGTGCCCTCATTGTATTTTATTAGTATTCCGCACAGGACCGGATGTCTGGTCACACTCTGTTTTCCAGCGGCGGTAGTTTCAAAATGGTGCATCCAGGAGCAACTGTACAACAATAAATAACTAATAAAAGGTTAGCGCTATTCATTTTAAACTATATTGGTTGTTTTAATCGGGCGTTTTTGCAGCCCTGGTGATTGCCCCCACATTTTAGGACAGCCTTCTTTTAATAAGAGGGGCTGTTTGAAGAAACATAGACTTTGACAGCAGATAAGGACCGCTTGGCCCACCTTGTCTGCCCATTTCCCTACCTACAGGATAAGCTGCAGATCCTAGTTAACCAACAGCCTATTTCTTCCTACCCCCCACAAAAATTGCCTTATGTCTGTCCCATGCATTCTTGACTTCTCCCACAGTTTGACCCCACAGCCTCCTAAGGAAGGCTGTCCCATGCGTCTACCACCCTCTCTGTGAAAAAATACTTCCTCACATTGCCCCTGAACCGCCCCCCCATCTTCAAATTGTGTCCCCTTGTTATTGCACATCTCTTTTTTTTTCAGAAAGATGATACCCTCTTGGACTTTGTTGATTCCACTGAGGTAATTAAAAGTTTTTATCATGTCCCCCCTCTCCCTCCTTTCCTCAAGGGTATACATATTAAGCTCCTTTAGTCTCTCCTTGTATGGCTTCTCTTGCAGACCCTGCACCATTTTAGTTGCTGTCCTCTGGACTGCCTCTATCCTGTCTATATCCTTGCGGAGATGGGGTCTCCAGAACTGGACGCATTACTCCAGATGGGGTCTCATCAACTGTCTGTACAGAGGGATAACAACTTCCTGTTTTCTGCTGGTGATGCCTCTCCCTATACATCCCAGTATCCCCCAGCCCTCCTTACTGCCTTCTCACATTGCTTGCTAACCTTAAGGTCATCTGATATGATTACCCCCCGGTCTGTTTCCATTTTCGTTGTTGTTACTCTTCCCCCATCGTGTTATCTTCCCCTGTGGTTTTGTTTCCCAAAAAAAAATGGTGCGGAGCACAGGGTTTGATTTATTGGGGACTGGGTTCCACCTGAGGGACACCAGCCTATACTGGCAGGATGATCTGCATCTGTCCAGGAAGGGAACAAGTCTTTTGAGCAATCAGTTTAAATGCTTCATTGGCAAGCTTTAAACTAGTCAATGGGGAGGCACTGACAAGCAGCAGAAAAATCCCAGCCTCTCCCTACAAAACAGGGTACTAAATGAGAAAAAGACCAAGGTAGAACGGTCAGTGGGGATGCTGCAACAGAAGGTAAGGCCATCAAAATGGACAGCAATGAGTACCAATGCCCGTAGTCTAGGTAACAAGCTTCCTGAATTGGTGGCCTTGATGGAGGAGGAACATCTGGATATCGTGGCAGTCACAGAAACATGGTACACAAAAACCATGACTGGGACGTAAACATACCAGGATACACTATCTACAGGAGGGACAGGGAGGGTAAAAGAGGGGAGGTAGTTCTTTACATAAGGGAAGGAATAAAAGCAACAGAACAAAAGGGTAAACAGGGAGGAGAAGAAGCACTGTGGGTAAATTTGAGACGGGCAATGGCACCACAATCCACACAGGGTTAGAACAGACCTCTCAGGGGAGGAAATGGACAAGGAAATGGTAGAAAGTATACTTAGAATGGCAGAAAAGGGGAGATATTGCTGATGGGTGATCTGAATATGCCAGATGTTAACTGGAGCGCAGTTGCAGCTGCCACCTAAGAGTGCAGTTATTCTAGATGCCCCACAGGGGCATGCCTTAGACAACTAGTACTGGAGCCCACTTGAGAGGGAGCAATATTAGACTTGATACTCTCAAATGGAGATGGAGAGAGGATCACAGATGTAGAAGTGGGTAGCCATCTGGGAACTAGCGACCATCGAACAGTATGGTTCACAATAAACACAGCAATAGAGTCAAGCCATACAAAGACAAAAGTACTGGACTTTAGGAGGGCTGACTTTGCCAAAATGGGTGAGTGCCTAAGGAATGCACTAGCAAATGGGTGGGAAGGAGGGGTGGAAGAACAATGGGGAATAATAAAAACCGTCACAGAGGTAACGTGCCTTTGTGTGAAGCAAATAAACAAACAAGACGATGTAAGAAACCACTATGGTTCTCAAAGGAAGTGGCAGTGAAGGTTCAAGAGAAAAGAAAGCATTCAGGAAGTACAAGGAATCTGCAGCAGGAGCAGGACAGAGAACTGTATCAGTTAAAGCAAAAGGAGGCTGGGAAGGCAGTCAGAACAGCAAAGGCCCAAACTGAGGAAAAGATAGCCAACTCAGTTAAGAAGGGAATAAAACCTTTTATAGGTACATCAGGGAGCAAAGGAAGACCAAGGGAGGGATAGTGAGGCTTAATAAAGGGAGGAGGGTGGGCAGAGGAGAATGTGAAAGGCAGAGATACTAAACAAATATTTTGCTCAGTATTTACAAAGGAAGAGGGGAGGTACATAAAACGAACAGTAGTAACACTCTGGATACAGAAGTTGATACCAGCCCATTTACAGAAGAAAGGGTTCTGAAAGGACTCTTAAAACTGAAGGTGGACAAAGCAATGGGGCCTGATGGGATTCATCCCAGAATTCTAAAAGAACTAAGGGTAGAACTAGTGACACCACTGACTACCCTTTTTAACAAATCATGGGAGGATGGGGTGGTACCCGAGGACTGGAGGAGGGCAGATTGATTCCCCTTCATAAAAGTGGGAGCAAGGCAGAAGCAGGAAACTATAGACCTGTTAGTTTAACCTCAGTGATAGGGAAAATGATGGAATCACTTCTAAAGGAAAGAATTGTCAGTATCTAGAGGCCAGAGGGCACAAGACCCTAGGCAGCATGGATTCATGGAAGGTCATGCCAGACGAATCTGATAGATTTCTTTGACTGGGTGACCAAAGTAGTAGATCAGGAGGGCTGTGGACATGGCCTACCTAGACTTTAGCAAGGCATTTGACACAGTCCCACACAAAAGATTAATATATAAGTTAGCCAGCCTGGGAGTGGGTCCCAAGATGACAGCCTGGGTAAAGAATTGGCTGGAGAATAGGACACAGAGAGTAATAGTAAATGGAGTCCACTCAGAAGAAAGGAGGGTTACTAGCGGGCACCGCAGGGTTCAGATTAGACTAGTCCTCTTCAATGTCTTTATAAGCGACATTGCAGAAGGACTGGAAGGAAAAGTATGTCTCTTTGCAGATGACACTAAGATCTGCAACAGAGTTGATGCACAGGGTGGGGTGGAAAGGATGAGAAGGGACTTGGCAAGGTTAGAGGAATGGTCAAATGTATGGCAGCTTAGATTCAATGCTAAGAAGTGCAAGGTAATGCACCTGGGAAACAAAAACCCAGGGGAAGAGTACACAATGGGGGGTGAGATACTAACAACAACAAAAATGGAAAGGGACCTGGGGTAGTCATATCAGATGACCTAAAGGTGGGCAAGCAATGTGAGAAGGCAGCAAGGAGGGTTGGGGGATACTGGGATGCATAGGGAGAGGCATCACCAGTAGAAAACAGGAAGTTATTATCTCTCTGTACAGACAGCTGGTGAGACCCCATCTGGAGTACTGTGTGCAGTTCTGGAGACCCAATCTCCGCAAAGACATAGACAGGATGGAAGCTGTCCAGAGGAGGGCAACTAAAATGGTGCAGGGTCTGCACCTGAGGACATATGAAGAGAGACTTAAGGAGCTTAATATGTATAGCCTCGAGGAAAGGAGGGAGAGGGGGGACATGATAGAAACTTTCAAGTACCTCAAGGGAATCAACAAAGTCCAGGAGGGTAGCATCTTTCAAAAAAAGAGGTGTGCAAGAACAAGAGGGCACAATTTGAAGATGGGGGCTCAGAGGTAATTTAAGGAAGTATTTTTTCACAGAGAGGGTTGTGGATGCATGGAATGGCCTTCCGGAGGAGGTTGTGGAGTCAAAATCAGTGGTGGAATTAGCATGCATGGGATAGTCATAAGGCAATTTTGGGGTGGGGGTAGAGAAGTAGGCTGCTGGTTAACTAGGATCTGCAGCTTATCCAGTAGGTAGGGAAATGGGCAGACTGGGTGGGCCAAGCGGTCCTTATCTGCCGTCAAATTCTATGTTTCTATGTTAAGTGCATTATTTTGCACTTCTTTGCATTGAATCCAAGCTGCCATACTTCTGACCATTCCTCCAACATTGCCAAGTCCCTTCTCATCCTTCCCACACCTCCTTGTGTATCAACCCTGTTGCAGATCTTTGTGTCATCTGCAAAGAGGCATACTTTTCCTTCCAGTCCCTCTGCAATGTCACTTAAAAAGCACTGGACCCAGTACTGAACCCTGCGGTACCCCACTAGTAATCACTCTTTCTTCAGAGTGGATTCCACTTACAATTACCTTCTGTGTCCTGTTGTCCAGCCAATGTTTTACCCAGGCTGCCACCCTGGGACCCACTCCCAGGCTGGCTAATTTGACTATTAATATTTTGTGTGGGACTGTGTCAGATGCCTTGCTAAAGTCTAGGTAGGCCATGTCCACAGCCCCTCCCTGGTCTACTACTTCTGTCACCCAGTCAAAGAGATCAATTAGATTCGTCTGACGTGACCTTCCCGCTGTGAACCCATGCTGCCTTGGGTCCTGTGCCCCACTGGCCTCTAGGTACTCAACAGTTCTTTCCTTCAGAAGTGATTCCATCACTTTCCCTACCACAGAGATCAAACTGACAGGTCTGTAGTTTCCTGCCTCTGTCTTGGTCCCACTTTTGTGAAGGGGAATCACATCTGCCTTCCTCCAGTCCTCCGGTACCACACACCTCCTCCCATGATTTGTTAAAAAGGGTAGTCAGTGGTTTCACTAGTTCTCCCCTTAATTCTTTTAGAATTTGGGGTGAATTCTGTCGGGCCCATAGCTTTGTCCACCTTTCAGTTTTAAGAGTTCTTTCAGAACCTTTCTTCTGTGAAAGGACTGGGATCTACTCTCCATCCAGAGTGCTTCTACATTGGATTAGCACCTCCCCTCCTCCTCCTCTTTGTGAATACTGAGCAGAAATATTTGTTCAGTATCCCTGCTTTTTCACTGTCCCTCTCTGCCCACCCACCGTCCATTCTATTCAGCCTCACTATCCCTCCCTTTATCTTTCTACGCTCCCTGATGAACCTTCTTAACCGTGTTGGCTATCTTTTCCTGAGTTTGGGCCTTTGCTATTCTGACTTCCGTCCCTGCTTCCTTCTGCCTTAACTGGTACAGCTCTCTGTCCTGTTCTTCCTGTTTTTTCCTTATACTTCCTGAATGCTATCTTTTTCTCCCTGACCTTCCCGCCACCTCTTTTGAGAACCACAGTGGCGTTTTCTTTCATTTTGATTTTGTTTATTTGCTTCACACAAAGGCTTGTTGCTTCTGTGATGGCAGTTTTGATGTTGAGCAAGTCTGGAAGTGATAGAGGTTTTGCTAAGTGACTTTCAGTAATGACCCATAGAGGTAAACTCTTGTTTATCTGAGGGAAAGAACCGGGGGGAAGTTTGTTTCATTAGGAATGACCAACGGTGTCCTTGCCACCACGGGAGGCCAGATCCTCCATTCTTAATCGGAAGTGGAGAGTTTTGTCAGCCTTGGCTAGTAGGCTTACTGTCCCAGAAAAACTTGGAAATTAGTCTCTCAATTTTTATTAAACCATAATGCTGCTATGGGTGGCAGGTTATTTAGGAGATAGAACATTTTTTTTGGGGGGGGGGGGCAATAATAATTTTGATAGAGGTAATCTTTCCCCAAAGAGGTAAATGCAATTTATTCCATTTCTCCAGATCGTTACTGATGTCTGGAAAAAAAGAGAAAACAAATTGATTCTACAGTTTTATCCACTGAATTGTGAATTGCTATACCCAGATAAGTTAAGCTGTGTGTTGTCCAAGAGATATTAAGAGTTAAAGAGCCTGTTATCTTAAAACTTTGAGAAAGTAAGCATAAAGACTTCTGATTTTCCCCCCAGTTGTTACGTAGACCCAAGAGTTCTCCAAAGGACTGCAGTAGACCTTTTTAAGGTCACTGATTGTGAAATGAGGTTGGCCAATAGTTATCAGCAAATCGTCTGCAACTGCAAGCACTTTGAGATTTACTACCAACTAAAATACCACGAATACTGGAAGAGTCCCAAATCTTCCTGATTAAAGATTCTATTGATAAAATGAAAAAGAAATGAGGATAAACACTCCAGTGGATCTTTTGAGGTATATGCATCATTTGCAGCACGTGTAAGAGACCCAGTTTGGAATGACTCTAGATGAGCCATATGCAAGTGTTCTGAAATGATTGGACTCTGGTGTTTTGTAGATTTCTTACAGAAAAACCATCCGGACCAGGAACCATTCCTGAAGCAAAACTGTCTATAGCTGATGAGATTTCTTGTGGGGTAATTGATGCTTCCAGACTAAGTCTATCAGAGTCAGTTAATTTGGGTAGTTTGACAGTTGGGGGAAAACATCTAGCAACTTTGAAGAATCGGCAGATCTCTGACTTGTGTACAGATTAGCGTAATTTTTTTTTAAAACGGGAATTAATCCCTCGAAAGTTATGAGAGATACTGCTGTTGGGGAGGCAGATTCCATTAATTGTTCTCTGAGTTGCCCATTTTTTAAATGATAAACCAAAAGCTTGCCATCCTTTTCACCAGGTTTCCAGTAGCTCTGCCTGGTACAGAAAAGGACATATTCAGCCTTGGAAGAATAAATGTTGTTCACCTTCTATATCCGCTGTATCATTTGATATATCAGGTTTTGGTTAACTCCTGGATTTTGCTTATGTAATGTTGGCAATCGAGTCAGCTAAGTGTCCTTATTTTCTATCTCGTTTTTTCTACTAGCAGCGTAACTTGTTTTCCTTCCCGTGATATATGCTTTAAAGGTTTCTCAAGGGCATCGCATGGATGTTTCTCCATTGTCATTGATTTAAAAACAAAAACAACGAAAAAAAGGCTGGCCCACTGTTGCAGTGGTTGGATTTCCGCTTGCGACGCCAGCGACCCGGGTTCAGGAACGAGCCCAGGAGCTGGAGGGCCGGCCAGGAGGAGGAAGAGGAGGAGGAGGCTTGAGCATCCCAGGGACAGCTTGTCTTCTCCGGAGGGAGGGGGATCCAGGGCTTGGCGCTTGTCTGACCTCGGGTGGAGACCTGAGGTACAAGCCCAAGAGATTACCAAGGGGGTGGCGTGATGGACATCAGCGCTCAGAGCCTTGATGTCAGGGCGCCCATGCCCGGAATACTGGGAAAAATTACCTGCAGCACTCCCAGTAGACAGAGCACCAGGCCCCGATCCCCAGTCCCCCTACCTGACCCGGCGATGGCATCCCAACAAAACAAGAAGACTTCAGGTGTAAGGGTCCCCACCTGCATACCCGCCCTGGAGATAGCCTTGACTACATGGGGATGGACCACTCCGGGGCTCCAGGTAAGAGAATCTGTGACTAAGAAGGCCGCGAGGTGTCTCCTGAAGGGAGTGAGGCTATGGATAGTGGAGCATAAGAAAGTTTAAAAAAAAAAAAAAAAATTTAACCAATCCTTAATGAGAAGTTCTAAGATTTGGGTAATGGCATTTTAAAAACATTGGTCTCATTACCTTATGCTCACGATAGTCATTCTAGCCCACACATGAATTTTTAAATTAAGTCCACTGTGGGAGGGAATGGATCAGAAAATGTGCCAGATGGCCACACAATCCCTTCCACTTCCCAGTCTGCCATCCCTGCCTCCGCGCGCAGACATTTTGTGACAGCTAACCAGGGAGAGTGCAGGGGTACGCCACGTGCAAGTCAACGGAGGAAATTTTTAGAACTGTTATATTTTATTAAAGCAACCTTTGATATACATGAACGCCATCGCTCATCTAAATTAGCTACAGGTATGTTTCTATATTTCTAAAAAGTCATTACTTAAATCTTAGAACTTCTCTTTAAAGGAGAGATTTGTTAAAGGAAAACTATGCCCTCGTATCTTCTAAATGTTTCCATGTCAACAGACAATTCTTTTCATGTAGTTGTTAGAGATGCATGCGACTGCCTAGTCAGTTTTCACACTTCATACTAGGCCCTGTAACTGTCCTGGGAGGCTCCATTTGGTGGTTGTCGAAATCTCATTGTCCCTGAGAGCTGCATTAGCATATGAGAACGTGATGTGTAATCAACCTTTAAACTCTCCAGTATGTATGTCTGTCTGCTTAATTAGTCCTCAAAGAAACAAGCTGCAAGAAGGTAAGAAATACCACTTTTACCTTCAGTGAGCTTTGCAAACTAACTGAGTTGTAATGCAGGGTTTTTCCCTTTAAACATCATTCAGTTCATGTGTTTCAAGAGAGTTTTTACAGTTTATTTGTTCTTTCAGCATAGAGACATGGTACAAATGGTTGAGCTGCTATCATGTTCTCATATGCTAATGCTGTTCTCATGGACGTTGAGATTTCAACAGCCATGAAATGGAGACCCACAGGGCAGTCACAGGGGCTACCATGAGCAGTGAAAACAAACTAAAGATAACACACATAGCCCTAATCGCTACGGGAAAGGAGTTGCCTGTTGGCATGGAAACAAATAAAATTTAAATGACAATGGGTGTAGTTTTTTTTTTTTTTTTTAATCTCGACCTAGGCGCCTTGCAGAATGAACTTTCGATGCATATTGCAGATTTCAACAACCCAAGGTCCGATAATAACATGGATTCATAGTTTCATAGGGGCTACATTATTACACATCTGCAGGGGCAGGAACACATAATCAAGCTTACAAAATGAATTATGCCTAGCTGAGAAAAAAAAAACAGTAGTCTCTGTCCTGGGGTTTCTAATTCTCCAAGCATCAACAAGACCCAGATCTTGTACTAAAATTATGAAAAGCTTTCCAAGATTTGGTAGGTGAAATATTTGTATTGGGGGTGGTTCTATGTAGGGCCAGTGTTTTTTTGTTTGCCATTTTTACAAAAGTCATGGGAGAACATTTTTCATGGAAAAAAAATATTTACACCACTTTATCACGCAAAACAAACATTTGCCATTTTTTTTGGGCAAACCCTCCATTTTGAGATAATTTTTGTTAAGGTGAGGAAAGCAGTCAGGGAGAAGAGGAAGGTGTTTGGGGCCTACAAAGCTTTGCAGGGGATGGAGGAAAAAGAAGTTTATAGGGGGAAGCTAAAGGAAGCCGGGAAAATAGTCGGGCCGGCTAATACGGATACGAAAGAGAAAATAGCGAGGGAGGCCAAAAGGGGATGTAACCCCCTTATTCCCAGGGGTTACTAGAATCCCACTTGGAACCAGTGGCTGGCAGGGAAAGGCAGCATGTGTGATACCAGTTAAATGGGGTTCACACTGTCTCACTCTGTTCTCAGTTTCGGCTGAGCTGGAGTGATGATGTCACCATAGAATTCTCGCAGCAGCCTAAGCCACAATGGAATGCTAGCTGCAGGGGGTTAGCAGTAGAACGTTGGGGAATTCAAGTCAGTCTTTGTGGAGACGAGAGAGAGGGAGAGAGAGAGAGAGGAGTGCTGCAGTGTGCAGCGCCTCAGAGCCTATCTGTGATATAGAGCTACCTTAGAAAAATGGATTGCGTGTTCTCACCCTAGAGAGGAACACAGAAGAGACCAGAAGGAAGTGATAGAGACTGTTCCTAGAGTTGTTCCAGTGCCCCATCTCCAGAGGGATGGAGGGGGAATTCCAGGAATTCAGGGGCAATCCCCTGGTCCAGCCTGGAGAGGGAGAAGCTGCCTGTGTGTCAAGTTTGTTCTGTGAGTACCAGAGTTCAAGTTGAGGGAAAGAAGCCCTGGGGCACCTGCATACCGTGGTGAGTTCTACTCTGATAAAGACTGTTCACTGAGACACAGTTTAGAGTAAAAGTGTCTGTCTGTCTGCCTACTATGGGGTCAAAGAAAGACTTGCCAAGTACAGAACTTTTAATTTGTGTATGACTTAGAAGCATCTGTAACAGTGGGGGTCTAGGGTAAAGACGGAGCCACTTACAGAACTTTTAAAGTTAGGACACCTTCAGAGTGAAGTGTAGAATGTTAAATGTACTAAACATTTTTTAGAGAGTATCTACAAACAGAGTTTCGAAGAAAGGTGTTGTAACCAAATGAATGGCCAAGTATAGATTTGGGAGCAAGAGGTGGGAGGACCCCCAATCTGGAGTAACCAGGTTTCCCTCTCATGGTTCAGTTTGGGCACCTATGGCTTTCTCTCAAGCACTTGGCCAGTGTCTGAAGAGGAAAGCACCCAGATGTGGGATTTTGGATTTTCTCTGAGAGCTAGAAAGTGCTCGTGGGTGGTTTAGGGAGCCAAAATCAACCTCCATGCCATATGGAAAAGTGTCCTAGTACTGGCCGGGGTGCCATGTCAAGGAATAGAAGAGAAGAGAAGTGTACCAGTTCGGGCCATGTGTGCCCAGATCCGTTCAGAACTTGAGGGTTCGTTGTGAGGAAGTGTGCTCTGTACCACTGTAATCTGCATTACCAGTGAGTGTAGTCCTGTGGGGGTCCATCTTTGCTTTGTTATTCTCTGTGTTATGTGAATAAAAGCCACACTCTAGAATCCCATTCCTGGTTTGGACATTTCAGTTATTGATTCCGGTGTCCGGATTTACTTGGGTGCCACTGACCAGAAGTACAAACCTAGCATAATGCTGAGCAAATGTTTTCTCCCAGGGACCCAGGTTGATGGCCATGCTAAATGCCACCCCCCCCTCCCGGTGTGAGCCAGGTAGTTGCCACACTTGGTTTGCCTGTCTGAAGGATGCAGGCTCAGTAGTAGAAGTAATGGGTCCGCAGAGTTTTGCAAGATATTTGTAGTGACTACCCCCACCCCTCTCGGTGACGCCTAAGACGTGAGAGGAGAGGAGCAGCCCTGTTGGTAGAAACATAGGGGGGCTGGTGGGGGGAGGTTACAGGGAGACGAGAAGTTGTTTTTTTTAGGTATGTGAATGACAGAAGGAAAAGCAGGCAGGGGATTATGAGACTGGGGGGGGAGGGAGTTCTGATAGAGGAGGATGAGAGAAAAAAGCGCATCTGCTGAACAACTACTTTTACCTCAGTCTTCATGGTTGAGGAAGAAGGGAAGGGGCCAGAGCTAAGAAGCAGGGGAAGGGAAGCAGTAGTGTAGCAAATTCCCAGAGGACCTGGGTGCAAGGCGATGTTACAGGGCCCCTTCCCAGTTTTGAATAAATTTCAGAATTATGATTTGGGCCCCTCAAACCTCGTGGGCCCGGGTGCCACTGCACCCCCTGCACCCTTGTAGCTACGCCCCTGAAGGGAAGGCAGGGAGATGGACACAAGCCCCTTTACAGAGGGCAGGGTATTAGGGGAGTTAGGGGAAACTGTGGACGGACAAAACAGTGGGCCCCGTAGCAATCCACCCCAGGGTGCTCAAGGAGTTAAGGGAGGAACATACGTCTCCTCTCCCAAAGTTATTTAATCTGCCCCTAGACAAGGGGAGAGTCCCGGGGGATTGGAAAAAGGCTTATGTGGTGCCATACATAAGGGGGGGGGAGTGAAGGATGAGCTGGGCAACTACCACCTGGTTAGCCTTACCTCCGTAGTTGGAAAACTGATGGAGGCACTTATAAAGGAAAGGCTGGTGCATTATCTAGGGGAAGAAGGCCTCCTAGATGACAACCAGCATGGGTTCACAGGTGGAAGGTCATGTCAGACCAACGTGACTGAATTCTTTGAGGGAGTAACGGAGATATGTGATCAGGGAGGGGCAGTGGATGTGGCCTGTCTGGACTTCAGGAAGGCCTTCAACACCGTACCCCCACAGGAGGCTAATAAGCAAGTTAGGTAGCTTAGGGGTTGGGAACAAACTAACAAACTGGGTGGAGAATTGGCTGGGGGGAGGAGAACTTGGAGGGTGATGGGTAATGGAGTGAACTCAAACGAGTGGGGTTCCTCAGGGGTCTGTATTGGAACCCATACTGTTTAACATATACATTGGGGATATTTCAGGGGGCCTGACTGGGAAGGTGTGTCTGTTTGCAGACATGAAGATCTGTAACAGGGTGGACACACCGGGGATGAGGGAGGACCTGGCCAGGTTGGAGGAAGGGTCTGGGAAGTGGCAATTGCAGTTCAGTGCAAAAAAATGTAAAATTATGCACATAGGGCATAAAAACCCAAGAGCAAAATACTGGTTTGGGGGTGGGGGGAGAGAACTGGAAGTTACAGAAGAGGAAAGGGACCTGGGATCACCAATTCGGATAACCTGAAGGTTAGGAACCAATGCGATAGGGCGGTAGAGAAGGCAACCAAAATGTTGACATGCATAGGGAGGGGCTTTACAAGCAGAAAAAAGGAAGTGATCATGCCGCTATACAAAACTGTGGCCAGACCACACCTGGAATACGGGGTCCAGTTCTGGAGGCCACACTTAGAGGGGGACCGGGGCAGGTTGGAGAAGGCCAGAGGAGAGCAACCAAGATGGTTCAAGGGCTACATGGGAGGTCATACGAGGAAGGACTGGAGGAACTAAACTTGTACACACTGGAGATGAGGCGGAAAAGGGGGCAATAGGGTAGAAACCTGGGGGGATATGGTAGAAACCTTCAAATACTTGAAGGGAATAAAGAGAGTGAGGGAAGGTAGCATATTCAGGATGAGTGGAAACAAATCCACCTGGGGACATGCATTAAAGCTGGGGAAGGGGTAAGTTTAGAGGGGATGTAAGGGGGCAGTTCTTCACAGAGAGGGTGGTGGGTCCATGGAATAAGCTGCCAGAACGGGTGGTGGGGGTAGATTCAGTAAACAAATTCAAGAGGGCTTGGGACAACTACATGGGGCTCATTTAAAAGTAAAAGGGCATGGCCGGCCCAGTGGTGTGGAGGGCTGAGGCATAATGCCATACTTTCTGCCACGCCAGCGACCCGTGTTCATGATGTGAGCGGGTCACGGGGGCCGGCCAGGAAGGGAAAGGATTGCGCATCCAGGGAACAGCTCTCCTCTTCCGGGGAGGGTGGGAAAGATGGACTGGCACTTGCCTGACACCTAGCAGAGGCTAGGTGTTGGCATGCCGAGTCCCGAACGTTGGGGCGCAGAGGAGGATCGGCCAACTAGTGTGCAGTGTACAGATGTGCATGCTGCGTGCTACTGTTGCCATTGCATGCTCCCCCTCCACAAGAAAAGTGGAAAAAGGGCCCGGCCTAGCAGCAGGAACACCATTCCCAACAGGTGCCACTGCCGAGATGACACCTCCCTGGCGCTGGATCCATACCTGGTGGGTTGAGTCTCTCCCCACCACCCTGCCATGAAGGGTAAGTTGTGGGGCATTGAAGGGAAGGGGTTTGATCCTTGGGGGAACTGAAGAAGGAAAGAGCCAGCCAGGACCACGGGGAGAAATACCATGTAAAAAAAAATAAATAAACTGGCATGGAACAGAGGGTATAAGATGAATTAGAAAGGGGGGGGTATTTGGGCAGACCGGATGGGCCAGGGGGTACTTTTCTGCCAGCAAATTTCTATGTTTCTGTGTTTAAAAACATGCTGATTTGCCCTCAGTTTTTTGGGGAAAAATGGATTTTAAGATTTTGCCAAATGAAATTGGCCAGTTTTGAAAAGGAAATTCCTTGGCTCTGCTCTACCTAAAAGGGGATCACTAACCTCATTAAAATCTCTTCCAAAAATGATTTCAGAGTCCGACACCATGCTCAGCTCAAGCAGTGGTGGTGGTGTGGTGGTGGGGGTTAAATATTGCACGTTATTACTTTTTCCCATTGTGTACCTGTAAGAATTTGGTGTTTCCCCACTATATTAGAAATATAGAAAGATTAAAGTTGATACCTTTTTTTTTTAAGATGGTTAACATCTCTCTTTTTTTATTTGTTAGAGGAGCAATCATGCTGTACCTGAGATACCCAGGTTTTAAGTAATTTATCAGCTTCAGTGGGTATCAGATGCAAAAGTACGATCTCGGTCATACGTTTGTTTCGATACATAAGAACCTTTTTTCCGTTTTAAGGGAGCCCAAGCCCTGTACATTCCAAGAGGCTGTATTTACTAGACACGTGGTAGATTAGGTAAAAAAAAATTACGAGGGGGCCAATGTAATAAAATGAGGACTCGCGTGTATCACTCTGATAATGACACTTAAATCAGACAAGAAGTATCAGTAGAGCTACTGAAATGGCAGGGTAAAAACAGTGAATCTAGACCTCACAGTAGTGAGAATAATTTAACATGCCATGAATAAAGAAACTTCTGAAGTTAAGGAAGATTAAGTAAGCATAGTTAGCACTAGCCAATATTAAAGACACTAGGCACAAAAGTTTAAAAAGAATTCTATTTTTCCAGATGGGTAATTCTATAACTGTAAATATAACTAAATTCAGCCCAGTGGCGCGGAGGGCTGAGACGATGGATGCCAGACCTCGTGCCACGCTGGCGACACATGTTCAGGAGTGGGCACGGATTGCCAGGGGTCGGCCGGGAGTAGGAGGATCGAGCATCCCATGGACAGCTCTCCTCCTCCGGGAGTGTGGGTAGGGAGGTCCGCTGAGGTGCCGGCTCCTGGCAGTGGCTGTGCATCCCAAATGATTGATGGAAGGGCATGGAAGGCGACAGACATGCACATACGGAAGCATGCATTGCAGTGTCATTGATGCCATTGCACGCCCATGCTGGTGGGGAGGTGTGTGGGAATATACATAACAAAAATCCCTCAGCAGTGTGACGGCTGCCCCGACAGCACCGCCATGGATGCGCCCAAGCCAGCTCCCTCCTGTGCCTGCCCTTCAGGTCTCCACAGTGGTGGGGTACATACCCACTGTGATGCGGTCTGGGAAGGGCTGTAGCGGGGAGGTGAGCTCTGGCCGCGACCGTGGCAGTGGATGTGAAGGTTGACTGGAAGGGGGAATCGTAGGTACAACCCCCCCTCCCCCCTAGCCGAGGACTATAAAGAACTTAAAAAAAAATAAATAACTAGAATGAACTATTTACAACCAAAGAAGGCTGAAAATACTATCCACCGAGTATTTGCCTCAAGGTGAGATTTCTAAACTTTTCTGCCTCTTAAGACAATAGCTTTATGCACCTTTTTGAAACAATATTTATAAGGTGCAGAAGGGAATTAAGAATAGACATGTAAAATTCACCAGTTTTAGGGATACTAAGTTAGCCTCGTAGATAATTATCAGCCTAAAAAAAAAAAATGAGCTGAAGACCATGGCAATTAAGCAGTGTTCGGAACCTTATGATACTGCTGATCAGGGATGGAGAAGAGAGGGTGTTTAACTCGCGCCAGCCAGTTTACATGACCAGATGTGCAGCATTACAAGCAGTGCAGATAAGTTGTACTGGAACAGAGCAGGTTGTGTAAACGATTTGAGGAGCATTGTGGCTGGCTCCGTTGTAGCAAACCACGATTGCTAATTTTGTGGGCTCATGTAGCAGTGTAGGCATTTTTTGGTAGCATGTAAACGTGCTGCTCCGTCTGTACCGGTGCAGCCCCACGGCACTCCATGCCAAGCCTTTGAATCAGCTGGGCCTGCCCACCTCTGCCCATGCCTCTACCTCATTGCCTGCTCTAGTGTTGTGGTAACGCCTGGTAAGAAGGGGTGCAGTTAACATGTCATCACAAAAGGACCGCTTGGTCCACCCAGTCCGTCCGGTTCCCCTGCTGCTATACATAAACACCATTACTGTCAGCAGCTGGCTAACCCCCAACGGAAGTTCACCGGAAACCATGTCACACCGATGTAGGGATGCTGATGTAAACCAGAGCAGCATCGCAGCAGCCTGCACCACAACGCAAACGAGAAACGGTAGCTGGTAACACACCTTAGTATGTTGTGATACCAGTTCACTGTAGATATCCCCCGGCTTCAAAGTACTGAAGTTCTTTTTAAAAAACTAATAATACCAGGCTCTAATTTACCTTGTAGCACAACAGTATTAGGAGAATATTAATATTCTAGTTGATACAGCAATGTGCACTGCCTCTGATGTTAGTTGTGGTTTGTTCAAGCTATCACAGCTTCTCAGGGTACTTGGAGGAGCAGCTGAGGTTGAAATAAAATAGTCAGCAGCATTTGGCATTTATATGGCGCTTTTCATACACAGTATCCCAAAGCGCTTTACAAGCAATGCTAGACTGGTAGTGAAGTGACTGAATGTGTGGTGGCGGCCATATCGCACATCATCACCCACACACAGCCTGGATAATTGCATGAACCGGTTTATGGGAAGGGGAATGTTGGCCAGGACACCAGGAATGTTCCCTGCTCTTTGCGAAGAGTGCCTTGGGTTCTTTTACTTCCACCTGGACACCCACCAGGACAACACCAGGATGGGCAGAAGGGACCTCGGTTTAACATCTCATCCGAAGGACGGCACACCCTAGCAGTACAGCACCCCCCAATACTGCACTCGGATGCCAGTGATTTTTTAGGTGCAGGTACAGTCCTGGTGTGGGATGAGAACCCACGACCTTCTGGTCCAGAGGCGGATGTGCTACTAACTGAGCCACGCTGACACCCTAGTCAGGGATTTACCCCACGAGGACTGTTATCTAGTTGAAAAGAAATCCATATAGGCAGTTAGCTACACATCTGTGAAGCTGTTCTATGGTGGGGTAATCTTGGCTTGTATCTCTTCCACTGCTCCGTAGCATGTTTCTAGAGGTGTCATGAATTGGTGCCACTGATTGAATTGGTGACTAGACAAAACTATAAAAGAAGGAGGGAGTGGTAACCCCCTCCCAATCCTCTGAATTGTAAACTGCAGTTGCTGAATGTGAATTATCAGATGGGAACAGTATGTCAAGTATGTCATTCATAACATCTGATGAACAAAGTGGGTGATTTTGATACTTTTTATTGGAGCAGTAAGAGATTTACAGAATTTTAAGCTTTTGAAATACACAGTGGTGTTCATCAGAAAATGACAGACTATACAGAGAACTCACTTTTAAGTAGGTAGGGTCGAATTTTTAACCCTTGCATGGCCACAGACTGATATATCAGTCCAAAATTTGTATACATTCTAATTCGGTCAGCAGCCTAAGGGTTTAAAAAAAAAAAAAAAGTTTTACACATGGATGTGACAATTCTGTTGATATTGAAGAAGGATAATTGGATATTATTCAGAGACAACAGTCTTTGAGACCCTAGTTGGGTATAGATTGGAGCCTCCCTCTCTTTATATTAATAACATCTGTGAGCATTTAACATGAAGATACAAGGCAGTAGTGGGAACCACAGAGCTGAAATTCATCCAGTGAGGGAAGTCGAGTCCAAAGTGAGGCTGTAGGTATCCTGTCCAGTATAGCTGATCTGTGATAACCCAGGGAGGTAGGTACCTGGTCAGCTATGCACATAAGTGATGTCAGCAAGGCAGTTCGAGGGAATACTGTTCGACTGTCAGAGCAAGCTTGTGCAAAGCACCTGTTTCCATTGATTAAATTGGTAGCAAAGTGAGTAGACCAGCAGAGTAGTAGAGTCTAGGATCTTGCTGTTTAACCAAGATGTTGGTTGCAGCAGCTTGCTGCTTCTCTTGAGAAGAAAGTGCTTTAAAGAAAGAGGAAATGGCTACATGTTCTTTCTGGGATACTGTAACGGGGTGTGGGTTAAAGGTAACACAGCAGGCAGACCACCTCTCAGGTGCATAAAAAAACTCACAAGTGCGTTTATCATTTTATTCCAAGAAACAAATAAAATATGCACAAAGCAAAAAAAGGAAAATGTTCGGCAAAATCAGACAACTGCTTAGCTTCAGTAGTTTCTGAGGCTTCGATCCAGCCTAGCATATGAACCATAGGCCAGTGTGAAAGCTGCACACTACTGAGGTCCTTCTCTGTCAACAGCCAGTATTTCAGCTGACCTCCCTATCTGAATTCCTTATGACCCTTGTTCATTCATTTCCATTTCATATTATATGTTTTATAAATGTCTTTCATATATTTGATTTACATATACCGACACCTGAAGGTAAACCTTTGACCCTCAAACCCTTGGTCATCCCATCCCAGGTGGGACTCTAACCTAAAGGAAGCCAGGAAACCTCCCAGCTGAATACCTTGCAAACAGACGACAGGTTCCTAAAGCCTAAAACCTCTGGGGTTTGATTATAACCAGCATACCACAGGTAGGGGGGGCCAAACCTAAGATGGGGCCCTGGCATAGAACCAGTGTGTTTGGTGGGGTTGGAGCAGGGTGTTGCTCACCCCAGAAAAATTATTTCTTGGTGTTGGCCAGCACAGCCGCCCAGGTTCATTTGATTAGAGAAAGCCAGAAGACAGCATAAAAATGCAGTTTGCTTTTTTTTCTCTCTTTTATGTCATAGTGCTGAGTTACAGTAAGAAAACTGTGTATGGAGATACTATGGTAATTTCTAGTACTGTGTGTAAACCCCAGGGTATTGTAGTATGAGCTGTTGTAGAGGCTGTATGGTTGGCAATACTAATGCTGATTTTAAGGGACCCTTGGACAGAACTTCTTGTGTGGGTGGGCGGAAGTTCCAACCCTTCCAGGGTGCTGGTAGGGTGATGGCCAACAGTTAGGACTGTTGCCCTCTTGTGCAGGGCAGTATGACAGGGTGACCCTTTCACCCTCTGCTATCTCTATCTTAATGTTTTCTCTTTCTCTCTCTCTCTCTCTCTCATTTCACTGTAGGCTGGCCACCTATAGTAGGCACTTCTCTACTTTGCTGTCCCTTTATCTGGTCCCCCATCCCCTTGAAACCTGGAGCCGTAACGGTGCCGTTATTTTGTGACCTTGGGGGAACATAGACTACTGAAGATTAAACAGTTTGCAGAGGGCTAGCAATAGCAGCTGTCGGACCTGTGACAGTGACCACCTGTAAATTGGGTGTGGAGAGAAACCGTGCCTATTGCAGAGCAAAGTCGCAGGAGGCATTTTAATGCGAATGTGAAATGAAGCCAACTTGGGTGCCTGTTGGCTCCTTGCTCACTGTCCCCTCTTGCCACAATGCCCCATGTACAAAAGACAGCTCCCCAGAAAATGTGTGCCGTAGTGATACTGGCGGCTGCTGTCTTATGCCCCAGATATGCCGAAAAGGGAAATACATGTGGAGCAGGGTTCTTAAGCGAGTCTCGCGCTTAAGAAATTAAAAGTAAAATAAATAAATAAATAAATAAATAAAAAATGGAGCCATATTGACAAACAGTAAGGTGCAAGATATGCTCTTAGATACACTTCCCCCATAGTTGTCTGCTCCTTGCTCTTATAAGAAAGGAGTATGAACGCTCGCTGATGGAGCAAAGATGTACAGCCACATGATGTGCCGCATTTTGCAGCACTGGAAGCGCTTCAGTCAAGAAAACAGGACCTGATGTGGGCGCTAGGAGGTAAATTAGCAAATGTCCCTGTAGTTCCTGCTCCTGTGCAGCCACATACTTTAGTAAAGCCGCTGTAAAGGGAAAGAACTAGTGAAGGGTAAGCATTAAAGTAAAAAAGGCCAAAATGAAATGTTAGCCGACGGCTGACAATTTCATGCGTTGGGCACATAATTAAGTTGCTGCTACTGATGATTTGCCCTGTAGGAAAAGACATGAGTGCAGGACACACTAATGATGGATTAAGATGCTAAATAAAAGTACAAATATATTTAAAAAATTAATGCATTCAAATAAAAAGTGTCCCCTTTTTGAAAAGACTTACTGAGCTGGCAGGAGAAGAGGAGCACGCCCTCATTCTCGCATTCCCCTTGCCAAGTCGGAGAATCCTAAGGAGCTTGACAAACATTGTGTGCTAAACAAATAGGATAAAAGTGACAATACCTGTGGGGAGCCCTTCTGTACTATGGATGTTACTGTAGGGCTGGCAGCCTTCCAACTGCCTGTATTTATAGTGATATGAAGATATGAGGTCACTACCTAAGGGAGGGGCTTAGCCCCATTAGGATTCATTATGTATGTATGTTATGTTTTAAGCCTTTGAATTGAGGCAATATTACTAAATTGTATTTCTGATAGAGAGCACCAGAGCCAGGTATATGTACGGGATGTTTTATGTTAATTACCAGTAAAATAAAGACCTTTATGCTGAGTTCAGAAAAAGGGGGTGGATCACCTGATGGTGATGTCATTCCTAGGTGGGTGGGTATAAAAGACCCACCACTAGGGGCATTATTCAGATAGGGAGGTCAGTTGAATACTGGCTATTGACTGAGAAGGACCTCAGTAGTGTGCAGCTTTCACACTGGTCTGTGGTCCATATACTAGGCTGAAGCGAAGCCTTAAACTGTTGAAGCTAAGCAGTTGTCTGATTTTTGCCCTTTTTTTTTTTCTGTATATTTTATTTGTTTCTTGGAATAAAATGATAAATGCACTTGTGCGTTTTTTATGCACCCGAATGGTGGTCTGCCTGTTGTGTTATTCTTAACCCACACCCTGTTACAGATACCCTCTGATATAGAGAGGCTGGGTGGTCGTTGGAGATAATGTGTGATTGTATTGAAGGAATGATCCAAAGGGCTGTGCACTTACAGTAGATGGGTAGCTTTCACTAGTGGCATCAAACAAAAGCTTGTCCTGTTTTCTGTTGGGATAATTTAATGCCTGCAGTAGAAAACAGCCTTTGTACTTGGTGGCAGGCTGTGTTTTTCTGTACTGTTAAGTGGTCCGTGATTGTGTCTTCAGGAGGATTGTAGTTTTGGTGGCATAGGAGGGAGGAGGAAGATCAGAAGTAGCAGTAGATGGGCTGGCTCCATGGCGCTGAGTGATGGTTGTTCGCTTGGCACGCTGGTGACCCGGGTTCATGCCCCGAGCCTGGATGTCAGGAGTGGAGTCTGGCAGGGAGGTAGTTTACAGCATCAATCAGATGCTTCCCTCCCGGGGGAGAGGGTTCCTGGCTCCTGGAGGTGGCTAGTGGCTGGCGTTCTTGGCGGCGTTTGGCCTCGCTGCATCGCTTAATGCGCCAACCCCCAGGATGCTGTCACAGCCAAACAATTTCATGGAAGGGGGGCTGGGGCGAAAATGGGAAAACTAGCCGCTCGGCCGACTGGATGACGGTGGCTAGTCCCCGCTTGCCATGAAGCCTAGAAATGTCTGTGCCAACCCCTACTGCACCCAGGATACAGTTGGAATGCCCTTGGGTGACTTTCCTCTCCCGGTTCCCTTCCACGAGGAAGGGGCCCTCCCGATGAAGGGATACATCACGTTACTCGGGTTGCAGCAATAACGAGGCGGCGGATGGCAAAGAAATATGGCGGTGGGTCAGGGGCCTAGGCGGCCCGAAGAAGTGGCCGGCCGAGGGCTTGGGAGGAGCAAAAAAAAAAAAGTAGCAGTAGATGACTGACTTGTCATTAGCGTGGTCTGATCAGAAGGCAAAGGTTGCAGAGAGTCAGCAGTTGTGAGGTGAGGTAGTCTCGTGCTGAGGGAGGTGGTCAGCTGCTTACGCTGGGATTGAGCTTAGAAGGGTCGTTGCAGTGTTTAGCAGTGTTTAGTAGAAGGCTGAGTCAGTGCTGCGGTCCATGATCTTTCAACAGATTGCCAAGCCTCCTCAAGGGTGTGGAAGATAAAGTGCTGTACTCCTGAGCCTTGTAACACAAATCTAGTTTCCGAGACCCTTTTTACTTTTCCACGACTTCTGCAGAAAACATTTGAAAGATGTGAATTCTGTCTCTGCCAACAAATTAAAGTCACCAGGGATAGAAGATTTTTAAGAATTTCTTCCTCCACACTAAATATTAAAAATGAAACAATTATAGGACGAGGCTTTTGATCGGGTTTTGGTCGAGCTGAGAGAGCACTGTGTGCCCTCTATATCTCAAGAAGCCATGATCACTGATAGTTCAGTAAAGCCAGAATTAGAGACAGAATAAAGTTTTGCAGGAAATTAATCATGTCCAGCTAGCAGTATAGCCTAGAGGTTAGAGTAATGAGCTGTGAATGAGCTTGGTGCATCCAGCAGTCATGGGTTTGATTCCTACAACCGCCACTTGCATACCGTGCGACTTTTGAGCAAGTCACTTAACCACCCCAGTGCTCCCAGATCGCCCTTGAAAATGGGCACGTGTACCTAATGGGGCTTGCCCAGTTATCAAAAGAATTTAAAAAAAATAAATTAAAAAAAAAAAGATGTCCTTATCTTCAAGCCCCTCGAGAACACCAGTAAATCTAATATTATTACAACGACCCCTATTCTCCACATCATCCATTTCGTGGACAAGTCTGTTACATGTTTATGATGAGATTCAGCTGAATCTTCAAGCTTGGAGAATGACTCTGAGGAAAGACAGTCTCTCCTCCAGTGAATCCATTCTAGCTACCATCTCTGAGACGGGTTTCTTATCCTCACTGAAATGTTCATTGTGTATAGCAGTTAACATTTCAATAACTTGGCTCAAGTCTGGTTTACCTGCCATCGAATTTACAGTGTGTGTGCGAGTTGGGGAGACCAGTCTGGATGTTGGAACTTGCCTCTGAGCGCTTACTACTGCACAGCGCCATTGAGAAGAATCTACTGCTCAACCTCTTAACAGGGAAAAAATTAGGAAACTATCTAAAATCAGCTGGTTTTCACAGATTTCATTTTACTGCAATGAAGGTTAACGAATTATTGCAGAAAGTTCCTAGTTCAACCTTTTAAATTGATTAAATAATGAAGGGTACAGTGGTGTGAGAACATCTGACTTAGGCTGCTATCATCTTCAGCGTGTGTGCGTGAGCACTCCAAAGCCTAAAGTCTTTGAGAGTCCAACAGTGCAGAATGATGAACCAGTGAAGGGAGAGTCCAAAGAGGAGACTGGTTCTGGATGAAGTAGTGGTGATGAGCAAGGGAGCAGCTGGATCAAGGAGGCCGCCGGCACTAAGTAAGGTTAGGCCCAGTGAGTGAAAGGCAGCGATATAGGTGCAGTCGATCGGGGAGGGGGTGAGAAACAAGTCCAGGCTTGTACCACTCGGGATGCTCTGGAAATGGCAGCAGCATGGCGTACCATACAGCGGAACAGTGTGTCAGCATGATGTGGTTGGTGGCACATCCACCTCTACATTAGAAGGTTGTGGGTTCTAGTCCCACACCGGTATTGTATTCTGTCCATAAACACTAGTACCTGAATGCACCACTATGGGGATCCTGTACTGTTAGGATGTGTCTTTCTTCGGATGAGACATAACACTCTCTACAAATGGGGGGTTCCCAAAAGTCTTCCTTGAGCTTGCCTAATTTTATTATTTATTTATTTATTTTTAAGCATTTTCTAAATGCTCACTGCCAGGCTGGTGTCGTGTGTGTGTTAGCAGTTTAAATGTGATTGCCAGAGAGTGCCTGTATAGCCTCTATGTACTGTCTCTTTAAGAGCTGCCTGGATTGCAGTCATAATTAACCTGAGAGGAAGCTCTCTTAGAAGATGTACTTGTTTGCTGATTATTTGTTAGTGTTAATAATATTGCAGTTTGTTCTAACCTGCCTTCTTTGTAGCATGGACAGTTCTGTTTGTTTTCATCATCTTGGTCCTGGACTGCAGAATGGGCCAATCAGTACATTTGGGACTCTAAAATGGAGCCTGCCAACAGTGGCTTGGTGGGGCCAAAACTTGTAGGAATTGTAGTTTTGTGCTTTTGGTGCCTAAATAACCTGGAGGGGAGCTCTTTTTGTGACTGACAGACAGGTCAGCCAACCGAACCGTTTGGATCTTGGAGAAAGTCCCACACTGCTTGCAGTTTGTTTGATCTGAGTCGGGAAGTGAAGAAGTAACAGCTCAAGATAGTTTTGAGCAGCAATCCACAGTGGATTTGTGCGGCAGAACTGTGGAAAGGTCTTGAGTTTGGCCTGCATGCCTGCCTGCTGTTCCTGAGAGGGAACTTGTGTTTTTTTTTTTTGTTTTGTTTTCCTGGACTGAATCCGAACTTGGAGGGTGAATTAAGCCACTGAATTGTGACCAGGCATTAACCTGAAGAAGACCGAAGATTTGCTGAATGCGATCGGCCTGTCAGGGCTTCCAGCTACCTCTGAACTCCCAGATTGTGCAGGGACTCTGTAATTGTGACTGCAGAGCCATTTGCCTGGCACAGTGGAATTTCCTTACATGTGAATGTGCTGTGTGCTTATGGTGGGTCATGATTTGGTTCCCCAATGTGTGTCTGACCTGTGTTTTGCTTGCTGGAGGCTGTATCCAGCTCCATGGACTGAATCTGTATCCATTTCCATTTGCCTGGGCCCTGCTGCACTGGCCCAGCCAGAATACCTGCTACGTAGAGAAAGTCAGAGAGATTGGCCTGGGGATATCAGCGCCTTGAACAGGAACGACACCTCGGTGATTTGAGTGGGCCCTGCTTCTCCGGGCACTCCAGCTCAACAGCTTCTAGTCTCAATTTCATCCTGCCTGTGCCCAGTATTGGGTATTGTAAGTAAACATCAGGGTAGCTCCCTGCAACAACAGCTAAATCTAAAAGTGTTGTCATCTGATTGTCTTGTTGCCTTTTCTTTCATGAACTGAGCCCTCCGGCTCTGGATTACAAATAGTGTGTGTTGTGCATGTTGCTTTCTTCCATCACAGGGCCCCAACCAGCTGCAACGTTACTGGCTAGCCCACCGTTTTCCTACCTGGGTACCCAGAGTGTGTGACTGTGTAGGGTCTCTGAACTGCATGCGTAACTGTCTGATTTAATATAGCTTTTAAGCAAATCAACCTGATTACGTCCCTCCCTTGTTCAAGTCCCCTGAATAAATCAGATGCAACTTTGTTTGCATTTAACCTGACTGTGGTTCCAGTTTGTGCCAAGGGTATTGTACTGTTGTTGTTTGCTGTGCTTAACCTTGTTTTACAGGGGTCCCCAGGGTCAGGCTAGAGGAACCAGCCCTGGTGGTAAGTGCAAACAGTGTGGGTAATTGCCTGGTGAATAAGGGTCATTGTGAAAGTGATTATTGTGTACTGTTCAGGCCACTAGAAGGAGAAAAGGGGGTTAAGGTCAGCTTAACCACTACCAACCCTGAACTCCGGGTGGAGGCACCCGTATCAGAACCTAGGCCCCTTAACCTGCAACTAGCCAAGCAGGCAGGGGTAGTAGCCCTTGGGATAGCGCCACCTAGGGGTTACAGACATAAAGCAGAGGTCTATTCTGCCCATCTCTGGTGTTATACTAGTGGTTGTCCAGGTGGAAGTAAAATAACCTAAGGCTCTTTTCACAAGAGTAGGGGAATTTTTTATTAAACACAAATCTGACTCAAAAAAACAACATACAATATGTATCGGACTCAAAAACCAACATACAGTATGTGGGAATCAAAAGAAATCATACATTGAAACCAAAAAGAAAGGTCAGAAAGAAATCAAAAAGTAACAGAACAAATGACAAAGAAAAAAATCAATACTGCAAGAAACCTTTTCAGCCTTTTCTTAATAGATTTCTAGAAACAGAAGTTACAAGAAAAGCTTGCTGTGTGCTTCAAGACAAACCTAACGTCAGAGTCTAACTGTTCCAAGTTTTTTTTAAACTGTTTCTTTCTTGTAGAGCAAAGTTTATCCTATATCAAGTCTGCATTGCTTGAGTAATCATTGAATACAAGGTATCCTGACCAATATTGTTGAAGTACTGACTGACACCGAATCTGCCAAATGGTTATGCTTACTACAAGCAGGTTAACACCCAAAAAGTGCTAAGTGGTGGTGGGGGGGGGGTCATTTTTCCAGGCTACAGGATAAGCCCTAAAGCAAAAATATGTTACGGAATGTGAAAAAACATTGGCTTCCACCACTTTCTGGAAAGCAAATCCCAGAAAGTTGAGCTAAAAGGGCAATCTAGGAATAAATGGGATGCTGTTTCCACCTGCTGTGGACAATACCTTTCTTCCTAAGCTTTATGGTTGTGGTTCGCAAATACCCCAAGAGGGGCATGGCCACTGAGTTATGCTATGCCCCACATTCTGGCTGAGACTGGGACAGTAGGAGGTGTTCTCCCGTGTCCTGACCAACATTCCCTTTTCCCATAAAACTGGTTCATGCAACTGTCCAAGGCTGCGTGTTGGTATTGATGTGCAAAACAGCTGCCTGTATGTAACCCCCCTACAAATGGGGGTTCCCAAAAAGTCCTTCTTGAGCTTGCCTAAATGCTTACTGTCAGGCTGGTGTCCTGCGTTTTAGCAGTTTAAATGTGATTACCAGAGCTTATATAGCCTCTGTGTACTGTCTCTTTAAGAGCTGCGTAATTGCAGCTTAAGTAATCTGAGAGGGAGCCCTGTTGAAAGATGTAACTATTTGCTGAAAACCATTCAGAATGATAATGTAGTTTGTTTAACCTGCTTTCTTTGTAGCAAGGACTGTTTTGTTTGTCTCCACTATCTTGGTCCTGGACTGCAAATTGGACCAATCAGTTCTGGTGGAACCTAAAATGTAGCCGGACTACAGGAGCTGCCTGAATTCAAAATCTATAGGAACTGTGGTTTGAGTTTTTGGGCCTTTCTTGCAACTGAAGGGGGAGCTCTTGCTTTGACTGACAGATCGGCCAACCAAATCTTTTGGATCTTGCGGAAGTCTCGGGCTGCTTGCAGTTTTCAGTTAGAACTAAACTGGAGGCTGAGCAAGAAGGAGCTGAAGTGTTTCTGAGCAGCTGTCCTGAATGGATTCGCATGGGAGAACTCTGAAAAGGCTAAGTTTTTGGCCTGCATGCCGGTATGCTGCTGCTGAGAGGGAGAGAAGAGAATTATTTTGGATTAAATCCAAGTTTATGTGACTAAAGTAAGCTACTGAAGTGGACCAGGCTCAACCTGAAGAAGACCGAATATTTTTGCTGAATACGATCGGCCAGTCAGGAGTTCCAGCTACCCCTAAGCTCCCAGTGTGTGCAGAGACTTTGCGATTGTGCCCGGGGAGCGCTTTGCCTGGTACAGTAGAATTCCTGTACATGTAAATGTGCTATGAGCTGCTAGTGGGTTGTGAGTTAGTTCCCCACTGTGTGAACTGTGTTCTGCTTGCTGGAAGCTGTATCCAGCCCAAAATGGACTGCTTCTGAACTTGTCTCCATACGGTCTGGGCTTTGCAAGACGGGCCAGCCAGACTACCTACTGCACAGAGAAGCCATCGACGAGAGACCTGCCTGGGGATCAGCCTCCTGCTCCACGCTTGAACAGGAACGATGCCTCTGTGACTTGTGTGGGCCCTGCTTCTCCTGGCATTCCAGATCAACCACCTGCAGTCTCGATTTTCGTCCAGCCTGTGTCCAGTCTTGGGTATCGTGAGTAAATACCAGGGTAGCTCCCTATAACAACAGCTTAATCTGTGTGTGTCATCTGATTGTCTTGTTTCGTTTCCTTAACGAACTGAGCCCTCTGGCTCCGGATTACAAATATTGTGTACTGCATGTTGTGTTTTCCATCACAGGGCCCCAACCAGCTGCAACCCCGGGCAACTGTCCTGGCTAGCCCATCTCTTCTCCACCTGGGTACCCAGAGGTGGGCTGTGTGGGGGGACTCAAAGCGCATGCATAACTGCTTGATTGATATAACCTTTAAGCTAATTAACCTGATTTTGCCCCGCCTTGTTCAAGTTCTCTGAATAAATCAGATCTAACTTTTTCTGCATGTAATCTGACTGTGGTTCCAGTTTGTGCTCAAAGTACTGTACTGTTGCTATTTGCTGTGCTTAACCTTGTTTTACAGGGGGTCCCTAGGGTCGAGCAGGAGGAACCAGCCCTGGTGGTAAGTGCAAACAGTGTGGGTACTTGTGTGGTATACCAGGGGTATTGTGAAAGTGGTTATTGTACAGTGTTCAGGCCACTAGAGGGGAAAGAGGGGGGTTACAGTGTCCCAGAGGGCTGTGCCCAGGCTAGCTTGACCACTGTCAACCCTGACCTCCAGGTGGAGGCACCCGTTTCAGAACTCAGGCCCCTTAACTTGCTACTAGCCAAGCAGGCAGGGGTAGTAGCCCTTGGGATAGCTCCACCTAGGGGTTACATGTATGTTCACAGTTACTTCATTACCAGTCTCCCATTGCTGACAAAGCACTTATGAGACATAGTGTGTATGAAAAGCACTATATAAATGCAGATCTTCTTTACTGCTGCCACAACCCAGCGCCAGTGTAAACACACCTTAAGAGCAGATGTGCTCAGCAGTAAGTGTGATCCAACCAGGATTTAACAGATTGTTGGGGTAAATGCAAGATTGGATCCAAAATCTCTGATCCAGTGCAACTATCTGGTATAGAGGTATCTCCAAATTAAAAAAAAAAAAAAAAGCGAGCAGCCCTGGTGTTAAGTGGCATCTCAGCTCGCTTCTCCTCACCCCCCGAAGTCAGCCATCAGCACAGTTCTCCATTCACCTCCTCGGCTGACTGCCATCAGCCTTTATTACAAACATCTACTACAGAAATATCTGCTGCTCAGCTCACTGAATGAGGATGTATTTGAGAAAGTGTCCCGCTATGAGCTGAGAAGCATATATTTCATATGGCAGTGATAAAGACCCAGGTAAGATGGCAGGGGGCCAAGGAGATGAGTGGAGGCCTGTACTGGATGTTGTTGGGAGTGGTGGTGCCACTGCACAAAAAACATAAGAAAAACAGTCAGTGACTCGAAGCACCAGGGTTTTTTAAAATTTTTGCTTATTGTTTTTACAAAATACAGATGCAGCACATCTTTACACAGAGCATTACAACACATTTTCAATGGCTACCAGCTGCTGACAGTCAACTACCTGATATACATACACTGATCTCCACAGTCTTGTACAATAGGAGGTTGGGTACAAAAAAAAATGTTATATTTAAGCAACATTTATTTGTTTTATTTTCAAACGTTTTACCCAGAAAGACATACTGAACTAAAAATAGCTTGTTTCCAGATGCATTCGGGGGGGAGGGGGAAATAAGGAAGTAGGTACAAAATAGGACATTGATTATGCAATAAATCAAAAATATCATGTAGCGATATAAACTTACAGTGCAAATTATGACCATAAGGAGTGTGAGTGAACTAGGTAGGCACATGCAAGGAATAATGCATTTCGCATAACAAGTAACACAAGTTGAGAGGGAGATAAGTCCCGTAGGAACAGGGAAGTGAAACCTTAAATAGGTGTGGTAGTAGGGAGGAGCGCTGAAAGAGGGGAGGGGGAATGGAGGTAGCGAACTAGTGAGGAGGGAGGACAGAGGAAGGAAGGAGAGTGAAAGAAAGGCAGGAGTGCATCGTGAACTGGATGGGAGAGGTAAGTGGGGGGGAGGATAGGGAAGGAGAGGAGCAGGGGAGAGGTAGGTGTTGACGAAAAACGGAGGTGGAAAAAAGGTGGATCAGGGAAGAACTTAGACTAATGGCATTTACAGGAGGGGGCAGTGTGAACAAGGAATTGAGAGGAGAGAGAGCATTTGGAAGATGCAGAACAAATGGTTAGGGGGAGAGAATTCCAGAGTTTAGGAACATGGAAAGAGATGGCAACCTGACATATAGAATTAATGCTAGCCTCTTCAGTGGCTTCTATGCTCACATGAGGGAGAATGCATAAGGGGAATTTACAGCTCGCCAGTGGCTGCTGTTTGAACTGTTACAGTAGAGGAAACATATAGGGACATATAGATTCCCACATTAGCTCCCCCGCTTCTGGTCCCACAAACCGCAAAGTGTGACATTAGAAACAGAAATACACAGAGACCACTTCTCAGTGCAGCTAAGCCCCTGCCAGGCATATTTTAAATTGAGGATGGAAATGAGAAAGGAAACGTGTGGCCCATGAGAATTGAACCCAGACCCCTGGTAGTACCGCTCCAGTGCTCTAACCATTCAGCTATGGGCTCACATGGTCAGTAGGCCTTGGGCTTTCCTTAAATCCACACATATTCCATTGTCAAGTGTTGCGTAATCCTGCAACTTAGGAACATATCAGAAATACAAACAGACCACTTCTCAGTGCAGCTAGAAACACACATAACTTTAAGGGATTCAAAGAGTAAACAGAACTTCAAAAGTTACATCAGATGAAATTACCAACAAACTGAACTCTGTAATAACAGTTATATGTGACTGCATGTTTATAAACTATGTTGAGTCTGCATGGGGAACAAGAAAGTTGGTTCCTAAGGCAGGTATGGCGGCTGCCACGTGGCAGGCACCCTTACACAGGAGAGATACATGGAATCACCCGGTGGGACCCACACAGGTAAAACTGTCAATTGTACAGAGCCTTTAATTATCAAAAATAAGTCCACTATTAAAGAATGTCCTGGACCGAAAAGGAAAGTGAGTCATCAAACGCCACAGTCGTGCAACTTGATCAAAAACACAGAGCAAGCCCTGCATGGTATTAGATTACTCTTACAGCTTCTCAGATTCTTCACATTGTGGGTCAGGATCCGTGTCTTTTCTGGCTGAAAATGCAGCCTCAAACTTTGCTAACCAGTGACCCGCATCTTGCAGATCAGTGTAGTGCCACGAAATAACCTACGTACACTATCCAGAGATGCGTGGGTGGAAGGAGTAGATTGCTCCTAGGGCACAGAGGTGCTGCCTCACTGGGTTGAACTTCTTTCTCCAGACCCTAGTATGGAAAGAGGACTGGGTACACCGTCAGCTCGGATCCCTCCATGCCGAGGGAGTTTGCAGCTCTGGCTGCTGCCAGGATAATATCTTGTGCCTTGGCTCCTGCTGTTTTGAGTAACATGGTGTGGTGTTGGTTAATGGCCTGAGATGCCATGTAGGGGTTAATTCTGTAGGCCCTCGCTGGCCCAGTGGCACAGAGAACTGAAGTGCCTGTGACTCACTTGCCACCACGTCAGCAATCCGGGTTCGAACTTCAAGGACGGACTTTGATTGCTTAAGGTCGTCGGGGTGGGGTGGGGAGGGATAGCGCGTTCCAAAGACTTCTTTTCTGGAGAGGGGTGGCAAGCAGTCTTGGCCCGAATGCTGCTGGGTGGAGGTTCGGGTAGTGTAAGCTCTGAGCAACTTCAGTGTGAGGGGCTGCAGTTTAGTGTGTGTGTGTGTGTGTGTGTGTGTGTGTGTGTGTGTGTGTGTGTGTGTATACGCACGCCTCCACCTCAGGGGAATGAGAGGAAACAGAAAATGGAGCCAGGTGGGCTCACTGAAGCCTGCCCACTCTCTCTTACCCAAGCGGGGGGCAGGGGGACATGGGATGGCCCTTTCTCTTCTGGCTCCACTGTGGGGGAGGGATATGCAGGGGACTTAAGCTCTGGGGAGGAGGGAGTGGTAGCTGGTTATGGGTGGGGCAAGGAAGGGGCTGAGAAGTCACCTGCCTGACTACGGGGGGGGGGGCAATAAGGAAAAGAATTCTGTAGGCTCTCTTTCAGTTTGTGTAATTGAAATCATTTGATGATCGTGAATGTTCTTTAGCCAGGTTTTAAAGATGTCCAGTAAATTAGGCCCCTCTGTCCTTTCCGGGACACCAGCAAGACACAGATTGCCTACTCTGATTTTCGTTCTCCAGGGCCTCTGGGCGGCTCCTGAGCTAAGTATTTTCCTGCATTAGTGTAAGCACCTTGGGCAGAGGTAAAGCGTTTCTCTGTATCTGCTATACATGCAGACGAGTCCTACATGACTCCAGTTTTGTTAAAGTTGTTTCGATATTGGCATCCTTCGCTCACACCGATTTCCAGGAGTATTTACCAGAGAGGATCAGAGCCAGAGAGTGGACTGCAGTACTATCTGCCTGCCCCATGGCCTTACCTTGCTGTTGCTGGCTTGTCTTTGGCGCTCCAGGCTACTGGTTCATAGGGTGCACCATAACTAAGTTTGGTATCTACTGACCCCAGATCTTCAGGTAATCATTTATTTCACTTTTTTTATTTTAAAGTTTTTTTTATTTATTAACATTTTTTATATTTTATTCACAAGCGCAACAAGACCTACATATGCCTCAACGTCAAAATACATGGCAGTACATATTCCGCATAGAGATTTCTTGTGTTTTTTTTTAACCTCCCTTGAGCTGAGGGATTGTGTTGCACTGCATATGCCTAACCTTGAACCTGATGTAACAAGGTTGAGGGGCCTGGGCTTTCTTTTGGATGGAAAGAGGGGCTGTTTCCCAATAAAAGATAGCGCTGTGCCTCCACTTGGAGAATAGTTAAAGTCTGCCAGCTGTGTGTATGGTACAACCCCATGGGATGCTGTACCTACCGACCTCCCCTCAGTCAGCCCACACATGGATTACCAACCTTGGTAGCAATATTTCAAAACATGTATAATTATTAGCGATCTGTAATAATATGCTCACAGTGTTTAAAAGGTTAACCAACAGTTTATTTACAAAAAGGGGTAGGAGAAAGGTGGGGAACAAGGGATGCAGGAAACAGCAGTGCAAGCAGTTAAATAGTAACAGCCGCAGTAACCCTAAATGGATTAATAACAATGGTGCCCTCCCCCATCCACATATACAAACATCACCCTACTTCCCTACTCCCGTCTGGTAACAGTTTTTCCCCAGTTACTCAGATGTCTGTCTGGGTACCCAGTGGAGCAATTGCAGGCCTGATAACGGTGCAGCTGGGTGGCTGACGTTGGTGCACTTACTAAAATACTTGGCAATGCAAAGTCCTGGAATTTTGTTGCAGACAACAGATCTCAAAAGAATTAATGACTCCTGGCCCGGTGGCTAAATGCAGTAGCTAATAGAACTTTTTAAAACAACTTTCCCTGGATGCTTGGTGGGGCCGGAGGTTATTCACAGTTCTGAAGCACAGTTCACAGAGGGTGTGGGCAACAACAACAGATTCAGTTAGTAGAACTGGGGCCTTAAGCTGTACCAGCAGGTTGGCAGTTTACTTGGCCGTAGCAGGCTTTCTGCAGTTGTTCACCTCTGCAGGGTGTCGGACTCTTGCAGCTTGTCACCTTCTCCTCTGCGGCTTCACAGGAGCTGGAACAGACCTGTACTGGGGACCAAGCAACACGCCTCACCCCACACGTCCAGGCATCAAACCCTCCGGCAGAGGTGATGGGTAGTGCCTGGCTGTGACACTGCCTAGCAGATTCCCCAGATGATCCTCTGACAGGGGCTCTTCTCCCGGGGCTCAGGATTCATACAGTCTCTATCTCTGCTGGCTAGTAGTCCCAGATATTCGTGTAGCAGGCTGTGTCTCCTCTGAGAGCTATGGGTAGTAAACTGTCTCTCAGGCATTTTCCGACCTTCAGGTTCACACACAAAGCAGCCTGTCCCACTTTACAACTGGCTTTCCAGATGGTAGAAATGATTTGAAGATGCCTTCCAATGCTGTTTGTTTAAACTGCAGGCAGTTCTCCAATTTTAGTCGGAGACAGTCCAAGCTGTCCTCATAACTATAGGGCTTCCAGTAAATTGCCTCAAGCTGAATACTCCCCCAGGGTCTGAGGAGAGAAAGGCAGCATCCCATTGGTGGAAACAGCTGTCTATCTGCTAAATTAGCATGTATGAAGTCCATTCGATGCCCGATTGGCTGCCTGTAAAGGCGCCATGAGCACAGTCCTTACCCTTTTCCGAGGAGCCATTGCTAAATCCTCTAGGGCTCCTTGAATGCTGATTGGTGGAGGCAGGGGTCAGGGGTGATGAAATTGCTTCCTGCAGAACTGTTATTCACAGTTCCAACTTTAGAGTCTTCTTATGGGGCTCTTAAAGTGTTTTGAAAGTTCATGGCCCTATGGTTTGAAAGTGCCACCTCTGCCCTGCGAACCCCCAGTTAATATCTCTGGGGTCCCGGGGGTCTGAGCACATGAAGGGGAACCAACCATACAAGAGCTGCCCGAGCGGCTTTTACATTCCAGCGCTGTAGTGCCAACTGGGAGTGATGGCCGACTGCTGCAGCTCGCACGTTCAAACAGGTGTCTGCTCAAGCGTGCACGCTGCCGAGCTGGTGGTTTGACTTTGACTTTTAAACAGAACGCCGGCAGGAGCACTAAGGGGTATCAGAACAGACTGGTGGTCAGGAGGCAGAACAGGTAAGCCCCACCTGTGGGGGGGGGGTTGCACTTAACTCCACTTAAACTTGCGAATGATATATTAGCCATTTGTGTAATCAGGATGGCGAGCCCATGTTAGATGTGTCCTGCCTGGAAGGTGGTTCCCTAACGCCCCTGTCAAGGTTATTAAATGTTCTACAGTAATAAACTTTTGTATATTGGGATTTTGGAGTGCACTGTTTCCTTCACCCTCCCCAAAATCTGTTTTTCCTCTGTGGCCATAACAGGTTTAGGCTTCTTTTTGCCAGGCTGCACCACCCCCCACCATCCAGCATCTCCCTGGGCTTACCTAGTGCCTCGGTACCCTTGCATATTTTCCCCCCGTGGTTTGGTCAAGAAGGGGAGGACCACCCTTCCATGCCTGAATCAGTAGTCGCCCATGACGTTCTCCCCCAGTGATGTGGCATGTGGGTGTGGTGTGCAGGTGTTATACCCTCCCCCCACCGTGCCTTCCTTTTCTCCTCCCGTCCCTCTCCCATCACCGTGGTATGCTTGGGTGGCACATGGAGGCACACATGCATCCCAGTACCACAGCTCCTTCCCTCCCCCACGCTTGACTTCCGTCTGCCTCGTGGAGCGCCCATGAGCTACCACCAGGCCTCCACTTGATGGATGCCAAGAAACGAGACAGTCAGCCACCCAAGTCCGGGAGAGGAGAGCTGCCAGTTGGCCACTCGATCGAAGTCCCATACATGCCAGAAAAGATCATCTTAGTGCATTTAGGCAGCACCCCCCGGCCCCGATTCCATTACATTCTCCGTAGACACCGCTGCAGCTCCATTCCCAGCCTCGTGTCATAATTATGCTGTTTTCAGGGGCCGGGCTGCAGCACTTGGCAATTGCCCGGCTCATACCAGGATGTTACAAGACGGATTTTAAGAGTGACCTATCTTTAAAACCACAGGCACAAAGTATCAATTTGCAGCTGAAAAAGCTTCTAGGACCGGCAACTGCATGGTATGAGTTGCCTGTCCAGATCATATCAGCAGTTCTTTAAGTGTTGCAGATGTTGAATGCTGCAGGGTGCCTGACAAGTTTGTGTATTCCACGTAAATGGAATCCGGCTGGATCAGTCTTTTCTCTCCTTTTCTGTTTTTTTTCTCTGCTTTCGACTTTGGTTAACTGGGTGGAGTCCACCGGGACACATCCAACTTATAGGGGTGTGCCCGACATTACCCAAGACAATACAGAGGTATGCACAGCTCTATGTGTTCTAACATTAACTAGAAGATATTAATTTTTTTTTTTTCTGCTTCTGTTTCTCCTTTCTCTTTTCACTTCCACTTCTGATATATAGACTTGCTTCTTTAATCTGTAAAAGGATGGCCAATAATCAGAGGGTTATGACTTGTCAGTTTTAAAAAAAAAAAAAAAAAAAAGAGGGGGGGGGACTTTTGCATATAGTAGTTTGAGAGGAATTTACAGAATTGTTTATTGTAAATGAAGTGTTAACTAATATGTGTTGTACAAAAGAAATGTTTCATACAATTTTAATGGAAATTATCTCTATGTCAAATGTAGAATATTGTAATGTTATAAAAGTTTGTTTTCTATTACAGTATCTATAATAAAATAGTGGGAAAAAAAGTGACTTAAGTTTAAGTAAAATGGTTACATTTGCAGTGGTCATGAAGGTACTATTTGTACAAATGTTTAAAGGGCCAAGTAGATTTTGCCTAATGCCTTCCTCAGGTAGGCCAGGAGGGTGTTTCGGAGTGTGGGAGTGACATAATCAAAGGAACGCCAACCCACTGAGGTTCTGAATTTGAAATTTGACAGTAAATTAGTTGATGTGGATCTGAGTGACTGAGTCCTATCTGGGAAACCAAGCAGTTTGGATGAATATGAAGGGGCACCAGGAGCAAGGTGTTCTTTTTTCATAAATGGCACTGCCCAGCAAGCAGTAAACCCTAACTTCAGGGAATAACAGTCTGTGATCCTTATAGATTATGCAGCGAGTGTAGCCTTCTCTCAGGAGCCAGGGCAAAGCGCTGTATGCAACTGTGTAAAGGCTTAAACTGGAGGCAGTACAGCTTAGTGGTTAAAGAACTACTGATGCCGCAAAGAAAACTTTAACAAGCGTAATAATTGGGTACAATTCTGCCCGCGTTCCTCTTATATTTTATATATTTTTTTCTCCCCATCATTTATTATTAAGGAAATTTGATGAATATATTTATTTTAGCTTTTGTTTACCGGGTAGGTGCGCTAGCCGTAGAGATAAGTATTTTCAGGCACGACCCAGGAGGTTACAGGGTAACATTACAGAGAATACAATGGAAGGTAGTTGCATCAAGGTATAAACAGTGGTATTCTACAGCAGGTTATGCAGCATAAATAAGATACAAAGTATTGAGAGCAGGTTACAGGACATTTTTACAGTTATAGCGTTGGGATGAGGCATATTGGCAGTAGAGCAAAAACAGTGTAGTTGCAAAATGCAAGGGCTAACTCAGAGATACATGGGCACAAATACAAAAGGAAAATAGACATACAGCAGATATGACCCTGGAGGAAAAACAGTTTTATACAGACAATGGAAAATATGAGAATTGGAACAAATAAGTGCTAAGGGAGTTATATACAGGGGAAAAAAATGGAGTTATTCATGTATGGAGTAGGGTAAGTTTCAGAGATATAAGCCAAAGGCAAGTAGTGGGTGCGGCTGGGGACAAGGCGAGGGAGGATATACCTTGCAAGGGTAAGTAGGCAAATTTGTACTAATGCAGAGGACAGGGGAGCAGAACAAATAAGTGCAAAGGGGGTTTGATGCGGGGGAGGCAAGCGTAGATAGGTTAGGTTTGGAACATGGTTAGTTTTAGAGGTGTAGGCCTGTCGAGTAGGGGAGAGGCGTAAGAGAAGAGACATTGAAATGTCAGAAGCAGGTTAAAGAACTGCGGGCAGGGAGGAGGACCGGGAGCTAAGGAGGTTTAAAGCAGGAGCATTGGTTAGATGAGATGAGGTAGTGACGGAGATCTTTTTTTAAAGGTGTCATGAGTGGGTGCTAGGCGGACATCTAGAGGGAAGGAGTTCCACAGCCGAGGAGCGTAGTGAGCAAAAGCACTAGAACATTTGGTGGTTGAGTATTTCGGCATGCTTAAGAAGGATTTATCAGTTGAGCGCTGACCATAGTTGGAGGTCTGTGGCGCGAGCAGTTCTGCCAGTGATTTAGGGGTTTGAGACCTCATAATACTGTCTATAGTGGAGCCAAGGGAGCAGAGCCTGGTGGCATTTGGAGATAGCCAGTTAGGATCAGAGTAGAGGAGGCAGCGGTGTTTCTGCCTATGGGACGAGGCAGCGTAGCGACATATATTATAGGCAACGTCCCACCTATGGAGATTTGTTTTAGGTATGGCGGCATATGAAGATTCCCCATAGGTTAGGGTCGGTAGGAGTATGCCTAGGGCAATAGCTAGTCTCGCTGAGGGGGTTAAAACATAGCTAGTACGATATGCAACACCTAGCTTGGAGTTCACAGACTTACACGTGTTAGAAATGTGTTGTTCGAAGTTCAAGGACTGATCCAAAGTGACACCTAGGTACTTAAAAGAGGTATCTAAGCCAGTGAGTGAGCCATCTAAGCAGGAGGCCTTAAAGTTGTTTTGGTATTATTTGAGTTTTGAGGGGATACCAAATAGCATGGACTGGGTTTTGGTCTCATTAAGAATAAGTTTATGATCCGAGAGCCAGGATTGTGTGCGTTGGAAGTCAGCAGAAAGCAATAGATTGATGTCAGATACATTTTTCGCACTGGTGTAGAGGACAGTGTCATCTGCATAGAGTATGGAGGAGGAGGCAGAGAGATTTGAGGTGATGTTGTTAATGAATATTGAAAAAAGAAGTGGTCCCAGGATAGAGCCTTGGGGTATGCCAATATTCACAGTAGCCTTACCTGAGTAGGATGAGTTGAACTTAACAACTTGGACCCTGTTTGACACATAGTTGCTGAATCAGCCGACTACATTAGATGCAAAGCCCATAGATTGCAGGGTGGCGAGGAGAAGGGAGTGGTTCACCAGGTCAAAAGCCTTCGTAATGTCAATGAAGACCGCCCTGTTAGAAGACCCGAGTCCATAGCAGTGAGAGTGTCTGTGGTAAATTTAAGCAGGGCAGTAGAGGTGCTGTGACCTTTGCGAAAGCCGTGCTCGAACATGGAACCCCAGCCTACCACCTAAGATCCAGTACTGCACAGGAACGCCTGGTTCCAAAAACCCGCACCCTCACGGGAGATCAGGCCTTCTCTGTCCCTGCGCCTAGATTGTGGAACTCCCTTCCTGCATTAATTCGTTCCTCTACCTCCCATCCCTGCTTCAAAGCATCTCTCTGGCGCTTTCTAAAATCGGCATCTGCATGTCTGTGTGCCATATAGACCCCAGCAGAGACTCTCTCTTCCCTAGTTGACTGATTTGGGGGCGACGCCCCTGTGCGCTGTTGCTACAGTTTGCTGATTAACTTTGAATTTGCACTAGGCACTTTTTCTGCCCTCCTGTTTGTGGGGGGACCCTGTCATACTAACATACTAACATGCCAGCAGAATAGGCCTAACGGTCTTTTGTGTCTGCTCGTTTGGTCAGCCTCCACCCTGGGTGCTGACCTTGCTGCCCCCCTCGCCTCCTCTGGCTTCTCCCTTCCCAGTTCCGGATATTCTTGCTGCATTGGATTTTGCTTCCAGAACCCTTCCCCTGTACCTGTCCCACCCTCTCTTGAACCCCTCCACTGCCTCTGCCTCCACCAGCCCCTAGGCAGCGCATTCCATGGCTCCACCCACCTCTCAGTGAAGTAGCACCCTCCTTTCTCCCTGAATCTTCCCTCTCCAGCTTCCACCCAAGCCCTCTAGTGGCCCCCTCCTCCTTCCCTTCAAGCACCCCGACTGTTCCTCCCTATTTACCCTCTTCATGTACCTGAAGACCTTCTATCATGTCCCCCGTCCCTTCTCTCTTCCAATGTGTACATATTTAGCTCTTCGAGCCTCTCCTCATAGGTCCTGTCCCCAAGCCCCAAATCATTTTGGTTGCCCTCCTCTGGACCCCCTCCTGGAGAGTAATGTCCTCTAAGTGTGGCTCCAAACTGCACGCAGTACCAAGGTGCGGCCTCACCAAGAAGTTATACAGAGGGAGCATCACTTCCTCCTTCTGGAGGTGATCCCCTAGCGATGCATCCCAGCATCCTGTTGGCCTGTGCTGCCCTCCTACAAGTCTCCGAGTTGTTCATCTTGACATCCACCACCACCCCCAGGTCCCTCTTAGCCATCGAGACTTGTAGCATTTCCCCCCCAAGGTGTACACTTAGCCTGGGTTTCTGGCCCCCAGGTGGAGTACCTTGCATTTCCCTGCATTGAACCTCAGCTTCCACTTTCTAGACCATCTTTCCAGAGCCTCCAGGTCCCCCTGTAGGGCCACCCTCCCCATCCACCACCGCCCCCAGTTTTGAGTCATCCGCAAAGAGACTCATCTCACTCCTGATTCCTGTCCTTATGTCAGAGACGTAGACGTTAAAGAGGAGGGGCCCAAGGACTGATCCCTGTGGGACCCCACAAATGACCCTCCTTGGGGATGAGACTATCCTGCCAACTATGACCCTCTGGGTCCGGTCCTGGAGCCAATTGCCTATCCATCTGATCATCTGGTTCCCCACCCCCATTTCTCCCAGCTTATCCAATAGGCCCACATGAGGAACAGTCAAATGCCTTGCTGAAGTCTAGAAAGAGGACGTCCACTGGTCTACCCAGGTCCAAGGCACTCGTCACCCAGTCATAGAACTCCACAAGGTTTGTCTGACACGATTTCCCCGGGACGAATCCATGCTGTCTCATCGTACAGGCACCCTGACTTTCCAGGTTCCCCCAGCCTCTCCTTGACAATGCCTCCATCACCTTGCCCACCACCGATGTCAGGCTGACAGGCCTGTAGTTCCTGCCACCTCCCTTGATCCCCCCTTGTACATAGGCACTATATTCGCCACCTTCCAGTCCTGGGCACCCACCTGTCCTCAGAGAGATGGTGAAAGCTCCGCCCAGGGTTTCGCCAGGACATCCTCAAGTTCCTTCAGCACTCTGGGATGTAATTTATCCGGCCCGTGCTTTCTCTGTCTTAAGGGAGCTGAGGGCTTCCCTCCTCTCTCTGCTGTGATTTCCACTTCCAGTACCTCTTCTCCTGCTTAGCCCTCCCCCTCCTGCCAGTGATGCCTCCCCTCTCCCCAGACCCGCTGGATTGGCAGGGTCCCCCCACCCTCAGCATCTCTGTCTCCTCCCATGTATGATGCAGCACCCCATTTTCCTTGGTGAAAACTGAGTGAAGTACTCATTTAGTACCTCAGCCTGCCCCCCGGTCTTGTAGCTCATTCTCCCGATTTAATCCTGCTAATCTGCCCCTTCACCCTTCATTTTTCCCCAATGTATCTAAAGAACCTCTTGTTCCCTCTCCTAATTTCCCTGGCCAGGTTCTGCTCCTTCCTTGCCTTAGCTGCCCTCACCACCCTAGTGGCTCTTCTAGCCATCAGCTCATACTCCCCTCAATCCCTTTCACTCCTTGAGCACTTGAATTGCCTATAGGCTGCCTTACATAGAAACATAGAAACATAGAAGTTGACGGCAGATAAGGACCGTAAGGCCCATCCAGTCTGCCCATTTCTTTTTCTACCTTATAAATGTGCCATCGGCCTTTGCTCTGTCAGTGACCTATCTATTCATAGTCATTTGTATTGCTCCCTTATGCCTATCCCATGCCTGTTTGAAGCCCTGCACTGTATTCATAGCCACCACTTCTTGTGGTGGTTATTCCATGCATCTACCACCCTTTCTGTGAAAAAGAATTTCCTCACTTCCCCTTAATCAGCCTCCCTCTAATCTCATGCTGTGTCCTCTTGTCCTGCTATTTTCTTATATTTAAACATGTTAGACTCTCTCATCTTGTTTATGCCTTAAGGTGTTTAAATGTCTCGATCATATCACCTCTCCCTCCTTTGCTCAAGGGTATACATATTGAGCTCCGTTAATCTGTCCTCATATGTCTTCTGATGCAGTCCCTGCACCATTTGGTGCCCTTCTCTGGACTGCCTCAATTTGGTTAATGTCCTTGTAGGTGTGGCCTCCAATACTGCAGCAGTACTCCAGATGGGGCTAACTAATGTCTTGTACAGAGGGATTATTACCTCCTACTTCACTTGTGATACCCCTACTAATACACCCTAACACCCCCTAGCCTTACCTACTGCTTTGAGGGTCTGCTTGATGATTTTAGGTCATCAGTGATGATGATGCCCAAGTCTCTTTCTTCCTTTGTGACTGCTAGCAACTCCCTCCCAGCCTATAAGTGGCTTCAGGTTTTTCCCTATGTGCATGATTTTGCACTTCTTTGCATTAAATCCAGTTGCCACTCTTCTGACCATTTTGCTAGTTTATCCAGATCTGTTCTCATTCTGCCCACCCCATCACTGGATCATCTGCTCTGTTGCAGATCTTGGTGTCATCTGCAGAGCAGACAAGCCTTACCCTCTAGTCCATCTGCAGGGGTCACTAATGAAGATGTTGAGATAGGACTGGCCCAGGACTGATCCCTGAGAATTGCCCACTTGTGACTTGCATCTCTTCTGACTGTATACCATTTACCACCACTCTCTGTTTTCTGCCAGTCCAACCAGTTTGCCCACCCAGTTGACCAACTTCCACCTTCCGAGCCTACCTAGCTTATTTATCAATCTTCTATGTGGAACAGTGTCAAAGCTTTGCTGAAGTCAAGGTAGGCGACATCAACTGCTCCCCTTGGTCTACCCACTCTGGTTACCCAGTCAAAGAAATCTATGAGATTAGTTTGACAGGACCTTCCTTTGTAAACCCATGCTGTCTGGATCCTGTGCCCCATGGATTCCAGGTGTTGCACTATCCTTTCTTTAAGGAGTGCCTCCATAATCTTGCCCACTACTGAGGTAAGACTGACTGGTCTGTAGTTCCGCCTCCTCCTGCTACCACTCTTGTGGAGGCGGGATCACAGAGCCCTTCTCCAGTCTTCTGGGACCTCTCCTGTGCTCAGAGACTCACTAAACAATTCTGCTAATGCTCTCTGCTAGTTCCTCCTTTAGCTCCTTAAGTACCTGGGACATGCCATCAGGTCCCATTGCCTTATCCACCCTGAGCTTAGCAAGCTCTGTAGGACCCTTTCTTTGTGAAGGAGTAGTGCCTCACCTCCCTCCCTGTGTCCATGATGCTGAGCTGTGGGCCCTGCCCTACCTTCTCTTCAGTAAATACTGAGCAAAAGTATCTATTTAGGATAGATGCCTTACAGGGTCCTCCTCCTCACATGCTCCCTTTTCTCATTAGCTTAGCACACCCCCTCTGGACTTTCTCCTTTCACTAATGTATCTATAGAAAGTCTTGTCACCTTCTTTTACTGTTCGTGCTAGTGTTTCCTCAGTTTGGGACTTTGCCTGCCTTACTGCCTTACCTGCTTCCCTTAGGGCAGTTTGGTATGCCTCCCCCCGCTGTGTTCCCTTATATTTCCTGAAGGCCAGCCTTTTGGCTCTGACCTTTTCTGCTACTGTATTTGAGAACCAAAGTGGTTTCCTTCTTCTTTTGCACTTCCTTTTGTGTCTAACACAATGGGATGTTGCTTCTTTCCCCGCACCACCTCCTGGACCTCCCTGGTCCACCAGCAGGGTTTTCTGGCCCTACCACATTTTCGTCTTACTCTTGCACAGGTGCTGGTAGCATCCTGTACCCCTCTCCTGATGATTTCCCACCTACTATCAGCGTCCATGTCTGACCCAATCACATCGAAATGCTCCTTAAGGATCCTTCCCATTTCCTTAAAATTTGTCCCCCTGAAGTCAGTTACCTCCGTCTTTGTGCAGCCTTCTAGCCCTCTGAGGTCCAGGCAGAACCAGACTGTGGCATGGTCACTCCCCGCCAACGGGTCCCTTACCTCCAGGCCCCCAATCTGGTCACTGTCTGCCAGGACCACATCCAGTACCTGCGCCTCCCTGGTTGGTTCCCCCACCTGCTGAGTTAGGAACGCATCCTGAAAGATCATTCAACAACCTCTGTTCCCTGGTCACAGAGGATGTCCAATAGTCCCAGTCTGTTCCTGGCATGTTTAAGTCCCCAACACCACCACTGCCTCTGCCCAGTCTGCAGTGTCTCCCAACATCTGCCACCAAACTCTCTCCAGCTCCTCCGCCAGGGCAGGGGGTCTACACCACCCCTATTTTTACTCTCTTGCCCCGCCTTGTTATCAAGGTGACCCAAATCGCTCCACCGGTTCCCTCCGCCTTCCCTCTACTCCCCTATGCCAATGCAGTTTTGACTATCATTGCTACCCCTCCTCCCCTTCCTCCCCGTCCTTCCTGAACATAGTAGCAACCTCCAGGTTCAGGTCCCAGTCATGTCCTGCAGTGGCCCAGGTCTCAGTGACCGCTGCCACATCCACTGCTCCCTCAGTTAGCATGCCTGGAGTTCAGGCATTTTATTGCCCAAGCTCCTGGCATTTAGCAGGACTACCTTCCACCCTTTACCTGTACTTCCATTTCCCCTGCTCGTGTTCCCATGGGGATTCTGTTTTCCCCTGGTCTGCACTTTACCAGTCGGCCTTTCCCCGCAATCCTCCAGCTCCCCAGGGGGGTGGAGACAGAGTCCCTCCTTTATCGGCACCCCGACAGCCTTTTCTCCCATCCCTCCCCCCTTCACAAGTTTAAACCCCAATTTCACCAATGAACCCCTCTATTTTCAACTTAAAGATTCCCTCCTCCAAATTGAGATGGAGTCTGTCTGTAGCATATAGCCCCTTATCCTTCCAGGTCTCCCCCCAATCCCCATCAACCCATACCTCTGGCCTCACACCTCCCTGAGCCACTGGTTTATCTCCTAATCTTCCTCTTGTGTTTGTGTCACACCTGTACTTATTTCCGACTCTCTCCGTTGCTATTCTTCACTTTTTGTTTGTCACACCTTACCCCCGCCACCAGGGGATGCCCCACCCCATATCGTTGCTTGGGTAACATTGTCTGTATTTTGATATTTGATGTTCTGCTGCATTCTGATGTTATTTCGATGTTATCCTACATATTATTTCGGTTATGAATCTTGTTGCTATTCTTCCTATTTAACTGTTTGTTTATGCCTGATGTCCCATATGCGATATCACCTACTCGTTTATGCCGGATGCTCCTGTATGTTACCTTGACTCTGTCTGATGCGTTGTATGTACCCTGTAATCCTCCAGGGTCGCACCTGAAAATAGGCATTTACTAGGGTTACTAGGTTTTTTTTAAGGAAAAAAGTAGGCCGTGGCCCATCTAGATTTTCCCCCACACAGTGTGGGCAAGTTTTAAGACAAGGGCACCTTAGTTAGCCAATTGTCGAGACCCCTTTTAAAAGCATCAACACTAACAGAATCAATCAAAATTTGTGGTAATTGATTCCATAGTCTGGGTGCCCTGACTGAAAAAAGTGTTTTTCTAAGATTAGTTCATGCATGAGGGACAGATGGTTGGTTGTTGTGACATCTAGGCACAAGTCGCCTCTCAGTGTTTTTAAAAAAAAAAAAAAAAAAGTCCACACTTGTTCATAAGATCAGGATGTTTCATTAATTTATAGACTAGAATTTGATCCCCCCCCCAATTCTTCTGTTTTGCAGAGAGTGCAAACCTGTTATCTGAAGTCTATCATAGTAAGAACTGTTTGGTAGTCTTGGTACCATCCTAGCTGCCCGTCGTTGAATCTTCTCAAGTCGATTTTTGTCACCCATAAGGTGAGAGCCCCAAAATGAGGACCCGTAATCAATTAGAGGTCTAACACATGCTCTATAAAGAGGCATCGGGCATTGTTCCATTTTTGTAACGAAAGAGCGCTGTATTTGTTTGAGTAACCCGTTGGTTGAATGTGCTGTTTTTTAACCAATGATCAAAAAAGGTTAGTATGGAATTAACCAAAATACCCAAGTCTGTTTCCTTGTCGGTAGATTTAATCAAACTATTATTCATATAGTAACTGTGTTTTGGATTTTCAGTTCCATAATGCAAAACCATACATGTGTCGGTATTAAATTCCATTTTGTTATTAATCGCCCATTTTTCAATATTTAATAAATCTAATTTAAGTGAATCGGAATCTTGAGTGTTGTCCACCACACCCCCAAGCTTAGAATCATCGGCAGATTTGGACAGCCAGTTTTTATTACACATTTGCATGTCACTAATATATACGTTAAACAAAATGGGGCCAAGCACCAAACCCTGTGGAACCCCACTGGTGACTGCACCTAGATTAGAAATACAATTATTTATGGCGACCTTCTGGGTTTTATTTGTCAACCATGCACTGATCCATTTTATTAGGCCATAGGAAAAACCCAATGTTTACATTTTTTTAATAAGGTTTCCGTGGGGAACTCTGTCAAAAGCTTTTCTGTAATCCCGCAGGATGACATCCATCTATTGCCTGTTTTCTAGGCCCATACTAATGTTATTATAAAAGGATAGCAGATTTGTTGGTACAAGAGTGACCAACTGTGAACCCATGCCGAGTGATGTCATCTGTGTTTAATTCCATCATTTCTTTCACCAAGTATGATTTTATTATTTTTTTTTCCATGGTTTTGCAGATGAGCGATGTGAGGCTCATGGGTAGAAAATTCTGAACAAATGATCTACTACCCTTCTTATAAATTGGGATTATAGAAGCTGTTGGCCAGCCTGCTGGAAGTTCGGCTAACTGGAAGGATCTGTTAAATAACATTTTTAACGGTATTGAGATAGCTTCTGCAGTTTCTATGAGAAATCTGGCGCTAATTTGATCAGGTCCTGGGCTAGTAGTTTTCTTTAAAGATTTAAGAAGGGGAAGGATATCAGAAATAGTAATATTATAACTGTTTTTAAGATTTTGGCATGTGTTGGGATCCGTATGTAGGATATAATGTTCTTTCTTAGAAAAAGCTGAACAGAAATAGGAGTTAAAGCGGTTGGCTATATCAATATCTGACTTTATTACATTACCATTATGTGTAAGAGGCCCAATCTTTCTAGAATTACCCTTTTTATTGTTTAAATAGGAGAACGGTGCTTTGTAATCATCTTTAGTGTGAGCCAATTTGAATTCAGTTTTCATTTTGGCTTTCTTAATCATGTGTTTTTGGTTTTTTTTTGAGTTTGAAGAGATTTTTTATATTTGGTATAGATTATACTGTTCTCTGTAGAATTACTAGATTTAAGTTTTTTTGAAAATTTTTTTTTTTTCTTTTAATCCGTGATCTAATAGATTTATTAAACCACTTTGGTATCCTACCTTTATTATTGTATTCATTTTTTTATAGGTACATATTTTTCCTCTCGTTTAAAGATTACGTCTCTTAATTTAGCCCAGACCTCATTTACTGTAAGTCCATGAAGTATTTTTTCACACTGGAAACTATTTAGTTTGCTAATAATACCTTCAAAATTGGCACTGTCATAGTTCCTATATGTTGACTGTTTCTTTAATCTATGATGTTCTCCTGTTAGTTCAAACATGATTGAATAGTGATCACTATTACCTAAGGGATCCAATAGTTTAATCTTAGTAAGTTTATGACATATTGGAAATGAGGAGATCAAGAGTATTCCCGCCTCTAGTAGGTGAGGAAATTAATTGTGACAAGCCATTTTCTGTTAACATATTCAGAAAAACGTATCTTGTTTGATACTACTTGTATTTTTAGACCAATTAATATGAGGCATATTAGACTGTCTAGTGTGCTTACCTGGTAAACAAAAGCAAATAAATAGGTTTTCAACATTGGCATTTTTCCACACCTCCTTATGAACAGTACAGATGTCATTTTTCACATCCTGGCCGAAATGTGCTTTCACACTCCCGGCGCAGAATAGCGCAGTCGCTTCTGGGAAGTCTGTGTTTGGGACAGATTAAGAAAATCACAGTGACACTGTTCATGAGCAGAGGTCCTAAAATGCATGTGTTGAAAATTTGGTGACAAAAGTCCATAAAGTGACTGTGTTACAAGCATGTGTTGCGCAGTTTCCACGCATCCTCGTAACTTCGCAAATTTGTAATATTTTCACTCCAGATTTTCAACATTGGCATTTTGCCACACCTCCTTGTGAACATTACAGCTGCCATTTTTCATATCCTGCCCGAAATATGCATTTGCACATCTGGCGCACAATGGTGCGGTCGCTGTGGGAAATTAATGTTTTGGACAGATTAAGAAATCATAGTGACAGTGTTCATGAGCAGAGGTCACAAAATGCTTATGTTGAAAATTTTGATGAAATAATTCCACTAAATGACTGCGGCATAAGCATGTGTTGCGCAGTTTCCACATACGCTCGGAACTTCGAGCATTTTTAATATTTTCACTACAGATTTTCAACACTGCCATCTCTTCACACCTCCCTATGAATGGTACAGCTGTCATTCGTCACATCCTGCCTGATCTGTGTTTTCGCACATCTGGCGCAGTGTCCGTGCTGCCCCAGTGGTGGTCTTTCAGGAGAGACGGAGTCGTCGTGTAGCAGGCAGGTAAAACCAGGTGGATGAGAACAACATACAGCAAGCATAGAAACACAGAAACCTAACATTTGTCAGCAGAAGAGGTCAAAGCGGGCCATACAGTTTGCCTTATTTTACCCCTGCCTATTCCAACATCTTCAACCGTATTTGTCCCTCCCACCTCCAATTCTTCTACTTAACATGCCTATGTGCCTATCTCAGACATACTTGACACTCTCCACTGTTTTTGCCCCACCACCTCTTTTAACAGGCAGTTCCAGGCATCCACCACCCTTTCTGTGAAGTATTTCCTCACATCCCTCTTAAACTCCCCCACAAGGTTCAATGCCTGCCCCCATGTTCTGGTGCTTTTCCTCCTCCTTTGATATAGGCTGCCCATCTGTACCTTGTTCACCCCTGTGAGGTACTTATAGGTCTCAATTTTGTACCCTTTTGCTCTCCTCTCCTCCCCTCTCCTCTCCTGAGGGGGCTGGAAGAATGGGTAGCACTGATGGGGGATGGCTGCTGAAGGAGAAGAAAGTATACTAAATAAACAGATGTCAACCGACACCTTTTATGCAGCAATGTCTTGGAACCTTTACCAAAAATAGTACCCTGAAAAATCCATGACCTGTAAATAACAATTTTTGCATCATTCTGAATGATGTTACAGTTCAAGCAAAGACTTAAAATGCCGTAGACAGTAGCAAATTAAGGCGGCAGTATTTCAACCATTCCCTTGCTATTTTACAATCTACCTACACAAGTAAACATTTATTTTGCTTGTGAGTGGTCACCTGTTAATAATGCTTCTGCAGTTCATTTTTA